>JACBWV010000610.1:152820257-152897380 GCA_013435795.1 Chlamydomonas sp. ICE-L | reverse complement strand
AAGGACATCATGCACATCATGTACATCATGTACAAGGGGAAATCACATAGATCAAGTACAAGGGAACATCATGCACATCATGTACAACATGCACATCATGTACATTATTTACAAGGGGAAATCACATAGATCAAGTACAAGGGAACATCATGCACATCATGTACATCATGTACAACATGTACAAGGGCAAATCACATAGATCAAGTACAAGGGAACATCATGCACATCATGTACATCATGTACATGGTGGAATCACATAGATCAAGTACAAGGGAACATCATGCAGATCATGTACAACATGTACAAGGGGAAATCACATAGATCAAGTACAAGGGAACATCATGCACATCATGTACATCATGTACAACATGTACAAGGGGAAATCACATAGATCAAGTACAAGGGAACATCATGCACATCATGTACAACATGTACAAGGGGAAATCACATAGATCAAGTACACGGGAACATCATAAACATCAGGTACATCATGTACATCAAGTACAACATGTACAAGGGGAAATCACATAGATCTAGTACAAGGGAACATCATGCACATCATGTACAACATGTACAAGGGGAAATCACATAGATCAAGTACAAGGGAACATCATGCACATCATGTACATCATGTACAAGGGGAAATCACATAGATCAAGTACAAGGGAACATCATGTACATCATGCACATCATGTACATCATGTACAAGGGGAAATCACATAGATCATGTACAAGGGAACATCATGCACATCATGTACAACATGTACAAGGGGAAATCACATAGATCAAGTACAAGGGAACATCATGCACATCATGTACATCGTTTTTTGTTTTTTTTTTTGTACATCTTGTACAAGGGGAATCACTATATCAAGTACAAGGGAACATCAAGCCATCATGTCTATGTACATCATGTCCAAGGGGAAATCCCATAGATCAAGTACAAGGGAACCGGGCATGCCATCATGTACAACATTCAATCCATGTAATTAATTTCAAGGGGAAATCACATAGATCAAGTACAAGGGAACATCATGCACATCATGTACATCATGTACAACATGTACAAGGGGAAATCACATAGATCAAGTACAAGGGAACATCATGCACATCATGTACATCAAGTACAACATGTCAGGGAAATCACTAGATCAAGTAAAAGGGAACATCATGCACATCATGTACAACATGTACAAGGGGAAATCACATAGATCAAGTACAAGGGAACATCATGCACATCATGTACATCATGTACAAGGGGAAATCACATAGATCAAGTACAAGGGAACATCATGTACATCATGCACATCATGTACAAGGGAAAATCACATAGATCATGTACAAGGGAACATCATGCACATCATGTACAACATGTACAAGGGGAAATCACATAGATCAAGTACAAGGGAACATCATGCACATCATGTACATCATGTACAACACGTAAAGGGTGAAATCACATAGATCAAGTACAAGGGAACATCATGCACATCATGTACATCATGTACAACATGAACAAGGTGAAATCACATAGATCAAGTACAAGGGAACATCATGCACATCATGTAAATCATGTACAACATGTACAAGGGGAAATCACATAGATCAAGTACACGGGAACATCATGCACATCAGGTACATCATGTACATCATGTACAAGGGGAAATCACATAGATCAAGTACAAGGGAACATCATGCACATCATGTACAACATGTACAAGGGGAAATCACATAGATCAAGTACAAGGGAACATCATGCACATCACGTACAACATGTACAAGGGGAAATCACATAGATCAAGTACAAGGGAACATCATGCACATCAGGACATCATGTACATCATGTACAAGGGGAAATCACATAGATCAAGTACAAGGGAACATCATGCACATCATGTACAACATGTACAAGGGGAAATCACATAGATCAAGTACAAGGGAACATCATGCACATCATGTACAACATGTACAAGGGGAAATCACATAGATCAAGTACAAGGGAACATCATGCACATCATGTACATCATGTACAACATGTACAAGGGGAAATCACATAGATCAAGTACAAGGGAACATCATGCACATCATGTACATCATGTACATCATGTACAAGGGGAAATCACATAGATCAAGTACAAGGGAACATCATGCACATCATGTACATCATGTACAAGGGTAATCACTCGATCAAGTACAAGGATATTCATGTACATCCTGTCACGTTCATTACAAGGGGAAATCACATAGATCCAAGTACAAGGGAACTCATGCACATCATGTACATCTATGTACAACATGTACAAGGGGAATCACTAGATCAAGTACAAGGGAACATCATGCACATCATGTACAACATGTACAAGGGGAAATCACATAGATCAAGTACAAGGGAACATCATGCACATCATGTACAACATGTACAAGGGGAAATCACATAGATCAAGTACAAGGGAACATCATGCACATCATGTACATCATGTACAAGGGGAAATCACATAGATCAAGTACAAGGGAACATCATGCACATCATGTACATCATGTACAAGGGGAAATCACATAGATCAAGTACAAGGGAACATCAGTCATCATGTCATCATGTAAAGGGGAAATCCACATAGATCAAGTCAAGGGAACAACCTGCACCTCATGTACATCATGTACAACTGTCAAGGGAATCACATAGATCAGTACACGGGAACATCACACATCATGTACAACATTCACATCAATTACATTATTTACAAGTTGCATCACATAGATCAAGTATCAAGGGGAAAACTCTGCACATCATGTACATCATGTACAACATGTACAAGGGGAAATCACATAGATCAAGTACAAGGGAACATCATGCAGCCTCATGCACATCATGTACCAGGGAAATCACAGTAGATCAAGTACAAGGGACATCATGCACATCATTACAACATGCACATCATGTACTATTATTTACCAGGGGAAATCACATAGATCAAGTACAGGGAACATCATCACATCATGTACATCATGGACACCTGAACAGGGCATCACATAAATCCTACAGGGAACATCATGCACATCATGTACCTCATTTCCATGGTGGAATCACATAGATCAATAAGGGAACATCATGCAGATCATGTACAACATGTACAAGGAAATCACATAGATGTCAAGGGACCATCATGCACATCATGTACATCATGTACAACATGTACAAGGGGAAATCACAGATCAAGTACAAGGAACATCATGCACATCATGTACAAATGTACAAGGGGAAATCACATGATCACGTACACGGAAACATCATAAACATCAGGTACAATCATGTACGTTCAAGTACAAACATGTAAAGGGGAAATCACCAGATCAAGTACAAGGGAACATCATGCACATTCATGTACAAAATGTACAAGGGGAAAAAATCACATAGATCAGTACACTGGGAAAATCATAAACATCAGGTACATATGTACGTCAGTCAAACATGTACAAGGGAACACATAGATCAAAGTACAACGGGAAACATCATGCAATCATGTTACAACATGTACAAGGGGTTTCCCTCAAATCACAAGATCAAGTACACGGGGAACATCATAAACATTCAGGTACAATCATGTACGTCAAGTACACATGTACAAGGGGAAATCACCATAGATCAAGTACAAAGGGAAAATCATGCACATCATGTACAACAGTCCAAGGGCAATCAATAGATCAAGTACACGGAACATCATACACATCAGGTACATAATGACGTCAAGTACAACATGTAAAGGGGGGGGGGAAATCACATAGATCAAGTACAAGGAAATTCATGCACATCATGTACAATGTACAGGGGAAATCACATAGGATCAAGTACACGGGGGGGAACATCTAAACATCAGGTAATCATGTAAGTCCAAGTACACATGTACCACGGGGAAGGAAACACATAGATCAAGGACAAGGAAACATCATGACCACATCATGTACACCATGTAGCAAGGGGAAATAACATAGATCAGTACACGGGAACATCATAATCATCAGGTACATCTGTACGTCCAAGTACAACATGTACAAGGGGAAATCACATAGCATCAAGCACAAGAACTCATGCACATCATGAAAACATGTACAAGGGGAATCACACATAGATCAAGTACACGGGAACATCATAAACATCAGGTACATCATGTACGTCAAGTACAACATGTACAAGGGGAAATCACATAGATCAAGTACAAGGGAACATCATGCACATCATGTACAACATGTACAAGGGTAAATCACATAGATCAAGTACAAGGGAACATCATGCACATCATGTACATCATGTACAAGGAGAAATCACATAGATCAAGTACAAGGGAACATCATGTACATCATGCACATCATGTACATCATGTACAAGGGGAAATCACATAGATCAGACAGGAACACTGCACATCTGTACAACATGTACAAGGGGAAATCACATAGATCAAGTGCAAGGGAACATCATGCACCTCATGTACATCATTGTACAAGGGGAAAATCACATTAGATCAAGACAAGGGAACATCAGGCACATCATGTACATAAGTACGCATGTACAAGGGGAAGGAAATCACATAGATCAAGTACAAGGGTTAACATCATGCACATCATGTAAACATTAACATCATGTACATTATGTACAAGGGGAATCAAATAGAACAAGTACAAGGGAAAATAATGCCAAGAATCATGTACATCTGTACAAGGGGAAATCACATAGATCAAGTTACAAGGAACCTCAGCCACATAAGTACAAGGGGAAATCACTAGATCAAGTCACCAGGGAAAACTCATGCACATCATGTACATCATGATACAACATGTACAAGGGGAAATCACATAGATCACGTACCAAGGGAAATCATTACACATCATGTACAACATGTTACAAAGGGGAAGTCACATAGATAAAGTACAAGGGAAACATCATGCACATATGTACATAATGTACAAGGGGGAAATCACATAGATCAAGTACAAGGGAAATCATGTCATCATGCCAACTCATGTAAAGGGAAAAAACAAGATCATGATACAAGGGAACATAATGGCACATCATGTACGACAATGTAACAAGGGAAAATCACATAGATTAGTACTAATGGGAACGTCATGACATCATGTACATCATGTACAACAAGTAAAAGGTGAATCACATAGATCAAGTTTACAGGGAACATCATGGACATCAGTGACCTCATGTACAACGGTACAAGGGGAAATCCACATAGATCAGTACAAGGGACATACTGCACATCATGTACAACATGTACAAGGAAATCACAAATAGCTCAAGTACAAGGGAACATCATGACATCATGTACAACATGTACAAGGGGAAACACATAGATTCACGTACAAGGGGGAACATCATGCCCACATCAGTACATCATGTACAAGGGGAAATCACATAGATCAAGTACAAGGGAACATCATGCACATCATGTACATCATGTACAAGGGGAAATCACATAGATCAAGTACAAGGGAACATCATGTACATCATGTACATCATGTACAAGGGGAAATCACATAGATCAAGTACAAGGGAACATCATGCACATCATGTACATCATGTACAACATGTACAAGGGGAAATCACATAGATCAAGTACAAGGGAACATCATGCACATCATGTACAACATTCACATCAAGTACATTATGTACAAGGGGAAATCACATAGATCAAGTACAAGGGAACATCATGCACATCATGTACATCATGTACAACATGTACAAGGGGAAATCACATAGATCAAGTACAAGGGAACATCATGCACATCATGTTCATCATGTACAAGGGGAAATCACATAGATCAAGTACAAGGGAACATCATGCACATCATGTACAACATGCACATCATGTACATTATTTACAAGGGGAAATCACATAGATCAAGTACAAGGGAACATCATGCACATCATGTACATCATGTACAACATGAACAAGGGCAAATCACATAAATCAAGTACAAGGGAAAATCATGCACATCATGTACATCATGTACATGGTGGAATCACATAGATCAAGTACAGGGGGGGAACATCATGCAGATCATGTACAACAGTACAAGGGGAAATCAATAGATAAAGTACAATGGGACACATCATGCACATCAGTACATCCATGTAAACATGTACAAGGGGAAATTCACATAGATCAGTACAAGGAACATCATGCACATTCATGTACAAACATGTACAAGGCGGAAATTCAAATAGAGCAATTTACACGGGAACATCAATAAACAATCAGGTAATCATGTAATCAAGTACAAATGTACAAGGGGAAATCACATAGCTCAAGTACAAGGGGGGAACATCATGCACATATGTACCACATGTACAAGGGGAAATTCACATAGATCAAGTACAAGGGAACACTCAAAACATCAGGACATCATGTACGGTCAAGTACAACATGTACAAGGGAAATCACATTAGATCAAGTCAGGGAACATCATGCACATCATGTACAACATGTACAAGGGGAAATCACATAGATCAAGTACACGGGAACATCATAAACATCAGGTACATCATGTACGTCAAGTACAACATGTACAAGGGGAAATCACATAGATCAAGTACAAGGGAACATCATGCACATCATGTACAACATGTACAAGGGGAAATCACATAGATCAAGTACACGGGAACATCATAAACATCAGGTACATCATGTACGTCAAGTACAACATGTACAAGGGGAAATCACATAGATCAAGTACAAGGGAACATCATGCACATCATGTACAACATGTACAAGGGGAAATCCACATAGGATAGTACACGGGAACATCATAACAACACAGGTACATCATGTACTCAAGTACAACATGTACAAGGGGAAATCACCTAGAGCAAGTACAAGGGAAACATCATGCAATCATGCACACAGGTAAAAGGGGAAATCACATAGATCAAGTACACGGGAACATCATAAACATCAGGTACATCATGTACGTCAAGTACAACATGTACAAGGGGAAATCACATAGATCAAGTACAAGGGAACATCATGCACATCATGTACAACATGTACAAGGGGAAATCACATAGATCAAGTTCAGGGAAAACATCATAAACATCAGGTACATAATGTTACGTCAGTACAACATGTAACAAGGGGAAATCAATAGATCAAGATACAAGGGAACATCATGCAAATCATCTACACATGTACAAGGGTAAATCACATTAGATCAAGTACAAGGGAACATTCATGCACATCATGGACATCATGTACAAGGAGAAAATCACATAGAATTCAAGTACAAGGGAAACATCATGTACATCATGCCAAATCATGTACATCATGTACAAGGGAAAAATCACATAGATCATGTACAGGGAACATATGCACTCATGTACAAACATGTACAAGGGGAAACCATAGATCAAGTGCAGGGAACAGTCATGGCACATCATGTAAATCATGACAGGGGAAATCACATAGATCAGTACAAGGGAACATCATGCACATCAGGTACATCATGTACGTCAGTAAAAGGGGAAAATCACATAGAGTCAGTACAAGGGAACATCATCAATCATGTAACAACATTCACATCATGACATTGTAAAGGGGAAATCACATAGATCAAGTACAAGGGACACATGCCACATCATGTACATCAGGTACAAGGGGAAATCACATAGATCAAGTACAAGGGAACATCATGCACATCATGTACAAGGGGACATCACATAGGATCAGTACAGGGAACATCATGCACATCATGTACATCATGTAAACATGTACAAGGGGAAATCACCATAGATCAAAGTACAAGGGAACATCATGCACATCATGTACAACATGTACAAGGGGAAAGTCACATAGATCAAGTACAAGGGAACATCATGCACATCATGTACATCATGTACAAGGGGAAATCACATAGATCAAGTACAAGGGAACATCATGTACATCATGCACATCATGTACAAGGGAAAATCACATAGATCATGTACAAGGGACATCATGCACATAATGTTAGCAACATGTACAAGGGAAAATCACAAGATTTAGGTAACAGGGGAACGTTCATGCACATCATTACATCAGGTTACAACACGTACAAGTGAAAAATCACATAGATCAAGAATACAGGGACATCATGCACATCAGTAAATCCTGTACAACAGTACAAGGGTGAAATCACATAGATCAGTACAAGGGAAACATTCAGCACATAATGTACATCATGTAAAACAGTACAAGGGGGAAATTCCCATTAGATCCAAGGTACACGTGGAACAATCATGCACATCAGGTACATTCATTGCTACATCATGTACAACATGTACAAGGGGAAATCACATAGATCAAGTACAAGGGAACATCATGCACATCATGTACAACATGTACAAGGGGAAATCACATAGATCAAGTACAAGGGAACATCCAGCACGTCCATGTACATCATGTATAATCATGAAAAGGGGGAAGAAACACATAGATCAAGTACAAGGGACATCATATGACATCATGTACATCAGACATCATGTACAAGGGGAAATCAACATAGATCAAGTTAAAGGGAAAATCATGTACATCATGTAATCAGGTACAAGGGGAAAAAATCACATAGATCAAGTACAAGGGACATCATGACATCATGTAACATCAGTTACATATGTACAAGGGGAGGAAATCACATAGATCAAAGTACAAGGGGGGAACATCATGCACATCATGACATCATTAATTCATGTACAAGGGGAACTAACATAGATCAAGTACAAGGGAAAATCATGTACATCTGACAATCATGTACAAGGGGAAACACATAGGATCAAGTACAAGGGAACATCATGACAAATCATGTACCATCATGTACAACTGTACAAGGGGAAATCACATAGTCAAGTTACAAGGGAACCATCATGAACATCATGTACATCATGTACATGTGGAAATCCACATAGATCATGTACAAGGGAACATCATGCAGATCATGGACAAATGTACAAGGGGAAAATTACATAGATCAAGTACAAAGGGAACATTCATGTACAAAGTACAAGGGGAAATCACATAGAACACGTCAAGGGAACATTCATGACACATCATGTACATCCTGTACAAGGGAAACAACGGGATCAAGTACAAGGGAACATCATGCACATCATGTACATCATGTACAACATGTACAAGGGGAAATCACATAGATCAAGTACAAGGGAACATCATGCACATCATGTACAACATGTACAAGGGGAAATCACATAGATCAAGTACAAGGGACCATCATGTGACAATCATGTACATCATCATGAACAACCTTGTACAAGGGAAATCACATGATCAAGTACAAGGGAACATCATGCAATATGTACAAACATGTAACAAGGGAAATCACTAGATCAAGTACCGGCGAACCGGGGAACATCATAAACATCAGGCACATCATGTACGTCAAGTACAACATGTACAAGGGGAAATCACATAGATCAAGTACAAGGGAACATCATGCACATCATGTACAACATGTACAAGGGGAAATCACATAGATCAAGTACACGGGAACATCATAAACATCAGGTACATCATGTACGTCAAGTACAACATGTACAAGGGGAAATCACATAGATCAAGTACAGGAAATCATGCACATTCATGTAAAACATGTCAAGGGGAAATCACATAGATCAAGTACACGGGCACATCAAAAACATCAGTAATCATGTACGTCAAGTAAACATGTAACAAGGGAAACACATAGATCAAGGACAACGGGAACATCCTGCACATCATGTACAACAGTACAGGGTAAATCAATTAGATCAAGTCAACGCGTGAACATCAGCACATCAGGTACATCATGTACAAGGAGAAATCACATAGATCAAGTACAAGGGAACATCATGTACATCATGCACATCATGTACATCATGTACAAGGGGAAATCACATAGATCATGTACAAGGGAACATCATGCACATCATGTACAACATGTACAAGGGGAAATCACATAGATCAAGTACAAGGGAACATCATGCACATCATGTACATCATGTACAAGGGGAAATCACATTTAGACAACGGTAAAGGGAAATCATGCACATCATGTACAATCATGTACGTCATGTACAAGGGGAAATTCACATAGATCAAGTTACAAGGGAACATCATGCACATCATGCTACAACATTCACATCAGGACCTTATGTAAAGGGGAAAGGGAAATCACAAGATCAAGTACACGGGAACATAAGCAATCATGTACATCATGTACAAGGGGAAATCACATAGATCAAGTACAAGGGAACATCATGCACATCATGTACAAGGGGAAATCACATAGATCAAGTACAAGGGAACATCATGCACATCATGTACATCATGTACAACATGTACAAGGGGAAATCACATAGATCAAGTACAAGGGAACATCATGCACA
This sequence comes from Chlamydomonas sp. ICE-L, assembly GCA_013435795.1. Lineage (NCBI taxonomy): Eukaryota > Viridiplantae > Chlorophyta > Chlorophyceae > Chlamydomonadales > Chlamydomonadaceae > Chlamydomonas > Chlamydomonas sp. ICE-L. Next base: position 152,886,960 of record JACBWV010000610.1, on the reverse strand, counting down.
TCATGTACAACATGTACAAGGGGAAATCACATAGATCAAGTACAAGGGAACATCATGCACATCATGTACAAGGGGAAATAACATAGATCAAGTACAAGGGAAATCATGTACATCATGCACATCATGTACAAGGGAAAATCACATAGATCATGTACAAGGGAACATCATGCACATCATGTACAACATGTACAAGGGGAAATCACATAGATTAGGTACAAGGGAACGTCATGCACATCATGTACATCATGTACAACACGTACAAGGTGAAATCACATAGATCAAGTACAAGGGAACATCATGCACATCATGTACATCATGTACAACATGTACAAGGTGAAATCACATAGATCAAGTACAAGGGAACATCATGCACATCATGTACATCATGTACAACATGTACAAGGGGAAATCACATAGATCAAGTACACGGGAACATCATGCACATCAGGTACATCATGTACATCACGTTACAACATGTACAAGGGGAAATCACAAGATCAAAGTAAAAAGGGAAAACATCAGCAAGTCATGTACACATGTTACAAGGGCGAAATCACATAGCTTAAGTCATCCCTGGCCACATATTTGTACAAGGGGAAATGTTCAACAGTAGCATCAAGTAACAAGGGAACATCATGCAGCATTCATTACATTCATGTACGCAAACATGTACAAGGCGGAAGGAAGGAATCAATGGATCAAGTACAAGGGGGAACATCAGAACATTCGATGTACAAGGGGAAGGAAGGGAAAATCACCATAGATCAAGTACAGGGAACATCATGCACATCATGTACAACATGAAATCATGTGACATCATGTACAAGGGAAAATCAAATAGATCAAGTACAAGGGACATCATGCACAATCAGTACATCATGTACAACATGTACAAGGGATGTATCACATAGATCAAGTACAGTGATAAGGGAACTAATCATGCAAGCATCAATGTACATATGTTGTGTTACAAGGGAAAATCACGATAGACAAGTACAATGGGAAAGAATAGGGTGGGGAGAACATCAGCACATACCAATTGTACATCATCAAGGGGACAATGCAATCACGCATTAGATCAAGTCCAGTACAAACGGGAACATCATTTGCACATCATGGACATCAGGTACAACATGTTGTTACAAGGGGGGGAAATCACATAGATGAAAGTTGTATACAAAGTCAGGGGAAACATTCATTGCACATCATGTAGGTCAACATATGCACATCATGTACATCAGAATGTGACAAGAGGGAGGGGAAATTAACATCCAAGAGATCAAGTTTACAGGACAAGGGAACATCATGCCACATTCATGTACAAGGGGAACGGACCAAGGGAAATCACATAGATTAAGTACAAGGGACACATGCACATCATGTACAAATGACACCATTCATGTTTGTGTACATAATGTACAAGGGGAAATACATAGATCCAAGTACAAGGGTGAAACATCATGCACCATCATGAGGTACATCATGTACACATGTACAAGGACAGGGATAAATCACATAGATCAAGTATCAAGGGAAAGCATGACCACATCATGTACATCATGTACAAAGGGAAATCAACATAGATCAAGAAGTACACAAGGGAACACTCATGTACAATAATGTACATCAGTACAACCATGTAAAAGGGGAAAATCACATCGATCAAGTCAAGGGACATCAGACACTCATCATCATATCATGTACAACATGTACAAGGGGGGAAATGGAAATCACTAGATTTCAAGTTACAAGGGAACATCATGCACATCATGTTACAACAACACAGTAAAGAGGAAATCACAAGATCAAGTACATGGGAAATCATGCACATCATGTACAAGCAAACATCACGTAGAACAAGTACAAGGGAACATCATGTACAACATGTGCATGTTATCATCATGCACATCACGTACCAGGGAACATCATGTACAACATGTACATCATGTGCATGTAATCATCATGCACATCACGTACCAGGGAACATCATGTACATCATGTACGTCATGTACAAGTGAAAATCACGTAGATCAAGTACAAGGGAACATCGTGTGCACGCAATCATTATGCACAAGCGAATCCTAACCTGCACTAGCTTGGCCCCTGTTGGCCCCACTGCCCCCTGTGCTGGGCGTACATCATGGGGTGTGCATCATGTCGTCATGTACCTAGTGCATGATTGTCCCCTTAAACTGCCACTAGCTTGGCCCTGTGTGAGTAGAGACCATGCCCCTGCGCTGGGCGTACATCATGGGGTGTGCATCATGTAGTCATGTACCTAGTGCATGATTGTCCTTACCTGCACTAGCTTGGCCCCTGTTGGCCCCACTTCTTGCTGTGCTGGGGTTGTCTTGCTGGAGCAAGAAGCTCAACGCTAGCTCCACATTTCGGAAACTGCATGGCATAAGTGATACGTATGCGTGTTATCGTACGATATCATATGATGCCGGCAGTCTGACTAGACTAAAGTTACCATTTATATACATGATCATATAAGTACAGTCCAGGGGTAGGCCAAACAGGCTTAAGGGACTTTCCCAACTGTGAAAGGAAGGACTAAGAAAAGACAAGGTTCTAAGAGCCGCCAGAACGCATAAAGAAAGCGGGAGTCGAACGGGACGAGTGAGAGTGTTCGTAAGGAGAGCGAACAGGTTGGCCCAGCCTCACAGGGGGGCCACCATAAGCCAGTTGGTTAGGAGGAACTTTTGACTGACTTGTCAGGTGACCTTGCCGTCTTGGTCAGACAAACGACAAACACGCCAATGGGTAACCCTGGGGGCTTGAGCACACCCTTGAAGAGGGGCGCCGCCAAGAACATTGATGATTGAACCCCAAAACAATGCCATTACCATGCAAGGATCCTGTAGTTCGTTTCTACATGATATGCATGGACGGTTAGAGCCAGCGTCTTGGTGTAATAATAACGGCCTGGTTGGGCGTGGGTATTAAGGAAGCCCTGTCGTACGGCGTTAGGGAATACGGTGCTACTTACCTGGAGCAAGCTAACCAATGGCGGTCTGACGCAAGGTTCTTCCATTGACGAACTCGCCAGCGCTTAAGCGCACTTGAAAACATAGAACTGCGCTTTTGTAATAGTGCAACAAAGCGCAAAAACTTGCTTGCTGCAGCCCCACAGGGGTTGCCCAAAAAAAACTGCTCGCGAAAACGTCGCACCGCTTGGACGACGCGCACGCCGTGTCTGCGGATGACAGCTACCTCGAACCAAATCAGGCACACCTGAAGGGATTCAAACCAGGGTACTTCCAAGCGTGCGCATTTTCGCGCTGGCGCGCTGCCTTTTTGAGCCCTACTGCGCGTTTCGCGCAGTTTTTTGCACCCCCCTGTGGGCGCAGCAAGCAATTTGTGCGCGTTTGCACCACAAAGCGGAGTAGTAGTGCAAAGTAAGTTAGTGGAGTAGTAGTAGTTTAGTTTTTTAATGACGAACGATGCAGCTATTAAGCGCTGGCCAATTTGGTCAATGGATAAGTACCCTGAGTCAAACCACCGCCACCATTTATCATAGAATCAAACGCACCTCTTCATAGTGAGCGTTGTCGACGGTTCGAAACAGGATATGTCTTTGTTAATAACTGATTGGATTGATTGGATGTGTGTTTGTGTGTATGCGTGTATATGTGTGTGTGTATATGTGTGTGTGTATATGTGTGTACATGTGTTTATATGTGTGTACATGTGTGTGTATGTGTAACTGCTAATAACTGCTTGGTATGATTGGCTGTGTGTTTGTGTGTATGCGTGTATATGTGTGTATGTGTGTATGTGTGTGTATGCGTGTATGCGTGTATATGTGTGTATGTGTGTGTATGTGTGTATGTGTGTACATGTGTTTATATGTGTGTACATGTGTGTGTATGTGTAACTGCTAATAACTGCTAGTAACTGATTGGTTTGATTGGATGTGTGTTTGTGTAACTGTATGTGTGGATGTGGACGTGGACGTGTGTGTTTTAGTATGGGGCAGTGGTTGGTACTAGCATTACCAGAGACAGATAAGGGGCTATTCCAGGTATTGAAAGGCGCACGATGATGAGGGCAAGATTTCCAACTGCGAGGAATATATGAGTTGTGGTGTATGTGTTGTATTTGTGGTGTGTATGTGTGTGTTATATGTGTGTACATGTTGTGGGTATAGTGTAATGCGTTGTTTACATGGTGTGTATTTGTGTGTATGTGCTGTGTTATGTTTGTGTATGGTTTATGTGTTTATGCGTTCTTGTGTTGTGTGGTTATTTTGTGGTGTATGTTTTGTATTGTGTTTATTGGGTGTACATGTGTATGTGTTCATGTTGTTAACATGGGGTGTGTATATGTGTGACGTTGTTGTGTGTGTGTACGTGTGTGTGTTTGTGTGTGTACATGTGTGTGTATATGTGTGTACGTGTGCATGTGTTTATATGTGTGTACGTGTGTGTATGTGTGCGTATGTTTGTGTATGTGTTTATGTGTGTACATGTGTGTGTATATGTGTGTATGTGTGTATCTGTTTAAGTGTGTACATGTGTGTGTATATGTGTGTATGTGTGTGTGTGCTTGCATGTGTGTGTACTTGTGTATGTGTGCACGTGCGTATGCGTGTCTGTGTGTGTCTGTGTGTATCTTAGTGTGTGTATGTGTGTGTGTCTCTGTATGCCTGCTCAGCAGTGATACATCACGATCTTCATATTATAACTACAAATAAGCAAAACTGTGTGTAAGTGGAAATCTTTACCCTGTTGCTTTATTGCTCGTACCTAGGGAACGGCAAATCATATGATGTTAACCAAAGACGAGTATGATATCATATCGATACCATTCAAAAAAAATCATATGATTTTTAATTATCATAATGATATGATGCCCAGGCAAATGTTTACCCTAGTTCAGACCGCCGCAATCCAATGATCTCATATGGATGTCATGATATCATATGATATCATATTGCCGATCCTTACTTGTACCCCCTGATCTCCTAATTGAGGATAGTTGGAATTTCCACCCCGCGGATTGTTGTGGGAGCGCCTTTGGGTCTTGGGTTCAATATGTTAAGGGGACCGTCTTTATCATATTGATTTTTTGACCCAGACGGCGATAATATATCATTATGCTATCATACAAATTGCATCACATGATATTGTATGTTAATGGTATCTTGGGCCTAGTCAGACTGCTGGCATCATACAATATGTACATGACGGCAAGATATCATATGATATCATATTGACGTTTCCTTCAAATATGGCTTGTCTATGACAATGGTAATGTTAGTGTAATGGTTATGTAAATGTCAATGTTAATGTGTGGTTGCTTCCAAGTTTGTTTTGAGAAAGTGAAGGAACAAGTGCAGGTATGATAATGATAATGTTTAATGATAAACGGGGCCCGGGTGGGGGGCGTTGTTGTTAAAAGGGAGCTGTCGTACCCCGGGTAGGGGGGAGCGGTCTTCCTACCTCAAACTGGACAAGCTTACCAATCGCGCGTGACAAACGGACCTGCAAACGGCTTAAGAAGGCAAAAACCCCCAAAGGGGGAGTCGAACCCCCGACTCTCATCCTCAAAAGTGATCTGATCTACCCCACTAAGACCATTTGTGGGTAAATCACGGAACAGGGGCTGGCAGGGCTTGCATGTATGATACTGTTGAGGGGTAGCCAATTGGGCTTTAGGGACCTGCCCATCCTCAAATAATACAGATGCTTCTAGACTATCTGGAGAGGCTATTAACAATGTTTATGACAATGTAATGAATGAATGAATGGATGAATGAATGAAAAATGTGTGCTTCATTGTCAGTACATTACTTTGTTGTCAATAGCAGTACAGTGCTAATTGTCAGAGTTGCAAGTAAAATAGTAAGAAATTGGCTTTTATCCAGTTGGCAGTACAGTGCTTTCATGGTCCAGTTGCAGTACATTGCTTGGTTTGTCAGTTGCCAGTACAGTTGCTTTTAATGGTCAGTTTGCAGGTACATTGCTTTTTTTGTCAGTTGCAGTACAGTGCTTCATGGTCAGTTGCAGTACATTGCTTTGTTTGTCAGTTGCAGTACAGTGCTTCATGGTCAGTTGCAGTACATTGCTTTGTTTGTCAGTTGCAGCACAGTGCTTCATGGTCAGTTGCAGAACAGTGCTTGGTTGTCAATTGCAGAACCAGCCGCTTTGTATCAGTTGCCAGAAACACAGTGTCTTGGTTTGTCGATTGCAGTCCAAGTGCTTGGTTCTGTCAGTTGCCAGTACAGGCTTGCGTTGTCAGTTGCAGTACAGTGATTTGTTGGTCAGGTTGCAGAAAGGAAGGAGTGCTTTGTTGTCAGTTTGCAAGTAACAGTTTCTTTGTGTCAGTTTTTGCAGTACAGTGCATTGGTGTTCAGTTGCAGTACATCGGCTTTGTTGTCAGTTTGCAGTACAGTGCTTTGGCTGTCATTCAGTATGCAGTACATCGCTTTGTTGTCAGTGCCAGTCCAGTGCTTCATGGGTAAGTGCAGTACATCGTTTGTTTGTTGTCAGTTGAGGTACAGTGCTCCATTGCAGTTGCAGTACAGTGGCTTGTTTGTCAGTTTGCAGTTAACAGTGCTCATGGTCAAGTGGAAAGAGTACATTGCTTTGTTTGTCAGTTGCAGTACAGTGCTTCATGGTCAGTTGCAGTACATTGCTTTGTTTGTCAGTTGCAGTACAGTGCTTTGTTATCAGTTGCAGTCCAGTCCTTGGTTGTCAGTTGCAGTACAGTGCTTGGTTGGTCAGTTCCAGTAAAGTGCTTCGTTGGTTTCTCCAGTTGCAGGTACAGTGCTTCATGGCTCAGTTGCAAGTACAGTGCTTGTGTTTGTCAGTTATGCAGTACAGTCGCTTTTGTTTGTCAGTTGCAGTTACACGGTCCTTATGTCAGTTGCAGTTAACAGTGCTTGATTGTTTTCAGTTGGCAGGTGACAGTACTTCATGGTCAATCTGCATTAACATCGGCTTGTTTGTCAGTTGCCAGTTATGCACATCATAGGGTCAGTTTGCAGTACAATTGCTTTGTTTTGTCAGCTGCAGTACGTGCTTTGTTGGGTCAGTTGCGTACATGCTGTGTTTGTAAGAGTAGGCAGTACAGTTGCTTCCATTGGTCAGGTGCAGTTTCAGTTGCACAGTACATTGCTTTTTGTTTGTCAGCTGCAGTACAGTGGCTTTGTTGTCATGTTGCAGACATTGCTTTGTTTGTCCAAGTTGCCAGTTAACAGTTTGGCTTTCATGGTCAGTTGCAGTTTACAGTTGCTTGTTTGTTTCAGTTTGCAGTAACAGTGCTTTGTTTTTGTCAGTTGCAGTACAGTGCTTTATTATCAGTTGCAGTACAGTGCTTTGTTTGTCAGTTGCAAAGGAGATACAGTGCTTTGATTATCAGTTGCAGTTACAGTGCTGATTGTCAGTTGCCGTACCAGTGCTCTATGGTCAGTTTGCAGTACCATTCGCTTTGTTGTCAGTTTCAGTATAGCACATCATGGTCAGTTGCAGTACATTACTTTGTTTGTCAGCTGCAGTACAGTGCTTTGTTGTCAGTTGCAGTACAGTGCGTGATTGTCAGTTGCAGTACAGTGTTTCATGGTCAGTTGCGGTACAGTACTTTGTTTGTCAGTTGCAGTACAGTGCTTTGTTTGTCAGTTGCAGTACATGGGCTTTATATCAGTTGCCAGTACAGTGCTGATTGTTCGTTGCCAAGTACAGCTGGGCTCATGGTCAGTTGCAGTACATCGCTTGTTTTTGTCAGTTGCAGTATTAGCAACATCACATGGTCAGTTGCAGTACATTTGCTTTGTTTGTCAGCTGCAGTAACAGATTGCTTTGTTTGCAAAGGTTGCAGTACATAGTTTACATTGCTTTGTTTTGTCATTTGCAGTACAGTGCTTCAGGGTCAAGTTGCAAAGTACAAGGCTTTGTTTGTCAGTTTTAGTGGCAGTTTACGTGCTTGTTGTCAGTTGCAGTACAGTGCTTTGTTTGTCAGTTGCAGTACAGTGCTTTTTTATCAGTTGCAGTACAGTGCTTTATTATCAGTTGCAGTACAGTGCTCTATGCTCAGTTGCAGTACATCGCTTTGTTTGTCAGTTGCAGTATAGCACATCATGGTCAGTTGCAGTACATTACTTTGTTTGTCAGGCTTGCAGTACAGTTGGCTTTGCTCGTCAGTTGCAAAGTACAGTGCCTAGTAAGTAAAGGTGCTGATTGTCAGTTTGCCAGTACAGTGCTTCATGGTTCAGTTTGCAGGAACATCGCTTTGTTTTTGTCCAGTTGCAGTAGTATAGCACATCATGGTCAGTTGGCAGACATGCTTTTGTTTGTCAGCCATCAGTACAGTGTTTGGTTGTTCAGTTGCAGTACATTGCCTTGTTTTGTCAGTTTGCGTTACAGCGCTTTCATGCGTCAGTGCAGTACAGTGCTTTGTTTGTCAGTAGTTGCAGGGACAGCAGTGCTTGTTGTTCATTGCAAGTACCAGTGCTGTATTATCAGTTGCAAGTACAGTGCTGATCTTGATTGTCAGTTGCAGTGTTACAGTGCTCTTATGGTCAGTTGCAGTACCATCGGCTTTGGTTGGTCAGTGCAGTTAAGTTATCGCACATCATGGGTCAGTTGCAGTACATGATTTTTGTTTTGTCCAGGCTTGCAGTAAAGGTGCTGTTGTCAGTTGCAGGTAACAGTGCTTTTGCTTTATTAATCAGTTGCAGTACAGTGCTGATGTCAGTGCAGTACAGTGCTTCCTGTCAGTTGCAAGTTACATCGCTTTGGTTTGTCAGTGCAGTTTTATTACCACATCATGGTCAGTTGCAGTACATTGCTTTGTTTGTCAGCTGCAGTACAGTGCTTTGTTGTCAGTTGCAGTACATTGCTTTGTTTGTCAGTTGCAGTACAGTGCTTCATGGTCAGTTGCAGTACAGTGCTTTGTTTGTCAGTTGCAGTACAGTGCTTTTTTTGTCAGTTGCAGTAAAAATCGCTTGGTTTGTCAGTTCAGTGTATAAGCACATCAGGTCAGTTGACAGTACCAGTTACATTTACTTTGTTTTGTCAGCTTGCAGTAAGGCTTTGTTGTCAGTTGGCAAAGAGTAGTACGTGCTTGATTGTCAGTTGCAGTACAGTGCTTCATGGTCAGTTGCAGTACAGTGCTTTGTTTGTCAGTTGCAGTACAGTGCTTTGTTTGTCAGTTGCAGTACAGTGCTTTATTATCAGTTGCAGTACAGTGCTTGATTGTCAGTTGCAGTACAGTGCTCTATGGTCAGTTGCAGTACATCGCTTTGTTTGTCAGTTGCAGTATAGCACATCATGGTCAGTTGCAGTACATTACTTTGTTTGTCAGCTGCAGTACAGTGCTTTGTTGTCAGTTGCAGTACAGTGCTTGGTTGTCAGTTGCAGTGCAGTTCTTCATGGTCAGTTGCAGTACAGTGCTTTGTTCGTCAGTTGCAAGTACGTGATTTTGTTTTCAAGTTGCAGTACAGTTGGCTTTAATTATCAGGTGGCAAGTTACAAGTGACTTGATTGTCAGTGCAGGTACAGTGCTCTATGTCAGTTGCAGTACCATCGGCTTTACTGTTGTCAGTTGCAGTTTACAGTTTTAGTAATAGCACCATCATGGTTGTTGCAAGTTAACATTCGCTTTGTTTTGGCAGTTGCAGTACAGTGCTTTGTTGACAGTCTTGCAGTACATTGCTTTGTTTGTGCAGTTGGCAGGAAAGGCTCATGGTCCAGTGCAGTACCAGTGGCTTTGGTTTGTCGTTGCATGCAGTAACAGTGCTTTGTTTTTTCAGTTGCAGTACAGTTCTTTTATTATTCGTTGCAGTACACAGTGCTCGAATTTGATTGTCGTTGGCAGTTTCAGACAGTGCTCTATGGTCAGTTTTAGTGCATTGCAGTTACAGCGCTTTTTTGTTTGTTTCAGTTGACCATATAGCACCATCCATGGTCCAGTTGCAGTACATTAACTTTGTTTGCAGCTGCAGTACAAGTGGCTTTGTTGTCAGTTGCAGTACAGTGGCTTTGTTGTCGTTTGCCAGTACAGTGATTCTGGTCAGTTGCAGTACAGTGCTTTGTTGTCAGTTTGCAGTAACAGTGCTTTGTTTGTCTAGTTGTCGTAGTACACAGGAGTGCTTTATATCAGTTGCAGTAACAGTTGGCTGATTGTACGTTTGCAGTACAGTGTTCATGGTTTCAGTTGCAGTACATCGGCTTTTATTTGTTCCAAGTTTTTGGCAGTTTTTTATTAGCACATAATGGTCAGTGCCAGTACATTGCTTTGTTTTGTCCAGTTGCAGTACAAGTGCTTTTTTTGTCAAGTGGCAGACATGCTTCCAGGTCCAGTTGCAGTACAGTGCTGTTGTTTGTCCAGTGCAAAGGACAGGGCCTCATGTTCAGTTTGCGGTATACAGTGCTTGTTTTTTGTTTTTCCAGTTGCAGTACAGTTTTGCTTGTTGTCAGTTGCATATCATCGTTTGGTTTTTTTCAGGGGTTGCCAGTACAGTGGCTTGGTTTGTGTCAAGGTGGTGTACAAGTGCTTCATGGTAGTTGCGTACAAGTGCTTGATTGTTCAGGTTGCAGTACAGTGCTTTGTTGTCAGTTGCCAGTACATCGCCTTTTGTTTGTTCAGGTTGAAGTACAGGTGCTTCATTTGGTTAGTTGCAGTACAATAGCTTTGTTTGTCAGGTTGCGGGTACATGCTTTCATTTTGTTTTCAAGTTGCAGTACAGTTTGCTTTTGTTTGTCCAAGTGTAGTTTTGTATACAGTTGCTTCCAGGTCAGTGCATACATTGCTTTGTTGTCAGTTGCAGTAACAATTGCTTTCTGGGTCAGTTGCAGTTACAGTGCTTTGTTTGTCAGTTTGACAGTACCGTTTGCTTTGATATCAGGTTGCAGTACAAGTGGCTTGGTTGTCAGTTGCAGTACAGTTGCTGGGGTTGTCAAGTTGCAGGGAAAGGGCTTCATGGTCCGTTGCAGTACAGTTGCTTCATGGTTTCAGGGTTGAAGTTACAGTGCCTTTGTTTGTCAGTGGCAGTTACTCAGTGCTTTGTTTTGTCAGTTGCAGTACAGTGCTTTATTGTTTCAGTTGGCAGTACAGAGTAACAGTGTGCTTGATTGTCAGTTGCAGTACAGTGGCAGTGCTCAATTGTCAGTTGCCAGTACATCAGCTTTGGTTTGTCAGTTTTTGCAGTATAGCCACATTCCTGGTCAGTGCAGTTTACAATTGCTTTGGTTTGTTCAGTTTCAGTAAACCGTGCTTGATTGTCAGTTGCAGTACAGTGCTTCATGGCAGTTGCATGCGTGCTTTTGTTTTCCGAGTTTGCATTACAGTGCTTTGTTTGTCAGTTTTGCAGTACACAGTTCATTTATATCAGGTTGCAGTACAGTGCTTGATTGTAGTTGCAGTACAGTGCTTCATGGTCAGTTGCAGTACATTGCTTTATTTGTCAGTGCAGTATAGCAATCAGGTCAGTTGGGCAGTACTTGCTTTGTTTGGTCCAGTTTGCAGTACAGTGCTTTGTTGTCAGTTGCAGTACATCGCTTCATGGTCAGTTGCAGTACAGTGCTGTGTTTGTCAGTTGCAGTACAGTGCCTCATGTTCAGTTGCAGTACAGTGCTTTGTTTGTCAGTTGCAGTACAGTGCTTTGTTGTCAGTTGCAGTTCATCGCTTTGGTTGTCAGTTGCAGTACAGTGCTTGGTTGTCAGTTGCTGTACAGTGCTTCATGGTCAGTTGCAGTACAGTGCTTGATTGTCAGTTGCAGTACAGTGCTTTGTTGTCAGTTGCAGTACATCGCTTTGTTTGTCAGTTGCAGTACAGTGCTTCATGGTCAGTTGCAGTACATAGCTTTGTTTGTCAGTTGCGGTACAGTGCTTCATTGTCAGTTGCAGTACAGTGCTTTGTTTGTCAGTTGCTATACAGTGCTTCATGGTCAGTTGCAGTACATTGCTTTGTTTGTCAGTTGCAGTACAATGCTTCCTGGTCAGTTGCAGTACATTGCTTTGTTTGTCAGTTGCAGTACAGTGCTTTGTTATCAGTTGCAGTACAGTGCTTGGTTGTCAGTTGCAGTACAGTGCTTGGTTGTCAGTTGCAGGAAAGTGCTTCATGGTCAGTTGCAGTACAGTGCTTCATGGTCAGTTGAAGTACAGTGCTTTGTTTGTCAGTTGCAGTACAGTGCTTTGTTTGTCAGTTGCAGTACAGTGCTTTATTGTCAGTTGCAGTACAGTGCTTGATTGTCAGTTGCAGTACAGTGCTTCATGGTCAGTTGCAGTACATCGCTTTGTTTGTCAGTTGCAGTATAGCACATCATGGTCAGTTGCAGTACATTGCTTTGTTTGTCAGCTGCAGTACAGTGCTTTGTTGTCAGTTGCAGTACATTGCTTTGTTTGTCAGTTGCAGTACAGTGCTTCATGGGCAGTTGCGTACAGTGCTTTGTTTGTCCAGTTCAAGTCAACAGTGCTTTGTTTGGTCCGGTTGCAGTACAGTGCTTTATTGCTCAGTTGCGTACAGTGCTTTGATGTCAGTTGTCAGTAACAGTGCTCTATGGTCAGTTTCAGTACAATCGCTTTGTTTTGTCAGTTGCAGTATAGCACATCATGGTCAGTTGCAGTACATTACTTTGTTTGTCAGCTGCAGTACAGTGCTTTGTTGTCAGTTGCAGTACAGTGCTTGATTGTCAGTTGCAGTACAGTGCTTCATGGTCAGTTGCAGTACAGTGCTTTGTTTGTCAGTTGCAGTACAGTGCTTTGTTTGTCAGTTGCAGTACAGTGCTTTATTATCAGTTGCAGTACAGTGCTTGATTGTCAGTTGCAGTACAGTGCTTCATGGTCAGTTGCAGTACATCGCTTTGTTTGTCAGTTGCAGTATAGCACATCATGGTCAGTTGCAGTACATTGCTTTGTTTGTCAGTTGCAGTACAGTGCTTTGTTGTCAGTTGCAGTACATCGCTTTGTTTGTCAGTTGCAGTACAGTGCCTCATGGTCAGTTGCAGTACATCGCTTTGTTGTCAGTTGCAGTACAGTGCTTTGTTTGTCAGTTGCAGTACAGTGCTTTGTTGTCAGGTTGCAGTACATATCTTTGTTTGTCAGTTGCAGTACAGTGCTTCATGGTAAGTTGCAGTACATTGCTTTGTTGCCAGTTGCAGTACAGTGCTTGGTTGTCAGTTGCAGTACAGTGCTTGGTTGTCAGTTGCAGTTCATCGCTTTGGTTGTCAGTTGCAGTACAGTGCTTTGTTGTTAGTTGCAGTACAGTGCTTGGTTGTCAGTTGCAGTACAGTGCTTTGTTGTCAGTTGCAGTACAGTGCTTTGTTGTCGATTGCAGTACAGTGCTTTGTTGTTAGTTGCAGTACAGTGCTTGGTTGTCAGTTGCAGTACAGTGCTCTATGGTCAGTTGCAGTACATCGCTTTGTTTGTCAGTTGCAGTATAGCACATCATGGTCAGTTGCAGTACATTACTTTGTTTGTCAGCTGCAGTACAGTGCTTTGTTGTCAGTTGCAGTACAGTGCTTGATTGTCAGTTGCAGTACAGTGCTTCATGGTCAGTTGCAGTACAGTGCTTTGTTTGTCAGTTGCAGTACAGTGCTTTGTTTGTCAGTTGCAGTACAATGCTTTATTATCAGTTGCAGTACAGTGCTTGATTGTCAGTTGCAGTACAGTGCTTCATCGTCAGTTGCAGTACATCGCTTTGTTTGTCAGTTGCAGTATAGCACATCATGGTCAGTTGCAGTACATTGCTTTGTTTGTCAGTTGCAGTACAGTGCTTTGTTGTCAGTTGCAGTACATCGCTGTGTTTGTCAGTTGTAGTACAGTGCCTCATGGTCAGTTGCAGTACATCGCTTTGTTTGTCAGTTGCAGTACAGTGCTTTGTTTGTCAGTTGCAGTACAGTGCTTTGTTGTCAGTTGCAGTACATATCTTTGTTTGTCAGTTGCAGTACAGTGCTTCATGGTAAGTTGCAGTACATTGCTTTGTTGCCAGTTGCAGTACAGTGCTTGGTTGTCAGTTGCAGTACAGTGCTTGGTTGTCAGTTGCAGTTCATCGCTTTGGTTGTCAGTTGCAGTACAGTGCTTTGTTGTTAGTTGCAGTACAGTGCTTGGTTGTCAGTTGCAGTACAGTGCTTTGTTGTCAGTTGCAGTACAGTGCTTTGTTGTCAATTGCAGTACAGTGCTTTGTTGTTAGTTGCAGTACAGTGCTTGGTTGTCAGTTGCAGTACAGTGCTTTGTTGTTAGTTGCAGTACAGTGCTTGGTTGTCAGTTGCAGTACAGTGCTTGCTTGTTAGTTGCAGTAAAGTGCTTTATTGTCAGTTGCAGTACAGTGCTTGCTTGTTAGTTGCAGTAAAGTGCTTTATTGTCAGTTGCAGTACAGTGCATGCTCGTTAGTTGCAGTAAAGTGCTTTATTGTCAGTTGCAGTACAGTGCTTGCTTGTTAGTTGCAGTAAAGTGCTTTATTGTCAGTTGCAGTACAGTGCTTGGTTGTTAGTTGCAGTGAAGTGCTTTATTGTCAGTTGCAGTACAGTGCTTGGTTGTTAGTTGCAGTTAAGTGCTTTATTGTCAGTTGCAGTACAGTGCTTGCTTGTTAGTTGGAGTAAAGTGCTTTATTGTCAGTTGCAGTACAGTGCTTGGTTGTCAATTACAGAACAGTGTTTCATTGTCAGTTGCTGTACAGTGCTTGTTTGTTAGTTGCAGTACAGTGCTTGGTTGTCAATTGCAGTACATTGTTTTGTTTGTTAGTTGCAGTACAGTGCTTGGTTGTCAGTTGCCGTACAGTGCTTTGTTGTCAATTGCAGTTCATTGTTTTGTTTGGAAGTTGCAGTACAGTGCTTTATTGTCAGTTGCAGTGCAGTCTAAAGTTCAGGGGGTAAAACCGTACCGTCGTAGTGCCTCTTCAGATTGCTCAGCTCCGAAACCCATGTCCACCAGCTGTGCTGCTAGGTCTTCGATCGATGTGGGTCTGGCCGCTTGAGGCCGACCGTACACCTGCAATCAGTATTTGCAATCAGTATCAGTATAAGTGTCTATTGTTATACTCATATTTTTTGTATGATTCATAGACCGGTTTAGTCATATTTTTTGTATGATTCATATTGATCATATACCGTTAAACCCATAGTTTTTAAAGATTCATATCAATCACATATATCCATAAGTGCCTAAGTCCGACCCTGAGTGGTACGGATGGTTTTCACCTATTACTTAAGTCCAAAGAAAACTTTTGTTTTGAATTGTTTTTGGAATACGTTACCTAACCACATCAGTTCAACATATAAAAACTCAGAGTTGGGTTCTCTCAGGTTGTGGGAAGCAGGCAAAGCAAACCATGCTTTTTTTTACTAAGGGGCTCCCTAAGTCGGTACGGATTTTATATAGAAGTAAAACGGAGCCTATCGCTATCAAAAACAAGTTTTCGTAAAATAAAAGTTGGTAGCCCTATTGTGCACATCTTTCCTCATCAGTAATTGTTACATCAGGTTATGGATGGCAGTACATGGGCAGTACGGGTGAATATGGACCCCAAAAATACTGATTATTTACATATTGTGGGTCCCCTAAGTGTGGTACATCGCTGCACAAGCTGAATCATTCATTTTGAGTCTTAGATTTGCTTCGTAGCACGAAGACTATCTTTTTTTATTTGAAATTTGAAATTTCAAAATTCGTTTTTTTCTTCATAATATATTAAAAAAACAACTTTTTCAACTTTGTTTCAAACATCCACATCTGAACTTAGTTAATGATTTGGGAGAGGGGGGTGAAATCTCAAGTTGGGAGGTGGGATTGGGAGGTGATCAGGTGAATTTTCGAGTTGTACTGCTATCTCAGTAAATTTCGAGGCCAAGGCTGAGGCGCTGCCTCCAACCTTGTGGTAGGGGTTTGATAAGCCTTTCGTCCTGCGGTGACATGATTCGGAATAGCTCGCGCGGCCTTGTGCCTGTCGCTATCTGGATTTGTACAACAATTTATCACACATCCAATGTACGGTACGGCTCCGTACAAAGCTGCTCGCGACCGCATGCGAAGGCGGACCAGAAATACATGTGCGCGTAGCTGACACAATTGCGCGAGAGGTGGGCCAGACAGAATTCGATTCCGAGCATTTTGGGGCCTGTACGGCTCTGTACCACAATCTTGTACCAACTTAGGGCGTTTTTTTGACTGAAGCACTTATGTAGATACCGCTATACTTATAATTGTCATGACTCATATTAATCATATACCGTTATACTCATGTTTTTTATGATTCATATAAATCATATACCGTTATACTCATGTTTTTATGATTCATATAAATCATATACTGCCATACTCATGTTTTTCTGATTCATATTAATCATATACCGTTAGACTCATGTTTTTTATGATTCATATAAATCATATACCGTTACACTCATGTTTTTATGATTCATATAAATCATATACTGTTATACTCATGTTTTTATGATTCATATTAATCATATACCGTTAGACTCATCTTTTTTATGATTCATATAAATCATATACTGTTATGCTCATTTTTAATGATCCATACACCCGTGTAGTCGTTTTTTTATGATTCATTTTAATCATATACTGTTATACTCATGTTTTTATTATTCATCTATTGGTACAGCCATAGTTTTTTTTGTATGATTCATACACCAGTATAGTCATTATTTGTTTGTATCGGTGCAGTCATAGTTTTGTATGATTCATACACCAGTATAGTCATAGTTTGTTTTTAAGATTCGTATACATCTATCTACATTATGTTGACAACGTCAGGATGGATTGAAGACCAAGCCACCTTCCCTCTCCCCCCCTCTCCCCTCCCCCCCGCCCTCCGCTCCTCCCTCCCCTCTCCCCTCCTTCCAACCCTCCCCCTTTACCCCCCTACCCCAACGCACCACTTGAAGCTGTTTTTGTGTCAGGGGCTCTCCAGCGTTGGGCTACTTTGCATGCTGCAAGACCCCTACAACACCTTTCCCCTCCCCTGCTAGCCCTCCTCCCCTCCAGTCCCCCCCCCCCCCCCCCCCCCCATTGACCCCCCTCCCCCAACGCACCACTTGTAGCTACTCTTGTGTCAGGGGTTCCCCAGCCGTAGTCTCATCTGCATGCTGCAAGACCTCCAGAACACCTCTCCCCTCCCCTGCTAGCCCTCCTCCCCTCCAAGCCTCCCCCTCTTCCTAGCCCCCCGCCCCTCCTCCCAACTCCTCTCCCCTCTCTACTCCCCGCCTCCTAACCTATCCCCCCCCCCCCCTCCCCCCCCTATCCCTCCTCCCCTTCTACCTCCCCTCCAAGCCCCCCCCCCCCCCCCCCCTTCCCCAACGCACCACTTGTAGCTGCTCCTGTGTCAGGGCTTCTCCAGCGTTAGGCTCCTCCGCATGCTGCAAGACCCACTCCAGGGCAAGGTCCAGGTTGTTGCGAGTGAGGATGAGTGCGTTGCGGATGACAGGCTCAGGGAAGCCCATGTCGACCAGGTTGGCCACATGGGCGGGGTTTGGTTCCGGAGGTACGATGGGCGCTGGTGGCTGAGAAGGGATGAGGGAATGGGGAATAGTTGGAAGGGGTGTGGGGGGAAGGGGGGGGGAAGGGAGGGGGTGGGGGGTGGGGGGTGGGGGGGAGAAAGGGGGGGGGGTGGGGTGGGGGGGAAAGGGGGGTGCTGGTGGCTGAGAAAGGGATGAAGGGATGGGGAGTTGTGGAGAGCAGGGATGGGGTGGGGGAGGGAAAGGGGTGGGGGTGTGGGGGGAAAAGGGTGAGGATGAGGTGGGCATGGGGAAAGGGGGGGTGGGGTGATAGTAAATTTACCCCCATGCATCCATCCATCTGGCCATGTGTTAAGTACCGGTGGGTCAATGGGTGGAAGGGGCTACGAGCAGAAGGCAGAGGGGATTGGGTGTGGGTAATAGAGAGAAAAGGGTAGAGGGGATTGGGTGTGGGTAATAGAGAGAAAAGGGTAGAGGGGATAGGGTGCGGGTAATAGTGAGGATGAGTGCGTTGCGGATGACAGGCTCAGGGAAGCCCATGTCGACCAGGTTGGCCACATGGGCGGGGTTGGGCTCCGGAGGGACAATGAGTGCTGGTGGCTGAGAAAGGGATGAGGGGATGGGGAGTGGAGGAGAGCTGGAAGGGTGGGGTTGGGGTGGGGGCGAAAAGGGTGGGGTGGGGGGGGGGAGGAAGGGGCATGGGTGGTGGGGGGGGATAAGGTGGATAAAGGGGGGGGATGGGGGGTGGGGGGAATGAGGGTGGATTGGGTGGGAAAAGGGGGGTGGGGGGGGTGAAAAGGGTGGATGGGGTGGTAAAGGGGTGGGTGTTGGGTGGGGGGGGGGAGGATAAGGAGGGTGTGTGGAGAGGGGGGGGATAGTCGATTTACCCTAACATCTCATTTTTTTATCCTTACCCCGTTACACTTACACCGTCTTTACCCCTTACCCATTACACTAACTTTCCTACCCCTTGCCCAACATCTTCTTACACTTTACACCGTCTTACCCCTTACCCCTTACACCCAACATTTCCTTACCCCTTACACCCAACATCTTCTTACACTTTACACCGTCTTACCCCTTACCCCTTACACCCAACATCTTCTTACCCCTTACCCCCTACACCCAACATCTTCTTACACCTTACACCGTCTTACACCTTACCCCTTACACCCAACATCTTCATACCCCTTACCCCTTACACCCAACATCTTCATACCCCTTACCCTCTACACCCAACATCTTCTTACACCTTACACCGTCTTACACCTTACCCCTTACACCCAACATCTTCTTACACCTTACACCGTCTTACCCCTTACACCCAACATCTTCATACCCCTTACCCCTTACACCCAACATCTTCATACACCTTACCCTCTACACCCAACATCTTCTTACACCTTACACCGTCTTACACCTTACCCCTTACACCCAACATCTTCTTACACCTTACACCGTCTTACACCTTACCCCTTACACCCAACACCTTCATACCCCTTACACTCAACATCTTCATACCCCTTACCCCTTACACCCAACATCTTCATACACCTTACCCCCTACACCCAACATCTTCATACCCCTTACCCCTTACACCCAACATCTTCTTACACCTTGCACCCAACAGCTTACACCGTACCTCGGGCGGGGCAGCCTCTTGTTCACGACCCACCGCTGCTGCCCCCTCCCCAGCGCCAGCAATACCTAGCTGAAGAGCAGCAGACCTAGCCGCTGCTAGATTGCTTCCATCCTGGTTCTGGCCCGCAGCCCTACAAACAGGGTAGAAATACAAGTGCTGGTGTGTGTGAGTGTGCGTGTGCGTGTGTACGTGTGAGTGTGTGCGTGTGTGTGTTTGTGGGTGTGCGTGTGTGATTGTACATGCGTGTGTGTGTGGGGTGTGTGTGTGTGTGTGTGTGTGTGTGTGTGTGTGTGTTAATTACAAGTATAAGAGAAGCTAATACATGCTCTCTATTATTTATATTATTTGTTTCTTGACATGGTCTCTGTCCCACAGCTCATACTGTCAGAATGATATTATATTATTATTCATGTTATTTATATGGTTTGTTTCTTGACATGGGCTCTGACCCACAGTTCATACTGGCAGAATGGTATCATATATATTGCATACTATTTATATTATCTGTTTCTTGACATGGGCTCTGACCCACAGTTCATACTGGCAGAATGGTATCATATATATTGCATACTATTTATATTACCTGTTTCTTGACATGGGCTCTGACCCACAGCTCATTCTGGCATAATGATATTATATGTATTAAATATTATATGCATGATTTGTTTGAGGACATTGGCTCTGACCCACAGCTCATTCTGGCAGAAGGATATTAAATATATGATATATGATTCATTTGTTTTACATGGGCTCTGACCCACAGCTCATTCTGGTATAATTATATTATATATATATATATATATATATACATATTAAATAAAGTATTTATTTCTTTGTTTGTTTGTTGACATGGACTCTGATCTACAGCTCATTCTGGCAGAAGGGTTTTGCATATATTAAATATTATATATTTTATTTGTTTGATGACATCGGCTCTGACCCACAGCTCATTCTGGCAGAAGGATAATCTCCCCTCCAGAGTACCGTTCAGATCCAGCAGTTGAATATTACACACGCACATATTGACACACATATTGACAAATACACACACAGATTGCCGTACACAGACACACATTGACACACACACACATATTGACATATACACACAGATTGCCGTACACACACACACATTGACACACACACATATTGCCATAAACACACAGATTGCCATACACACACACATTGACACACACACATATTAACATAAACACACACAGATTGATGTACACACACACACATTGACACAAACACATATTGACATACACAAAGAGACATACCCAGTGTTACTTTCTCTAAGCTGCGTCAGCCTCCCCTCAAGAGCACCGATCAGCTCGAGGAGTCTCCAGCAGTCTCCAGTACATGCACACACACATTGCCATACACACACACATTGACATACACACACATATTGAAATATACACACACATATTGACATATACAAAGAGACTGACTTACCCAGTGTTCCTTTCTCTAAGCTTGGTCAGCCTCCCCTCCAAAGCACCGATCAGCTCCAGCAGTCTCCAGCAGCCTCCATACATCCACACCATGCCATCCACACACACCACCATACCACACATATTACCTGCACCACACAGACACACATATTTACGATCACACACGATATGACATGCACACACACAGACACACATATTGACAAATGCCACCGCGACCCACACATTGTATATACCCACACATATTTACATGCACACAAGCACAAATTTACATATACCACACACAATTGACATGCACACACCACACACATATTGACATATCCACACACTATTGACATGCACATCACAGCCAACATAATTGACATCACCCACGACACCCATATTGCATGCACACACACACATATTGACATGCACACACACAGACACACATATTGACATACACACACACATATTGACATGCACACACACAGACACACATATTGACATGCACACACACAGACACACATATTGACATATACACACACATATTGACATGCACACACACAGACACTCATATTGACATACACACACAGACACACATATTGACATATACACACACATATTGACATGTACACACACATATTGACATGTACACACACATATTGACATGCACACACACACACACACACACACACACACAATTGACATATACACACACATATTGACATGCACACACACAGACACACATATTGACATACACAAAGAGACTGACGAACCCAGTGTTCCTTTCTCTAAGCTGGGTCAGCCTCCCCTCCAGAGCACCGATCAGCTCCAGCAGTCTCCAGCAGTCTCCAGTACATGCACACACATGCACATACACACACACATTGACACACACACACATGCACACACACATGCACATACAGACACACATATTGACATATACACACACAGATTGCCATGCACACACACATTGCCATACACACACACATATTGACATACACAGACACACATATTGACATATACACACACATATTGACATATACAAAGAGACTGACTTACTCAGTGCTCCTTTCTCTAAGCTGTGACAGCCTCCCCTCCAAAGCTCCAATTAGCTCCTGCAGTCTAGTATCCATCCCCTCTATGGGTAAGCCCCCAATCTCTCGCGCCATGCGGAGGCCTCTTGAAGACATGGAGGGAGCAGGCTCTTCTTTGAGTTGTGATTCCGTGCCCCTTCGCTTGGCTTCCTCGTAAATGGCGGATCGCACATCGGCCAGGGTGGGGATCTGGAGAGAGCGGGGTTTGGGGGTGAGGGGTGGGGGCTTGGGGGTTGGGGTTCAGGGTTTGGGGCTTGGGGGTTGGGGTTCAAGGATGGGGGGCTAGGGTTTGGGGGCTGAGGTTAGGGGTGCAAGGTGTAGGATTTAGGTTGCCTCGGGAAAGGAGGGCACATGAAAGACATGATGGGGAGCGGGCTCTTCTTTGAGTTGTGATTCCGTGCCCCCACGCTTGGCTTCCTCGTAAATGGCGGATCGCACATCGGCCAGGGTGGGAATCTGGAGGGAACGGGTTTAGGGGTTTGGCGTTCAGGGTTCAAGGTTGGGGGCTAGGGTTTTGGGGCTGAGAAGAGGGGTGCAAGGTGTAGGATGTAGGTAGTCTCAGGGGAAGTGGGTGCATGTAAGACATGATGGGGAAGGGGCTCTTCTTTGCGTTGTGATTCCGTGCCCCTTCGCTTGGCTTCCTTGTAAATGGCGGATCGCACATCGGCCAGGGTGGGGATCTGGAGAGAGAGGGGTTGGGGGGTGAGGGGTGGGGGCTTGGGGGTGGGGGTTCAGGGTTTGGGGCTTGGGGGTTGGGGTTCAAGGATGGGGGCTAGGGTTTGGGGGCTGAGGTTAGGGGTGCAAGGTGTAGGATTTAGGTTGCATCGGGAAAGGAGGGCACATAAAAGACATGATGGGGAGCAGGCTCTTCTTTGAGTTGTGATTCCGTGCCCCTACGCTTGGCTTCCACGTATATGGCGGAACGCACATCGGCCAGGGTGGGAATCTGGAGAGAATGGGTTTAGGGGTTTGGCGTTCAGGGTTCAAGGTTGGGGGCTAGGGTTTTGGGGCTGAGAAGAGGGGTGCAAGGTGTAGGATGTAGGTAGTCTCAGGGGAAGTGGGTGCATGTAAGACATGATGGGGAAGGGGCTCTTCTTTGCGTTGTGATTCCGTGCCCCTTTGCTTGGCTTCCTCGTAAATGGCGGATCGCACATCGGCCAGGGTGGGGATCTGGAGAGAGAGGGGTTGGGGGGTGAGGGGTGGGGGCTTGGGGGTGGGGGTTCAGGGTTTGGGGCTTGGGGGTTGGGGTTCAAGGATGGGGGCTAGGGTTTGGGGGCTGAGGTTAGGGGTGCAAGGTGTAGGATTTAGGTTGCCTCGGGAAAGGAGGGCACATGAAAGACATGATGGGGAGCAGGCTCTTCTTTGAGTTGTGATTCCGTGCCCCTACGCTTGGCTTCCACGTATATGGCGGAACGCACATCGGCCAGGGTGGGAATCTGGAGAGAATGGGTTTAATGGTTTGGCGTTCAGGGTTCAAGGTTGGGGGCTAGGGTTTTGGGGCTGAGAAGAGGGTTGCAAGGTGTAGGATGTAGGTAGTCTCAGGGGAAGTGGGTGCATGTAAGACATGATGGGGAAGGGGCTCTTCTTTGCGTTGTGATTCCGTGCCCCTTTGCTTGGCTTCCTTGTAAATGGCGGATCGCACATCGGCCAGGGTGGGGATCTGGAGAGAGAGGGGTTGGGGGGTGAGGGGTGGGGGCTTGGGGGTGGGGGTTCAGGGTTTGGGGCTTGGGGGTTGGGGTTCAAGGATGGGGGCTAGGGTTTGGGGGCTGAGGTTAGGGGTGCAAGGTGTAGGATTTAGGTTGCCTCGGGAAAGGAGGGCACATGAAAGACATGATGGGGAGCGGGCGCTTCTTTGAGTTGTGATTCTGTGCCCCTACGCTTGGCTTCCACGTATATGGCGGAACGCACATCGGCCAGGGTGGGAATCTGGAGAGAATGGGTTTAGGGGTTTGGCGTTCAGGGTTCAAGGTTGGGGGCTAGGGTTTTGGGGCTGAGAAGAGGGGTGCAAGGTGTAGGATGTAGGTAGTCTCAGGGGAAGTGGGTGCATGTAAGACATGATGGGGAAGGGGCTCTTCTTTGCGTTGTGATTCCGTGCCCCTTCGCTTGGCTTCCTCGTAAATGGCGGATCGCACATCGGCCAGGGTGGGGATCTGGAGAGAGCGGGGTTGGGAGCTAGGGGGTTGAGGTTCAGGGTTCAGGGTTCAGGGTTCAAGGTTGGGGGCTCAGGGTTCAGGGTTCAGGGTTCAAGGTTGGGTGCTGAGGTAAGCGGTGTAAGGTGTAGGATTTAGGGTGCCTTAGGAAAGGTGAGCTTCTCTTTCAGCTGTGAGTTGGTTCCCCTATGCTAGGCTTTCTCATATATGGCGACGCGCACCTCGGGCAGGGTGGGAACCTGGAGAGAGCGGTCGTAAAAGAGAGTGTGTCAATGTGTGTGTGTGTGGTTGGCGGGCGGAGTGGGTGGGTTGGAGGGCTTGGTGGATGATATTGGAAGGGATGAGAGTAGGAGTTTGCTTGGTGATGATGCTCGGCTTCTTTGTATACGGCGGTGTGCACCTCAGCCAGGGTGGGCATCTGGAGAGAGTGGGGTCGGGGTTGGGGCTCAGTGTCTGGGGTTATGGGTTTAGGGTTTAGGGACTCAGTGGGGTTGAAAACACCCTCCCCACCCCTGACTTCACCCAACACACACACTATCATTCCTTGCAGCATCACCCTCTAAGACCCCCACCCCCACCCCACCCCACCCCGCCTTGCTCCTCCTCCTAACACACAAAAACACGCGCACAGACAAACACACACGCACACTGACACACTCACATTCCTTCCAACACCCCCCCCACACACACACACACCCCACCCCGACTCTGCTTCCTGCTCCTCCCCCCACACACACCTGACGCACTCACCCCACCCACACCCCCACCCACCCACCCCCACCCCCACCCCCCCACATGCAACCACAACCCATCGCCCCCCACCCAACAGACACACACACTGACCAATCATACCACAACCTTCAAACACTCCACTCACACCCCTTGATACACCCCCATCCCTCTCATCGTCAACTCACTCTTGTCTTATCTTCACGAGTCCATGTGGAATATTCGGAATATGAGCACAAAAGTGTCACGCCCCTCCCCCCCCCCCCCCCCCCCCCCCCAACAACAACAACACACCAACACAACAACACCACCAAACACAACAACAATACACAACCCCCCCTGACAAACATACACACACATACAAACACCACAACATCTGACACACTCCACCCCCCCATCCTTCACTTCCTCCCTCGTGTCTTATTGTCTTCTACGTGTGAGTGCTGAACTTAGGGATGCTGACACACCAACCATGTCCCACCCCTCGTCCCCCCCCCCCCCCACACACACACACACACACACACACACACACACACATACACCTCCCCACCCCCCAACACACACACACACATACAAACACTCACACATTGACACACTCCCATCCCCCCTATCGTCACTCGCCAATGTCTTATCTTCTACGGGTGTGCCAGTTGGAAGCTTGGGGATGATGAGCAAAACCGTGTCATCGCTCCCCCCAAACACACACACATACACACACATACAAACACACACGCACATACAAACACTCACACATTGACACACTCCCATCCCCCCTATCGTCACTCGCCAATGTCGTATCTTCTACGGGTGTGCCTGTTGGAAGCTTAGGGATGATGAGCAAAACCGTGTCACCGCTCCCCCCAAACACACACACATACACACACATACAAACACAAACACACATACGAACACAAACACACATACAAACGCTCACACCTTGAAACACTCTCATCCCCCCTATCGTCACTCGCCAATATCGTATCTTCTACGGGTGTGCCTGTTGGAAGCTTAGGGATGATGAGCAAAACCGTGTCACCCGCTCCCCCAAACACAACACCATACACACACATACAAACACAACACACATACAAACACACGCCACAGGACACACTCCTCTCCCTCCCCACCCTTGTGCACTCCCCAGTGCTATCTTCTAACGGGTGTGGCCTTGGTGAATCCTAGAATATGAGCACGAACCGTGTCACCCCGCTCCCCACCCCCCACAACACACCCTCCCCCCCCCCCCCCCACAAACCACCCTCTCCAACCCACACCCTCCCCACCCCACAAACACAAATAACCCTCCCCCACCGACCACAAACACGCTCCTCCCCCACCCCAGCAAACCTTCCCTCCCCACCCCACAAACACACCCTCCCCACCCCGACAGACGCATCCGCCCTCCCACCCACACAAACACACCCTCCCACCCCCAAACCCACCCCCCCCCAGCCTCACAAACACACCCTCCCCACCTCACAAACACACCCTCCCCCACCCACCCACAAACACACCCTCCCCACCCCAAAACTCATACCTCCCACGCCCCACAAACAAACCCCTACCCTCCCACCCCACAAACACCCCCTCCCCACCCCACAACACACGACCCTCCCCACCACCAAACCCACCCTCCACCCACCACACACCACACACCCACCCCTCCCCACCCCACAACCACCACATACAAACACTCGCACATTGACAACACTCCCATCCCCCCCATTGTCACACCCCAGTGTCTTATCTTCTACGGGTGTGCCTGGTGGAATCTTAGGGATGACGAGCACAACCGTGTCCCCGCTCCCTCCAATACACACACACATACAAACACGCACACCTGGACACACTCTCATCCCCCCCAGCGGAACTCCCCAGTGTCTTATCTTCTACGGGTGTGCCTGTTGGAATCTTAGGAATGATGAGCACAACCGTGTCCCCGCTCCCCTCCCCACCCCCCCACCCCAACACACACACACACACACACACACACACCACACACACACAAAAACACACACACAAAAACACATTGACACACTCCCATCCCTCCCATCGTCACTCACCGGTGTCTTATCTTCTACGGGTGTGCCTGTTGGAATCTTAGGAATGATGAGCACAACCGTGTCCCCGCTCCCCTCCCCACCCCACCACCCCAACACACACACACACACACACACACACACAAAAACACACACACAAAAACACATTGACACACTCCCATCCCTCCCATCGTCACTCACCGGTGTCTTATCTTCTACGGGTGTGCCTGTTGGAATCTTAGGAATGATGAGCACAACCGTGTCCCCGCTCCCCTCCCCACCCCAACACCCCAACACACACACACAAAAACACACACACAAAAAAACACATTGACACACTCCCATCCCTCCCATCGTCACTCACCGGTGTTTTATCTTCTACGGGTGTGCCTGTTGGAATCTTAGGAATGATGAGCACAACCGTGTCACCGCTGGAGACTCCAGCCGACTCAAGGCCCCCCTCCCTCAGCTCCTGGTCCTTATGGATCTGGTGGGTAGGTGGGGGGGGGATGGGGGGCGGGGCGGGTGGGGGGGTGGGGGGGTGGGGTGGGTGGGGGGGGGGGGGGGGGGGGGGGTCACCGTGTCACCGCTGGAGACTCACGCACATGCATAGGCCAATACAGAAATGCGATTATTGAGGTGCTGGAGTGAGAGAGACTAAAATGGTCACGGTCCTACCCACTGCAGGATAAGAGGGTACAAGAACACCAGGTGGGACCACCTGGTCTCACATGGCCCTGCAGGTCCTCAAGGATAGATCATTCTACATTTGCATGACAGCAAAAATAGCAGAAAGTCGGAAGGGGATGCAAATGCTCATGCATAGTCCTATGTAGAAATGCAATCCAAGAGGTGCTTAAGTGACACTAGACTGGTAAGGGTCCAACTAGTACGGGTACTGGATCATTTTACATGCATACTTACCAGTCTCTGCTTCTCCGGCGAAGGGACAGCCAGCGATCCATCTCGAAACAGCGTGTACAGGACATCCTTGAGCTCTGCTACATCCGCATCTGGGCTCAGACCGGTTATTTTCACCTTCCCCTTCAGCGTTCTCACAAATATTTCCATACCTAACGCTCAAGCGTGAGGCGAAGAAAGTGGGGAAAGGGGAAAGGGAGGGAAGAAAGGGGGGTAGGGATTCCTTGTACGGGAGGCGTGGGTGCAGGGACTGAAGGAGACTTGGAGCGACTTGTCCGCGAAGGATGTCTCCCGGCTTTGGGATTGGAGGGAGACGAGTGTTAAGAATTTGTATCGACCGCGCAAGGGGGCGGAGAGTCAGTCCGATGAAAACGGTGTTGTGTCGTGTTGTGTGTCGGAACGGTATCATCGGACCGACCCCCGGTTGCACGGTTGCACGGGGGTCGGTCCGATGATAAGAAGGCGGATTGGCGTGGCTTAATCCTGGTTAAGGGAACGAAACTTTTTACTATTAGTAACCCCTTTGTGGCTTCTCTGGGCTTGATCAGGTGCCACCGATCAGGTGCCACCGATCAGGTACCACAGGTGATCAGGTGTCGGTTATCAGGTTTGGTGATCAGGTGTCACCGATCAGGTGTGGTCGAGTGAAATATTCTCCGCATGGGGGTGATGATCTGTGTTTGTGAGCAGCTGCTGGGGAGGCTGGGCTACATTGCTAGCAACCATCGAAGAGTTGACTCTTGCAGAGCCAATGAGCCATGCGCGCCATGCGTAGCGCATGATGATTTGCCAAAGCAAACGATTCCTGATATCTGATCGCGATTTGGCGAGTTTCAGGGGACCGGGGTGAATATCCTCGAGGGTGGGAAATTGGAAATCACCGTTAGGGGTTCTTGTTTGTTTCAGTTCTGGGGGCAGCCAATTAGGCTAAAGGCCCTTTCTCAAATACCGGTAATCCAGATAATAATAGACTAACCGGAGAAGATAATCAAGCTATTAACAAGCAATATAAGACCTGGTCCCGAACAGATCGTCATGGATATAAAATGGATATATCACCCACCACTCCCCCTCTACAACAAGTGCGTACATGACCCCCCCCCCCCCCACACACACACACACACACACACACACACACACAGCAGAAGCAGAAGCAGAAGCAGCCATGTGGCTGGGTGGTGGCGTAGTTGTGCAGTCACTGAGTGTAGAATTGTTACAATGAGAAGAAAGAACGAACAAGTGATAGAAACTGAACAAAGAGGTGGTAGTTGGCAATACCTCGGCGAGTTGCCCGACAGAGCAGTGGAGTCGAGGGCTGCCTAAGTACCTTATAAAAAACAGGACTCTGAGATGGTACTTGGCAGTACCGGTATATCGGCAAGCTGCCCGATGGAGCAGTGAAGCCAAGGGCCACCAAGATACCATTAGAGGAACATGAGGTTGTAACTCAGTATAACGGTGAAACTTCCTCCTGATAGGGCAGTGGTATCGAGGCTCACTGCGTACCAACTTAACAAGGATGAGGAGGTCTAGAAAACGGAATTGCTTGGGATGCTCGCTGTTGAGCTGCGCCCCACACACACAATCACTCCCTCCGAGGGTTGAAGATTGGCCTGAGATGGGGAAATAAAGAGGGTGATTAAAGGGGGGGGGCATTCTAAGTGATGGAATGGGAAGAGGGGTTAATTAAAATGATAGGGGTACACAGTATCTGAGTGATCAGGTTTGGAATTCTGGACGCTGAGAATATCGGTGTGTAGCTAGCCGAGTAGCTGAGTCACCCTTCAGCTACATAGACTCTCGAGGCACATTCACGGGTCATGGTGTCGTGCGCGCAATGGATGCCGATTATGACTAGGTTTTCAGCTGGCCACGTCAATCATGCCCCCCTAAGAATTGATAACCCCCCTCTTAGCGTCTTTCCCTACCCGCCTATTCCCATCCTTCGTCGCGCAGTGGCACCAGCGACAGAGAGCGCACTTGTTTCCTCATGCGGCAGGCCTCAGTCACTAGCTCTGCATGTCTCCCCCCTCATCATTGAGTGCGCGTAGTCAGACCAGTGTTGAAGCAAAACAAGCCCACACCACAGCTTCCGAGGTGGATTCTTCGGCAGCTCTTAAGCTTTTCCCAGCCTCTGTTGAGGGTTTGTCAGGCCCTAGATATTGGAAGGCACACAAGCCCACACCACAACTTCCGAAGGGCAGCTCTTCCCGGGCTCTTCCCAGCCTTATTTAAGGCTTTCAGAAGCCCTTAACTATCGTTTCATTCTCATAGCCAGGCCAGTGTTGAGCCAAGACTAGCCTGCAGCCACACACCACCACTTACGAGGGGGATTCTAAGGCCAGCCTCTTGTTAGGGCATGTGCTGACAAAGCACTCACACCACACACACAACACTCACCAAACACACCACACACAACACAAACACCACACACACCACACACACCACACACACCACACACACCACTCACCACACACACCACGCACACCACACACATCAAACACACAGGCATAAAAGCCAACCTGAGATGGGCATGCTTCACTTAAATACCTCTACCTCGGAAAGTTCTCATGCAGCTTTCTCCCCTTTCCTCCTAGCTTCCCCGGACTCGCATCTACACTCCTCTACCTCCAACTGCACCCATCCAGCTACCGCCACACGCATCCTAGCTTCTCCCACCTCTGGTAACGCAGGCCACCCACCTTCCTCTACCTCCAACTGCACCCATCCAGCTACCGCCACACGCATCCTAGCTTCTCCCACCTCTGGTAACGCAGGCCACCCACCTTCCTCTACCTCCGACTGCACCCATCCAGCTACCGCCACACGCATCCTAGCTTCTCCCACCTCTGGTAACGCAGGCCACCCACCTTCCTCTACCTCCGACTGCACCCATCCAGCTACCGCCACTCGCATCCTAGCTTCTCCCACCTCTGGTAACGCAGGCCACCCACCTTCCTCCACCTCCCAACCTCCATCCTCTAATTCCAAGTGTACCCAACCAGCTTTCTCTACATGCCTCCTAGCTTCCTCCACCTTCCTCCAAGCTTCCTCCACCTCCTTCAGTACTGAAGCCCCTTCACCTCCCTCTATCTCCGACTGTGACCCCCCAGCTTCCTCCTCCTTCCTCCCAGCTTCCTCAACCCCCTCCAGTACTGCAGCCCCTTTACCTCCCTCCACCTCCGACTGTGAGCCCCCAGATTCCTCCACCTTCCTCCCAGCTTCCTCCACCTCCTCCAACACTGCCACCCCAACAGGGTGCCTCCCCATCCATGTGTGGGAGACCATCATCTCACAGTTGGACTGCATGAAAGATGTTCAACACATCACAAGCTGTAATAGATGGCTGCACCAACTCAGGCATGACCCGCGCACCCAGGCTCTATGGCTCCGCCAGCAGCGACCTGATAGATCTCTCATGCTGGTGGGTAGGGGGTAGGGGTGGGCAGGAAGTGCTCTCAGGGTGTGTCTCATGCTGGTGGGTAGGGGGTAGGGGTGGGCAGGAGTGTCTCAGTTTTGTGTCTCATCATGCTGGTGTGGGGGGGTAAGGGGGTATGGGTGGGCGGAAGTCTCTCCTGCTGGTGGTAGGGGGTAGGTGGGCAGGAAGTGCTCGTCAGGGTGGTGTCGTGTCCAGTGAGTGTATGTGTTTATGTGGTGGTGTGGTGCGTGTGTGTTTTTGGTTTGGTTTTTTTTTGTGTTGTGTTTTGTTTTTTTTTTTTTGTTTTTGTTTTTTTTTGATTTTGTTTTTGTTTTTTTTATGTGTTTTTTTTTTTTTGTGTTTTTTTTTTTTGTTTTTTATGTGGTGGTTGGGGGGGTGGTTTTTTTTTTTTTTTTTTTTTTTTTTTTTTTTTGTTTCTTTTTTTTTTGTTGTTTTTTTTGTTTTTTTTTGTTGGTTTTTTTTGTGTGGTTCTTTGTGTGTTTTTGGTGGTTTGTTTTTTTTTCTTTTTTTGTTTTTTTTTTTTTTTTTTGTTTTTTGTTTTGTGTTGTTTTTTTCTTTTTGTTTTTTTTGTTGTTTTTTTTTGTTGTGGTTGTTTTTTTATTTTTTTTTGGTTTTTTTTGTTGGTTTTTTTTTTTTGGTTTGTTGGTTTTTTTTTTTTTTTTTCTCTTTTTTTTTGTTGTGCTTTTAGTTGTTCTTTTTCTTTTTTGTTGTTTTTTTTTGTTTGTTTGTCTACTTTTTGTTTTTTTTTTTTCTGTTTGTTTTTTGAGTTTTTTTTTTTATTTTTTTCGTTTTTTTTTCGTTTTTATTTTGATTCGTTTCGTGTTTTCGTTTTTTTTGTTTCTTTGGTTTTTTTTTTTTTTTTTTTTATGTATTCTTTTTTCTTTTGGTTTGTGGGTTGGTTGTTGGGTGTTTGTTTTGGTTTTTTTTTTTTTGGTGGTTTTCTCCTTTCTTTTCCGTTCTGCTGCTTTGGTGTGGGCGTTTCGTCTTGTGTGGTGGTGGTTTTCTGTCTTGTTGTTGGTTTGGGCGTGACTTGCTTGGGTGCGTGGGACCTGCTGTATGGGATGATATGTTGTTGTGGGGAGGTGGGGAGGGGTTGGGGTGGTGGTGGTGGTGGTAGTGGAGGTGACCTGTCATAGATGAGGTGAGATTGGTGTTGGCGGTGGGCAGGGGTGATGGTGGTGGTAGTCGTGGTGGTGTTTAGTGGACGTAGGCGGTTAGGGATGAGATGTGGTGTGGGAGGTGGGGCGGGGGGTGCGGTGGGTGTAGGTGTGGTAGTCGTGGGTGGAGCTTTGAAGGAAGGCTTTTAGTGATAAGATGTGGCGTGGGGTGGGGAGGGGTGATGGGTTGGATGGGGGTGGTAGTAATGGGGGTGGGCTCTTAGGGATGTAGATTTGTGTGGGAGGTGGGAGGGGTGGTTGTGGTGGTGGTAGTGGGGTTGGTAGTGTGGGTAGGCTGTTAGGGATGAGATGTGGTGTGGGAGGTGGGGGGGTGGTGGTGGTGGTGATAGTGGGGGTGGGCTCTTAGGGATGAAATGAGATGTGGTGTGGGAGGTGGGTAGTGGTGGTGGTGGTGTTAGTGGTGATGGTAATAGTGGGGGGGGAGGGTCTGTGGGGGGAGGGGGGTTAGGGATAAGATGTGGCGTAGGGGGTTGGGAGGGGTGGGGTGGTGGTTTAGTGGGTGTGAGTGTGATTGGGGGTGAGGGAACTGCTGTTAGGGATGAGATGTGGTGTGGGAGGTGGGAAAGGGTGGTGTTAGTGGTGGTGGTGGTGGTGGTGGTGTGGGGGGGGGGCGGGCTGTTGGAGTCCATCCACTCGTTGGAGAACATTATGTTAGAATTATTATTATTATTGTTACCGTAGGCGCAGGATTAATTGGCAAGATTAAGAGTTGGCAAATGGCCCTTTTTTCCATTTTTGATGTCTCGAAATATAATGGCAAGAATAACTTGGCAAACGTGATTATTCCTTGACCTGAACAAGTGAATCAGGTTTAGACCTGGAAAACATTTGGCAAATGGGAAATTGCCAAATTACAATCCCTTGGTGCATGTTTATCATCACCAGCTAGCCAGGGAGAGAGTAAGTTAGTATTGCTGGCGGTGTTTTTGTTTTTCTATTTGGTGGGGTACGGTCGGTGCAACATTTGTTTTGGGCAACATAGGTATGACTGCGTGAACTCTTCCTTAGGTACTAGACCAGGCTCGGAGCAGATCCATGCAACGAAACGACGGTGGGCGAATCACCCGGATACAATGGTTGATGGGCC
Source organism: Chlamydomonas sp. ICE-L (assembly GCA_013435795.1). Taxonomy (NCBI): domain Eukaryota; kingdom Viridiplantae; phylum Chlorophyta; class Chlorophyceae; order Chlamydomonadales; family Chlamydomonadaceae; genus Chlamydomonas; species Chlamydomonas sp. ICE-L. The sequence goes on along the minus strand of JACBWV010000610.1, from coordinate 152,853,832 downwards.
GGACCGCCTTCGGGTCTGGGATAGAAACGTGGCATCCGACTAGCGTTCAAATCGCTGCCGGTCAAACCAGTCAGTGAAAGAGGCGCGACCAGATTCGACAGGCGCGAACAGCTTCGATAGGCGCGACCAGCTCAGTGCATCTCGAAATCAGTACATGCAAGGAACGATCAAGGCGATCCGGACCAGTCGAACTGAGTTTGTGTGAATCGAAGGTGTTGGACAAACTTTGCAAAGCCAGGCAGCTAACGACCCACCCAGCTGGCTCAATTCTGGTATAATTCAGTTTGGCAAACGGTCGTTTGCCAACCCATTTGCCGATACTTCCTTCGCCTACGGTATTGTTGTTGTTGCTTTATTATTATTAATATTATTTTTATTATTATTATTATTATTATTATTATTATTATTATTATTATTATTATTATTATCATTATTATTATTATTATTATTATAATAATAATAATAATAATAATGATGATGATGATGATGATAATGATGATGACGAAGATGATTATCATCATCATTCACCAATTCAACCACTGTTTATTTTTCGGCTACTCTTGGCAGCTACCAGCCAGCTCCATCAGCCAGCCACTGGATCTAGCCCAAAGCTTTCAATTGCATTGGGATGCCCGTCTTGTAAGCTTCCAGAGGCACTAGCCAGCTTCAGGTTTGGCTCAAGGACAGGGAAAGGGAGCTACCTAGAAGCTGCTTCATGCTGCCCCAAAAAGAAACAGTGAATTTAACCACCCTAAGTGCAATCATATCCAACCACCCCCAAACAAATCCAACCAAATTTAACCACACCGAAGTGCAACCATATCTAACCACCCCCAAACAAATCCAACCAAATTCAACCACACCGAAGTGCAACCATATCCAACCACCCCCAATCAAATCCAACAAAATCTAACCACATTTAAGTGCAACCATATCCAACCACCCCCAACCAAATCCAATCCCAGGCCCTATATCTCTCTAACTGCTCCTGATGTTAGCTGTGCTGCTCACAAGCCGGATTATACAGACTGCACCGCCCTCCACTGGGCCAAACCAAAGTCAACAACATCAAAATCCAACTGTATTGAACCAACCTGAAGTGGTAACCAAATCCAACCATATCCAACCAACTCTAGGACCCCATAGGCCGTACAATGATCCACTGGGCTGAACCAAATTTAGTCACATCTAACCGTTTATAACCACCCCAACCAACTCTAGGACCCTACATGCCATATAATGTTCCACTGGGCTGAACCAAATTCAGCCACATCTAACCATTTCTAACCACCCCAACCAACTCTAGCAAACTCCAACCACCTGCAACCACCTGCAACCACCTCCTGGACCAGGCCGTAGTTCTCCCCAACAGCTCCATCCTCACCCATCTGCTCAACTGGGATATCTGTACTGCTTACAATCAGGAACCAACAGGCCGTACAACCCCACTCTGGGCTGCACCAATTCAACCACATCTATGTGCAACTGTATCCAACCACCCCCAATCAACTCTAACCAACTCCAACCACCTCTAACCCCAGACCCTGTATCTCCCCAACATCTCCGTCCTCACCCAGCTGCCCAATTGGGATAGCTGTACTGCTAACAATCAGGAACCAACAGGCTGTACAACCCCACTCTGGGTTGCACCAACTCAACCACATATATTTGCAACGGTATCCAAACACCCCAACCAACTATAACCAACTCCAACCCCCGCCAACCACAGGCCCTAGATCTCACCAACAGCTCCGTCCTCACCTAGCTGCCCAATTGGGATAGATGTACTGCTCATAAGCAGGAACCAACAGGCTGTACAACCCCACTATAGGCTGCACCAATTCAACCACATCTAAATGCAACTGTATCCAACCACCCCCAACCAACTCTAACCAACTCCAACCAACTCCAACCACAGGCCCTAGAACTCCCCAACAGCTCCGTCCTCACCAATCTGCTCAACTGGGATAGCTGTACTGCTCTCAATCGGGATCCAACAGGCCGTACAATCCTCCACTGGGCTGTGGACAGAGAGTCCAGGGAGGCAGTACAAGCAGTACTGAACCTTGGTACTGCTCACGTTGATGTTCGGGATGACTATGGGACCACGCCACTTCTGATCGCTGCGACGTTGGGCCACACGGCTATACTGGCGGACCTGATAGCAGCTGGTGCTGACGTTTGTACTGAGGATCAGTTTGGCAGTACAGCCATGCACTTTGCTGTCTTCCATGGTCATGTCGAGGTGGTCGTGTCACTCCTACATGTCAGTTGGTTGGTTGGTTGGTTGGTTGGTTGGTTGGTTGGTTGGTTGGTCGGTTGGTTAATTGATCGGTTGGTTATTTTATTGGTCGGTTGATTGGTTGGTTGATTGGTTGGTTGGTTGCATGGATGGTCAGTTGGTTGGTTGGTGGATTGGTTGGTTGCTTTGTTGGTTGGATGGATACTTTATTTGTTGGTTGGTTGGCTGGTTGGTCGTGTTCATTTGTTGGTAAACTGTCATTTGCACTGACGATTAGATTGGCAGCACAGCCATGCACGTTTCTGTCAGTCATGGTCACACGGAGGTGGTCGCGACACTTCTACAGGTCAGTTGGTTGGTTGGCTGGATGGGCATCTAGTTGGTTGGCTGGTTGGTCATGACAGTGTACTGATAATTATATCGGCAGTACGCCCATGCACTTCGCTGTCGTTCACGGTCATGTGGAAGAGGTCAGCATACTCTTGCAGGTCGGTTGATTCGTTTTTTTGGCTGTATGGGTATCTGGCTGGTTGGTTGGCTGGATGGGCATCTAGTTGGTTGGCTGGTTGGTTGGCTGTATGGGTATCTGGCTGGTTGGTTTGCTGGATGGGCATCTAGTTGTTTGGCTGGTTGTTTGGCTGTATGGGTATCTGGCTGGTTGGTTGGCTGGATGGGCATCTAGTTGGTTGGCTGGTTGTTTGGCTGTATGGGTAGCTGGCTGGTTGGTTGGCTGGATGGGCATCTAGTTGGTTGGCTGGTTGTTTGGCTGTATGGGTATCTGGCTGGTTGGTTGGCTGGATGGGCATCTAGTTGGTTGGCTGGTTGGTTGGCCGTATGGGTATCTGGCTGGTTGGTTGGCTGGATGGGCGTCTAGTTGGTTGGCTGGTTGGTTGGCTGTATGGGTATCTGGCTGGTTGGTTGGCTGGATGGGCATCTAGTTGGTTGGCTGGTTGGTTGGCTGTATGGGTATCTGGCTGGTTGGTTGGCTGGATGGGCATCTAGTTGGTTGGCTGGTTGGTTGGCTGATTGGTCATGACAGTTTGTTGTAAAACTGTCATTTGAACTAAGGATTATATTGGCAGTACAGCCATGCACTTTTCTGTCTTTCATGTGATGGTCAGGTGGAGGTGGTCACGACACTCCTACAGGTCGGTTGATTTGTTGGCTGGATGGGTATTTGGTTGGTTGGGCATTTGGTGGTGGTTAACACACTTTTACAGGTTGATTGATTGGTCATCTTGGTTTGTTGGCTTATCGATTGGTCGGTTGATTTGTTGGTTGGCTGGATGGGTATTTGATTGGTTGGTCATGTGGAGTTGGTTAGCACACTTTTACAGGTTGATTGATTGGTCGTCTTGGTTTCTTGGCTTATCGATTGGTCGGTTGATTTGTTGGTTGGCTGGATGGGTATTTGGTTGGTTGGTCATGTGGAGTTGGTTAGCACACTTTTACAGGTCGATTGATTGGTCGTCTTGGTTTGTTGGCTTATTGGTTGGTTGGTTGGTTGGTTGGTTATGCTGGTCGGTTAGTTAGTTGGTTGGTTGATTGTTTGCTTTTTTTTGTTGCTTGGTTGGTTGTTTAATTGTTTGGTTGTTTGGTTAGTTGGTTGGTTGGTTGGCTGGTTGGTTGGTTTATTGATTGTTTGGTTGGTTGATTGGTTAGTTGTTTGCTTTTTTTGTTGCTTTGTTGGTTGACTGTTTGGTTAATTGGTTGGTTGGTTGCTTGCTTGAATGGTTGGTTGGTTGGCTGGCTAGCTGGCTGGTTGATTCGTTTGTTGGTTGATTGGTTGGTTGGTTGGCTGGTTGGTTAATAATTTTATTAGTTCCTTGGCTTGTTGGTCAGTTGATTGGATGCCTGGCTACGGGACGCACATGGGGGTGGCTCCCTCCTCCACATAGCCGCTTTATCATACCAACAGGCATATAACAGTATTAAGAAGGGCACATGCTTTTACCCACAAAGCATGATAACAAAGTGTACTGCTGCTGTTACAGGCTGGCGCCCCCCTGCTGTACGCGACGCACATGGGGGTGGCTCCCTCCTCCACATACTGACTTTATTGTACCAACAAACATATAACAACAGACATGTTTTAAGAAGGGCACATTCTTATACCCACAAAGCATCACTACAAATTGTACTGCTGCTGTTACAGGCTGGCGCCCATCCTGATGTACGCGATGGACATGGGGGCAGCTCCCTCCACATAGTGGCTTGATCATATCAACAAACCTATACCAGCAAACATCCAGTAAGAAGGGCACTTGCTTATACCAACAAAACAACATAACAAAGTGTGCTGCTGCTGTTACATGCTGGTCCCCCCCCCCCCCTCCCCCCCCCCTCATGTACGCGACACACATGAAAGGGGCTCCTTCCTCCACACAGCAGCTTTATCATACCAGCAAACATCCAGTAAGAAGGGCACTTGCTTATACCAACAAAACAACATAACAAAGTGTGCTGCTGCTGTTACAGGCTGGTCCCCCCCCCCCCCCCCCCCCCCCCTCATGTACGCGACACACATGAAAGGGTCTCCCTCCTCCACATAACGCCTTTATTATACTAACAAACATGTATTAAGAAGGGCACCTGATTATACCCAGAAAACTACATTACAAAGTGTGCTGCTGCTGTCACAGGCGGTCCCCCCCCCCCTCGTGTACACAACACACATGAAAGGGGCTCCCTCCTCCACATAGCGCCTTTATTATACCAACAAACATGTATTAAGAAGGGCACCTGATTATACCCACAAAGTATCAATACAAAGTGTACTGCTGCTGTCACAGGCTGGCGCCCATCCTGATGTACGCGACGCACATGGGGGCGGCTCCCTCCTTCACATAGCGGCACTGAGGGGGCATGCCCCTGTGGTGGAGGTGCTGCTAGCTGGCGGATTGTCCATGGACCTTGAAGACAAGAATGGAGTGACTCCACTGCTGATTGCTTGCCGCAAGGGGGACAGGTGAATGGGGGGTGGGGGGGTGGGGGGGGGTAGGGACTGGGGGGGGGGGCGGATGTGTGGGTAGGGGACTGGTAGGGGGGCTTGTGGGGGGGGCTATTGGCCCGTCGCAAAAAAAGGGACAGGTGGGAAGGTTGTGTGGGGTGTATTTTGGGGGGGGGGGGGGGGGGGGGGGCAGGGGGGGGGGGGGGGGGGTTGGGGGGGGGGGGGGGGGGTAGGTATGGTTGGATAGTGTGCAGTGGTGTCGATGGACCTTGAAGACAAGACGGAGGGATCCACGGCTGATTGAATGGTGAATGGGGGAAAAGGGTGGGGGGGGGGGGGTGGGGGGGGGGGCGGGGGGGGGGAGGTGGTGGGTGGACGGGGGGGGGAGGGGTGAGTGAAGGGGATATGTATGAAAGTGGGGTGTCGGGGGGGGGCGGGGGGGGGGGGGGTGGGTGGGGAAGGACAGGGTGGGGGTGGTGAGGGGGGGGGGGGGGGGGGCGGCGGGTGGAGGGGGGCGGGGATTGTGATGAAGGGGATGGATATTTTGAAGGCGGTATTTATGCAGTGGGGTGGGGGGGTGGGGTTGGGGGGGGCAAGGACCTGGGTGGGGGGGAGGGGGGGGGTGGGTGGGTGGGGGGAGTTGTTGTGTTGGTGTCATGCGACCTCCGAGGAATGAAAGAGACCTCCAGTGCTGATTCTTTCGCAAAGGGGGACAGGGAATGCGGGGGGGGAAGGTGGTGGCGGTGGGGGTCTTGGAGGTGGGGAGCTGGTGTGTGTGTGGGGGGAGGAGACCTGGTGGTGAGGAGGGGGGGGGGGGGGGGGGGTCGGGGCGGTGTTTGGTGTTGGTTGTTAATGGAACTTGAGGGCAAAGACGGAGTGACCCCACTGCCGATTGATTGATGTTGCAAGGGGGGCAGGTGGGCGGTAGTGGGTGGTGTGTATTTTGGCGGGGGTGGGTGTGTTGTGTGTTGGTGGTGTGGTGGTGGGGAGGGGTAGGGGGGATGAGGGTATGGTGATAGTGTTGCTGTTAGAGGGACTGGTGGGGGGCTTGGTATGGGTGGGGGGTAGGACGGTAGGGGGGCTTGCGGGGGGGCTATTGCCGTCGCAAACGGGACAGGTGGGAAGTGGTGTGGTGTGTATTTGGGGGGGGTGGGGGGGGGGGGGGGTTATGGTTGATAGTGTGTGCAAGGGTGGGGTGCGAGGACCTTGAAGACAAGAACGGAAGTGACTCCCACTTGCTGATTGCCTGTTGCAGGTGGGACAAGGTGTGGGTGGGGGTGGGTGGGGGGGGCGGTGGTTGTGGAGGGGGGAGGGGTTGTGAAGGGGAATATTTATGCAAGGGGGTGGGGGGGGGGGGTGGGGGGGGGGAAGGACCTGGTGGGGGAGGGGGAGGGGGGGGGCGGGCCGGCCGGCGGGGCGGTGGAGGGGGGGGATGGTGAACGGGATATTGATGCCAAGTGGGCGTGGGGGGTGGGGTGGGGGGGGGAAAGGACCTGGTGGGGGTGGGGGTGGGGTGGGTTGGGGGGAGTTGTGTGTTTGGGTGTTTGGGGTGTCATGGACATCGCGGACAGAACAGAGTAAACTCCAGTGCGGATTGCTTGTCGCAAGGGGGAACAGGTGAATGGGAGTGGGGAAGGTGGTGGCGGTGTGATGGTGGGAGCTTGGGTGTGTGTGGGGGGGGAGGGACCTTGGTGGGGAGGAGGGGGGGGGGGGGGGGGGGGTCGGGTTGGTGTTGGTGTTCATGGAACTGAGGGCAAAGACGAGGACCCACGCCGAGATTGATTGTTGCAAGGGGGGCAGAGTGGGTAGTGGGGGGGTGTGTTATTTTGGGGGGTAGTGTGTTTGTGTGTTGGTGGTGTTGGTGGTGGGGAGGGGTATGGGGGGATGAGGGTATGGTTGATAGTGTTGCTGTTAGTGTTAGTTGTTGGTGTTAGTGTCCATGGACCTTGTAGACAAGAACGGAGTGTCCCAACTGCTGATTGCTTGTCCAAAGGGAACAGGTGAAGGGTGGCGGTAGGGACGGGGGTGGGGGCGTGGTGGGGGGGCTATTGGCCGGGTCGGGGGCTCGAGGGTTAATAAGTCTCGGGTTGGTGTCCATGGACCTTGAAGACAAGAACGGAGTGACTCCACTGCTGTTTGTCTTACGCAAGGAGGACAGGTGGGTGGTGGTGGTGTTGGCGGTGGGGTGTTGTTGGTTTTGTTGATGGGTGGGTGTGGGTGGGTGGGTGGGTGGGTGGGGGCTGGTGCTGGTTCTGGTGCCGGCATTAGAATTGGAATTGGATGAGCATACCCTCCCCCTAGTATTATGTTCCCATAGTGGATGTGCTCATTGCTGCCGGTGAACAGTCAAGGGGCCAGGGACACAAGGGATCTATGCCTCATATTCTTGTGTGCCACTACCATTACCACCATCACCACCACCACCGCCACCACCATCACCTGCACCACCACCGGCACCACCACCGGCACCACCAACACCAACACCAACACCATCAACACCATCAACACTATCACCACCACCATAAACAACACCATCAACAACAACCAACACTATCCCCCCCCCCCCCCCCCCCACCCACCCCCCCCCCCCCCCCCCCCCCCCCCCCCCCTTCTAGCCCTCACCCATCCACCCACCCACCCCACCTCATGTATATAGCCTCGTAGTGTGCTCCCACCCACCCACCCAAACCAAACCAAACCACCCCCCAAACCACACCCCATGCAACCCCAAAACCCTGCCTAAACCACCCACCCACCCACCCCACCCTATGTGTATAGCCTCGTAGTGGCTGTGCTCCCACCCACCCACCCCAAATCACACCCCAAACCACACCCCAATCACCCCAAACCCCTGCCTAAACCACCCATCCACCCACTCACCCCACCCCATGCATATAGCCTCGTAGTGGCTGTGCTCCCACCCACCCACCCACCCACCCCAAACCAAACCACACCCAAAGGAACCCCAAACCCCCACCTGGACCATTCATCCACCCACCCCACCCCATGCATATAGCATCGAAGTGGCTGTGCTCCCACTCACCTACCCACCCCAAACCAAACTACACCCCAAACCACACCCCAAGCAACCCCCTCCCCCCACGCCTTAACCACCCACCCACCCACCCACCCCACCCCATGCATATAGCCTCGTCGTGGCTGTGCTCCCACCCACCCACCCCAAACCACACCCCAAGCAACCCCAACCCTCCACCTAACCCACCACACCACAAACCCACCACACACCACGTCTGTAGCTCCGGAGTGGCTGTGCTCCCACCCACCCACCCACCCCAAACCAAACCACACCCCAAACCACACCCCAAGCAACCCCAACTCTCCACCTAACCCGCCCCCTGTATGTAGCCTCGTATTGGCTTTGCTCATCGTAGCCGGGGCCCGTACTTTGGGTGAGGGTCACATAAGGGACTTTGACCTAGCTTCAGGTATTCCCCACCCCATAAGCCTCGCACCCCAAACCACATCCCAAACCACAACCCAACCATCCCAAAACCACCCCCATACACCCACCTAAACCACACCAACCCAACTCCAAGGGGGGGCTCTGACCTAGGTTGAGGTATTCCCTACCCCACAAGCCTCGCACCCCAAACCACACCCATGCCCCCACCTAACCCACCCCACCACAAATCCACCCCATCCCCTGTGTGTAGCCCCGTAGTGGCTGTGCTCATTGTAGCCGGGGCCCGTACTTTGGGTCAGAGCCACATAGGGGACTTTGAACTAGGTTCAGGTATTCCCCACCCCACAAGCCTCACAACCCAAGCCACACCCCAAACCACACCCCAACCACCCCTAACCACACCCATACACCCACCTAAACCACACCAACCCGCCCCCAAGGGGGGTATCTGACCTAAGTCGAGTTATTCCCCATCCCACAAGCCTCCCACCCCAAACCAGACCCCAACCACCCCAAACCACAACCATTCCACCCTAAACCACCACCCCACAAATCCACCCCACCCCCTGTATGTAGCCCCGTAGTGGCTGTGCTCATCGCAGCTGGGGCCCGGACCCTGGGCCAGGGCCACAGGGGGGGCTCTGCCCTACACCAAGCCAGTACACAAGGCAGTACAGCAACAGTAAAGCTCCTCCTGAAGGCTGGTATGAGCCCCTTAGAAGTGGACAGGGAGGGCGACACCCCTTTGCATGTGGCCTGCAAGCTGCGCAGGTAGGTTCAGCTACTCAGCTACACATGAGATGCATAGCTACATAATTAGCTACATACATAAGTGCATTTCCTCCTCAAGGCTGGTATGGGCCCCTTAGAAGTGGACCGGGAGGGCGACACCCCTTAGCATGTGGCCTGCAAGCTACGCAGGTAGGTTAAGGTACTCCGCTACTCATGAAATCTATAGCTACATACATAGCTACATACATAGCTACACTTCACTCTATATTCATAGCTGCTGTGAAGCAGGGTAAGACAAAGCAGGCGCGGCAGTGTGTTAACGCGCTGCCTTTTTGAGCCCCACTGCACGTATCGCGCAGTTTTTTCAACCCCCGGTGGGCGCAGCGCGCAGTTTTTGCGCTTTTTGCACTACAAAGCGCTGACCAATTTGACGTTTGTGCGCTTTAAGGGCTGGCCAATTTGACCAAATGTAGAGCCCTGCTGTGAAGGCTGGCATGGGATACATAGCTAGATCCATAGCTACACTTCAAGCTACATTCATAGCTACTGTGAAGCTCCTCCTCAAGGCTGGCATGATCCCCTTAGAAGTGGACCAGGAAGGCGACTCCCCCTTGCATGTGGCCCGCTAGCTGCGCAGGTAGGTTCAGCAACTCAGCCACACAGGCAGACAGGGGTAGGGGTAGCACGCATCCAAGCACCGGCCCTCCTGGTACCGGCCCTCTGGATGGTACCCGCAACTCTTAGGCAGCTTTTAGCTGCCTAATACGTGTGGGCGGCACTAGCAAGTCTTAGGCAGCTTTTAGCTGCCCAATACGTGTGGGCGGCACTAGCAAGTCTTAGGCAGCTTTTAGCTGCCCAATACGTGTGGGCGGTACTAGCAAGTCTTAGGCAGCTTTTAGCTGCCTAATACGTGTGGGCGGCACTAGCAAGTCTTAGGCAGCTTTTAGCTGCCTAATACGTGTGGGCGGTACTAGCAAGTCTTAGGCAGCTTTTAGCTGCCTAATACGTGTGGGCGGCACTAGCAAGTCTTAGGCAGCTTTTAGCTGCCTAATACGTGTGGGCGGCACTAGCAAGTCTTAGGCAGCTTTTAGCTGCCCAATACTTGTGGGCGGCACTAGCAAGTCTTAGGCAGCTTTTAGCTGCCGAATACTTGCCCTTTGGTGATGCTTGGAAGGTGCCCACTTGGTCTGACTGTTTTAAGATTGGTCTGACTGTTTTAAGAAAAGAAAGAGTATAATTAAACTTACTTCACTGTAAACTATACCCCCTCTAAAGGGGTCTAGACCAACAATTCCGATTTGGATTATTGGCATACATGCATACGGTATGTACGTGTTTGTACAGTCCAGGGGTAGCCTTATAGTATAAGGGGACTTGACCCACCTCACAAACAGGAGAGGCAGTTTTTAAAAACAGGCACTGGTGAACTGAACCCCAACAGATTGTAAACGACGAGGGCATACATGCATACGGTATGTATGTATTTGAACAGGGTCAAAACATGAACAGGGTCAAAACATGAACAGGGTCAAAACAAGAACAGGGTCAAAACATGAACAGGGTCAAAACATGAACAGGGTCAAAACATGAACAGGGTCAAAACATGAACAGGGTCAAAACATGAACAGGGTCAAAACATGAACAGGGTCAAAACATGAACAGGGTCAAAACTAGCGATCGCTATATATAGTGGAAATAAAAATCCTGCCCTGAGGCACTTGGCCACCCTAGTTATGTGCGCAACGAGGGATATTGTATGTATTTGAACAGTCTAGGGGAAGCCAAATAGGCTGAAGGGACTTGCCCTGCCTCAAAAACAGGAAAGGCAGTTTAAAAAACAGGCAGGTGAACTGAACCCCAGCATATAAGCATATTGTAAACAACGGGGGCATACATGCATACGGTATGTATGTATTTGAACAGTCCAGGGGAAGCCAAATAGGCTGAAGGTACTTGCCCTGCCTCAAAAACAGGAAAGGCAGTTTAAAAAACAGGCAGGTGAACTGAACCCCAGCATATAAGCATATTGTAAACAACGGGGGCATACATGCATACGGTATGTATGTATTTGAACAGTCCAGGGGAAGCCAAATAGGCTGAAGGTACTTGCCCTGCCTCAAAAACAGGAAAGGCAGTTTAAAAAACAGGCAGGTGAACTGAACCCCAGGATATAAGCATATTGTAAACAACGGGGGCATACATGCATACGGTATGTATGTATTTGAACAGTCCAGGGGAAGCCAAATAGGCTGAAGGTACTTGCCCTGCCTCAAAAACAGGAAAGGCAGTTTAAAAAACAGGCAGGTGAACTGAACCCCAGCATATAAGCATATTGTAAACAACGGGGGCATACATGCATACGGTATGTATGTATTTGTACAGTCTAGGGGAAGCTAAATAGGCTGAAGGTACTTGCCCAGCCTTGAAAACAGGAAAGGCAGTTTAAAAAACAGGCACTGGTGAACTGAACCCCAACAGATTGTAAACGACCGGGGCATACATGCATACAGGATTTACACAGTCGGGGTTCAGTTCATCAGTGCTTTTTATTTTGAAGCCCTTCCTATCACGGTTGGGCAAGTCCTTTTAGCCTATTTGGCCTACCCCTGGACTGTAACATACATACGTACATACACACAGTCCAGGGGTAGCCCTTTCAGTGATACACAATGGTCTTGTGGTAGACCAGATCACTTGAGGATGAAGAGTCGGGGGTTCGACTCCCCCTTGGCTCTTGGCGTTGCAGGTCGTCGTCAACCGCGATGGTAGCTTGTCCAGTTGAGGTAGGAGACCGCTCCCCACCCGCAAACGACGGGCTCCCTGAACACCACGCCCCACCAGGCGTTATCATTACAGTCCAGGGGTAGCCAAATAGTCTAAGGGGACTTGCCCAACCAAAAACAAGAAAAGACTGGACGGGGTAGATCCCTGTACACATAACATGCAAGAGAGGCTGGGTGGCGGCGGCTTTGAGCATTTGCAGCAACATGATTAAATGACACAAAATGCAAAAAATGCACCAAAACATGCAGGACTGGGGTGGTGCAGTGCCTGGTGGCAGCGGGAGTTCCTGCGGATGCTTTAGACAGGAGTACAGGACACTTTAGACCCCCCCCCCTGGGCATCGAATGCAAGAGGGGCTGCGTGGAGGCTGTTTTGAACATTTGTAGCAACATGATTAAATGAGACAAAACACGATAAACAGTATAACCAAATCACCAAATCACCAAATCACCAATTCACCAAACCCTAAACACGAACAGTAAAACCAATTCACCAAATCACCAAATCACCAATTCACCAAACCCTAAACACGAACAGTAAAACCAATTCACCAAATTACCAAATCACCAAATCACCAATTCACCAAACCCTAAACACGAACAGTAAAACCAATTCACCAAATCACCAAATCACCAATTCACCAATTCACCAAACCCTAAACACGAACAGTAAAACCAATTCACCAAATCACCAAATCACCAATTCACCAAACCCTAAACACGAACAGTAAAACCAATTCACCAAATCATGAAGTGATTAAATGATTCAATGAAACTAGACGCGATAAAACGCAACACCAATTAACAAAATCATGAAATGATTAAATGAAACACAACGCGATAAAACGTACAACCAATTCATCAAATCACCCAAAACATGCAGGACTGGGTGGTGCAGTGCCTTGTGGCGGTGGGCGTTCCTGTGGACGCTGTAGACAGGACGGGACACATGTAAACAAAAATGAAACAAAACGCGATAAAACGTAGAAGCAATTCACCCAATAACCCAAAACATGCAGGACTGGGGTGGTGCAGTGCCTGGTGGCAGCGGGCGCACCTGTGGACGCTGTAGACAGGACGGGGCAGGCGTAAAAAATGATCAAATTAAACAAAACGTGATAAAACGTTACAAAAATCACCAAATCACCCAAAACATGCATGACTGGGGTGGTGCAGTGCCTTGTGGCAGCAGGCCTTCCTGTGGAGGCGGTAGACAGGACGGGGCAGACCCCCCCACACATGGCACGTAAGAGGGGCTGTGTGGTAGCAGTTCTGGACATTTGTAGCAACACGATTATATGAAACAAAACGCGATAAATTCACTAAAACATGCAGGACTGGGGTGGTACAGTGCCTTGGGGCGGCGGGCACACCTGTGGACGCTCTAGACAGGACAGGGCAGACCCCCCTACACATTGCACGCAAGAGGGGCTGTGAGGCAGCAGTTCTGAATATTTGAAAACTGGGTCAACTTAGTCAAAACATAACCACATTCACACCATACAAATTTGATGTCCTACACCTCATTGCACACAGGACTGGCGTGGTACAGTACCTTGGGGCGGCGGGCGCACCTGTGGACGCTCAAGACATGACAGGGCAGACCCCCCTACACATTGCACGCAAGAGGGGCTGTGTGGCAGCAGTTCTGAATATTTGAAAACTGGGTCAACTTAGTCAACTTAGTCAAAACATAACCACATTCACACCATACAAATTTGATGTCCTACACCTCATTGCACACAGGACTGGCGTGGTACAGTGCCTTGGGGCGGCGGGCGCACCTGTGGACGCTCTAGACATGACAGGGCAGACCCCCCTACACATTGCACGCAAGAGGGGCTGTGTGGCAGCAGTACTGAATATTTGAAAACTGGGTCAACTTCGGCAAAACATAACCACATTCACACCATACAAATTTGATGTCCTGCACCTCATTGCACACAGGACTGGTGTGGTGCAGTGCCTTGTGGCTGCGGGCGCACCTGTGGACGCTTTAGACAGGACGGGGCAGACCCCCCTGCACATTGCATGCAAGAGGGGCTGTGTGGCGGCAGTGCAGGCTCTCCTTGGTTCGGGAGCTTCGCTGGAGGTCCTCTCTAACAGTGGGCTAAGCCCCCTGGGAATAGCCTGCCACGAGGGCCATCACCAGCTAGCGGCGCTACTAACCAAGGCGGGAGCCAGGAGGTGTGAATGTGTCAGCTGCGGGATGCAGGCCTTGGACGTGGAGTAGTGCTCAGTGCTTGTACTGCATTTTGTGTTTGTTTATGAAAAACATTCCGTGGTCATAAATCAAAGTAATAAATAGTATGCCTATTACGAGGCGTGAGGTTGAGGCGGGCCGTTTGCTTGCACTGGGGCCAGCCATAAATGTGGGTGGGGGTGGGTGGGGGCTATAATTGGGGCCAGCCAGGATTGAGTTTGAGGGGGCCAGCTATATTTGGGTGGGGTGGGTGGGGGTGGGTTGTGGCTATCATTGGGGCCAGCCAGGATTGAGTTTGAGGGGGCCAGCCCGTTTTCTTGCACTGGGGCCAACCACGAATGGGGAGGTGTGTGTGTGGGTGGGTGGGTGGGTGGGTGTGTGTGGGGGGGTCCATATGTCGTGTGCACGCGATAATTGACTGGAAGGAGACAGTGACATGGGTGTGAAGTTTGACAGGGCTGTGGTACTGGTATGAAGATATTGGAAAATTTTGGTTTTGACAACATGCTATCTGAATTGTTTCTTTTACTGCCGAGTTCGGCGAAGTGGCAAGCAGCCAGATTGGTGGCTGGCGCCCTGTATTTACCTTCAAGTAGTATGCAGATGGTTAGACGCCTTGAGACATATAGAACCATGTAACACTTCCTCTTGTTGTTGTTTATTTACTGCCAAAGCCGGCGAGCAGCCTTATAGGCTGGAGCTCCGTAACCAAGTTCAAGTTCCTCTTCTTATTTCGGCTTCAGGCTAAGAGGAGACTGTGGAACAAGTCCTATGCAGCGTCGTAAGTGACGGGGGGAGTTGGCGCAGTGTGTTGGCAACGGAACGACAGGTGGCAACGGAAATGGAGCTTACCGAAGCCAGCTAGTTATGAGACAGTTGGCTGACGTTTCAGGCTTCAATTTTTCGGTCGGACGGACAAATGGGTAACCCACTAACCCTGGGGGCTCCCGCCCCTCATAAGGCAAACATTGTTACACTGCGGCACATTATCATGTACAGTTGTATGGGGATGGAAGTATAAAAACGCACCAGCAGGTACTGTGGCGACAGGTATTGTATGATATGTATGTGCCGGTATTGTATTGTAAGTTCAGGTAATTTTTATGTTACTGTGTTGTTAGATGTTGATACCTTGGCAGACTGCGAGCAGCCCAGAGTTGGCTGAGGAACCATGTAACAATTCAAAATTAAAACTTGTAGTTACAGTCCAGGGGTAGCCAAATATACTTAATGGACTCGCACAACCATGATATCAGAGGGGGCGATAACGAAAACACTCATGATCTGAAATAGTAGGGTGCCCTGGCGGGTCCTCTGGAGGTCGGCCCAGGGGGTGGTGTAATGTTCATCAAGCAGCAGTGGCAGTCTCCTTGGTGAAAGATGCACAAGCAGGTGCTTACTTATCCGAACAATTTAATATTTGGGGGGTCAAGAATCAGTCTAGCATGGCATGGCATTATTATTCAACTTGGTGGCCTGTGCGGCTAATGAACTTAATATCTCATTGACTCCCCGAAGTTCCATGGAGGCAGGTGCAGCAACTCCCGAGGCTACAGTTGCTACTGCACAACCTGGAGGTACTAGTGCGAAACAGCAGATTTCCCTGTCAAGCACAATGCGCTGATGCAATGAGCTGCGATGGAATCGAACACTGGTTGCTTTGATGTCAGGGAAGTCAGTTTAACCGCCTAATTTGACCGGTTTTTACGACCACATTTGAGAATGTGAGGGATTTGATCAAGTCGCGAAAGTATCGCTTAGGTCTGAGCCCCCTAGGGCGCCGAACAACTGTTGCTCCATGTGTGCATGGAGTGCAGAAATGGCTAAGCATACATCACGGCGGATAGCTAGGGGGCGGCACCCCCCAGAGGCAACTAAGCCTTTGCGGCGGCGCAGCGGGCCTGACACTCCTTATCAATTTGCAGACCACCCAAGGACGCAGGGTTGATGCTTGCAATTTTTTCCTCAGCCTCCGCGTGCGTGATCCCTAAGGCGGTAGCCAGTACTGTTGCAGGGAAGCGGTGCAATGCCGCCGCGTGGGACACCGTCCCTGGGTCTCCATGGTTGAAAGTAGCAACAAAGATAGTAAAACCGCAGCCCAAGTTTTCCTGGGTATGTGGCAAACCTGCACATAGTGGTACAAGTTTATTAATGAGCTCTACTGATCTTTTACGTTTGCATGGCACACCTAAAGTCATTAAGGGCACCTTGGTGATGTTGTCATCAATAACACATCAATAACAATAATTGACATATCTGACCACACCGCAATAATGCTTCTGACAGGGCAGAAAAACAAACATATGGCCAAGGTCTGGGACACTCTTCTGATTAATATGCGACACTCTGATCTGGGACACTCTACTGATTAATATGGGACACTCTGATCTGGGACACTCTACTGATTAATATCGGACACTCTGATCTGGGACACTCTACTGATTAATATGGGACACTCTGATCTGGGACACTCTACTGATTAATATGGGACACTCTGATCTGGGACACTCTACTGATTAATATCAATATGCATTATGTATTTATAGAAATGCATTTCTTTATGATGTCTTGAAACAACTGGCCCAGCTAGAGATGAAGAAAGCCTTTTTAGGTTTTTTTTAGGCCTTTTGGTAAAAACATGACCTTGCTAAATGAGGTGCTCAGAATGACCTGAAAAGTAACTTCAAATATCGCCATGGTACATGCGATTACAGCCCTGTTCTCAGAAAAAATCGATCGGCATGACTGAAAATTTTGAGGCCTGGGCTCCTCCTGGCCTTACGGTAAAAACATGACCTTGATTTACGCCGACTTGGCATTCTGCTTTTTTCTCTAGACCTGGAAGCCCTTTCACCGTCATTGCCTAGACATGGAAGCCGAAGCTGAGGGAGCATGTTCGAGCACCCTCAGCCACCCACACCCACACACCCCTAGCACCACGTTCTCAAAGGCGTGTGAGAGCGCCAAATCATGTCTTGAAACAACTGGCCCAACTAGAGATGAAGAAAGTTAAACTAGCTATATTCCTTTGGACAATACACAAACACAGCCCGTGCTCAATGTGCTAAGCACACAGCAAAATAAAGATCACGGTAAAACAAATACAAGATTTACAAGGCACCATGCACCAAACTCTCCACATTCCATTATCACTAGTACTGTAGCAAAAACACAGGGCCCCATTCGGTCAAACGATTGTTTGGAAGGGGTTCAGTTCATCAACTCTTTTTCTTTTAAGCCAATCCTGTCACGGTTGGGCAAGTCGCTTAAGTCAATCCTGTCACGGTTGGGCAAGTCGCTTAAGCCAATCCTGTCACGGTTGGGCAAGTCGATTAAGCCAATCCTGTCACAGTTGGGCACGTCGCTTAAGCCAATCCTGTCACGGTTGGGCACGTCGCTTAAGCCAATCCTGTCACGGTTGGGCAAGTCGCTTAAGCCTATTTGACCTACCCCTGCACTGTCACATACATACAGGCCATGCCCACCCAACCCATGCACACCGTTTTGCATGGACTGCAGTTTCATCTGATGTAACACTTTATTGGAAAACAAACCACTGACTTTCTTAATTATCATGCATGTGCACAATCTGGAGGGCTGCTGGGGCTGGCCAAGAGGTTGCAAAGCCTCACATCACTAAAAGTGCTGGTTAATTACCTTGCATGAGGTGCTGCTAGCCAATTTTGTGTACCTGGTAATAATTGGGTCTGGCACTAGGTGCCATTTTTGGTCGAGCCCTCCCTCATGGGGGGCAGGAGCCCTTAGATTCACCCCATTGCCCGCCCGACCGATCAACCGGCCCAAAAAACGAAGCCTGGCATGTCAGCCATATGTCATAACTAACTGCCTTCGGCCAGCACCAGTCCGTTGCCGCATGTCGTTCCATTGCAAACACTCCGCCAACTTTCTGCGTCGCTTGCAACGCTGCATAGGACTAATCTCGCTGAATTGTATTCACTTTGCTAATCAACATATAATATACGCATGCAATGAGCCCCATGCAATGAACCCCACAAATGTTTTTCTGGGTGGTGATGCCACACATGGTGCATTCCTACCTTTTGCATGTCCCTCAAGTGCATTGTAGGAGGGGCAACTCCATTCGAACTGAATCCTCTGGGTCGCTTGTTTGTGTCAGGAGACCTACCTCCTGGGGTGAAAGTTGATTCACAACTAAAGAAAAAAAAGGTGCTCAGGCGCCCTGATGCTTGTGACTGCTACAGCTGGTCCCATGGCACACAGGCCTTAAAAACAAACAAAAAACATTTTCCTTTGTGTATCTGAGCTATGACTAATCCAATAAATCCATATCTGGTTACCCCTTTCCAGGGTACTGCAAAGCGCGCGCGGCAGCGCGATTTCGCGCACGCTTTTTGAGCACCACTGCGCGTTTCGCGCAGTTTTTTCACCCCCCTGTGGGCGCAGCGCGCAGTTTTTGCGCTTTTTGCACTACAAAGCGCTGACCAATTTGACGTTGGTGCGCTTTGAGCGCAGTCCAATTTGACAAAATGTAGTACCCTGGCTCTATTGGTAAAATATATAAATCATGCTAGTCAAAATGTTGGAATCCCCTTGTTCTAGGTATGCCTGGAGGATCTGTCCATCCAGCCACTTCAACAAGGGTTCAAAAATAGTTATTAGATTAAACGGATATGCAGTAAAGCTGAGGTGAGTGCCTGAATCAACCACCTTGTACCTTGAGGCACCGGGCAGGTAGCTAGCTAGCTAGCTAGTGTACGTGCAAGTGTTCACATGACTCAGACGCCCGTACCTCGAGGAATCGGGTAGGTAGGTAGCCCATTGCCGGAAGCATCCAACAACACAGTTGCAGCGCGTCCACCATTTTCTTCAACCATGGAGATGTTCAAGGAGCCTGGGGGCGGGTGGAAGTAATAAAGGGTCTATTCTAAGAACATGTGGAAGAAGTAGGGACCAAAGCGGCCAGCATAATAGAGGCAAGATAGTTTACACATAGGGTCAGGCATACTGAATAGGTATGCACTAGTAAAGCAGAGAAGCCATGACAGTGTTCTGTAGCAAGGGAACCACGCCAGTGTGCCGTAGCACCGTAGCATAGTGTGATGCATGGTAACACGTAGCACCATAGCACTGTGTTACCCCATATAGAACATGAAGATGGTGCTAAATCGGCAGAAGTGGAATCAGCAGGGATACTTCCCGAGATTGTATTATACAGCAGCTCATTAGCAGGTATTCCCACTAGGAATTGGAAGACAAAGAGACAAAGCAGTGCCACGATGTGGTGGTGGTGTGCAGGACAATCCCCCCCTTATAAATTAACCACGCCCCGCTCCCTCCCTCCCTCTCTCTCTCTCTCTCTCTCTCTCTCTCTCTCTCTCTCTCTCTGTATATATATATGTACATACATATATGAAGTACATGTGCCAGACAGTACAAGTACGACGGTGCCCATCACACTTAGACACTTGTTGGACTGTCCCCCTACACACAGACCCCCCCCCCCCCCCCTCTTCAACCCAGGTCACCTTGAAGGACGATGATCCATTCTGTAGCTCGTGGGTGGTGGTGCGGCATATTCTTTGTGCAAGGATTCATACGGACAACTGCCTGGCTCATCTCCACCTGTAATACACACAGAGAAAATGTTTACAGGCCTCCCTAATAGACCTACATAGGCGAAGGCCCTAGGCCTTCATACCCAAGTCAAGGCTGTTTAGCATTAAACTCAAGGGCATGATAGTATAGTCACGTGTAATAATCCCCGTTCCGTTGAATGGCTCAATGGTTGAGCTCCTTGAAAGAACAAAGAAGTTGCCGGGTTTGAATCCCCACGGGTGCGATTTAGTGTGCGCGGTCGCTGTCAATCGCCATGGTAGCTTTGTCCAGGTAAAGTAGCAGACCGTTCCCTACCGCCGTAAGACCGGGCTCCCTTAATACCACGCCCCACCAGGCATTATCATTACATTACATCATACTCAGGAGCATGATAGTATAGTCACACGTACAAGCATGTTCCATGGCGTGATAGGTCAAGTTTAGCTGAGGTGTATCCAAGGCCTAGAAACTACATTAGTTGGGCCCTCAGAAAGAGTGCCATCCACTGTCCTTTTGCACAAATGGGGAAGGCTGCCATGCCATACCTCCACATACACAAACCTGCACCCCACAACAAAACTTCCACCACAAGCCCACAAACACACCAAATCTCCCGCAACAAACCCAGATAACTCACTACCCCACGACCACCATCACTAACCTTTGCACAAATGGGGAAGCCAGCCACGTTGTATGACCACACAACGCCAGCAGGGGATTCCTTTACAGGTACTGAGCCATCCGTGGCCAACATGTTGGCGGCAACTTTGCCCTCTCTCACGGGAGCATTGATGTCAAATTGTGCACGCTCAATGGCTTCAAATTCATAGAGGTAAGAAGTAGCTGATGTGCAGGAAAGGTTAACCTTCTTGAATCTATCAAAGCAGCAGGTGGATGTGCAGTTGTGTGGTGGTGGTACCGCCCATGGATATGGAGCTGCGGGAGGGCTGGGAACTGACTTAGGGTAGCCAGGGTGTGCGGGCTTATGTGGGGCGGTTGGGGACGGAAGAGGTTTGAGAGGGGGGTACTCAGGCAATAGCGGCCTGGTGTAAGGGGGTGGGGACATATACAGAGGAGGTGGGGACTTATAAAGAGGAGGTGGGGACATGTATAGAGGAGGTGGGGACTTATATAGAGGAGGTGGGGACTTATATAGAGGAGATGGGGACTTCGGTGGAGGATCCAGATGGGTAGCGGGAGAGGGTTTGAGAGGGGGGTACTCGGGGAGTTGTGGCCTCTTGTATACTTGGCCGTGCACGCTCATGGCACAGAGCGCCAGCAGTAATAAATGAATACTAGGGATTAGCAGTGGGGGGGAGAGCACAATCTGCGGCAGGTCAGCGGCAAGTGTTAACAGGGGACATTGCCGGGAGGAGCTGGTTGTTTTGGAAATTCTTCACGAAATGTCAACAACAGCGCGACCTCAGAGCGACAAATGCCTGCTGGGACGCTGTTACGTCTGCCTGTCCAGGGGGATACTTAAGTAAGGCTGCGAGGGCTGTGCTGAAGTCAGGAAGTTCGCCAGGAACGCGTGTATGAGTGTGCTGGAGTGCCCGCGCGCGTAAGTAGTTTATTAGCATTGGTATCCTTCAGCTTATTCCAGAAGGGTGAGCCAGGGATTGCCAGGATAATCGGGACAGGTCCTATGTAGCGTCGCAAGCGACGCGGGAAATTGGCGGAGTGTGTTGGCAACGAAACGACGGGTAGCAACGGAATGGAGCACGGAAGCCAGCCAGTTATGAGACAGTTGGCTGACGTGCCAGGCTTCAAATTTTCGGTCAGGCGGACAAATGGTTAACCCGGGGGGGCGGGGGATAACCCGGGGGCCCACGCGGGGGGTGACCCAGGGGGTGACCCTGTGACCAAACGCCACAAATTAGCTAGGGGGTAGTGCCATCAGCGGGGTGCCATGGCCGAGCTAGCCCACTGCAACCTACACAGGGTGGCACGTGGCATCGGGTCGAGATTGTCAGACTGCTACCTCTGGTACAACCCTAACCTGATGCAAACTATGCTCGGAACTGCGCTTCTAACGAATATCTTAATGCGAATAGCAAATAGTTGAGCTCGCAAGTGCACAACACAAGAACAAAAGCTCGAAGTACAGGGTGGCATCGACCTGCAGTGAGCCATTGCGGACACGGCCTCAAACGATACCCAAGACCGCGTTGTTATAAACAATAGAAGACTTGAAGTAGATCTACAAAAAGGGGGGGGATGCGCGCGCAAGGGCTAACAGGGAAAACAATAGCTGGCGCACGGCAATCGCCAGAGATTCATAACGATTCAAGGATGATGGCTAAGAAGCGTCAAGTAAGGAAAGGACGGCGATCGGAGTAAGTAGTTTGAAATTTGAAGGAGTCGTCTAGCTAGACAGCTCTGGAACGGACCGATCTAGACCGATCTACATAGTTCTAGACCGACCGATCGAAAGAAAGATTGCATCGGATCGCTTACCTAGGGGGGCGACAAGAGGGCAGCTCTGAGAGAAGAAGCTTTCGTGATGAGCGAGGGGCTTCCAGGATGTGCACCCCACCGGGCGAGGGTCAATTTATACCAATACTAAACGTAAACCCTAAACCTATCAGTATGAGTAGGACCATTTCACCCCTCTGATTTCACCATTTCATTTTTTACACCGCGATTTTTCAGCATAACGTAATGGTGAAATGGTGAAAACATGGTGTTCGCCGTTTTGCTTTGTTTTAGTTAAATGCTTTATTGATCGCCGTTTCCGGAATCATTTGGAGCACCGGTTATTTCATATATAACTGGCTTCGGTCAGCTCCATTCCGTTGCCACCTGTCGTTCCGTTGACAACACTCCCCGCCACTTTAGCCTGCATAGGACTTGTTCGCCAGGGTTACTTCAAGTTCATGCTATTTCGCCTCGCGTGCCCAGGGTTGTGCAGTGCGGTTTTTGCGCCTGCCGTTCTTCAAGTTCAAGTTATTTCGCCTAGGCTATTTCTATCAGAGGGTAGAAACAGGTACCGGGGGACGAGGTGGAAAAAGAGCAAACCGGCGACGGTGTTACGGTAATAGGTATTACAGGAGGAGAACGAGTTAACTTCTCGTACTCGTAGATATCTGAGTCAACATACACGTAGCACTGAGTCGCAACTTTCCAGCAACTGCAAGTTCGTGCTATTTGGCCTCGCATACTTCAAGTTCATGCTATTTCGCCTCGCTTACTTCAAGTTTATGTTATTTCGCCTCGATTACCGTTCTTCAAGTGATATGGTGAAAACACTGTGTTCGCCAATCGCCATCTTCGAAATCTTGGGGGGCAAGCATAGTATCATCTGCGTCAAGTCGGCCCCACGCCCCCACTACACTACAATTGGCGACAGCAGGTAGTTTAGGGTTTACCGATGCCATGCTGTTGGTCGGCCCGAGGGCGCAGACGTATGAATCAACAACTCTGATCTGGCCATTTTGGCGATCTGGTGATTTTGCCGAAATAGCCGATCGAATTAGCCGGTTAAACTGACCTCCCTCACATCTGAGGGACCCGTGTTCGATTCTCGCAGGGGATGGATACGGATGAGTCGCATTCCATTAACGGGAGGGGGTCGCCTTATTACTCGGAGGGCTCTTATACGCGTACGAATCCCTGAGTTGTGGACTGTGGACGCGGTGTTCTCATTTCTCGTTTCCCTCCTGTCCTATGGACCAGGGTACTTCAAACGGACCCCAGGCGTTCCGTCCTAGGACGCACCATAATTCGGTTTCAATTTCGTAAGTTTCGACCTAGGACGCAGTGAAGTCCTTAGGCTGCGTCCCAAAAAATCCCTATTTCCCCTCACACATAAACTGCTGCTGTGAGACGCATGGTAAAGGAGTCAGACGCAACCAACATTCCGAACCTGTGTCTGCGACGCAACCAATCTAAGAAAGATGCGTCTGGGACGCAACGAACCCTCCCATGTTGCGTACTGGGACGTAGGACGCTGCGTCCTGCACTACCCTGCTGTGGACTCAATCTAGGGACCTAGAGCATGTCTACGATTTCCCCTAGGAAAATTCGCATCTCCGTGCCTATCGTAGCTCATTGCATCAGCTCATTGTGCTTGGCAAGGTAATCTGCTGTTCCGCAATAGTACCTCCAGGTTGCACAGTGGCAACTGTAGCCTCGAGAGTTGCTGCACCTGCCTCCATAGAACTTCGGGGAGTCAGTGAGCTATTAACCTTCATTAGCCTTAAAGGCCACCCTTACACACCTCATGGCCACAGACTTCAACACAAGTCAAAAACGAGGTAGGGGGCCCTCACGGGTCCCTTAGAGGTCGGCCCCGGGGGTGGGGTATGGGACACGATGGCTTCTGGGTTAATAGTTCAGTTGTCTACAATTGTTAAATTTCTTGTTGAATGTTGGAAAATATGACGAAGTTGTCCACGTGGGTATGTAGTTGAAACGACGTGCAGCGAGATACATTTGCTAATTGCAATTGCCAACAACTCGATTGTTTGAAATATTTAACGTAGATTGTCATGTCATGTGTTATGTCTGATTGTCTGGGCTTGGCATCCAATGGTATGCTTGTACTTGTAAAACTTGGAGAACTGTGGGAGAGCCGTCATGTATATCAGTATATGTCATTTATTGTAGCAGGTGTGTGAATGCAGTTGAGGCGGATGCCTTCATTCTTGGGCTGTTTCTCATGGGTGTGGAACATGGTTTCCGTGTGTCTACGATGAGAGCTTGTTAGTCAGCTGTTGTGTTGGACATGCTCCAGGTCCCTAGACGAGTCCACAGGACAGGAGGGAAACGACACATGAAAACACCGTGTCTACAGTCCGCAACCCTGAGGTCCGTACGCGAATAAGTGCTCTTCGGGGCAAGCTTTCGACAGCAGGCTGGTTCCCAAAGTGCACCATTCCGCAGATACAGCAACTCCCAAGGAAGTTGAGAAGCGAAGTTGCTCTTCGACCATTGGAGTTGCTCTGCGGATATTGAACTTGCTTTCAGACTATTCAAACTGCTTTGCGACTATTGGACAAGCGAGGCTTTGCATGTACTGGTGTTGCGACTATTCAACTTGCTTTGCCAATTCAACGCATGACAGAACAGACTACCATGCAAGGTACTCGGGTGGGCAAGCAATCGTGGCAGAGAAGTTGTGGCGCGATGTTGCGTACGTGGTATTGGACTTGCGCCCATGCAAACTGCTTTGCAAGTATTACGCTGCAAACCTTGCGTCTACCGGGATAACAACCGTTCATCGAGGTCAGGGAACTTACAAAGTCGCAAGCAACAAGGTGCAGAAAGAAGAACCATCCCCTCCGATGGAATCGAGCTCGAGTCGCTTATATTTCAGAGTACTCTGTTAACCGGCTGATTTGACCGGCGTTCTTGGGAAATGTTAAGGTAGGGGATTTGACGATTTGACAAAACAGCACCATTTCCCTTAAGTATCGAATGGTCTGTTCTCTATAGGGGAGCCGACCAACCAAAACAATCGTTCTACCTAAGGAGATGAGTGTTTATGTTTTTAAAGTCTAGCCGGCAAGTTTTTGATTGATTCTGAATTTTTTTATTAGCTTAACATCTTCCCTGGAATGATTTACTGCCGAAGACGGTGAGCACCCAAACTGCTGGCTGGAGCCATGTACCCAAGTTCATATTCGTCTAGCCGGTAAAGGCGTCACCAAAAAGGCTAAATAGTCTTGCCCAACCTCGATGTTGGGAAGAGCTGTATACACAAAAAACTGGTGAAAAGAACCCCAACAAATCATTAACGAAGGCGGCCCGGGGCTCGTTGTATGCAGATGATTTAACTTCAATGCGTGATTTAACATCAACTTGTTCGCGTTTGCATTTTTACTGGTAAATATTTGCTACTGCCGAAGACAGCAAGCAGGAAAAATGCTGGCTGGAGCCAAGTAACCAAGTTCAAGTTCAATGGGCGATGGAAGATGTCATCAATGCACAGCATTGTGACTCCACATCATTGTCGCCAACTCGCCATATGTATGGCGACCACGATCTGAAGGAACATCGTCAATCCACTTAGTATGCCCCTTAGTTTCTGTGGGTATCGCATGGGATGACTAGGAATTGGAAGACGGCGAGTAGCCCAGAGTTGGCCGAAAAACCATGTACAATTATCCAACCCAAACCAATCCGATTCAATTCAGATCACGATCGCCATATGGCAACCAGTGGCGATTGTAGCCAGTTAATGAGTGTGGCCTCGTAGCAAGTGCAGGGACCAGGGTACTACGTTTTGTCATTTTGGGTTGCGCTTTTGACGCAACTGCCTTTTGGATAGTGCTTTTGACTAAATTGAAAACGGAAATCTCGGAAATCCCTGAGGGGGTAGCGTCAACATCGCGTAAATCGCACAGTCGGGCTCCAAAACCTTGCACTAGTGTGCGCCATGTAGTACCCTGGCAGGGACTCAATGGGGTTGCTGCAGATGGAAGCTTCTAGAAGGTTAATACGTTGGCTCCACCAATGGAAATGGAAACCCTATACCCTAAACAACCCTAGAAGGTCATCACACTGGCTCCACCAATGGAAACGGAAACCCTAATCCCTAAACAACCCTAGAAGGACATCACATTGGCTCCACCAATGGAAAAGGAAACCCTAAACCCTAAACAACCCTAGAAGGTCATCACGTTGGCCCCACCAATGGTGGTTTCGCCTGCTCCCCCCATGCTGGCCATCCCCTCATCTCCCATGTCCATCCCCATGCCCATGCCCAGGTCTTGCTGCCCGGCAAAGATGGGGTTGTTCTTGAACTCAAGGTAGAGCGTGAAGAGCACGTGCAGGGACTCAATCGGGTTTTCGTACAGGGGGATGTCTAAGATGCCACAGACCATCTTGGCAAAAGTGGCAAGGTCCAGATCCTGAGGGAAAAGGAAGGCAGGGTCAGGTCGAGTTGGGTTGATTTGGTTTTGGCAGAGTTGGTTTGGTTTGGTTTAGGTTGGATTGTTACATATGTTTTCAGCCAAATCCAGATAGAGGGTGAAGAGCATGTGTAGGGACTCAATCGGGTTTTCGTACAGGGGGAAGTCTAAGATGCCACAGACCATCTTGGCAAAAGTGGCAAGGTCCAAATCCTGTGGGCAAAGGAAGGCAGGGTTGGGTTGAGTTGGGATGAGTTGGGTTGGATTGTTACATGTGTTTTCAGCCAACTCTGGGTAGAGGGTGAAGAGCACGTGTAGTGACTCAATCGGGTTTTCGTACAGGGGGATGTCTAAGAGGCCACAGACCATCTTGGCAAAAGTGGCAAGGTCCAGATCCTGAGGGCAAAGAAAGGCAGGGTCGGGTCGGGCAGGTTTGGTTTGGTTTGGGTTTGGCAGAGTTGGGTTGGTTTGGGTTGGGCAGAGTTGGTTTTGGGTTTGATTGTTGCATGTGTTTTCAGCCAAATCAAGGTAGAGCGTGAAGAGCGTGCAGGGACTCGATAGGGTTTTCGTACAGGGGGATGTCTAAGATGCCACATACCATCTTGGCAAAAGTGGCAAGGTCCAGCACCTGAGGGCAAAGGAAGGCAGGGTTGGGTCGAGCTGGGTTGGGTTTGATTGTTACGTAGAGGGGGATGTCTAAGATGCCACAGACCATCTTGGCAAAAGTGGCAAGGTCCAGCACCTGAGGGCAAAGGAAGACGGGGTTAAGTTGGGTTGAGTTGGGTTAAGTTGGGTTGAGCTGGGTTGAGTTGGGTTGAGTTGGGTTGAGTTGGGTTGAGTTGGGTTGAGCTGGGTTGAGTTGGGTTGAGTTGGGTTGAGTTGGGTTGAGTTGAGTTGGGTTGAGTTGAGTTGGGTTGAGTTGGGTTGAGTTGGGTTGAGTTGTTTGAGTTGGGTTGAGTTATAACATGTATTTCCAGCCAACTCTGGGCTTCTCACAGTCTTCCTATTACAAGTCCCCATCCCTGGGCTCCCTTAATACCACGCCCAACCAGGCGTTACCATGACTGGCTCAAGACCCCCTCTCACCAGCACATCAATGTCGGAGTTGGGCATATAAACATTCATGTCTATATACTCATACATTATATATATACTCATACATATATATATATATATATATATATATATATATATATATGAGCGAGCACTCTGCCCTTCACGTCGGGCATATATATACATGTATATACGTACTCATACATTATATATACATGTATATACGTACTCATACATTATATATACATGTATATACGTACTCATACATTATATATACATGTACTAGTACGGTAGCCCGTGTGGCCGGTGGCCACACATCACCCCCACCCCAATCATAATAGGGTGCCCGTGGGACTGGGTTACAGAATGGGTTACACATATGTCCTCACCCCCACCCCTCTCATAAACACAGTCATCATGTTTCCCCCACTTCAAATGCTGACGCATCTGCCCCCCCCCCCCCCCCCCCCCCCCCCCCCTCCCCCAGCACCAACAACTACCCACACACTAATCCCTCCACATGCATCCCCCCCCCCATCCCACCCCACACACCCACTCACAGTCCCCACTCTGCCCAAACCTCGACCCAGGCCCAATCTCAAATTTGCCTCACCCCTTTACCCGCCAAGACACACATTCTTCCCTGCTTCTCCGTTCCCATTAACCTGATCTTCTCTCGGCCACTGAGGCAGATGGGTTTAACAGAAGCGATTATGATGTTTCCAGCTGAGTTCGAAATCGCGCAGAGGTTTGGACGTTTCATCAGACGACGCGGAAATGCGAAGACTTTTGGAAATTGCAAACGAACGTCTGCCCAGTTTCAGACTCAGCTTGAAACATCGGAATTGCGCGAGAGCAAACCTGCTTACCTGTAGCTTCCTCTTCGCGCATAGATACCTGGTTGGGCGTGCAAGCTGTTTCCCGAAAGGGCCTTCGTTCGGTAAACTCTGTCACGCACTCGCTACAGCTCAGCGCGAAAATAACCTTATCGTTGCAGGGTTGCAGGGAGTGGTGTGGTGTGGGGGGGAAGATCTTGAAGAGGTATTGCACGCGGTGCAAGGAGCACGCAGCAAGAAGGAAGTCGGGAGTCGGAAGAACGCCACAGGGTTGCAGGGACTATGATCGTGCAGAGATAACATGAGCCGTGCGAGTGCCTTAGCTCGCAGCGAGATGAATGTATCAATAGAGCCTGCAGAAAGGCTGGAGAATGCTCAGGCATGGCAGCTCGTTCCCTTCTCCTTGCGAGATTATGAGCATGACGTAGCTCCTCTAGCTGGGCAGCTCGTTCCCTACTCCTTGCGAGATATGAGCATGACGTAGGTCCTCTGGCTGGGCAGCATAGTCTTCACGCCTGGCTTGGTTAGTAGCTTCGCGTTCCTCCTCAGGCAAGGCAGCACGTTCCTGACGCCTTGCGAGATTATCAGCATGACGTTGCTCCTCGGATCGGGCAGCGCGGGCATCAAGTCGACGCTTGTTGGCCATGTCCCTGTCTTCCTTGCTCAGGCAAGCTCGCTTTGAGCGCTGGCTGGCGGTATTGCGGGCCCTCCTGTCCATTAGGACCGTTGGCATGCATCATGGTCGCATGCTCCGTGAAGAAGCAATGAAATGAAACGATTATTCTGAGCGCCATACAAAGCGAGGGTCAGCAGATGACCTCCGAGGAGAGGATCTTCTGGATCTAAATTGCTTGCAGTCATAGTATGGGAGGCAAATGTGGGGATGGAATGAGCGCGCGCGCTTAGCTTTGCGAATCTGCAGTTTCGATATTTGAAATTTCGCTGGGCGGGGTGTTGCGAGTTGGGTTTGACGGAAAGTCGGTTGCAAGTCGGTTACACTTCGCACGCCCATGGCACGTGGGTACGCGATGATGACACCACCATGACCACCACGACCACGACCATGATTTCTTTATATATATAGATATACGTACTCATACATTATATATACATGTATATACGTACTCATACATTATATATACATGTCTATACGTACTCATACATTATATATACATGTCTATACGTACTCATACATTATATATACATGAATATACGTACTCATACATTATATATACATGTATATACGTACTCATACATTATATATACATGTATATACGTACTCATACATTATATATACATGTATATACGTACTCATACATTATATATACATGTATATACGTACTCATACATTATATATACATGTATATACGTACTCATACATTATATATACATGTATATACGTACTCATACATTATATATACATGTATATACGTACTCATACATTATATATACATGTATATACGTACTCATACATTATATATACTCAAACACGCACCAGCTCGCCAGAAGGCATCTTCATGTTCTTCAGGAAAGCCTCCATTTCTGGGGGCCACTCTTGCATGAGCGCGTCAATGTCGGGCATGGGACGCAAGTAGCTCACATTTGCTGCGGTCTTTGATTTTTGGATGTCGTTGATGGAGCTGATCCATTGCTGCACTTTTTGTTCCTGGAGGTTTACGGTGTGTGTGCGTGTGTGTGTATGGGGGGGTGGGGTGTGGGGTGGGGTGTGGGGGTGGGGTGGGGTGGGGGGTAGGGTGTGTGTGTGTGTATGTACGAGGGGGGGAGTGTTTGTGTGTGTTAGGGCGTGTGTGTGAGGGTGTTGATCCATTGCTGCTCTTTTTGTTCCTAGAGGTGTACGGTGTGTGTGCGTGTGTGTTAGGGTGTGTGTATGTGGTGTGTGTGGTGTGTGCGTGTGTGTTGGCGTGTGTGTGTCAATGTCGGGCATGGGGAGCAAGTAGCTCATGTTCACTGCGGTCTTTGATTTTTGGATGTCGTTGATGGAGCTGATCCATTGCTGCACCTTTTGCTCCGGAGGCGTGCAGTGTGTGTGTGTGTGTGTGTGGTGGTGGTGGTGGTGGTGGGGGTAGTGTGTGTGTTAGTGTATGTACGGGGGGGGGGGGTGGTTTTTGTGTGTGTTAGGGTGGGTGTGTGAGGGTGTTGATCCATTGCTGCACCTTTTGCTCCGGGAGGTGTCTGGTGTGTGTGTGTGTGAGAGTGTGGTGGTGTGTGTGTTTGTGTGTGTGGGGGGGGTTGAGAGTGTGTGTGCGCGTTGTGTTAGGAGAGTGTTTGTGTGTGGTGTGTGTGTGTGTGTGTGTGCGGGGGGGGGGGGGGGGGGGGGGGGGGGGGGGACGAGGGTGTGTTGTGTTTTGTGTGTTAGGAGAGGTTTGTGTGTGGTGTGTGTGTGTGTGTGTGTGTGTGTGTGTGGGGGGGGGTGCGCGTGTGTTAGGAGAGTGTTTGTGTGTGTGGGTCCATAGCCATCATCAAAGCCATTACCACATATCACAAATGTCACCACAATCCTCACCATTTCCTCCAAATTCCACCCCACCCCTAACTCCTCCACTCCCGCCCCCACACCACCCACCCCCTACTCTTCCACCCCGCCCACCCCCTACCTACCCAACATAACTTCCACTACCAGTCACCAGCCCCCCCATTACCAGTCACCAGCCCCCCCACTACCAGTCACCAGCCCCCCCATTACCAGTAACAGCGCCAACCCACCACTCAGGCAGTCCATTTGCAGGGTCAGTGTGCTCGACCTGGCCAACCATGTCGCCAGTGTTTCCACCGCCAGCCTCTTTGCTTAGCTGCACCCCCCAACACCCCCCCCCCCCCCCCCCCCCCCCCTCCCCCCCCCTCCTCCCCACACACCTAACACTCCGACCACCCCCATAATTCAGCCAGTGCGTACCTTTTTGAGGGTTAGTGTGCTCGATCTGGCCACCTTGTCGCCAGTATTCCCACCGCCAGCCTCTTTGCTTAGCTGCCCCCCCCCCCCCCCCCACACACACACACACACCCTAACACTCCAACCACCACCACCACTCAGCCCAGTCCGTACCTTTTGAGGGTCAGTGTGCTTGATCTGGCCCACCATGTCGTCAGTATTCCCACCGCCAGCATCTTTGCTTAGCTGCCCCCCCACCCCCACCCTCACCTAACACTCCGACCACCACCACCACTCAGCCAGTGCGTACCTTGTGAGGGTCAGTGTGCTTGATCTGGCCCACCATGTCGTCAGTATTCCCACCGCCAGCATCTTTGCTTAGCTGCCCCCCCCACCCCCCCCCTCACCTAACACTCCGCCACCACCACCACTCAGCCAGTGCGTACCTTTTGAGGGTCAGTGTGCTTGATCTGGCCCACCATGTCGTCAGTATTCCCACCGCCAGCATCTTTGCTCAGCTGCCCCCCACCCCCCCAACCCCCCCACCCACACACACACCCCACACACACCACCACCTAACACTCCGACCACCACTACCACTCAGCCAGTGCGTACCTTTTTGAGGGTCAGTGTGCTCGATCTGGCCCACCTTGTCGTCAGTATTCCCACCACCAGCCTCTTTGCTTAGCTGCCCCCCCCCTCCTCCCCCCACCCCCACCACCTAATACTCCGACCACCACCACCACTCAGCCAGTGCGTACTTTTTGAGGGTCAGTGTGCTCGATCTGGCCCACCATGTCGTCAGTATTCCTACCGCCAGCATCTTTGCTTAGCTGCCCCCCCCCCCCCCCCCCCCCCCCCACCCCACCCTCACCTAACACTCCGACCACCACCACCACCACTCAGCCAGTGCGTACCTTTTGAGGGTCAGTGTGCTCGATCTGGCCCACCATGTCGTCAGTATTCCCACCGCCAGCCTCTTTGCTCAGCTGGCGCAACTTCAACGTTAGCAAGGTGGGATCTGATTGCATAGAGGCTGCCTCATCCAACACCTACAGTACACATACAACAAGGGTTTAGGGTTTAGGGTTTGGGCCTTAGGTTTTTGGGAATTCAGGGTTTTCTGGCTCAGGGTTTGGGGATTAGGGTTGGATCCCAATGTGGTCGTGAGCGAGGTGGGATCTGACGGCATAGAGGCTGCCTCATCCAACACCTGCAGTACACATACAACAAGGGTTTAGAGTTTAGGGCTTGGGCCTTAGGTTTTTGGGAATTCAGGGTTCTAAGGCTCAGGGTTTGGGGATTAGGGTTGGATCCCAATATGGTAGTGAGCAAGGTGGGATCTGACGGCATAGAGGCTGCCTCATTTAACACCTGCAGTACACATACATCAAGGGTTTAGGGGTTTGGGTTCTAGGTTTTAGGGATCTTAGGGTTGCAGGGATAAGGGCTGGCCTCCAATGTGGTAGTTGGCAGGGGATTTTTTCCCTGCTACATAAGTGATCGCCAGTTTTACTCCATTTCAGCGAAATTATCACTATAGAAGTGTTTCCTTGCCCTAATGGCCCGATAAAGCTACAAAAGGCTATACAAGCTATAAAAAACTACAAAAACACTAAAATGTTGTTCCTGGAGGAGGCCTAAACCAATAAAGCAAGAAAAAGCTATACAAAACAACAAAACACTAAAATGCTGTTCCTGGAGGAGGCCTAAACCAATAAAGCAAGAAAAAACCACTTTATATTTGACAACACAATCCCTGATAGTGAGCAAGGGGGGTGCCTCCCTATGGGGAGCACGCGCGACATTAGGGGTCCGGAAACCCGTCCCCATGTCCAACTTTCTCGCGCGTCTCGATTATTTCAATTTAGATTTGACAACACAATCCCTGATAGTGAGCAAGGGGGTGCCTCTGGGTGAGGGGAAGCTACCCTTTAGTGAGCTAGCATCCACAAGCCAGATCCTCCTCGGGTTTAGGGTTTAGGGGTTTTTTTTAGGCTTTATGGTCGTGCTTTGGATGCGGTCCGGAGG
>JACBWV010000610.1:152795803-152812475 GCA_013435795.1 Chlamydomonas sp. ICE-L | reverse complement strand
ATGGGGTGATAACATGCATAGACTTATTGCCTCCACCATATTGGCTTGGTTTTTTTTGTTTTCTGTTTGCGATGCGAGGTTGGGCTCTTGACTGTGGCTATTTGGAGCTGCTGGCCCTTCATCGCAACACTGCAGTACACATACACCGGGTTTAGAGTTTTAGGGCTTGGGCCTTAAGGTTTTTTGGGAATTCAGGGTTCTACGAGCTCAGTTTTATGGGATTAGGGTTTTGATCCCAATATGTATTGAGCAAGGTGTGAATCTTCTTCATAGAGTCTGCCTCATTTAACACCTGCAGTACTCATCATCAATGAGGGGTTTTGGGGTTTGGGTTCTATGTTTAGGTCTTAGGGTTGCAGGGATAAGGGCTGTGGCCTCCATGTGGTAGTGGCACGGTGATTTTTTTTCCCTGCTACAAAATTGATCGCCTTTTTTACTCCATTTCACAGCGAAATTATCATATAAATTTGTTTCCTTGCCCTAATGCCCCGATAAGCTACAAATTCTAGAGCAAGCTATTAAAACTACAAAAACACTAAAGGTTGTTCCGGAGAGGGCCTCAAACCGAATAAATCAAGAAAAAAAGCTAATACAAAACGACAAAACACTAAAATGCTGTTCCTGGAGGAGGCCTAAACCAATAAAGCAAGAAAAAACCACTTTATATTTGACAACACAATCCCTGATAGTGAGCAAGGGGGGTGCCTCCCTATGGGGAGCACGCGCGACATTAGGGGTCCGGAAACCCGTCCCCATGTCCAACTTTCTCGCCGCGGCGTCTCATTATTTCAATTTAAGATTGACACAAATCCCTGATAGTGGTCAAGGGTTCCTCTGGGTGAGGGGAGCTACCCTTAGTGAGCTACATCCACAAGCCGAATCCTCCCTCGGGTTTAGGGTTTTAGGGTTTAGAGCTTTAGGAGATCTGGCTTGTGATGCTGGCTCGGAAGAAGAGGAGAGGGCCTGTAGGGTAGTCTTCCCCCCTCCGTGGTCTCTCCCTTTCTGCTCTGCCTCCCTAGGAGCCTGCGAACTATGAAAAGCTATAAAAAGCACGACCATGCTGTCCCTGGTGGAGGCCTAAACCAATGAAGCTAGATAAAACCACTTTATATTTGAAAAATAAACTGATAGTGAGCAAGGGGGGTGCCTCCGCGGAGGGGGAAAGCCACCCTCCAGTAAGCTAGCATCCACAAGCCAGATCTCCTATACCCTAAAACCTATAAGGTAAACCCTATATCCTAAACCCTAAACCCGAGGAGGATCTGGCTTGTGGATAGTAGCTCACTGGAGGGTAGCTTCCCCCCACCGTGTCCCAGCCTCCCTAGGAACCTGCAAACAGGACTCTGAACTTTCATGCGCGTATCCATCAATTTGAATTCAAATTCAGTGGCTTCTAAGGCCCCAAATTCCCAAATTCAGTGGCTTTCTAATGGCCAGGTTGTCCCTGGCTTTGTCATCACAATTAAGTAGGCCCCAAAATTTTAGAGGGATACGACCTCGTATATATGAAACTTCATTGCATTTTTCAAATTCATTCACCATTACAGTGGGCTTCCTAAGGACTAGGTAGTCTAGATTGCCATCAGGATGTGGCATGTACATGAAGTCAATGATATTTTCAAATTCAAACTCAAATTCAGTATGGCTTCTAATGGCCTAGGTAGTCTGGCTTGTCATCAGGATGTGGCACGTATATAAAGTCCTTGATATTTTCAAATTCAAATCCAAATGTAGTGGCTTCTAATGGCTTAGGTGGGTAGGCTTGTCATCAGGACGTGGCATGTACATGACGTCAATGATATTTTCAAATTCTAATTATAACCCAGATTCAGTGGCTTCTAATGGCTTAGGTAGTCTGGCTTGCCATCAGGATGTGGCAAAGACATGAACTCATTGACAATTTCAAATTCAAATTCAAATACAGTGGCTTCTGATGGCCTAGGTAGTCTGGCTTGCCATCAGGATGTGGCAAAGACATGAACTCATTGACAATTTCAAATTCAAATTCAAATACAGTGGCTTCTGATGGCCTAGGTAGTCTGGCTTGCCATCAGGATGTGGCAAAGACATGAACTCATTGACAATTTCAAATTCAAATACAGTGGTTCTGATGGCCTAGGTAGTCTGGCTTGCCATCAGGATGCGACACAGACATGAAGTCCTTGATATTTTTTAATTCAAATTCAAATTCAGATTCAGTGGCTTCTGATGGCCTAGGTATTCAAGCTTGCCGTCAGGATGCGACACAGATATGAAGTCCTTGACATTTTTTAATTCAAATTCAAATTCAGTCTGGCTCACACCTTCAGGCCTAGGTAGTTTGGCTTGCCATCTGGACGTGGCACTTTTATAAATTCGTAAATGCCGCACAAACTTGGGATATAGTCAGACATGAAGCAGCACCATGTTTTTCAAAATCAAATTCAGTCTTGCTCACACCTTCAGGCCTAAGTAGTCTGGTTTTCCATCTGGACGCGGCACCTTAATAAATTCGTCAATGACACCCCAAACTTGGCTTAAAAGTCAGGCAAGAAAGCAAGCAACCATGCCTTTTCAAAATTCAAATTTCAGAGTCACTTCCCTGCTGGCTCACACACCATTTCAAGCCTAAGTAGTCCTGGCCTTACCCCATCTTGGAAACCGGCACAGTTAATAATTCGCCAATACGCACACACCTTGGTATTTAGTCCAAGGCCAAGAAGCACACCTTGATTTGCTTTTTTCAAATTTCAAATTCCAGTCACTCTGGCCCCCTCACACCTTCAGTCCCCTAAAGTAGCCCTGGCTTCACCCGATCTGGTAACGCCGGCAACTTTTAATAAATTCGTCAATGCCCCCCACACTGGGAATGTAGTCAGGTATGAAGGGCTTGAGCTGTGTTTTCGAGGTTCCGATGGTGT
This sequence comes from Chlamydomonas sp. ICE-L, assembly GCA_013435795.1. NCBI lineage: Eukaryota > Viridiplantae > Chlorophyta > Chlorophyceae > Chlamydomonadales > Chlamydomonadaceae > Chlamydomonas > Chlamydomonas sp. ICE-L. Next base: position 152,809,575 of record JACBWV010000610.1, on the reverse strand, counting down.
TGGCTTGTAACCTGCCCCACGTACTTGAACAGAATTCGCGGATCCCCCCTCGGTCCCCCAACATTAGGGTGGTTGAAAAACTCCATGCATGTGTAAGTAAACCCTTCGGGCTTGTCCGCCATGCGTGTCCCGTTCGTTTTTGGGTGGTCAAGAGGCGGGTTTTTGAGTGGTTGATGGTGTTTTGCATGTTGAGGTGGTTTTGGAACTCCATGACATTTAAAACGCCAATTGCGGCTTCCTTGCGTATGTCGTGCGTTGGGGTTGGTTAATGCCCCCCCGTTGAGGTGTCCTGGATGGGTGGTTTAGCATGTTTGAGGGTGGTTTGAACGTCCCATGGGGCATGGTAAAACCCATTTGCGGGCTTTTTCGCTGCCCGTTGGGGTCGTGCTTTGGGGTGGGTTTAAGAAAGGCGGTGAGGTTTTTGGTTTTGTGTGTTGAAGGTGGTGCCTAACTAACATCCCTCACCTGTTTGTTTCTTGTCCCTCCTGGTTGCTACCACCCCACCATCATCCCATCATCACCTCACCCACACACCCCACTATCCACCACCCCCCCCCAACCAAGTTCATCAACTGCCCCTAATTACGATTCCCTTCACCTTGTCCTTCCATCTCCTCTGTTTTGCTATTGTCATCCCCCATCACAAACCCACCACCCCACATCACCACCACCACCATCATCCTCGACAACCCACCAAATCACCACCCCACCACAAAAATCACAACCACCAACATCCATTACCACCAACCAACAAACCAAACCACCACCGCCACCACCCATCATCACCACCCACCATACCACCCACCATCATCACCAAACCATCATCAACCAACCACCAGCACCATCAGCATCATCCCACCACCAACCACCAACCCCAACCACCAACCAATCATCACCACCATCATCACCAAACCACCCATCATCATCCACACCGATCACCACCACCACATCACCCACCACCAATCCCACCCAACCCAACCATCACAATCAAAACACACCATCCCACCCAACCAACCAACCATCCACCAATCATCATCATAAACCCACCCATCCACCCATCCACTCACCACACCATTCATCAAACCACCATCAAATCAATCACCACCACCATCCAATCATCCAACCACCACACCATCACACCCACCATCACCACAATCACCCCACCATCATAACAAACCACCTCACCAACCACCATCAAATCATCACCACCAACCAGATCATCACCACCTCCATCCGAACCAACATCATCCATCATCACCAACCATCACCACCACATAACACCACCATCATCACCAACCATACCACCACCACCAATCATCCACCACCCACCCAAAATCATCACCTCCATCACCACCACCATCACCACCATCATCACCACCACCATCATCATCACCACTGCCTAATTACAATCCCTCGCCTTTGTCATAGTCCTCTCTGTTGCTACCACCACCATTATCACCACCACCACCGCTATTGTCATCATCACCACCACCACTATCACCACCACCACTATCACCACCACCACCATCACTACCTAATTAGGATCTCTCACCTTTGTCATCATCTCCTCTGTTGCTATCGTCATCATCATCGTCATCACCGCCGTCAATCTTTCCCATTTGTCGGAGGTGGGCAGGGGGCGGAGCTTCGTACTGGTCCGCGGTGTCACCATTGTCAGAGTCGCGGTTTGCATACGAATCTTGGGTGTAGTTAACAGGGGAGGACTTGTCTCTTCCCATGGATGGACTCGGGAGCTGATCGTCTGACTCAATAAGCGAGGCATCTGCACATCCATTGGGTTGAAAGCATCAGGGTTCAGAGTGTACGGTCAGGGCTTTAGGGTGTAGGTTGGAGGCCGAGAAGTTGTCTGTGGTATTAATTGCCCCACTTCAACCGTTCACATACTCTTTCAGAGACCTCTGCCCATCCCCATCCCCCCCCCCCCCCCCACCTTCTTTCATCACTACCCTACCACCCCCACCCCATCATCCACCATCACCACCAAACTCACACACCGACTCCCATCACCACCCCATACATCACTCATCCCTCAGCCTGTAGGGAGTACTCCACTCACCCTTAGTAGTCCCGTACTGCTGCATGCCCCCCCCCCCCCCCCCCCCCCCCCCCCCCCGTACCCCACCCACACAACTGCCACCTCACCCTGAGATCTCTAAAATCAATATTATGTGCACCAATATTGCTGCCTACCCCCCCCCCCCCCCCCCCCCCCCCCCCCCCCCGTACCCCACCCACACAACTGCCATCCCACCCTGAACCCTATAAAATCAATATCATGAGCACCCATATTGCCCCCCCCCCCCCCCCCCCCCCTATACACACACATACCTACCCCACCCACACAACTGCCACCTCACCCTAAGCTCTCTTAAATCAATATCATGTGCACCGATATTGCTGCCTACCCCCCACTCCCCTACCCCACCCACACAACTGCCACCTCACCCTGAGCCCTCTTAAATCAATATCATGTGCACCGATATTGCTGCCTACCCCCCACTCCCCCCCCCCCCGTACCCCACCCACACAACTGCCACCCCACCCTGAACCCTGTATAATCAAGATCATGCGCACCCATATTGTCGCCCCTCCCCCCCCCTCCCCCCCCTCCCCCGGACCCCACCCACACAACTGCCATCCCACCCTGAACCCTTTCAATCAATATCATGTGCACCCATATTGTCGCCCCTACCCCCCCTACTCCCCCCCCCCCCCCCCCCCCCCCCCCCCCTACCCCACCTACACAACTGCCACCTCACCCTGAACTCTATAAAGTCAAGATCATGCGCACCCATATGGTCGCCTACCCCCCACCCACCCCCCTTCCCTACCCACACAAATGCCACCCCACCCTGCACCCTCTATAATCAAGATCATGCGCACCCATATTGTTCCCGTACTGCTGCCCTGTGTCCGGCAAGCTGCCTGTATCACTCAGAGCGACTTCCTGCAACCAGGTGAAATCATGTACCGCCTTTTAACATACATTTGAATGGGTAGAACAGTACACAGCGAGCACTGCAACATGATTAGGGACCGGCAAATCATATGATGCTGACCAAATACGAGTATGATAGCATATGATATCATACGAATATCATATGATTTAATATCATATTATATGTTGCCGTAAGCCAAAGTTACCGAGACCGCCGGCATCGTATGATATCATATGATGACATAATATCAAATGATATCATATTGCCTATCCCTAAACATGATCCTAACAAAGGAGACTGGTATTTTGGGGGGCTACGTTAGAGCTGCTTTAGGGGTTACTTTTTGGAGTAAAAACAACCTGAACAAGTCCTATGCAGCATCGCAAGCGACGCGGAAAATTAGCGGAGTGTGATGGCAACAGAACGAAAGGTGGCAAAGATGGAGCTGACCGAAGCGAGTTAGTTACGCGACCGTTGGCTGATGTGTCCGGCTTCAAGTTTTTTTTGTTTTTCGGTCGGACGGACAAATTGGTAAACATGGGGGCTCCTGCCCCCTAGAAGAGGGGGCTCCGCCAAGAACAACTACCAGTGGCACCCCGAGGGATACAAAGAGCACCATGGTGCTACGTTCAAGCTTTTGGGGGTCGCTTTTTTGACGGTGCTGGTCAGACTGCCACCTCACCCCCACTCATCGGGTTGGTGTCTGGTCCGATGCAGATCAGAATCTTGCCTCACAAACAAGCTACTAATGGCATCCTGAGGGATACTAAGAGCATCACAGGTCTACGTTATTGCTTTTGGGGGTCCCTTTTTTGCTGATGCTGGTCATACTCCAACCTCACCCCCACTCATCGAGTTGGTGTCTGATCCAATGCTGATCAGAATCCCACCTCACAAAAAAGCTACTAAGAGCACCACAATGCTACGTTAGAGCTTTGGGGGGGGGGCGCTTTTTTGCCGAAGCAGGTCAGACTCCCACCTCACCTCCACTCATCGGGTTGGTGCCTGTTCCAATGCAGATCAGAATATCACCTCACTAACAAGCTACCACTGGCATCCTGAGGGCTACTAAGAGCACCACGGGTTTACGTTATTGCTTTTGGGGGTCACTTTTTTGCCGAAGCTGGTCAGACTCCAACCTCACCCCCACTCATCGGGTTGGTGTCTATTCCAAAGCACCTCAGAATCCCACCTCGCAAGGAAGCTACTAAGAGCACCATGGTGCTACGTTCGAGCTTTTGGAGGCCTCTTTTTTGCCGGTGCTAGTCAGACTCCCACCTCACCCCCACTCATCGAGATAGTGTCTATTCCAATGCACATCAGAATCCCTCCTCGCAAGGAAGCTACTAAGAGCACCATGGTGCTACGTTCGAGCTTTTGGAGGTCTCTTTTTTGCCGGTGCTAGTCAGACTCCCACCTCACCCCCACTCATCGAGTTAGTGTCTATTCCAATGCACATCAGAATCCCACCTCGCAAGGAAGCTACTAAGAGCACCATGGTGCTACGTTCGAGCTTTTGGAGGTCTCTTTTTTGCCGGTGCTAGTCAGACTCCCACCTCACCCCCACTCATCGAGTTAGTGCCTGTTCCAACGCAGATCATAATCGCACCTCACTGAAAAGCTATTAAGAGCACCACAGTGCCACGTTCGAGCTTTTGAGGGTCGGTTTTTTGCTGATGCTGGTCAGACTCCCACCTCACCCCCACTCATCGGGTTGGTGTCTGCTCTGAAGCAGATCAGAATCTCGCCTCGCAAAAAAGCTACTAAGAGCACCATGGTGCTACGTTACAGCTATGGGGGGGGCGCTTTTTTGCCGAAGCAGGTCAGACTCCCACCTCACCCTCAGTCATCGGGTTGTTGTCTGCTCCGATGCAGATCAGAATATCACCTCACAAACAAGCTACCAGTGGCATCCTGAGGGCTACTTAGAGCACCAGGGTGCCACGTTATTACTTTTGGGGGTTGCTGTTTGCCAGCGCTGGTTAGACTCCCACCTCACTAACTAGCTACCAGTGGCACCACGAAGGATACTAAGAGCACCATGGTGCTACGTTCAAGCTTTTGGGGGTCGCTTCTTGACGGTGCTGGTCAGACTCCCACCTCACCCCCACTCATCGGGTTGGTGCCTGCTCTGATGCAGATCAGAATCTCGCCTCGCAAAAAAGCTACTAAGAGCACCATGGTGCTACATTACAGCTTTGGGGGGGGGGGGCGCTTTTTTGCCGAAGCAGGTCAGACTCCCACCTCACCCTCACTCATCGGGTTGGTGTCAGCTCCGCTGCAGATCAGAATCTCACCTCACAAACAAGCTACCAGTGGCACCTTCAGGGATACTAGGAGCACCAAGGGTCTACGGAAAGGCGCTGGTTCCTTTCCTTTAAAATAACCCTGCTCGGGATAGCATCCAGGAGAGACTAATGGTTCCTTAGTGCATGCCAGCTGCATGCTGGAGCTAGCTGGATGCTGGTGCTAGCTGCATGCTCGAGCTAGCTTGATGCTGATGGTAGGTGCATGTTGGTGCTGGCTGCATATCAGTGCTAGTGTCTGTTGGTGCCAGCTGAACGTCAGTGCTAATGTCTGTTGGTGCCAGCTGAATGTCAGTGCTAGTGTCTGTTGGTGCAAGTTACACGTTGGTGAAAACTGCATGTTGGTGGTAGTGCGTGCCGTTGCAAGCTACATATTGGTGTGAAAGGGCTGCAGAAGTTGTTAGTTGAGAACCTTGTACGAGTTGCAACTTGTAGATGGTTGTAGACTAAAAACTTGTAGATGGTTCTAGACTTAACAAACTACATACGTGTTACCTCATCATGCGGCTGGTTGTGAAACTCGTACAAGGTTCTAGACTAACAACTTGTAGAAGGTTCTAGACTGAACACACTACAGAAGTGTTACCTCATCATGCGGCTGGTTGTGAACAGCTTCAGAGAGGGTTGTTCCATACTGAACGTCCTCGTCATCATCCTATGCAGAGTTCAGGTTAGGGGGTAGTGGGCAGTAAGCAGGAAGCGGTGGGCAGAGTGTGTTAGGCATATATTTCTCTGTGTTTGGTGTAAATGATGGTGCTTTGCAATATTCCATACTGCAACTCTTGGCTGACATCATCCTACACCATTGACACCACACCACCACGGCCCCGCAGCAGTGTGGTGCACGACTTAGATCCTACTCACAATCAATAGAACAATTGGAGGGCAGCAGAGTCACCTGATAATTACCTCATCACAGCAAATAGTTTGGAAGGATGGGCGTGGGCGGGGGTGGAGGTGAGGGGTGGGCGGGGGTGGGGGTGTGTTCGGGGGGTACTGTGATCGTAGGCAGAGTTTAGGTTGGGAAGCGGTGAGAAGCAGATATGTAAGCCGCAGATATGGGAGCAGTGAGCAGGCAGCAATGGGTAAAGTGTGGCAGGTGTAGATTTCTCTGTGTTTGGTGTTCATTATAGAGTTTTTGTGTTATTCCATACTGCAACTCTTCGTCGTCATCATCCTACGCAGAGTTCAGGTAGGGAAGTGGTAAGCCGCAGATATGGGAGCAGTGAGCAGGCGGCAATGGGTAAAGTGTGGTAGGTGTAGATTTCTCTGTGTTTGGTGTACATTATAGTGTTTTTGTGTTGTTCCATACTGCAACTCTTCGTCGTCATCATCCTACGCAGAGTTCAGGTAGGGAAGTGGTAAGCCGCAGATATGGGATCAGTGAGCAGGCAGAAGTGGGTAAAGTGTGGTAGGTGTAGATTTCTCTGTGTTTGGTGTACATTATAGTGTTTTTGTGTTGTTCCATACTGCAACTCTTCGTCATCATCATCCAACGCAGTGCTCAGATATGTGAGCCGCAGACTGGGCAGCAGCACCACCAGCACCCCGACCCCAACCCCACACCACCACCGCACACTACAACCCCCACCACCACCGATACTGACACCACAGACACAACCGACACCATTGACACCACACCACCACCACCACCGACACCACCACCGCCCCGCAGCAGTGTGGAGCACGACTTAGATCCTACTCACAAGCAATAGAACAATTGGAGGGCTGCAGAGTCACCTGATAATTACCTCATCACAGCAAATAGTTTGGAAGGATGGGTGTGGGCGGGGGTGGGCGGGGGTGGAGGTGGGGGGTTGGCGGGGGTGGGGGTGTGTTGGGGGGGTACTGTGATCAAGCAGTATGTAGAGGTAGAGGTAGAAGCAGAGGTGGAGATGGAGGTGGAGGTGAGCAGGTAGCATTGGGTAGAGCGTGTTAGGTATATGTATATAGTATATGCTACCTTGGTATGTACATGAGTTACCTGTATGGTACGTGGTATGTGGTATATGGTATGTTTGGTGGTGGTAGCATTGGGTAGATCGTGTTAGGTATAGGTTTATAGTATATGCTACCTTGGTATGTATATGCGTTAGCTGTATGGTACGTGGTATGTGGTATATGGTATGTTTGGTGGTGGTAGCATTGGGTAGAATGTGGAAGGTATAGGTACATGGTATATGCCTCCTTGGTATATATATGAGCTAGCTGTATGGTATGTGGTATGTGGTATATGGTAAATGGTATATGGTATGTTTGGTGGTGGTAGCATTGGGTAGAGCGTGCTAGGTATAGGTGTATGGTATATCCCTGCTTTGGTATGTATCTGAGTTAGCTGTATGGTATGTGGTATGTGGTATATGGTATCTGTGGAGGTGGTAGAATTGGGTAGAGTGTGTTAGGTATAGGTGCATGGAATATGCCCCCTTGGTATATATCTGATTTAGCTGTAGATTATAGGTTGTTATGAGTTCAGCGTAGTGTCTTTGCTGTACAACATTGTGTGTGTTGTACATCATGGTTTGATTGGTGTGCATCATATGATGGGAGGTATACAAAAAAAATTAAAAGAAGGAAAAAAAGAAATAAAGTGTGTTTGGTGAACATAATAGATTGTTTACTGTAGATTGCAGTGTGTTTGGTGTAAGTTGCAGCGTGTGTGGTGTGCTAAACAGTGAGTTTGGAGAACATTCTCGTTTGGTTGGTGGACATTATAGTGTGGTTGATGTACACTACAATGTATCAGTTGGGCATTATATTGTGTTCGTTGCATGCTGTAGTACGTATGATGTATATGCAGTAGTGTGTTTGGTCTACACCACACAGAGTTAGGGGTACGTTGCTGAGTGTGTGCTACGGTGAGGTAAGCATTGATCCGGTAGGTAAGCACAGCATATGTAGGGGAGTAGGTTCTGAAGCGAAGGGGGTTATATCTCAGCACTGAGCCTAAGAGCCATCGTCGAGGTTGAAGATGAAAAAACGCGAATGGTAAGGTGCTTCCTCTGCGCACAACCTCGAACGTTCTCTCGACTGCATGAACGCAGTTAGCGTTGTGGCATATGCGCAAGGACTGAACGGTCGTTCGAACGAAAAATTTATAAGATGAAACAGGACATGCCAAGGAAGAGGGAGAAGTGCTAAGGAGTGAGGAAGTAGTGCAAGATGCAAAAAACAATTGGGAGCACAAGTTAGGATGGAATTTCTTGCGAGCATGTTTTCAGCTTGGACAGGACAGGCACGGGTATGAGTGCTTGCTAGTTCGAGGCTAAAGGGAATTGGGGAAGAGCAAATGAAGAAAATGAAGCTCGAGTTCCACAAGGCTCTCCGGCAGATACCATACTAATTCCTAGCTCATGTAGCAGACAGGGAAAGGGAACATACCTCAATGGGCCCATCGTAATCGAAGTCCTCGTCGTCGATACTCCGGTTATCCATAGCGCTCTACTGCGAATCCCAAAACTTCAAAACCAAGAACCCAAAGTCACTAATTGTGTCAATAGAAAGAAGCAATTTCTTCACAACGTCGAGTTGCAAATCGCTAGACTTGGTCTAGGAGTGTGTGAGAAAAAGGCCGCGGGGGGCGGTGTGAGGAACCGGGCCGGGGTAGAAGAAGAACAGGCATGCCCGGGCATGCCCGGGGGGGGTAGCTCCGGGGGCCCCGAGCCAAATTTGGGTTCCTGCTTTTCCGATGTCTCTTTGAAAGGCAAAAGCAAACGCGAAGCAATTTCCGGAGTTCACATCGTAGATTCACCTCCTGCCATGGCCTGTGGAGAAAGCTGCCCGAAAGCACCGAGAGTACACGATCGTACGCAAGTGACTGCCGCGAGCTGCACAGAGCACAGATCGAGCCAGGGAATCGATCAATCGCCATCAAATTGCTCCATCCATCACATTGCCTGAAGTTGAATGATCAGAAACTGCACGATTCTGCCCCTCGTTCCGACTGCTGCGGGTCCGTATGCCAGCCTGTAAGGGCTGGGAATGGCCTGGCTTGGTACTTGTGTAGGCCAAATCGGTGACCTTCTCAACTTCTTCACCAAATCCATCTGGGTAAAATATGCTGGGAGGGTGCAAACTAGTGACTTACAACTTGGGTCGTGTTTCCAACTTGAATAAAACTCCTCAAACATGACATTCGTGCACATTAAGGGCTGTTTTGGGCCCAAATACACCACATCTGCCTTTTCTAGTCTCTATTCCAAATACGGACCTTTCAAATTTCTTGCCAGGATTAAACATTTAGGTAGTATGTGTTTGAATTCAAGTATACAATTTTGGCTGGGAAAAAAGTGTAAAAAGAGTAACTTGTTTTTCGGATTTTCGGAATTTTTAGCCATGTTGAGGCCAATATTTGGTCGTTTGGAACCAGCCATGACCGTGAGAAGTTTTGGGATCCTTCACCACGAGGTTGTCAACTGACGATCTGCCGAAAAACATCGCGGTCATGGGTGGTTCTAAACCGGCTTAGAGACATGCCAAAACGTGGAACCAGATCTGGCCCAAGCTACCCCCCCCCGGGCATGCCCGGGCATGCCTGCCTGCAGGCAGGGGCCGGGGTAGAAGAACAGGGGCAGTACATTCATTCATGTACTAGAGGATCGACAGCAATCGGCTAAGGTCTTCGGCCTATGCCTACCTGCCTACCTGCCAGGCTGGCGCGCCCGAAGCGACAGCAACTGGACCGCGTTGTTGCGGCCATCTTCCTTTCCCCACGACACGCATACATTGGCGCCTTTATCGCTGCATAGTATATACACATTCACATGCACGAACCAGCCATTCTACTTCAATGACGTTCCCCTCTCCAACTCTCTTTCGTTCTTCTATTCTTTTATTTCGCTAATTGTCGCATCTTCTAGTCTCCCTGTACCCCCTGCCACCAGCGCAACGCGGAAGATAGTGCCACACCTCCATTGACAGTTACTAACACTGCCCCGTTTTTTTATTGCTATCTAGCTTCTGTGGGCGATACCCCCTTCGATTCCTTCAGCAAGGCCCAGGATGCTCTGTGGTCTCTACCACACCCTTCGCATACGATCACCGGTCGCTTAACTATAAAAAAATAGCTTCTGATATTTGTAAAAATAGCTATAGCAAAAGAGACGATGCCCATTTCGAGACCATGCGTACCGGCGCAGTGAACTCAGCGCACAGACATAGTGAATTGCAGTCTGCTCGACTTCCAAATTTCGCAGCGAGCCCTCGCCAGCCTGTCAGCAGGAGGGAACCCGGGACCATGAGTGCTCTGACCACGCCACCTGGCCCCCAGCTCCACCTTAGGAACCCAACCTTCTCCCATAGTTCAGACAGTACTGAGTACAAAGGCATTCCAGAACAAGTCCTAAGCACAAGGTTGCAAGTTATCGCTGATATAGACGGTGTTATCCAGGTATGTTGGTTCCTTTCGTACGTTAGCAACACACACCATGCACCATACAGCACACTGCATGCAACACGCACCATGCAAATAACACACAAAATGCAATGTACACCATGCGACACACACCATGCAAGTTTACAGCGCACACCATGCAACACACACCATGGAGCACACACCATGCAGCACACACCATGCAACACACACCATGCAACATAAACCATGCGACACACACCATGCAACACACACCATGCATCACACACCATGGAACACACACCATGCAGCACACACCATGCAACACACACCATGCGACATAAACCATGCGACACTCACCATGCAAGTATACAATATACAAAATATAACACCCACCATGCTGAACGCTCCATGCAGCACACACCATACGACACACACTCTGAAACAAACACCATGCAGCACGCTCTATGGAGAACGCTCCATGCAGCACACACCATGCGACACACACTCAGAAACTAACACCATGCAGCACGCTCTATGGAGAATGCTCCATGCAGCACACACCATGCAGCACACACCATGCGACACACACTCTGAAACAATCACCATGCAGCACGCTCTATGGAGAATGCTCCATGCAGCACACACCATGCAGCACACACCATGCGACACACACTCTGAAACAATCACCATGCAGCACGCTCTATGGAGAATGCTCCATGCAGCACACACCATGCAGTGTACTGTGCGCACCATGCAACATGCAACACAAACCATGCAACACACAACATGCAGAACGCGCCATGCAGCATACACTGTGCAACACACACCATGCAACACACACCATGCAACATGCAACACACACCATGCAACCTGGAACATCTCCCTATTCCCCGCAGGCACATGGTGGCTTCCACCCGTCATCCTCTGTTGGAGGCAGTACACCTAGGACAATCATGGTGCCGCTTGAGCTGCTTAACTCAGCAGCAGTGAGCCTACAGGAGTGTTTGAGTGAAGTCGCCTATTATTCGCAAGAGCTTGCAAGTGTAGGTGAAGGTGGTTAGTCTGTTGTTTTACTATATATATACATGGTATTGTACTGCATATAATATGATACTGTACTTGACAACCCCACTTATTTATATGTGCAAGAGCTTGCAAGCGTAGGTGGAGGTGGTTAGTTTGTTGTTATACTATGGTATCGTACTAGACATAATATGATACTGTACTTGACAAACCTACTTATTTATATGCGCAAGAGCTTGCAAGCATAGGTGGAAGTGGTAAATAAGTCGTTGGCGCTATGGAGTGGGTGGGTGGGTGCGGGGGGGTGGGGGGGGTGGGGAGGTGGGGGGGTGGGGGGGTGGGGGTAGGGGGGGGGGGAATAGTGTAGTACTGTATCAGTGTATATGGAGGGCGGAATTCAGGCGACTACTCACACCTCACCACACACACCTCAAACGAGCTTGCAAGCGTAGGTGGAGGTGGTAATTATTATTTATTGGGATGCCAATATTTTCTTGGTTCCAAGATTATTACGAGGTTTGTGCGGAGCTTGTGGTGAGGTGTGTTTGGTGCGGTGCGTGTGGTGCGGTGCGTTTGGTGCGGTGCGTGTGATGACGTGCTTTTGGTGCGGTGCGTTTGGTGCGGTGTGTGCGTTTTGTGCAGAGCGTGTGGCGGTCAAGGGGCGTTTTGTGCAGAGCGTGTGGTGAGGTGTGTGTGATGCAGTGCGTGGTGAGGTGTGTGTAGTTGCTTGAATCCCTCCCTCCATATGCACTGCTAAAGTACTACCCCACCCCACCCCACCCCACCCCACCCCACCCGCACCCGCACCCCCTACCCCCCTACCCCCCTACCCCAATGTATTAAAGTTGGGGGGGGGGCATAAGACTTCAGACCTGCGGCGATTTAGCTGAGCGTATAGGTCACTTTCCCCCCGCCCCCTGCCCACCTCTCTTTCCTCTCCTCCACTGCCCTGCACTCCATAGCGCCAACGACTTACTTATCATCTCCAACTACGCTTGCAAGCTCTTTTGAAGTGATTTTTGGCGGAGCCCCCCCTTCTGGGGGGCGGGAGCCCCCAGTGTTACCCATTTGTCCGTCCATCCATCCATCCATCCATCCATCCATCCATCCATCCATCCGTCTGACCGCGATGAAGCCTGACACGTCAGCCAACGGTCTCGTAACTAACTCGCTTCCGTTGCCACGTCGCTCCCTCGCGATCACTCTCCGCCATTTTTTAGCGTCGCAGGCGACGCTGCATCGAACTTGTACAGCTAGCCTGGGCAGACTCTAGGACCCAAGTAGCGCACTCTGTGAACATGTAAAAAGGAGATGTAACACAAGCAGATTGAGGTTTTGCCAACTTGTTTTCAGCAGTGTTCTTCTTTTCAGCTACGAGCCTCAGCTTCTAGGCAGCTCCCCTGCCTCCCTATGCATCCAAAGCTTACGCAGTCTACTGCACCTGGACGCTGCCGTCATTAGTAATCTACACCAGTTGAAATGTCGGCGCAAAACCCAGTGGATGAGTCAAAGAGCTGCCTAGAAGCTGCTGCTCATAGCTGAAAAGAAAAACACTGTTTTTCAGGTCTCGAATGGAGTAGGTTCAGCCATGGACCCTTTTGCCAAATACTTTTTGCCATGCAGTCCTGAACGCCGGTAAATGGGGAAAAGGTTTTTTTGCCAACTTTTAAGCTTGCCAATTACTTATACGCAGTTTGAATCGTACCACTATTCAAATCGTCGATAATGGTACCACCATCGTCGATAATGGTACCACTATTCAAACTGCATATACGGTATTTTCCGCCTCCAGGGACGGCAAAGGGTGACTTAGGTACTTGGACAACCTGGGGGGGGGGGGGGGACAGAACTGGTTTTTGACTATCACGCAATCCAGGCACTGCAAATCCGAGAACGCTATTATGTTTGCCATATTGTAAACCCCCCAAATCCATATCTAAGTTTTTCAAAACATTGGTATTTCTATTTAATAGGGGGGGGGGGGGGGGGGGTAAAAACCCTAGCCCCGACCCTTACCCTACCCTTAGCCCTCAGGTGTTTTGGGCATGACGTGTTGAGCTTTGTTTTTTTTACTCCTGGCGTATATTGTAGTTACCACTTTTCAAACTACATTTACGAGCTCTTATGAAT
>JACBWV010000610.1:152775803-152788303 GCA_013435795.1 Chlamydomonas sp. ICE-L | reverse complement strand
CCGACATATAAGCTACCAACCAACCAACCAACCAACCAGACAACTAACACCAAACTAATCCCTCACAGGTATGCTGCCGATGCCGATGCCGAGAGTTTGTTGGCCTCGGCAAGGGAGGCAGTACGGCAAATGACCTCACCATTCAAGGACCCCTTGTCCACTCCAGCTCCGGAACCACACAGTACATATACATCCTCCTCTGCATCACCTACTGCGCTAGCCTGTCCGCCAGGAAACCTCCGGATGCTGTCCTCCCTAACAAGCCCAGACCTAGATCCTAATCAGGATACGGGATCAACTTTGCCCAAGCGGACCAGCACTCCTATAGACTCTCCCACACAACACACCACTGCATCCCACCCAGGGTTTAGGGTCGCGTCGACAGCTGGATGGCTGTCGAATTCCCTCTCCAGGATCCCCTTGAGGCCTAGTGCAGAGGCAGGCCAGGGGGGGTCCTCCCTCAAGCGCAACGATTTAGAGACTGCAGGCCAGCTAGCAGCACTAACAGGCAGTACCAGTAGTGTCAGGAGGGCGTCCAGGATCCCCACTCTAGACGCGGGAGTGAGCACCAGCGGCCAGTGTACACTAAAACACCCCCAAGGGGGGGGCTCAGCCCCCTCAGGGATCGCAGGACCAATGGTCCAGAATTCATCAGATTCGATCATAAATGCGGAGGCGCTATGGCAGACAGGGTTGAGTGAAGCTACCCGGAACCTACTTGATGACTTCATCCACGCAGATAGTGGGGAAACACCTGGGCGAGGAGGTGAGTTGTGGCGGGTTGAGTGAAGCTACCCAGAAGCTGCTAGCTGACTTCATTCTCGCAGATAGTGGGGAAGATACCTGGGCGAGGAGGTGAGTTGTAGCGGGTTGAGAGAAGCTACCCAGAAGCTGCTAGCTGACTTCATTCTCGCAGATAGTGGGGAAGCATCTGGGCAAGGAGGTGAGTTGTTGCGGGTTGGGTGAAGCTACCCGGAAGCTGCTAGCTGACTTCATTCACGCAGATAGTGGGGAAACATCTGGGTGAGGAGGTGAGTTGTTGCGGGATGAGTGAAGCTACCCGGAAGCTGCTAGCTGACTTCATTCTCGCAGATAGTTGGAAGATACCTGGGCGAGGAGGTGAGTTGTTGCGGGTTGGGTGAAGCTACCCGGAAGCTGCTAGCTGACTTCATTCACGCAGATACTGGGGAAACACCTGGGCGAGGAGGTGAGTTGTTGCGGGTTGATTGAAGCCACTTGGAAGCTGCTAGCTGACTTCATTCTCGCAGATAGTGGGAGATGAGTTGTTGCGGTTCAAGTGAAGGGGCGGGGGGGGGGGGGGGGGGGGGGGGGGGGGCTGGAAGAGGAGGTGAGTTGTTCAAGGTCTTCTCTTCTTAAATCTTCTCTCTCTCTCTCTCTCTCTCTCTCTCTCTCTCTCTCTCTCTCTCTCTCTCTCTCTCCCTCTCTCTCCCTCTAATCTATCTTAAAATAAATAAATATTAAGCCTTATTATGGGACGTGAGGTTGAGGGGGCCAGCCCGTCTGCAAGGTACATTATTCACATTTTGGCGGAGCCTCCCCTCCTGGTTGGAGGGAGCCCCCAGATTCAACCCGTTGTCCGTCCGACCGACGATCGACGACCGAGAAGAAGCCTGACCACGGCAGCCAAATGTCTCATTACTAACTGGCTTCGATCAGCTCCATCGTTGCCACCTGTCGTTCCGTTGCCAGCACTCCCCGCCAATTTTCTGCGTCGCTTGCGACGCTGCATAGGACTTGTTTTCCGTGTGACGCTTTCGCAAATTGAGCGACTTGGTGCGACCCCAGTGCGACGCGCTGCCTGCGACAAACCACCTGGAGCGCGAAGCACGGAGCCCGAGGGGATTTGGGGGGGCATTTCTGAATAATTTAGCCTGACCCATGCGTCGCCATGCAGGGGGGATCTCGCCCCTCTTCTCAGAAGGGGGGTCTCCGCCAAAATCAGTGCAGTTAATTACTTACCACCAGCAGTTGCTTCTGACTGGTTGCTTCTTACTGCTTAGAACATAATAGCTACTTACTAATATAGCTAAGACTTGCAGTTTTGAACTAGGAAGTAGCTACTGGCTACGTACTAGTTCAAAACCTCTTGGAACCTTTCGCAGGTTGGGAAGCATCCTGGCAATTAGCTACTAGCTACTAGCTACTAGCTACTTATTAGTTCAAAACCTCTTGGAACCTATCGCAGGTTGGGAAGCATCCTGGCTACTAGCTACTTCCTAGTTCAAAACCTCTTGGAACCTATCGCAGTTTGGGAAGCATCCTGGCCATTAGCTACTAGCTACTAGCTACTTCCTAGTTCAAAACCTCTTGGAACCTTTCGCAGGTTGGGAAGCATCCTTGCAATAAGCTACTAGCTACTAGCTACTTATTAGTTCAAAACCTCTTGGAACCTATCGCAGGTTGGGAAGCATCCTGGCTACTAGCTACAAGCTACTAGCTACTTACTAGTTCAAAATCTCTTGGAACCTATCGCAGGTTGGGAAGCATCCTGGCTACTAGCTACTAGCTACTTCCTAGTTCAAGACCTCTTGTAATCCATTGCAGGTTGGGAAGCATCCTGGCTACTAGCTACAAGCTACTAGCTGCTTCCTTGTTCAAAACCTCTTGGATTCTTTCGCAGGTTGGAAAGCATCCTGGCTACTAGCTACTAGCTACTAGCTACTTACTAGTTCAAAACCTCTTGGAACCTATCACAGGTTGGGAGGCATCCTGGAGCTCCAAATCCACCTCTACTTCTCGGCCACCGCCTGGCACTGCAGCTATCAGCAACCTTGCAGCACCGAGTAGTGGCAGGCAATTAGCTGTGAGAGCAGAGGACATGGAGACGGCTATGCTAGAGCTCTGCCAAAACCTGGCTGCACACCAAATGACGTTGGCCCGTCTGAGGCAGCAAATGGTGAGTCAGTTCAGAGGGTGGTGTAAGCAGAGCGATACTTGTAGTATGATTCACAGGCTGTATGTCTGCCCAGACTGTATGATTGTTTAAAAGCTATGTTGGAGCTCTGCCAAAACCTGGCTGTGGGCCGAATGACGTTTGCTCGTCTGAGGCAGCAAATGGTGAGTCAGTTCAGAGGGTGGTGTATGCAGAGCGATTCTTTTGGTATGATTCACAGGCTGTATGTCTGCCCAGACTGTATGATTGTTTAAAAGCTATGTTGGAGCTCTGCCAAAACTTGGCTGTGGGCCGAATGACGTTTGCTCGTCTGAGGCAGCAAATGGTGAGTCAGTTCAGAGGGTGGTGTAAGCAGAGCGACGCTTTTGGTATGATTCACAGGCTGTATGTCTGCCCAGTCTGTATGATTGTTTAAAAGCTATGTTGGAGCTCTGCCAAAACCTGGCTGCACACTAAATGACGTTGGCCCGTCTGAGGCACCAAATGGTGAGTCAGTTCAGAGGGTGATATAACTATATAAGCAGAGTGATGCTTTTGGTACAGGCTGTAAGATTCACAGTTGTGTGGCTGTACAGGCTGTACGATTGTTTGGCAGCTATGCTAGAGCTCTACAAAAAACTGGCTGCGCGCCGTTTTGCCCGTATGAGGCAGCTAATGGTGAGTCAGTTCAGAGGGGGATGTAAGCACAGCGATGCTTTTGGTACATGCTATATGATTCACAGTTGTGTGACTGTACAGGCTGTACAATTGTTTGGCAGCTATGCCAGGGCTCTACCAAAAACTGGCTGCGCGCCGATTTGCCCGTATGAGGCAGCTAATGGTGAGTCAGTTCAGAGGGCGGTGTAAGCAGAGCGATGCTTGTAGTACATGCTGAATGACTGTACAGACCGAATGATTGTATAACAGCTATGTTAGAGCTCTATGAAAACCTGGCTGTGGGCCGTATGACTTTGGCTCGTCTGATGCAGCAGATGGTGAGTCAGCTCAGAGGGCGGTGTAAGCAGAGAGATGCTTTTATTACAGGCTGTATGATTCACGGTCGTATGACTGTACAGGCTGTACGATTGTTTGGCAGCTATGCAATAGCTCTACCAAAACCTGGCTGCGCGCCGATTTGCCCGTCTGAGGCAGAAAATGGTGAGTCACAGCAGGGTCACAGGGATTTCCCCTCCCTCTCTATATAGCGATCGCTAGTTTTTACCCCGTTTTAGCGAAATTATAGCTGTTTTTTGTGTGCTCTAAATGCACCTGAAAAGCTTAAAATCGCTATAAAAACACTACAACGCTGTCCCTGGAGGAGGCTTAAAACCACGAAGCTATAAAAAACCCACTTTCAGATTTGAAAACAAAACTGGTGAGCCAGTTCAGAGGGTGATGTAAGCTCTAGATGAGATTTCCGGGTATACGAAAGAGCGAACGAAGGAATGCATTCATGAATTAATTACTATTAATAATTAATAATAATTACTATTAATTAATTAAATATATTAATAATTTCTATTAATTAATTACTATTAATAATTATTAATAATTACTATTAATTACTATCAATTAAAACTTGAACAATTTCTAAGTATGCAAAAGAGCGACTGGGGTGAAGTGTGAGCAATGACGATCCTCACGTCCCCCTATCGGACAACACGTTTTCCTCATTGGTTAATGAAGAAATGAAATTGTGATTTGTGATTTACTGATTTATGATTTGTGATTTGTGATTTACTAATTTGTGATTTACTGATTTGTGATTTACTAATTTGTGATTTGTGATTTACCCTTCCCAGGAGCTCTTGGATGGCCGCAATTCTGAGCTTGCTAGCAGCCTTAATGGAAATCGACCAATTGAGTCAGGGCGGGCCAAGATCCAAGCCAAGCCAAAGTCCAAAGCCAAAGTGAAGCCCTCCTGGCAGGCCGACAACCGACAGCCTGTCACACGCAAGCAATCGCAGGCCAGGTTGCCTGATCAAGCTGAGCTGAACCCCATGTTGGCCCTGGATGGGAGCGTGGAGTCGAGTAGGGCAAGTCGGTCGTGGAGCCAGTGGGCCATAGGGAGAGGGCCTAAGCTGTAGCTAACCAGCTACGTAGCTAAGCGATGGAATGGGATGGGGTATGAAAAGTAATGAGAGCACCTGAGTGGGCCACTGGGAGAGGGCCGAACCAGTAGCTAACTTGGTACGTAGATAAGCCGTGGAATAGGATGGGGTCTAGGTCCTACATTTTGTCATTTTGGGTTGCGCTTTTGACGCAACTGAAAACCGAAATTTGCGCGCTGCGCCCAGAGGGGGTTGAAAAATTGTGCCAATTGCGCAGTCGAGCTCCAAAACCAATAGCGTGCGTCATGTAGTACCCCATCATGGGGTATGAGGTATGGTCATGGTATGGGTATGAGCTAAGGATAAGGGGGGTGTGTGTGGGTTAGGGTTACAAGGTATGGGGTTGGAGTATGAGGTATGGGTGTCGGCTTGGGTTTAGGTGTGGGTCGGGGGTATGGGTCAGTGCTTACCTTTTCAGCTACGAGCAGCAGCTTCTTGGTAGCTCCCTGAGCCAGTAGGCCACAAGAGCGAGGGCCAAAGCAGTAGCCAGGCCAGTGCTTTTCTTTTCGGCTACGGGCAGCAGCTTCTAGGCAGCTCCTTGAGCCAGCCTCTGGGCTAAGCCCACATTTTTCAGGAGTGCTAGAAAACTGATCATGCCGGATTCCAGGTGCACCTGATTAGGTTTTGCTGACTAGCCAGGTAGGGGAGCTACCACTCGTTTTTCTGGTGCGACGCGTCGCCATTGCGTCGCTGCATGGGTCCGGCTAAATTAGTCAGAAATGCTCCCCCAATCCTCCCGGGCTCAATGCTCTGCGGGTTTGGGGGGGCAGCGTGTTGCACTGGGGTCACACCAAGTCGCTCACTTTGCAACGCGTCGCATTGAAAAAGCAGTTGGAGCTACCTAGAAGCTGGTGCTTGTAGCAAAAAATAAAAGTGGTAGCTGGGTAGTTCAAGGGGTTACTCATAATTTCGGGTTTCACGAAATGTCGTTTTGATCTCATTCTTCTTACAAACACCTTCCTGAACCTAAAATTGTGCCTTGGAACGGCTTTAACGGCCTTGAAACGGTCTGGAAACAGCTTTGAAACGGCCTGAAAACAGCATTGAAACAGCTTAAACGGCCTTGAAACGGTTTGGAAACGGCCTTGAAACGGCCTGAAAACGGCCGTGAAACGACTTGAAATTCTGTTATGAGAATTCAGGGCTTTTCTTGTCGGCTTTCCTGATCAGCTTCTAGGCAGCTCCCTGGGCCAGCCACTGGACTTCACTGACCTCTTGCAGCTATTTTGGACAGCTGAGTGTGTCAGCTCTAAGGTGCACTAGCTTGCGTCAGGTTTGGCTGCATAGCCAGTCAGGGGGGATGCCCTCTGTACTACAAAGCGCGCGCGGCAGCGCGATTTTGCATACGCTTTTTGAGCCCCACTGCGCGTTTCGCGCAGTTTTTTTTAACCCCCTGTGGGCGCAGCGCGCAGTTTTTGCGCTTTTTGCACTACAAAGCGCGGACCAATTTGACGTTTTTGCGCTTTTTGCACTACAAAGCGCGGACCAATTCGACGTTTGTGCGCTTTAAGCGCTGACCAATTTGACAAAATGAAGTACCCTGGTGCTGCCTAGGATGTATGTATGTTACAGTCCAGGGGTAGGCCAAATAGGCTAAAGGGACGTACCCAACCGTGATAGGAAGGGCTAAAAAAGAAAAAGCATTGATGAACTGAGCCCCAAACGATTGATTTACCAACCTGAGCCCTGAGCTCATGCTACAGTGATAATTTAATTCTACAATATACCCTAGAAGCTGCTGGTAGTAGTTGGGAAAAAAAACTGACGAGAAACTGGTGCTCCCTTAAAATTACGGGTTTCACAAAATTGGAGTTGGTTGTCCGATCTTGGATAAGGCCATTGAATTTCGATTTTGGGGGCGGGGGGGGGGGGGGGGGGAGCTAGCCCGGGGGTAACCGGTTACGCCTAAACCTAAACCCTAAACCCTACACCCCCACCCCTGGGCTGGCTAACCCCGGGCTAGCTTCCCCCTACCGGGGGGGGGGGGGGGGGGGGGGGGGGGGGGGGTACATTTCATGTGCCCAAATCTACGTTTCCTGGGCCAAACACGGAGTCTCATTTATTATTATAATTTGAATTGTATAGTTTCTTAGACTACAGCTTTGACCAGATCTGTATCACTTCACTAGCATGACTAGTGTCTGGCACCAGGGTACTACTAAGCCACGCGGCAGCGCGGTGCCGCGCTGCCTTTTTGAGCCCCTGTGCGCGTATCGCGCAGTTTATTCAACCCCCTGTGGGTGCAGCGCGCAGTTTTTGCGCTTTTTGCACAAGAAAGCGCTGGCCAATTTGACGTTCGTGCGCTTGAAGCGCTGACCAATTTGGCAAGAAGTAGTACCCTGCATGACACTAGTAACAGTTCACTACACAAGCTGTACACAATGTATAACCTTGGAGTCAAATGTCCGGTTTTGGGAACGTCAATTGAACTGAGCTGGATACCCTTGTGACCCTCCCTACGGCAGCCTGCACCTGTTCAGGTTGTTAAACAGGTGTTCAGGATGTTGAGCAACAACTACATGTTTAACAATGATGCACAGGCTGTCGTAAGGCCACACAAACAATCACATATTCTGTGCCACACACAGGCACAGTCTGTGCCACACACAGGCACAGTCTGTGCCACACACAGCCACAGTCTGTGTCACACACAGCCACACACAGGCACAGTCTGTGCCACACAAACAATCACATATTTACATATTGACGTACAAACATACATTACATTATTATATGTACATAACGTGCCAAGCCTGTGACGTGCATATTAAATTATTATATACACATGACATGCATAAATACATTGTTATATTTACATGACGAGCATACATACATTATTATATTTGTATGACGTGCATATACATAATTATGTTTACATGACGCGCATACATACATTATTATGCTTACATCACGTACATGCATACATTATTATATTTACTTGGCGTACATACATGCATTATTATATTTACATGACGTGCTTACATACATTATTATATTTACGTTACGCACATACCCACATTCATACATTTATATTGCGTTGTCATAGGCAGGCCATTGTTTACCCAAGACAAGCCTGCTCCTCACACCGGGGGGGGGGGGGGGGGGGGGGGGGGGGGGGCTGCTCCTCACGTCCGGGGGGGGGGCATCCGGGGGGGGGGGGGCCTGATTCTCACATCCGGGGGGGCCATCTGGGGGGGCCTGCTCCACACATCCTAGGAGGTCTCCCTACCAGGGTTTTGTTTTCCCGCTATATATAGCGATCACTACTTTTTTACCCCGTTTTGCCCAAAATTGCCGCTATAAGGAAAGGTTTTGGCCCTAAATGGCCCTAAAAAGCTATATAGCTAAAAACGCTGTCCCTGGATGAGGCTTAGAACCATAAAGCTAGAAAGCCCCACTTTCAGATTTAAGAAAAAACATCCCTGCTCCCAACCATGCAGTGAACTTGGTTACATATATATGCATGTACTTATTTATTCGTTTAATCTGGTTACAGGTTTCGATCAGTTTTTTCAAATCTGAAAGTGGTTTTTTTTAGCTTCATGGTTTTAGTCTTCCTCCAGGGGCAGCGTGTGTATAGCGTGTGTACAGCATGTGTTGCTTTTTGGGGTCATTTAGGGCAATTATATATTTATATATACAGATGTATAATTTGGATAGTGGCAGTTTGGGCCGAAACAATGTCAAAATAACGATTGCTATATATAGCGGGGAAAACAATCCTGTTACAGGTCTGGAGCAGGGTACTTCAAATGGCTAAATTGGCCAGCGCTTTAGCGCACTTGAAAACAAAAAAACTGCGCTTTGTAGTGCAAAAAGCGCAAAAATTGCTTGCAGCGCCCACAAGGGGTTGCAAAAAACTGCGCTTAAAGCGCAGAGGGGGTCAAAAAGTCAGCGCTCAAAAGCGCAAAAGCGCGCGCTTTGAATTACCCTGGTCTGGAGCTGTTTAGGCTGCTGGGCATCTTCGGTAGTGATATCCAAAATTTAAAAAATTGGCTGCAGTGCGTTGATTTGTTTTTGTATTGCTCGTGCCCGTAGTGATGGCTCGCCTGGCTTGGCTTGGACTGTTTTTGTATTGATAGTGCCCACCACCGAGTGCCCACTTGAACTTGAACTTGAGCTAGTGCCCGCAGTGATGGCTTACCAGGCTTGGCTTGGCTTGGCCTGCTTTTGTATTGCTAGTGCCCACAGTGATGGCTTGCCTGGCTTGCCCTGGCCTGTTTTTTATTTATAGTGCCCACAGCAGGGTAGTGCAGGACGCAGCGTCCTGCGTCGCAGGACGCAACATGGGGAGGGTCCGTTCCGTTGCAGACGCAACATGGGAGGGTCCGTTGCGTCCCGGACGCAGGTTCAGGATGTTGGTTGCGTCGCAGACGCAGGTTCGGGATGTTGGTTGCGTCTCACCCATCAGTTGATTGGCCCACCACCACTCCATTGCTGTGGGCCATGGGTTCTGTTGATAGATTGACGCAGCCTGAAGGGTCGAGTGCGTCCCAGGACGCAACCTACCGAATTAGGGTGCGTCCCATGACGCAACCCCTGGGGTCCGTTTGAAGTACCCTGGCCCACAGTGATGGCTTGCCTGGCTTGGCTTGGCCTATTTTTGTATTGCTAGTGATGGCAGTGATGGTTTTCCCGGCTTGGCTTGGCCTGTTTTTGTATTGCTATTGTGCGCAGTGATCGCTCAGCTACGACACATTAAACGAATATAATATATTCCTTGGCTGGACAAGTTGATTCTATTTAAGGCTTAAATAAAATTCCAAATCACACAACATTTTCAGTTTCAATTTTTGTAGCACCATCGTGTTACAAAAAGGCACTGGTTCCTTAGAGAAACTTCCTTTCCATAATAATTAGGGAGCGGCAAATCATATGACGTTGACCAAAGACGAATATAATCATACAAAAATCATATGATTTAATACCATATGTAGGGCTGTCAAGCTTTATATCGCCCGGTAATTATTTTACCGTGTACCGTACGATATATCGTACGGTAATAAAGTTCTAGCGTACGGTATTTTTGGGATTACCGTACGATATATCGTGTTTACCGTACGATATATCCTGTGGTCCTGTGGTCTACGAAAATATCTAACACTCGGCAGGTCGGCGGTTCGATTCTCGTCAGGAGTACCTGAGTCTGGGCCAGGGAATTTAGTATACCGCCTTATACCGTACGACAGATCACGATATACGTAGTACGGTAATAGACCACGATATTACCGTGTTTTTCTATCTCCCTCAGTATTGGTTCATTTGAATTGATTTTGTATGGACGTGTAAACGGTATTTCCTGTTATATCCCCCTGGTCTTAAACTGATTTTCCCAAAAAAGGGTGTTAAAATATCGTACGGTATCGATACCGTACGGTATATCACGATGTATTGTACGGTAATTGAAAATACCGTACGGTATTGACAGCCCTAATTATATTTGGCCTTATAGCATATTTGGCTACCCCTGGATTGGAACATGCAAACACATACGTGTGCGCATGGAAGTTACAATTGGGTGACATAGCTGCAGCCAGCAGTTTGGCTGCTCGCCGTCTCCAGCAGTAAAAATAAAAAAGGAAAATGTAAACGAGAACAAATTACTTTTCCGTTTTCCATTGTTTCATTTTCGTTGACTAAACTTGAACTTGGTTACATGACCCCATCCTTTTGAATTGGAATCTGACCAGCCCTAGGCTTTGCGATACGGAACATTGGCTGAGAATGTTGGCTATCGGAGTGACATGTGGCACCGGAATCGAATGCAGCGTAGCAAAGCTAAGGTTTACTACAGGGCCAGGGTTACGTGCTGACAACCGGGCTAAAGGGTGGCTCAGGGGGCTTTTTGTGCGTAACCCACAGCCCCCCCTCCTTCCCTCCCACCCACGCACCCACCCACCCAGGTGAAGGGAAAGCGCTTACGCATCTCCTCCACCCCCAAAATGTGTGTAAAAGATTGAATCTCTTCATACAATCATGATTGTATATCAAGTACCGTAATGCAGAGGAATCATTTTGTTCTCTTTGTCCAAACGCGTTATAGAGCAATGCTCCTGCATCGGTCTTGTTATTGGATTTACCCACGTTACCTCGTACGATACCCACGGATTCGGGGTTTGGCTGGACCCTTGGCCTGGGGGGTTGGATTGGATTGTTACATTGTTTTTCAGCTAACTCTGGGCTGCTGTCCCTCGAGGCCTGCTGTGCAACAAACACAATTCCAGACTTGCACTTAACTTGGTTACAATTCTCCAGCCAGCAATGTGGCTGCTTGCCATGTTCGGCAGGAAAATAAAATGTTCAAATCTATGCATTCATATCAAAATAAACTTGATCCAATTTCTTCATACGCAAAATAGAAAAATACTTCGAGCTGCCACAGGACGTGAGACTGAAGGAACCCTTCCGATTGCATGTACCGTACGTACGAGGGAATGGATACTAGGTTGGTTAATTTGGTGAATTGCTTCATACATGTCAGCGTGAACTACTAGGACACGAGCGCATCATTGGCATCTGATCAGATGCCAATGATGCGCTCGTGTCCTAGTAGTTCACGCTGACAATAATGCCTGGTTAATACATTAATAGATCAACAGGTAACTTCAGGACTCCGGATAGCCTCATTTGCAAGTTGAACTTGGTCTGTAATGGGGCTCTTCCCGCAAAGAAATGCAGTTCAAAACATGTTTGTGTACAAAAAACATTGCCACGTAAACAAACCAACACACAACTACCTATTAAATCAGAACAACACTTATGCAACGTGATATTCGCTATGAAGTTGCCTTAATCTTATCCCCCATGATCTATGCCCGCATTGTGGCGAAACATTTCCAACTATTATCATCCAACTATATAATCCAACTACATCATAAGAGTTTCTAACTTTAACATCGGAGTTTCTGAATTTGCTCCATCAATTTGAGTTTGCATTGGGCAGGAGAACCCCTAGAACATGATACACTTTTCAGTATCGCCCTTTAATAGTTTTAAAAGGTATTTCACCGTAGAAGTTGGATCTCCCGGCACAAACCAGCGACATCGAGGATTCAGTTCGAAAGGCGTTGCCACTGCTACAAAAGAGTAGGATCGGCGGGAGATACCGACCCTCAACCAAACAAACATATAGTACAAGCAATTTTCAACATACTATTTCGACCCAACCTGTTTTTCTGGACAAGCTAAATCCAGCAAACTCTACTAGGGCGACTGCTAGAGTGCTGGACACCAAGCACAATTTAGAGGGATCGTGATGGAAATCTATTTTTCATCACATGGAGACCTAGACGTGTCTTTAGACTGTCTACATTCATCTGATTGAATTGTGTTAATCCTCCATTTGAGGGAATATTTGCAACTTTTTTGAGGAGCTCCCCCTCCTTGGGGGCGGGAGCCCCCAGACCCTGTTGTCCGTCCGTCTGTCCGTCTGTCCGTCCGACCGGCCGACTGATCGACCAAAAAACGAAGCCTGACACGTCAGCCAACTGTCTCAC
>JACBWV010000610.1:152770803-152773303 GCA_013435795.1 Chlamydomonas sp. ICE-L | reverse complement strand
CAAGACTGGGAAGCCCCCCTCACTTCCATCACTGTCTCCTCTGTGCGTATGTTCGGTCAGGATGGGGGTAGCCAAATGGGTTGCGAGACCTCCTCTACAAAGAAGACTGGATTGCCCCCCCTACTTCCATCAGTGTCTCTTCTGTCCGTATGTTCGGTCAGGATGGGGCTAGCCAAATGGGTTGCGAGACCTCCTCTACAACCAAGACTGGGAAGCCCACCTCACTTCCATCTGCCACCTCTGCGCAGATGTGCAAATATCCGCAGCACATTTGCAAACTGCAAACTGCAAAACCATAACTCCTCCACAATACAAACTTCAAAACCACAGCATATTTGCAAACTTCAAAACCCAACTCCCCCACAGGAATGGCTCACAACACAGGAATGAACCCAACTCCACAGGAATGAACCCAACTCCCCCACAGGAATGGCTGGACTGGCTCAAAACAAGTCGGGGGTGGCAGCAGGGGGTGGCAGAGCTTTTTTTGGTCGGCAGAGCTTTTTTTCTGCTACCACTAGCGATCGCTACCTGGGACCCTGTTTCGGCCAAACCTTCTGCTGCCATGAGTCTCGATTTTTGGCCCGGCTCCTCATACCCCAGGGCCGGCCCTTCGGACCGCCTACCAAAATCGCTACCAAGAGCCCAACCATGAAACCAAATCCCTGATCGCTACCAGAAGACCCCCTTTCTGAAACGAAAACAAGCTCCAGAGGGTGGTAAAGGCTGAAGGGATTCACCCTATAGCATGTTCTCGCTCTGGTGCTCCTCGTAGCGCCTCAGTTGGTCGCAGTAACCGTTGCGCAGGGGAGGACCCATCCGCTGCTGCTGCTTCTGTAGCCTCTGCAAGGGCAGTCACATGCATGGATTCGTTTTATACACATGCATGGATTCATTTTATACACGTGCATGGATTCGTTTTATACACATGCATGGATTCGTTCTATACACAGGCATGGATTCGTTTTATACGTCAAACTGGCCTGCCCAAGACAATGTGATACTGATGACCCCACCCCACAACCCGCAATTCTAACCATCCCCCACCCATGTGCATCCTACCTGCACTTTCTCTAATGTCTCTTCCCCCTCCTGACCCAATTCAATCCCAACTCCAACCCCAACCCAAAACCAAGCCACTTCACTCCACCCCATTTAACCCCACCCCATCCGAACCCACCCACAATCCACAATCCCTAACACCCAACCGCAATCTCAACCCTAAACCCTTTCCAAGCTCCAAGCTCATCCAACCTGTAAATTCTCTAATGTCTCTTCTCCCGCCTGGCTCAATTCAATCCCAACTCCACCCCCAACCCAACCCAACCCAACCCACTTCACTCCACCCCACTTCATCCCTCCCCACGCCATCCAATGCAACCCAACCCAAACACCCCCTATCCAAACTCATCCAACCTGTACTTTCTCTGATGTCTCTCCCCGAGCCTGGTCCAATTCAATCCCAACTCTACCCCCAACCCAACCCAACCCACTTCACTTCACCCCACCCTACACTCCACAATCCCAAACACCTCCTATCAAAGCTCATCCAACCTGTACTTTCTCTAATGTCTCTTCCCCCGCCTGGCTCAATTCAATCCCAACTCCACCCTGAACCCAACCCAACCCAACCCACTTCACTCCACCCCACCTCATCCCTCCCCTCTACATCCAACCCAACTCACACTCCACAATCCCCAACACCTTCTCCCAATCTCATCATACCTAGGATGTCTCTAATTTCTCTTCCCCCGAAGGCTTAACCGCTACTTTACTACAACTCACTACAATATGCTCCAAGGACCTACCTGCAGTTTCTTGAATGTCTCTCCCCCCGCCTTGCCCAATTCAATCCCAACTCTACCCCAAACCCAAACCAACCCACTTCACTCCGCCCCACCCCACCCCACACTTCACAATTCCAGACACCCACTCCTAACCTCTACCTGTAGCTTCTCTAATGTTTCTTCCCCCGCCTTGCCAGCAGCAGCCTCTAAAGCGGCCATGGCGCCTGCACCACTGAGGACATAACCACTACTTTACTACAACTCACTGCAATATGCTCCTAGGACCTACTTGCAGTTTCTCTAATTTCTCTTCCCCCGCCTTGCCGGCTGCAGCCTTTAGAGCAGCCGTGGCTCCTGCACCACTGAAGACATAACCGCTACTTTGCTACAACTCACTACAATATGCTCCAAGGACCTACCTGCAGTTTCTATAATGTCTCTCCCCCCGCCTTGCCCAATTCAATTCCAACTCCACCCCCAAACCAACCCCCTTCACCCCACCCCACCCCACACTCCACAATCCCAGACACCCACTCCTAACCTCTACCTGTAGCTTCTCTAATTTCTCTTCCCCCGCCTTTCCGGCTGCTGCCTGTAGAGCAGCCGTGGCGCCTGCACCATTGAGGACATACCGGCTCCTTTACTACAACTCACTACAATATGCTCCTAGGACCTACCTGCAGTTTCTCTAATGTTTCTTCCCCCGCCTTGCC
>JACBWV010000610.1:152755803-152768303 GCA_013435795.1 Chlamydomonas sp. ICE-L | reverse complement strand
TTTGAATATAACATTCCCAAACACACACACACGTAATAAAATAGCTTATTTGCTTGTATGCCGCTCACCGTTGCCTGGTGCATCATGCGAGGCATATGATGTCCGGACATATTTGAATACCTATAACTTAAACACACACACACAACCGTAATAAAATAGCTTATTTGCGTGTATGCCGCTCACCGTTGCCTGGTGCATCATGCGAGGCATATGCTGTTCGAATATCTTTGCCAGGAGGGGTTTCCAGAGGCGCACTCGTGCATTGATGAACCTGTCGTGAGATGTGTGTTGATGAATTGGAGGTGTATATATATTGAGAGAGAGAGAGAGAGAGAGAGAGAGAGAGAGAGAGAGAGAGAGACAGAGAGAGAGATGAAGATGAGGTTTCCAGAGGCGCACTCGTGCATTCATGAACGGGTTGTGAGATATGAGTTGTGTGTAAGACCACAACCTAAACTTGGATATGGATTCAGCTCGCCGATATACTGCTAAGTACCATCCCAGAGCTCTGTTTTTTAGGTATGTAGGCGGCCCTCAACTCCACTGCTCTATCGGGCAGTTTTTCCGATTTACCACTAAGTACCGTCTCTTTTTTCAGGTTTGTCTGTGCTTCTCATTGTAACAATTCTGCGACTTGGATAGGGATGTGGAGGTAGGGAGGTAGAGAGGTAGAGGTAGATAGGTAAGAGGTAGAGAGGTAAAGGTAGAGAGGTAAAGATAGAGAGGTAAAGGTAGAGAGGTAGAGAGGTAAGAGGTAGAGGTAGAGGTAGAGGTAGAGGTAGAGGTAGAGAGGTAGAGGTAGAGAGGTAGAGGTAGAGAGGTAGAGAGGTAGAGAGGTAGAGAGGGTAGAGAGGTAGAGAGGTAGAGAGGTAGAGAGGTAGAGAGGTAGAGAGGTAGAGGAGGTAGAGGTAGAGGTAGAGGTAGAGGTAGAGGGTAGAGTAGAGGTAGAGGTAGAGGTAGAGGTAGAGGTAGGTAGAGGTAGAGGTAGAGGTATAGAGGTAGAGGTAGAGAGGTAGAGGTATAGGTAGAGAGGTATAGGTAGGGAGGTATAGGTAGAGAGGTAGAGAGGTAGAGGTAGACAGGCAGAGATAAGAGGGAGATGAATTTCAAGATTAAGACAAGGATGAATATGAAGATGAATTTCAAGATGAAGATGAAGGTAGAGATAAAGATCACTGAGGTCGAACCAGTTGTAGGTTACAATCCAGGGGTATGTTTCAGTCCAAGCCCCTTTCAACGAATCAATTGGTCTAGTGGTACACCAAATCGCTTTGAGGATGCAGGGTCGGGGGTTTGATTCCCCCTACAGTCGCCCTGAGCGTTGCAGGTCGTTGTCAACCGCAATGGTCGCTTGTCCAGTTGAGGTAGAAGACCGCTCTCTACCCGCGTACGACGGGTTCCCTTAATACCACGCCCCACCAGGCGTTATCATTACCTGTTTTTGTTTCAGTCCAGCGGCCCCAGTGCAAGCAAACGGGCTGGACCCCTCAACCTCAACCTCTGGGAACATATATCCTAATCTAGGAGCTTGTCGTCAAACACATGCGCCCTCCGTATGTGTACGTGCCGGTATAAGCCCGTTTCAGCGATACAATTGGTCTACAGGGACACCAAATCGCTTAAACAAAGAAGGGTCGGGGGTTTGATTCCCCCTACGGTCACCCTTAGCGTTGCAGGTCGTTGTCAACCGCGATGGTAGCTTGTCCAGTCCAGGTGGTAGACCGTTCTCTGCCCGCGTACGACGGGTTCCCTCAACACCACGCCCCACCAGGCGTTATCATTACGTACCGGTATGTATAAATGTTTGTTACAGTCCAGGGGTAGGCCACATAACCCAGTTCAAGTTCAAGTTCAAGTGAAAAACTCCACCCCGTGGACCAGAGTCAGTAAAAATCAGAGCCAAATGTCCTTCCCTGGTTACTGCATGTATGTTACAGTCCAGGGGTAGGCCACATAACCTAGTTCAAGTTCAAGTTCGAGTGAAAAACTCCACCCCGTGGACCAGAGTCAGTAAAAATCAGAGCCAACT
Source organism: Chlamydomonas sp. ICE-L (assembly GCA_013435795.1). Lineage (NCBI taxonomy): Eukaryota > Viridiplantae > Chlorophyta > Chlorophyceae > Chlamydomonadales > Chlamydomonadaceae > Chlamydomonas > Chlamydomonas sp. ICE-L. The sequence continues at coordinate 152,766,274 of JACBWV010000610.1, read as the reverse complement.
GTCTTTCCCTGGTCACTGCATGTAGGTTCCAGTCCAGGGGTAGGCCACATAACCTAGTTCAACTGTACTGTCCTGTACAAATTGATCAAGCAACCTAACGCCAAACTAACACCACCTGTCAGACAGATTGGTAGGAAGGCAGAGGAATCCCCCCCTACTAAACCACTTCCTGGCCACTAACCTGCAGCCGTTCCAGCCTCCCCCTCCATCCTCCCCTCCCCTTCCCTCCCAACTCCTCCCCAGCTCCCTCCAGCTCCCCTCAACACCCCCAGCCACTCTCCCCACCCACCCCAACCGCCAACCCCAACCACCCAACCGCCAACCATCCAACCGCCAACCCCAACCACCCAACCGCCCACTCCATGTGTGTATGTTACAGTCCAGGGGTAGGCCAAATAGGCTTAAGGGACTTGCCCAACCGTGACAGGAAGGGCTAAAAAGAAAAAGTATTGATGAACTGAACCCCAAGCAATCTTTTTTACGCGACGGGGGGGGGATCTGAGTTCGGCTTGCAGTGCCTGGCAGTGATAATTTTAAAATTTATTACAATTATAGTAAATATAATATAATATAAAAATTCGAATTTTATTTAATTAATATCGTAACAATTATAATTAAATGATATAATATACAATCACACACAGATCCCACATACCAGTTATTGATCTGCAGCATGTCCAGATTATTGGCCTGAAGGTGAGAAGGACAAAAAGAAAATCGGTATTGGTGGTTATTTTTTTTATTAGCTTGGTCTTTGTGCTGTTGTTGTTGTTGGTGTTGTTGTGTTGTTGAGTTGTTGTTGTGCTTTTTGTCGTCGTCGTCGTCGTCTTGGCGGCTTGGTCTGCTCTAGTCTGCGCGTCGTCGCCGCGTCGTCGTTCCTGCTGGTGCTGCGTCGTCGTCGTCGTCTGCTGCGTCGTCGTCGTCGTCTGCTGCGTCGTTCGTCGTCGTCTGCTGCGTCGTCGTCGTCGTCTGCTGCGTCGTCGTCGTCGTCTGCTGCGTCGCGTCGTCGTCTGCTGCGTCGTCGTCGTCGTCTGCTGCGTCGTCGTCGTCGTCTGCTGCTGTCCGTAGTCGTATCTTCTGCTGCGTTTGTCGTCGTCGCGTCTCTGCTTCTTGTCGATGATGCTGAGTCGTCGCGTCGTCGTTCGTCTGCTGCGTTAGTCGTCGGAGTCTGGCTGCGTCGTCGTCGCTCGGTCAAGTCTGCTCTTCTGCCCATACTGCTTGACGTAGTCGTCGTCGTCGTCGTCTGACTGACGTCGTCGTACGTCTTAGTATGCTCTGAAGTCGCGTTCGTAGTCTGACTGAGTCGTCGTCGTCTCGTGTTATGCTTGCTGCGTCGTCGTCGTCGTCTGCTGCGTCGACGTACCGTCGGAGGCGTCCTCGGCGCGTCCGTCGTCGTCGTCGTCTCCGTCTTGCGGTCGTCGTAGTCTTGTGCTGCGTCGTCGTCGTCTCTGGCGTCTGCTGCGTCGTCGTCGTCGTCTGCTTGCGCGTCGGTCCTCGTCTTGCTGCGGTGGCTCGTGTCTGCTGCGCTCTGTCGTCGTCGTTTGCTGCGTCGTCGGCGTCGGTCGTCGGGCCCTTGCGTAGTCGTAGTCTGCCTGCGTCGGAGTCGTCTGCTGCGTGTCGTCGTCGTCTGCTGCGTCGTTCGTCGTCGTTTGCATGGTCGTCGTTAAGTATGATGCCGGCGTCGCGGTCTTTATGCTGTGCGATCGTCGTCGTAGTATAGTCAGTCGTCGTGTCTGCTGCGTCGTAGTCGTAGTCTGATGCCGCGTGTCGTCGTCGTAGTCGTAGTAGTAGCTGAGTCGTTCGTCTTTGAGTCGTAGTCGTAGTCGTCGGTCAGGTCGTCGTCGTCGTCGTCGTCATCGTCTGCTGCTGCTGCTGCTGCTGCTGCTGCTGCTGCTGTTGTTGTTGTTGTTGTTGTTGTTGTTGTTGTTGTTGTTGTTGTTGTTGTTGTTGTTGTTGTTGTTATTGTTATTGTTATTGTTGTTGTTGCCGGTGTTTTTGTTTTTGTTGTTGATGTTATTGTTATTGTTGTCGGTGTCGCTGTTTTTGTTTTTGTTTTTGTTGTTGATGTTGTCATTGTCATTCCTGTTGTTATTGTTGCTATGGTTGTGTGGGTGTGGTTGTCATCTCTATCTCTCTCTCTTTCGGTGTTACACAACTAAACTATAGACCAGCCACGCAGTCAATTATTCTCTCATAAGCCTCTTTCACGAGCCAAGACCTTTAAAACCTCCCCCCCCCCTCCCCTCCGTTCTCTTCCTCTGTTACTTCCCTCACACTTGCCTCACCTTGAGCCTGTTTCTCAGCTTCTGTCTCAATCGTCCCCCCCCATCCCTCTCTCTTCCCCCTGTTATTCCCCACACACTCACCTCCGCTAGGGCTTGTTTCTCAGCTTCTGTCTCAATCGTCCCCCCCCCCCCCCCCCCCCCCCCCCCCCCCCCCCCCCCCCCCTCCCCCCCCCCCCTCCATCTTCCCCCTCTCTTTCCCTCCCTCCCCCTTTCCCTCTCTCTTCTCCCTGTTACTTCCCACACACGTACCTCAGCTAGGGCCTGTTTTACGGCTTCTGTCTCAATCCCCCCCCCCCCCCCCACACACACCACACCACCCCACCCCACCACCCTCACCCCACCCCCACACACCACCACCCTCTCCCTCTTCCCCCTCTATTTCCCTCCCTCCCTTCCTCCCTCTCTCTCTCTTTCCCTCCCCCCTCACTCTCTTTTCCCCCTTTTACTTCCCTCACACTCACCTCAGCCAGGGCCTGTTTCTCAGGTTCAGTCGGATATGGGTGCGTGATGTGCGTGTAGAAGAAGCCCTTCAGGACAGCCACGGCCAACTTTGGAAGGTTCTCTCGGTGCTTCTTGCGTGAGTTATCCCCCCCCGCTGATTTTTCTTTGCCACTGACAGCAGCCCCCCCCCCTGGGCCTGATCCATCCCTGTCAACTGCCATAGGGTAGTACCCGTGCTGGCCGTATTTGGCCTGAGGGGGGCCTAGCCCAGGAGCCCTGCCGTAGTTCATACCGTCAGTCACAATATGGCCGCCCTTGCCTTGCATCACAGCCCCATTAGCCAGCCTGGCGTCCCTTAGCTGCTGGTGCTGCTGCTGCTGGTGCTGATGCTCTTGGTATCGAGTAAGTGCCATGCTGGCATCCGGGTCCGACAGGTAGGCGCCCGAGTAGTAGCCGCCACCCTCGGGACCATCCTGAAGGTAGGGGTGAGGGGGGCTGTGGACGCTTGGGGGCCCCCACCCATATCCGGCCCTAGCTGGATACCCGTCTGGAACATCAGGACCAGATGGGCCATGCCCATACGGGGGCATGCCTCCTGACCCCATGGATGCACTGCGGTACAGATCATCGCCCTTGTAGTACCTGTGGGTTTGAGGTTACAGCTTCAGCAGGTAGTGTATTTGTATCTATGTTACAGTCCAGGGGTAGCCAAATAGGCTAAAAGGAATCTCCCAACCTAGAACCATCAAGATTCACCTAAAACAATCAAGATTCACCTAAAACAATCAAGATTCACCTAGAACAATAAAGATTCACTTTAAAAAATCAAGATCTACCACGAACAATCAAGATCAACCTAACACAATAAAGATCTACCTCGATCAATCAAGATTAACGTTACAAAATCGAGATCAACCTCGAACAATCAAGATTCACCTAAAACAATCAAGATCAACCTCGGACAATCAACGGTAAATACATTCATTCATACATACATACATACATACATACATGCATGCACACATGCACATGCACACATGCACATGCACACACACACACACACACGCACACCCATACCTATGCTGGTGGCCCTGTGGTCCCATCATAGAATCATGGTATGGTGGGCAAGGGACTGGTTGAGACGGTTCTGAGTACAAGGCCGCCCCTTTGGGCGGCCCCCCGCCAGGGGGGCCCCCCTGGTACGGATGGGGGGCCTGGTAGGGGTGGGGCGCGTGGTAGGAGAAACTCCTGGACCCGGATTTCTGAAGCTGGGAGCTGGGCTGGGCAAGGGACGGTATGTTGGCGACAAAGTCAGAGAAGCTGAGCGACGGCTTGCGAGGGACTATATCCTGGGAGGGGGGGGCCTGGTGAGCCCTGCGGCCAGCTAGCGCTGCCTCTCCGTCCAGCTTGCCCGAGTCAACGGCGTCCCTAGTTGCAAGTCTACCATCATCAGGGCCCTGCAAGGAGGTCCAGTTCACATAGCCAGTGGTTCAGATTGGTGGTTGGCTCCAGTGCAATATTCGTTTCCATATTTATTTATTAACGGACATCCTCAGGGCCCTGCAAGACAGTCCAGTTGACATAGAAAGTGGTAGAGATTGGTGGTTGGCCCCAAGTGCAATATTCATCTATATAAATATTTACGGACATCCTCGGGGCCCTGCAAGACAGTCCAGTTGACATAGAAAGTGGTAGAGATTGATGGTTGGCTCCAAGTGCAATATTCATCGACATATATATATATTTACGGACATCCTCAGGGCCCTGCTAGGTGGCCCACTTGACATAGAAAGTGGTTCAGATTTGTGGTTTGCCCCAGTGCAAGCAAACAGGCTGGCCCCCTCTACATCACGCCTCGTAACAAGGTGCACTATTTATTTATATATGCATTTATTTACGGACATCTTCAGGGCCCTGCAAGGTGGCCCACTTGGCATAGAAAGTGGTTCAGATTGGTGGTTGGCCCCAGTGCAAGCAAACGGGCCGGCCCCCTCTACCTCACGCCTCGTAATAAGGCGTACTATTTATTTATATATTCATTTATTTACGGGCATCCTCAGGGCCCTGCGAGACAGTCCAGTTCCAAGGATGAATCACTAGGACAGACGTCTCATGTAAACAAAATGAGGTATTTTAGCGTTAAAACTCATGTCAACAAGTTCTATGCAGCGTCGCAAGCGACGCTAAAAAATTGGCGGAGGGTGTCCGCCATGGAGCGACATGTGGCAACGGAAGCGACTTAGTCCTTATAAACCTCCGGTCGCAGGTTCAAATCCTGCAGTGCCAAGTAAATAACAGTCACGGGACCCTTGGCAGACGTGTCAGGCTTCGTCTTGGTCAGACGGATGGTTGGTCAGTCGATCGGACGGACAAATGGGTAGCCCTGGGGGCTCCCGCCCCCTTGAAGAGGGTGCTCTGCCAAAAAATAAAATTTGAACTCATGAACTTAAAAATCATGTTAAAAATTATGTATGTTAGCATTCAAACCATGTCAAAAAATCAAAAAAACAAAAATTCAAACTCATGACAGCTCATGACGTTCCAACTCATGTCAAAAAATATGTATCTATGTTACAGTGTAGGGGTAACCATTTCCACCTGTTCATAACAACACAAATGGATAACCCGTACGTTCACAGTCTGGGGGCAGCCAACTAGGTGGTATTCAGCAGGGTACTACTTTTTGCCAAATTGGTCAGCCATTAAAGCGCACAAACGTCAAATTGGTCAGCGCTTTATAGTGCAATAAGCGCAAAAACTGCGTGCTGCGCCCACAGGGGGTCGAAAAAACTGCGCGAAACGCGCTGAGGGGCTCAAAAAGGCAGCGCGGTACCGCGCTGCCGCGCGCGCTGCCGCGCTGCCGCGCGCGCTTAGTAGTACCCTGGTATTCAGTGAAAGTGGGGTCAATGGCACTGATTGTAAGGCTCCCATTCTCAGGGCCCTTCAAGGTGGCCCAGTTGGAAGGATGAATCACTGCGAGGGACGCTCCAACTCATGTCAAAACATATGTATGTATGATTCGGGGATGTTCCTCGTGTACCGCACGTTGAAATCCGGGGCTAAAGGGGTCGTAAGCCCCGAAACCATCGAAACAAGTCGAAAAATGTGCCGGGGGGGGGGGGGGGGGGGGTCCGACGGCTTTCAGAAATATCCTCTGGTGAAAACTGTTAGAGGCCAAAACTTCATCAGGACTCGGTCTTTGATAAAATTAAGCAGACCTATGACACAAGCTCGACGAGATGTTTCCGAATCCACGCTTATTTCCGACAACGAGTAAATATGGAGGCGTGATCCTCTAGATCCAAGTCGAGGCACCTGCCAGGCTGGCAGATCCTAGTACAGAAGTCGAGCCAGTTTCGGAAATATCTTCGTAACTTCCTCACCAGACGGAATCTGACAAAGTTAAGCAAACTCACGAAACTGGTTCGACGAAAGCATTCCGAATCCGCGCTTGTTTTCGAGACTGAGTAAATGTGTCGTGGTAGTGCTCGAGTAGTGACCTCCACAGGTTCCAAGTACACCAAGTGTGAAAGTTGAGTCAAAACTGAAACTCAATATTTCATCCCCAAACTTTTGGGGTATAAGAAGAGTACTTAGGCATGCAACTTAGGCTTAACACAACCTTCAAATTCTCAAACACCAACACTAGCTAGCCCAGCTCAGAATCAGGACTAATAAAGGGTGTTTGCTTGACCGTGTTGTATAACTTTGATCAAATCCAAATTTAAGACCACAAATGGATAGAGCTCGTCGAAAGGATCACTATAAACACTTCTTTTACCCCCTAATTATAATTCCTGATGGAGATATGGGCCTTTGGGGGGTGGGGGTGGGGTGGGGTGGTGGGGGGGTAAGGCAGATTTTAAAAACTTCCGACGTAGGTATATGAAAAAAACTTCCTAAGGGCCCCCTGGTATGATTGTCCTTATCGTTGAAGCTCATGTCCAAAATTCCAAAATTCAATCTCATGCAAAATAAAAAAATCATGACGTTCAATCTCATGTCCAAACATATGTATGTATGTTATAGTGGAGGGGTAGCCATTTCCACCTCTTCATAACAACATAAATGTATGAACTGTATGTTAGTCAGTCTGAAGACAGCCAAATAGGCGGTATTCAGTGTAGGTGGAGTCAGCGGTAATGATTGCAAGGCTTCCATTCTCAGGGCCCTGCAAGGTGGCCCAGTTGACATAGAAAGTGGTTGGGATTGGAGGTTGGCCCTAGTGCAAGCAAACCTGCTGGTCCCCTCAGCCACACGCCTCGCAATAAGGCTTACTATTTTGTATATATTTAACTATTTACGGAAATCCTTAGGGCTCTGCAAGGTGGCCCAGTTGACATAGAAAGTGGTTGGTCCCAATGCAAAGCAAACGGGCTGGCCCCCTCAACCTCACGCCAGGGCTATTATTTTCAAATCTGAATTTCCCCCCCCCTAGCTTTCCTGTTTTAGGCCTCCTCCAAGGACCACGTCCATGTAGCTATTTCTGGGCGGCCCAGAAGAGCTCACAGGGGTGGTGGGGTCGAATTGGGTTCTCTATAGCGATTTGTGTCGAATTGAGGTCTTGTATAGCGATTTGGGTCTGAGAGCTGAATTCTCAAATCGGATCTCATAATGCTATTTGTTTTGCCAAAATAGGGTCAAATCTAGCTTTAGCTATATATAGCTAAAAATAACAGCCCTGCCTCACGCCTCCTAACAAGATGTCTCAAAATAATAAGACGCCTTGTAATAGGAAGGAAATATATAATAATATTACAAAATAATAATAATATAATATACTCAAATTATAATATATATAAGTTCATATTGAAAAATCCGATTGAATGCCCTTTTGAAAAGATACGAAAGATACGAAATATCAGTACACACTGCCTTATTGAAAACATACGAAAACATACGAAACTATGAGAATATATTGCCAGATTGAAAAGACACAAAAAGATACAAAACGATACGAAATACTAGTACATATTGCCCTATTGAAATGATACGAAAAGATACGAAATATACGAAAATACAAGAACATATTGCCCTATTGAAAAGGCACAAAATGATACAAAACGATACAAAATACTAGTACATATTGCCCTATTGAAATGATACGAAAAGATACAAAATATACGAAAATATGAGAACATATTGCCTCATTGAAAAGACACAAAACGATATGAAAATACTAGTGCGTACTGCCCTATTGAAAAGATACAAAATGATACAAAAACATACCAATACATATGACATTATTAGTACATAATGCTGTATTGAATATGAGGATATTATACCCCGATGTTGGAACAAGCCAATGAACACACCTTGTAGCCGCCGTACGTAGTACCCCCCACCCCCCCCACACACCCCCACACACCCCTCACACACATACATGAATTACACACCTTGTGGCCTCCGTACATAGTAGCCATCGTACCGCCGCCGTACCTCTCATCACTCACTGCTGGTAAGTGAGTGACTGGGAAGGTGGCAGGCACAGCTGGTACGTGGTACGATGCATGTGTTGAATGACGAAATCCTATGTTAGGATGGGCGTTCTCAGAACCCCCTGCAGGCTTCTGGTGCTCCTCTCCCTGTTGCAGCACCACAAATAGTATACATGAATGCATGTGTAATAGTGCACATGGTTTGTCTCATGAATATGTGTGTTTCTGGTGCGTGGTACGGTGCACGTGTTGAATGCCGAGATCCTATGTTAGGATGGATGTTCTCAGACCCCCATGTTGCAGGCTTCTGGTGCTCCTCCCCCTGTTGCAGCACCACAAATAGTATACATGAATGCATATGTAGTTGTGCACATGGTTTGTCTCATGAATATGTGTGTTTCTGGTACGTGGTACGGAGCACGTGTTGAATGCCGACATCCTATGTTAGGGTGGATGTTCTCAGAACCCCCCGCAGGCTTCTGATGATCCTCCCCCTGTTGCAGCACCACACACAGTAATCATGAATGCATGTGTAGTAGTGCACATGGTTTGTCTCATGAATATGTGTGTTTCTGGTACGTGGTACGGAGCACGTGTTGAATGCCAAGATCCTATGTTAGGGTGGATGTTCTCAGAACCCCATGTTGCAGGCTTCTGGTGCTCCTCCCCCTGTTGCAGCACCACACACATTATACAATAATGCATGTGTAGTTGTGCACATGGTTTGTCTCATGAATATGTGCATACGTGTGTTCCTGGTACGTTGTACGGTGCATGTGTTGAATGACGAGCTCCTCGGATAGGATGGATGTTATCAGAACCCCCTGCAGCTGGATTCTGATGACCTTCTGCGTGTCGCAGCACCACAAACAGTACAGATGAATGCATGAGTAGATATGATTTGTCTCAGGAAACAATTGTTTGGGGTTCAGTTCATCAGTTCTTTTCCTTTTCAAGCCCTTTTTTACAATATAATAAAATCATCATCTCATATGGGATGATAATTTAAGTGTATGGATGTTCTCAGAGCCCCATGCTGGCTTCTGATGACACCCCTCCCACCATCACCCCACCACCACCCCATCACCTTCCCCTATCACACACACACACACACACACACACACACACACACACACACACAACCTAATATTCAAGTAGTCTAGGGCTCTGATCCCCCCACCCACCGACACCAACACCAACAACCACCCACCCACCCACCCCTGTCGCAGCAACAGGCAGTATATATTCAAATATGCCTACATGCATGTCGAGAGATCTGCCTTACCTGTTTACAACGGCCTAGTTCCGAACTGCGGCGCTGCATAATCTGCATGATCTGCTGCTGATACATTGAATACAATTCATACATGCCTACATGAGATCTGCCTCACATGCTTGGAACGGCCTAGTTCCGAGCTGCGGTGTATCATCATCTGCATGATCTGCTGCTGATACATTGAATACGATTCATACATGCCTACATGAGATCTGCCTCACATGCTTGGAACGGCCTACTTCCGAGCTGCGGTGTTGCATCATCTGCATGCTCTACTGGTACATTGAATCCAATTCATACATGCCTACATGAGATCTGCCTTACATGCTTGGAACTGCGTAGTTCCGAACTGCGGTGCTGCATCATCTGCAAGCCCTGCTGCTGGCACATCAACTCCAATGCATACAGGCCTACATGAAATCTACCTTACCTGTTTAGGGCGGCCTACTTCCGAACTGTGGTGCTGCACCATCTCCATGTTCTGCTGCTTATATATCGACTCCAATTCATACATGCCTACTAGCCCACATGCATGTCAAGAGATCTGCCGTACCTGTTTAGGGCGACCTAGTTTCGAACTGCGGTGCTGCATAATCTGCATGCTCTACTACTGATACAACGACTACAATTCATACATGCCTACACGAGATCTGCCTTGCATGCTTGGAACTGCGTAGTTCTGAACTGCAGTGCTGCATCACCTGCATGTTCTGCTGCTGATACATCGACTCCAATGCATGCATGCCTACATGCCTACATGAGATCTGCCTTACCTGTTTAGGGCAGCCCAGTTCCGAACTGCGGTGCTGCATCACCTGCATGTTCTGGTGCTGATACATCGACTCCAATTCCCCAATGCCTACATGCCTACATGCATGTCAAGAGATCTGCCTTACCTGTTTAGAGCGGCCTAGTTCCGAACTGCGGTGCTGCACCATCTGCATGTTATGCTGCTGGTACATTGCCTGATGGTGCGCCCCTTGAGACTCTTCTTGTGTATGGTGCTGCTCTCCGGTCCCTTTCAACACCTG
>JACBWV010000610.1:152605803-152750803 GCA_013435795.1 Chlamydomonas sp. ICE-L | reverse complement strand
CAGGTAGTGCAACAGAATGCACAAAGCAGGTATGCGCCCAAGGTGCTCGTATCAATGAGGCCTGGCTGTGTTGACTGCAGGCGTAGGGTACCAGTTCACCAACAGACACGGCTTCAAAGATAATGCCCCACACGTCCTTGGCTTGATGCCGTAGCACCATGCAAATGCCAATGCAGTTGCAAATACAAACAGAATCAACCGAGGATTCCAGGCGATCTGCTGTAGAATATATATTTATGTCTATATATATGCCTATATTCATGTCTATATATGTCTATATATGTCTATATTTATGCCTACATATGCCTATACATATGTCTATATAGGCCTATATATATGCCTATATATGTCTATATACGTCCATATATATGCCTACATGTGCCTATATATATGTCTATATAGGCCTATATTTATGTCAATATATGTCTATATACGTCCATATATATGCCTACATGTATGTCTATGTATTCCTATATAGGCCTATATTTATGTCAATATATGTCTATATACGTCCATATATATGCCTACATGTATGTCTATGTATTCCTATATAACTTACGTAGACCGGAGGTGGGAGAAGTCGGGGTAGTGCTCACACCCAGGTTGCTCCCAGGGGGGAAATACTGCAGGGGGTCGGACTCCGAATTGCCGGCGTACATAACCTTGCAACAGTTATTCTTAAATAACAAAACGCATGCCCTACTCCTGTAAAAACAGCACACATGCATCACCGCAAGAGGAGTGGAACTTACACAGATCGAAAGAGGGAGAAGTCGGGGAAGTAGTTTTCCCGCCCAGGTTGATCCCAGGGAGCCCCGTAGTTAGCTCCAAGTTGATGCACTTCAACATTGCGGGAATCAGAGACTTGGCTGGTTGTGTAGCTGCCTGTAAAGCTGACCTTTGTTGGTACCTGCAGAGGGAGGTGGGGGGTGAGTGGGGATATGTGGGTGGGGTGGGGTGGAGGGGAACCTCACTGGGACCTTGGGTGGGGTAGGGGTGGGTGGGTGGGGGTGGGTGGGGTGGGTGGGGGGGGAGGGGATAAAAAAAAGGGAATCACAGACGTTGCTGGTTGTGTAGCCGCCTGTGAGGCTGCCATTTATTGGTACCTTGGGAGGGAGGTGGAGATGTGTGTGTGTGGGGGGGGGGGGGGGGGGGGGTGAACCTCACAGAGACCTTGGGTGGGTGGGTGGGGAGGGGGGGGGGGGGGGGGGGGGGAGGGGATTAAAAAAAGGGAATCATAGACGTTGCTGGTTGTGTAGCCGCCTGTGAGGCTGACATTTGTTGGTACCTTGGGAGGGAGGTGGAGATGTGTGTGTGTGTGGGGGGGGGGGGGGGGGGGGGGGATTGAAAAAAGGGAATCATAGACGTTGCTGGTTGTGGAGTTGCAAGTGAAGCTGATCCTTGCTGATACCTTTAAGGGGAGGGGAGGGGGGGGGAGGGGAGGGGGTATATGTGCGTGTGTGTGTGTGGTGGTGGTGTGTGTGTGGGGGGGGGGGGGGGGGGGAGGGGGGATATGTGCGTGTGTGTGTGTGGTGGGGGTGGGGGGGAGAGGAGGGGGGATATGTGTGTGTGTGTGTGGTGGGGGGGGGGGGGGGGGAGGGTAGGGGGGATATGTGCGTGTGTGTGTGTGTGTGGTGGTGGTGGTGGTGGTGGTGGTGGGGGGGGTGAATTTTACAGGGACCTTGGGATGGGGAGGGCGTGAGATGGATGGTAATGGTGGTGGTGGTAGTGGTGGTGGTGGTGTGGGTAAGGATGCGGGTGTGTGTAAGGATGTGGGTGTGGGTGTGGGTGTGGGTGTGGGTGGTGGGTGGTGGGTGGATGAGCAAAGGTGTGCTTGGAGACATAATTGATGGTGGAGGTACATTACGACTCTTCACATGGTACCTGAAGCGAGACAGCCCCCCCTTGGTGAAAAGAGATGCTTTCTCTCTTTGGGACGTGTGACATGTTGGGTGGTGGGTGGTGAGGTGTGTGGTGAGGTGGGCTGTGTGGTGTGTGGTGTGTGGTGTGTGGATGAGCAAGGGCGTGCTTGGAGACATGATGGAAGAAAGAGGTACCATAGCTTTTCTTGTCTTTCGATCAGCAGCTTCTAGGCAGCTACCTGCACCAGTCACTGAGCTACTCCCAAATCTGTCAGCAGTTTTGCACAGCTAGTTGTGTCAGCTTCAAGGTGCACTAGGTTGTGTTAGGTTTGGCTGAACAGACAGCCAGAGGATCTGCCTAGAAGCTGCTGCTCGTAGCCAGAGAAGAAAAAACTGGGAGGTACCTTCCTCAGGGCTTCTTATTTTCGCTGTAAATAGCGATCACTAGTTTGTACCCTGTTTTGGCAAATTCTCACTATAAAAATGTAAAAACAAAGCAAGGGGGGGGGCAACTTCGAACCAAAATGACCCCATCATCAAACCTTGTAGATTGAGAGGATGAAGAATCCGGTCTTATTCCTTAATTTGGCCCAGTAGAAAAAAAGTGCTGGTCCTCCAAAGTTTGGGGCCGCGGGGGTGGGTGGGTGGATGGGGGGGGGGGAGGAGGGGGGGAGGAAAAAATCCGACATTTTCAAAAAATTAGGTACTTTTCAGGCACTTGTTTTACAGCCCTCAGAATGACATGGGAGTGGAACTAGGGTGTTCCCCCAAGTGTTCCTCTACTAAATACCAGTCCATTTATGCTATTGGGGTAGGAATCCACCACATATTATGCCCAGGGCAGAGGGGGGGGGGGGGGGGTCTAGGGTCTCTCTCTCTCTCTCTCTCTCTCTCTCTCTCTCTCTCTCTCTCTCTCTCACCGCCGTAACCAACACGAGTACAACAAAGTACAGAGTGAGACCTCGTGATAGTTCACTGCTTCTTCTTTTTTGACTGACTTTTTGACTGGCTTTTATTTTTACTGACTGACTGATCTCCAAGCCCCACCAAACAATGTAACATTGGTGATGATGATTTTCTATGCTTCAAACATTCCCAATGGTCTCAAGACCAACCTCAATGGATAGGCCTTTGAAAACCCTGTAAAATTAGCCTAATTAGACACCATAACACTAAGTGGTGGCTGAGATGGTGGCTGTACAGTGGGTTCCGAAGCCGGGGGAGGGGTGGGAGGTCTGCAGAAGGGTGCCTCAGCACTTTTTTGTGATGGGGTCTAGCACCTTTTTTTTTGCCCCCCCCCCCCCCCCTGGCAAGCAACCCTATACAAAGTTAAGTTTTTGCCCTAGATGGCTTTATTAATCTATGAAAGGCTATAAAAGCTCTAATAAGACTAAAACGGTGTCCTTGGAGGAGGCCTACAAACACTGAGCTAGAAAAAAAACACTTCCGGATTTGAAAATAAACTGACCTTCCTCATATGCCCCCTGAAGCGAGACAGCCCCACTTAGTGAAAAGAGATACTCTCCCTTCTTTGGACGTGTGGCATGGTGTGTGGTGGGTGATGAGGTGTGTGGTGAGGTGTGTGGTGTGTGATGGCATACCCACACCTTTTTTATATGCTCCCTGAAGCGAGACAGCCCCCCTTGGTGGTGAAAAGAGATGCTCTCTCTTCTTTGGACATGTGACATGTCGCTAAGGCTGCGCCCAAGCAAAGGTTTGGAACCTAGGGATCCCGCAAGCGGAGGCAAAGCATGAGTCATGCGCTCCTGCTGCTGGAGTTGGGGGTGGGCACTGTGTTGCTGCGCCTGTTGTGGTGGCTGGTGTGAGTGCTGGTTAGGATAGTGGGTACGATGATTCAGCTGTTGCTGCTGCTTAGGCTGGGGCTGCTGCTGTTTTGGCTCTTGCAGTTGTTGTTGCTGCTGCTGCTGCTGCTGCTGCCATAGGAAGCGGTGCTCTGAGTGCTTACGATCAGACAGCGTAGGCGTGCGGAGGAGTGGGGATCCATCTGGTTGCTCGTTGCCGCGCAGCTGGTGAGGGCCAGCTTTCACCTGCCAGACAGAGCAGGGAAGGGTGGGGCTTAAGGGGGGAGGTTGAGGCGGGGAGGTGGTGGAGGCAGGGGGGGGGAAGTGGGGAGGGCACTTGCTAGATTGAGCAGGGTAGGGAGGGGTAAGGTCTGGGCTTAAGGGGGGAGGTTGAGGCAGGGAGGTGATGAAGGTAGGGGGGGTCGAGAGGCAGGCAGGCAGGCAGGCAGGCAGGCAGGCAGGCAGGGTGGTGGAGGCAGGGGGGGGAGTGAGGCGGGCACCTGCCAGACAGAGCAGGGAAGGGAGGGGTAAGGCCTGGGCTGAGGGGGGGAGGTTGAGGCATGGGGATGATTTAGGCAGGGGGGGGGGGAGGAGGTAAGGAGGAGGGGGGTGAGGTAGGAGGTGATAGAGGCAGGTGAGGGTGAGGGCCAGCTTTCACCTGAGCAGTGTAGGGTGTTTGAGGCAGGGTTGTGATTGAGGCAGGGCCCTGATTGGGGCAGGGGAGGGTATGATCTAGGAAGGGGAGGGTTGAGGCAAACAGTCCAGAAGACTCCACCAGCAGAAACCTTAATCGTGGCATCCTCCTTGCTCGCGTCAGTCAAATGGTGGGGTAGAGCAGTCGTCGATGTCGCGCGTGCGTCGACTCGCTGACCGGGATTCCATGACCGAGGGCCTTTTGCGCATTTTTAGTAATTCGTCGAGCTGGCTTCTAGGCATGATAAAACGGTACACAAACTAGCGCCCCGGACCAGAAAATTCGGCAAGAAAGGAGTGGCCACTCGAACAAACATAGCTTAGAACGTAGGCGCATTCCTAGTTTCTTTGGGGTTTTTTATCCCTAAGTTCTTCAGGTGACATCCTTAGTTTTGTATGATGAAATCCATAGTTTCGTCTGGTACAAGACAGCGAGGACAGAGAAAGTCTACGGCCTCCATTTCGTGACAAGCAGTTGCCAGTAACTTGCTATTTCAAGGTAGGAATCCAAATCTGTAATTCTTCCATTAGGACAGCTTAGGAGGGAGATTTCCAATTGGACCTCTCGATTATGCAGCTGCACCATTTGATCGCTGTCGACACAGTCGTTCAGGCCAGATGGCGGATATTATCAGCCATTGCTCAGCAGCGGGAGGTAAATAAGAGGACGAACCCTTGAGCGGAGAAGAGCAGGCGCGAGTCAGAAGTGTTGAAAATATCTCGTTCGGGTCTACTGATGGACCATCGGGCATATTTCGAGTTCAGGAGTACACCGGGATAACGATTACGGTAGCAGCACCACCACCACCACCACCACGCATGAGGCAGTTCATGTGTGTATGTTAACAGTACAGGGGTATCTAAATAGCTTTAAGGGATGTGCCTAACCTCGAACAATCAAGATCAAATCTAGATTACCAGGGGAGGCTACGTCAAAGATACACTTCATGAACTTTTCCCCTACAAATATTGAGCATGGTGCATACAACGGAGGACCTGAGATATATTGATACATTTGTATTCCTATATGACTCTCCAGGGGGGTGACGACGGGCTGACTTTCAGGGGGGGGGGGCAAATGCATGATGCATCTAACAAAGTGGTACAACAAACATTTCCATGGACAAGTACTACAACAGGAAGACAGGAAAAGGGAACAATCACAGAAGGAACTATAACATGCATGCACGAAGGGAAAATGGACAATGGATTTGTACAATAAATTGTCATGGACAGGCCATTGTCTGCTCAAGACAAGCCCACACCATAGCACCGGGTTGGGACTTCCAACTATCCAGCACATGCAAGTGATAAGTGATCAATAAAGCTGCAAAGCAATGATTTACCTGGTGGTCGTATTGAGGAGGAGGAGTCGTGCTGCCGAGTGCATTCTGGTGGCTCAACACCTCAGCACCCATCGTAGGGTCCGAGGATAGGTTGGTATTGCCAGGCTGCATGTTTGACCTGGTTGGATCAACGTTCACAGCACCGTTTGTCCACTGCTGCACATCCCAACTCCATTCTGTAGCTCCCTCGAAGCCATCCTCTAATAGCATGGAGCTCCCTCGTTCATGCGGGTCTTGTGATCCAGCACCAATCTCTGGAGTCGAGGTTGTGGGGAGACTAGGAACTACAATAGACATTGACTTGAAATAACTGTTATCTGGGGAGAAAGTAGGGAAGATGCAAAGCCATTTAAGTCAGAAATGTGTGTATGTTTGTCTACACAGCATCAGTGTTCTCGTCATGGTTGGAAGTAGTCCCACCCGGGTTTTATGGTGTGGGCTTGTCTTCGGCCAACCATGGCCTGCCCATTACAACGCAATGTAATGTAATGTTAATATTCTGGGGCGCAAATAGGGCAGGTGCAAAGCCATTTAAGTCAGAAATATATGTGTGTGTTTTTGTCTAAATGGTATATGTATCCTCATCGTGGCTGGAAGTAGTCCCACCAGGGTTTTATGTTGTGGGCTTGTCTTGGGCCAACCATAGCCTGCCTATTACAATGCAATGTAATGTAAATATCCAGCGAGCATTTGTGTGAAGTTATTACAAAGCTAGAAAAGCCCTTCTCAAATGGGTCAGCCTACGAATGTGAATACGTGCTGAATTCAAGTGAGCTCTTATGCGGCTCCGTGATAAGCGGCAGCAGGCGAACATGCTATGCATTATGATGTGTTAATTGATTTCATATTTGCATTGAGGGTGGGCAAGTCCCTTTCGCCTAATTAGATACCCCCTGGATTGTCAGTCAAATAATTTCTAATACGCACAACAGAACACGGTGAGCGTAACAATGCGGGCCTTACAAAGCATGCCTGTGACGTACATTCTAATACTTATAATATACAAGGTGAGCAGTGAAACGTGAGCCTAACAAAAACGAGTGAATCTTGGAGTGCTGCACCACATTTACACACAATGCATTGGTGCCCATTCTAATTGTGATAGTTAGCATGGTCCGTTGACCTGGGGGATAATTTATTCCCAAAGTATGAGAAAGGAGGACTGTATATTACTTGCTGTATTGCTTCTTTGCCTCATTGCTTTATTGCTTGTACCCTGTGAGTTGAGGATAGTTGGAAATACCACCCACCACCCACCCACCCACTCAGATGCTGTGAAGAGGGCTTGTCTTTGTCAGCTATGGTCTGCCTATGACAATGTAATAAATTATGATATTCCCCCCCTGGACGTGTGGAACGGGCTTGTCTTGGGTCAACACTGGTCTGCCTATGACAATGTAACGCAGTGTAATGAAGGGGAGAATATTCCCATTTGGTGTTCTATGACCTGCTGTGGATCCACTACTGCATGTTTGTTAACAGTCCAGGGGGTGGTCAATTAATTAGGCTGTAAGGACCTGCCCAACCTCAAATAATCAAGATAATGGTAGGATTGGATTTGATTTTTACATGGTTTTTCAGTCAACTCTGGGTTGCTCAGTGCCCGCCGTCTTCCGATTCCAAGTCACCCTGTGCGATACCCATGGAGCCTACTAAGTGGATTAGACAGACAACGTTAAATTTCTAGTCCACTACTGCATGTGGGCCCCCCCAATCTGGATACAAGGTAGCGAAGTATGTCCCCACATGCACACTCATGCAGCTATATATGCATGGCATGTGATATAAACCGCATAAATGAAATTTCCACTGTAGCACGAACTAAGAGCTGCCCTCAGTAAAATTATTGTTTGGGGGTTAGTTAATCAGTTTTCCCCCCCCCTCCTGTCAGGGTTGGGCAAGTCCCTTTAGCCTATCTGGCCTACCCTTGGACTGTAACAACATACATACCTGGTAATGTAGTGTATATCACGGATTTATGGGCCACGACAGCTACCATATATATGAACTAAGATAGTCTGTTTAATGGCCTGCTTTGAGGCAGACAGAAGCAGGTGCCAGATCCTAAGCCGGTCATGAAACCAAGTCTCGTAAGATAATCATTTGATACAAGTACATCACTACAACTCATAAATTGCAGGATACAGACCTCAGGATAACATTATGGCATAATAAAGTAGATGGTCAAGAATTGTCTTTATCTCATGGTTAATCGAGGAGGGACAAGGTACTGAAGCCCAACCGGCTACCCCCGAACATACGGGACATAGAGAATGTGACACTTAAAGAGCCCCCATAAATAGGGGCCCAGGAGGGCTGACCTCTTATCAATCCCCCCTGGGGTTAAGCTATGAAGCGAGTAAATTCAATAAATCAACCTTGCAGTGCACAGAAGCACTGCTGCGTTGATAATTTGATGTGCCGAGCAGTCCCGAGACAATTATTTTTGTCAGGTCCTCGCTCGCAATTATTGGGTCCTTCATAATTAAATTTGAACCAAGCTCTGACGGAGGTACACTTGTAGGCAAAATTTGCTCAACGCATATTTCGAATCCACGAGAATAAAACGAAGTGTCACAGCACGATAAACGATGCCTACCTGTGACCTGAGCTTCTGCTGAAAATGTCACAGACTGCTCCTGCAGAAGATGGGTGTGTTGACAAGGAATTTGCCGACAGTCAGATGCAGTTTGCCGACAGTCAGTTGCAGCACATCATGAATTGCAAGCCTATGCCTTCATAATGGCCTGTCTACGACCTTTTAGTTTCGCACAATGAAAACGAAGATAGTGAATTCATTATGCTTCAGCCACTCTTTTGTGCTACCCATCTATCAAAATTCACGAAATTGATGGATTCGATATCAGTGTCATAGAGCGCCACGAGTCACTGGGCCACACGACTTTCAATCTACGGTATGGAGAACTCTGGATCAACTGTTAAATGGTTGTTGGCAAGGGCGAGGTAGCAACAGAGAAAAAGCAGCGATCACAAAAAATGGAAGGAACAAGAGGGGGGACCAGAGACGACATGCAACTCATCACATTTCATCCCTTAAATCCGGAAAGATCATTAGGATTATGAAAGTATATTCGCTGAATTGGACATTTCGAAAGGGGCTTTGCAAGATAAATGGCTCCTTGTGGACGGACGGACGGGCGGGCGGAGGAGCGAGAAAAAACCCGACGAGCAGGAAGAGTTGCAGTCAACTAGGTTGCATATGGTGGCTACTAGCAAGCGGCGGAGCGGCTCCTCCACGCCGAATATCCACTTAACATTTCCCGCAACTTTTGTCTGAATGGGATGGAAACCTTCCTCAGTCCATCTAGCAGGCGCAAGAGCAAGGCAGTGGCCATCCTCAAATCTACACCATTATCTTCTAATAATTTATTTACCTCAGTTACTCATGTAGTTAAGTGCTTTGAATGCTGATGATACTGCCGAAGAAGGCGAGCAGCCTTTATGGCTGGAGCCGTGTAAAGAATGATAGACAAATTTACCTCAAAATCCAGACGAGCATGATGGTGCTGTCCTTCCCTCTTAACGTGCCGGTGATGCGAAGCGGGGTCCATCACCAGTCGCAACTATCTCCTGTAATTCTTTGTACCTGTCAATTGCAAGACGGTTATGCTGCGCCGCTGCTCGTCCGTGCGCCGATTTTCGGCAGATGGTGTAAGTGTGTAACAGGTCGGTCGTCGCAGTTTGACGTATTTCTTCGTCATCAGTGGACCGGTGTCGCGCTTTTTGACGCCCGAAATATGGTTTGGGGGATCGACGAGTTTAGGGTTGATCATGACAGGCGACAGCTGTCAAAAACCATCTCCTAGCCCATGCAAAGCATGCAGACCATTCATCCACAGATGCAATAATAAATGTAATCGTAGGTTTGCGCAAGTCATAGAGTGCTTGTTATTATAACCCCTCCTGGTAATCTTGAGTTATCTTGATTATTCGAGGTTAGGCAAGTCCCTTCAGCCTAATTGGCTACCCCTGGATTTTTTGCAGAGCATGCAGATTGCAGACCAATCATCAACAGATATTCGAATAAATTTAATCGTAGGTTTGCGCAGGTCAGAGAGTTCTTGCTAGAATAGCCCCTCCTGGTAGTCTTGAGTAATCTTGGTTATTCGGGGTTGGGCAAGCTTCTCCAGCTTAATTGGCTACCCCTGTTTTTATTGATCAAAACATGGTGAAAATACACTGAGCTTAACAAATAAAAAATCATCTCCGGCTGATGGGAGGGGATACGATACAGAATTCCGGGAGAGCCTTTGCTGATTCCCCCCCATCGATCCCAAATGACATTACGAGCTTACGTTATCAGCTTTCCAGCACTTTTCCAGCACTTTCTTTTAAGATTAGAATAGCCAAGTGGCCAGCTCTGAAATGAGATAGAGATGCCTAGTTGTTGTAATCGGCAGTGTACCACTCGGACATCTTATTCAAATGTCCGAGTGTTACACTGCCGATTACAACACTAATAACTACTTTACTACTGCTCAAAGCCGAAAAGACCAGCAGTTTTTTACTACTCTGATTAACTATTATGAGTTTCTGACCTCTAATTATATTATTGTGTATGTATGTTACAGTCCAGGGGTACGCCAAACAGGCTAAAGGGACTTGCCCAACCTAATAGGAAGGGCTTTAAAAGAAAAAGCACTGATGAGCTGAACCCCAAACAAACGTTTAACCGACGGGGTCCTGACTTCGTGCTACAGTGATAATTTAAATTATAAAAAAATAAATTAATGCAACACTTCCATTCCTCCTCGATCAGTCTTACCTGCTTATTGTTGTTTTTCAGCTCTGACTAGAAGTCCTATGCAGCGTCGCCAGCGACGCGGAAAATTGGCGGAGTGTGTTGGCAACGGAATGAAAGGTGGCAACGATGGAGCTGACCGAAGCGAGTTAGTTTCGCGACCGTTGGCTGACGTGTCGGGCTCCAATTTTTGTTTTTCGGTCGGACAAACGGACAAATGGGTAAAAATGGGGGCTCCCGCCCCCTTGAAGAGGGGCTCCGCCAAAAACCCCACCACCATACGGTAGCCAATTACCCTACCATAATAATAACTATCGGGCGGTCACCTCTCGCACGGTCGTGGTTACGTGGTTACGTGGGTCGGTGGGCGGTGTTGTTTCACTGCTAGGATATGAGCCCCTTGTAATCTTTACCGCCCTCAATGTAGGAGAGACTCAAGAGTTACACCGAGTCACACAAAGTCAAAAACTTGTCAAAAACTTGTCAAAAAGGGGGCCGACCAACTAGCGTCACGTGAGTGTAACAAAAACGAGTAACCGGGTGCGGAGCCATTTAGCCCTGAAGGGTTCGCGTAGAAAGAACCGTCCTTCACAAGCCAACTGTCCATGCAACATGCAACATTCGCGGTAACTATTGCCGGTCCCGGCCAGTACATTACCCATTCTCGAGTCCACAACGTATATAAACGTAACTAAAGCATAAAGCCCACCTTGCAGGGATTTGGCTATATCCAGCTTTATCTATCGAATCTGAACCGCGGCACTAACTAGTGTCACCATAGGATACGTTTTCGAGCTCACAATTTGAATGTTGAATCAGATAGGAGTACCTCTCGTCCAGGCAAAATTTGCAGGTGCCGTGATATGGTGGTTGTAGGTAGAAGAGGGGTAGACGATGAAATACATTTCATGTCCTGTATACGCAGAGGATATTTTTTTATAAACTGAAAATTGAACCTGAATTGGTTGATAAAGACTCCAGCATAAAGCTGGTAATGAATCCTACATTATAAATTAAATTATCAATGTAGCACGAACTCAGGGCCCCCGCCGGTAAAACGATTGTTTGGGGTTCAGTTCACCGATGCCTTTTCTTTTTAGCCCTTCCTGCCACGGTTGGGCAAGTCCCTTTATCCCATTTGGCCTACCTCCTGACTGAACACACTCACATATATTGATATATACATATATACATGATACCTCAGAATGAGCACGAAAACGCTCAGATAATTAGAAACCTACAAGAATGTGAAGGAGTACCTTCATGCTCATGCTTCTTGACTTCTTGCTTGGCTTCTTGGCGTCTTTGATTCTCCGGCTAACTTCTTGGTGATTACGCTAATAATAACTGTTAGCGTAACCAGGCGTAACCTATACATAGGCCTACGTACCTACCATACACCCAGACCTACATGGAGGGTGGGCACCGTGGAGGGTGGGGCCTAGGGCCCGGGCCTAGGGGCAAGCCCAATCCAACCTTTTCAACCGAACTCCAACCTTCCGTGCAACCCCGCTTAGCGCGGGGACTCCACTCACTTCAGTTCAATCTGGCGCATGCATACCTTGAATATCAATTTCCCGGCACTGCAGTCACGCATGTTGGTTTTTCTAATTTCGCTATGAACCGGCAGCCAGGTATGCAGCCTGCTCGCTCTAGCCTTGTCCGAATCAGCTTGTAATACCCCACCGGCAGCTCTCGAACTTGGCAAATTCCGTGCTTGCGAATTAGCTGAAATTATATCAACGGCCAGCGATATTATCTGGACTGCTGATCATGACGGACGAGGAACTGCTGAAGCGTGCGCGGGAGATCTGGGAAAAGTCCAAGACCCTCAGCAAACTGGCGCGTAGTGAAGCAGACCGTTTATTAGACGAGGTTCGGACTGGTAGCGTGATCCCTCGACTGCTGTGTGCCAAACTAGCTCTTGCAGAGACCTCGAAGAAGACCCTCCATGACACCCAAGAGGATGACCCCTACTACTTTTGCATGCGCTACATCAAGCCCTTGCTTGCTAACAATGCGTGGCCTAACCAGAAGCATTCGTCTACTGCCATTATTCTCCGACTCACCATCTTGATGAAGCAGGCGCTGAATGATCACGTTAGCGCCGTTGCTGCCAGGACTTTCCTCGATGAAGCCGAGCATTATCAAGAACAAATGGACCGTGTGCCTGATTTCCTTTGGATGGATCCTCAGGATGAGCTGATCGATGTCAACATGGAAATTCGTTGGGATGAGGTGAAAGGCGATGACAAGGCCACCAGGCTGGAAAACAGAAGGAAGCAGATGGAGAAATTTGTGGATTCGGCTTCCAAGATGGTGAAGACTAAGGAGGAGGAGGTGGAAGAAATACTGAGGTTGCAGCAGTCCTTGAGCATCAAGAACCGAGGAGACTTCGGTGGCCATGTAAGGAACTGAATAATTGAATTGAATTTACATGGCCTGTCAGCCTCCAGGCTGCTTACCGTCTGCAGGTGGAGTAACCATGAGTAGCATAAACACTACTACACCACACTCCTGAATGCAGAATGCAATTAGATGGATGTTGCAAAGAACTGAAGAATGACTCTCATACCCGCACGCGTATTTCACCACAGAAGAGACTACACCTACATAACTCCCACACCTATATGATCACCTGGCCTGGATGACACCCACATGAACATGCTTCCCACATGGTCGCGATCACTGCTGCAATCACACCTATCCCATGCCCACTTCACCTGTGTAGATCCTACAGGTGAATACTTCCCACATCAGTATGGCCTCTGCTCCTACATGACTCCCAAACCCCTTCATGATCACCTGACCTGCATAACCCCCACATGCACATGATTCCCACATGGGGCCATGCTCACTTCACCTGTGTAGATCCTACATGTGAATACTTCCCACATCAGTGTGGCCTCTGAGCCTACATGACTCCCCAACCCCTTCATGATCACCTGACCTGGAGAACCCCCACATGCACATGATTCCCACATGGGCGCGATTACTGCTGCTATCACCCCACTCTTGCATGATCACTGCACCTGCTTGATCACTGCATTCACATCATCTCTGCACCTTCATGAATCCAACACATAGATGGTCACTGCACTTAAAGCACCCCACTCTTACATGATCACTGCACCTGCTTGATCACTGCATTCACATGATCTCTGCACCTACATGAATCCAACACATACATGGTCAATACACTGACATCACCCCACTCTTACACGATCACCGCATTCGCATCATCTCTGCACCTGCATGAATCCAACACACAGATGGTCACTGCCCTTAAATCACCCCACTCTCACATGCTCACTGCACCTGCTTGATCACTGCATCCAGATGATCTCTGCATCTACACGAATCCAACACATACAAGGTCACTACAATGACATCCCCCCACTCTTACATGATCACCGTACCTGCTTGATCACTGCAATTGTTTAATTCATTGGAAGGCCGTATGCACTGTAAGGTGCCCATGTGGTTAAGGATTGAGTTTTATGGTGTGAAGTTCACACTTGGGTTTCATATCTTGCAGCCAAGAGGAAGGGCTATCTTTGAAAACCACCAACGCGAGGAATATAACTCCTCCAGTATATGTATCCATTAGGGCACCAGGAAAAACGCCGCCACCACCACACCACCTTCACCACCACCACCACAATCATCATCATCATCATCATCATCATCATCATCATCATCATCATCATCATCACCATCACCATCACCGCCAACGCCGCCTCCTCCACCACCACCACCATCACCACCACCACAATCATCATCACCACCACAATCATCATCACCACCACCACCACCACCACCACAATCATAACCACCTCCACCACCACCACCACCATAATCATCATCATCATCATCATCATCATCACCATCACTATGTGGCAGGACGACGAGGAGGCTGTGGCCCCACGGCGTGCTAGCAAGGTCGATCAGGAGATGGCCCGTCGAGACAAAGCAGACAGGGAGAAGCTAGACCAAGTGATGGCCTTCGTAGACCGGAAGCTCAGCTCCATGGAAGTGGTAGGTTTGGTTTCATGAGCAGGTCAAGATGATTTTATTGTATGTGTGTCTGTGTGTGATAGTTTGTAGAACTAGGTTGATCAGGAGATGGCCTGTTGTGACAAGGCAGAGAGGGAAACGCTAGACCAAGTGAACAACTTGTATGATTCACTGGTGTGTCCCGTGGATAAATATAGAGGGAGAAGCTGAAGCACGCTTTTTATGATTCCAGCTGAAATTGCTTTTATGATCTACCGGTGTGTCCCGTGGATAAATATAAAGGGAGAAGCTAGACCAAGTGAATAACTGTGAACGCCTTATATGAGCCACAAGCTTAGCTCCATGGAAGAGGTAGGGTTGGTTTCAAAAGCAGCTCTATGTTATATTATTGTACTTGTGAGTTCAAGATCTTGCCACGTATCAATTTATTCATTTTGTAAGGAACTGACTTGAGCCATTGCTTACAGCTTCAATAATGTTGGCCAGTCGAATTGGCAAATTTTAGAATAGGAGATTCAGTACTATGATATTTCACCTACTGTCTGGTAATCTAGAGCTGATCTTGATTGTTTGAGGGTGGGCAAGTCCCTTTATCCTATTTGGCTACCCCTGGACTGTAGCAACAGACAGACAGACAGACAGACAGACAGACAGACAGACAGACAGACAGACAGACAGACAGACAGACAGACAGACAGACAGACAGACAGACATAAATGCCTGACATCTTTAGGGGAGCGAGGTCAGGATCCTGTCCTTCCTGGAGTTGATGCTGACCATGAACACTTTTTTTCTGACGACGCCTTGCCATCTCGTCGCTGCATGATGCTGCATGGGTCTGGCTAAACTAGCTAGAAACGCCCCCCCCCGAAGTTCATGGGCTCCGCGCTTTGTGCTCCGCGGGGTTCGGGGGGCAGCGCTTCTCACTGGGGTCACACTGAGTTGGTCAATGTGCAATGCGGCTGACAAAAACACAGTGGCCGTTGATATCATATCCATTCTTTGTCGGTTGGTCGACATATAAATCAGGAGATTCAGTATTACTAATCTCTTTCCCCTAATGCCATTGCCAAGGAAGCGAGGTCAGGATCCAAGCCTCCCTGGAGATGATGCAGGCCACTATTAACAGATTCATTCCTTATCGGCTGGCCGACGTTTAAATTAGGAGAGTTTGTATAACCATTTAACTAATATCTTTCCCCTAATGCCTGCCATTCTCAGGGGAGCGAGGTCAGGATCCTAGCCTCCCTGGAGATGATGCAGGCCATTATTAGCAGATTCATTCCTAATCGGTTGGTCGACGTTTAAATTAGGAGATTTAGTATAACCATCTTATTAATATCTTTCCCCTAATGCCTGCCCTTCTCAGGGGAGCGAGGTCAGGATCCAAGCTTTCCTCAAGTTGATGCAGGCCTCCTTTGACGATGTGGACAGAATGGCTAAGGAGACCATCAAGGATCTGACCGAGAAGTCGAAGAAGGGGGATCTGGTGAGAGGTTGACATCATTATCGGTGTATCAAACTCCAAGTATTAGGTTGATGTGTTCGTATTGTTTAGCCTTTACGTTCTGTTCAAATGAATGCATGCAGTTTGTCGGTATTATACTGCAAGTTTAAGGTTGGGGTGTTTGTATTGTTTCGCCTTAATGTTCTTTTTTTACATGAATGCCCGTTTGTTGATATGAAACTCCAAGTATTAGGTTGGGGTGTTAGTATTGTTTCGCCTATATGTTTTGTTCATATGATTGCCCGTTTGTTGACATTATGCTCCAAGTATTAGGTTGATGTGTTTGTATTGTTTCGTCTTCATGTCCTGTTCAGATGAATGCATGCAGTTTGTCGACATTATGCTCCAAGTATTAGGTTGATGTGTTTGTATTGTTTCGTCTTCATGTCCTGTTCAGATGAACGCATGCAGTTTGTCGACATTATGCTCCAAGTATTAGGTTGATGTGTTTGTATTGTTTCGTCTTCATGTCCTGTTCAGATGAATGCATGCAGTTTGTCGATATTATGCTCCAAGTATTAGGTTGATGTGTTTGTATTGTTTCGTCTTCATGTTCTGTTCAGATGAATGCATGCAGTTTGTCGACATTATGCTCCAAGTATTAGATTGATGTGCTTGTATTGTTTTGTCTTCATGTCCTGTTCAGATGAATGCATGCAGGTTGTCGACATTATGCTCCAAGTATTAGGTTGATGTGTTTGTATTGTTTCGTCTTCATGTTCTGTTCAGATGAATGCATGCAGTTTGTCGACATTATGCTCCAAGTATTAGGTTGATGTGTTTGTATTGTTTAGCCTCTATGTTCTGTTTATATCAATGCCTGTTTGTTGATATTATACTCCCAGTGCTATTCTTTTCAGCTACGAGCAACGGCTTCTAGGCTTAACCGAATGCCTGTCAGTATGAGCATACACGTTTTGGTCTACGTAAATGCATCCCAAACCTTGTAGTCAGATTTTATTGTTGGTTGGCCCCAGTGAAAGCAAATGGGCTGGCCCCCTTAACCTCATGCCTCTTAATATTTATTTATTGATTTCATAGTCGGATTTACCCCCCCCCCCCCCCCCCCCCCCCCCCACCCCACCTTCCACCCCCCCTGCTCATAATCTGATCTTGTTTGATTGAAGTGCAGAACCTTGCACCTGGCCAAGAGACCCAGAAGCTAGCAGTAGCATTGAAGCTGGCGGTGGCACACAAGGACTAGTAACTGGGCTCACTAACCTGTACATCAGTACATCACGCAAACTAATGCATCTTGTCCACAGAAAACTGATCTTGCTTTATTGATGTGCAGAACCTCACACCCGGCCAAGTGACCCAGAAGCTTGTGGTAGCACTGAAGCGCTACAAGGAGAGTGGTCGGTGGCTGCACTGGGTAAACCCTCACAGCGACGGGAAAGTGACCTACGACTCGTTTCCAGAGCTCATCAAGGCTTTAGAGGAGTCTGTGGTAGACGTGAGTGTGGGTACACCAGGGTTGGGAGGTTAAGTAGGTGGGTGGGCAGTGGGAGGCGGTGGGTGGAAGTGGGGAGCTGTGGGGGGCAGGGGTAGAAGTTGGAGTCGGTGGGGGGCAGGGGGGGGGGGGGCAGGGGGAGTCGGTGGGGGGCAGTACAGGCTGTCAGGTGTGCCAAAATAAGCATCAGTACAGGCTGTCAGGTGTGTCAACACAAACTCCAGTACAGGCTGTCAGGTGTGCCAAAATAAGCACCAGTACAGGCTGTCAGGTGTGCCAACACAAACTCCAGTACAGGCCGTCAGGTGTGCGTCAATAAGCACCAGTACAGGCTGTCAGGTGTGTCAACACAAACTCCAGTACAGGCTGTCAGGTGTGTGTCAATAAGCACCAGTACAGGCTGTCGGGTGCGGGTGTGCCAACACAAACTCCAGTACAGGCTGTCAGGTGTGCGTCAATAAGCACCAGTACAGGCTGTCGGGTGCGGGTGTGCCAACACAAACTCCAGTACAGGCTGTCAGGTGTGCCAAAATAAAGACCAAAGCAGATAACTCAGTATATAATTACGAGGCACAAGGAGTGGTAAGGGGTGTATATCGAGAATGAGGGCTGTGGGGGGCGGTGGGCGGCAGTTGGCAAAACAAAGACCAATACAGACTACCCTGTGTGCCTGTCCTTGCAGACCAAGGAGAGCTACCTGGTGCATGTCAAGAATCCTGATAAGCAGGAACACCACGAGGGGCTCTCCCTGCTATCCCCTGGAACTCCCCTGAGGATGAATGGGACTGACTTGCCAAGTATTAAGCAGGTAAGCCCCCCCCCTCTCCCCCCCCCCCTTCTCCCCCTCCTTCTCTCCCTCCTTCCCCCACTCCTTCCCCTCCTCCCCCTCCTTTCCCCGCCCCTCTCCCATCTCCCCTCTCCCCTCCACCCCCCACCCCTCCACCCCCTCCTCCCCCTCCTTTCCCCGCCTCTCTCCCCCTTTCCCCTTGCCCCCCCCTTCCCCCCCTTCTCCCCCCTCCTTCTCCCTCCCCCCCCTCCTCCCCCTCCTCCCCGCCCCCGTCCCCTCTCCCCTTGTCCCCCCCCCCCCCCCCCTACCCCCTATCACCCCCCAACCCCCAATCCCAGCAATCTATGCATGCATGTATGTGTGTTGTTTAAAGTGTAATTCCACGGATGTATACTATAGTTTTCTGGAAGGTACATGCATTTTATAATACTCTATATGTTAAATCTGTAAACAAACCCATGCAATTTGAGAACGATATGACCCTGTTATTCCACCTTTTCCCAATATATTTTTGTGTATTACCGGTAATACAAAGCCACCCAGGACAAGGGGTAGGCCGGAAAGGCTAATGGGAATTGTGAAAGTATGGGGAAGTAAGACGTGTGTGTTTGTGTGTGTGTGGAGGGGGGTGGGTGGGGTGTGTTTGTGTGTCAATAGGACTTCACGCAGCTGTTCAGAATGCAATCTATAAGAAATATCACCTCAACAATACTTCACCTCACCATCACCTCACTGATGCCAACTCGACCCCTCACCTTCATCTTCACACGTCACACGTGACCTTCATACGTCACACGTCACCTTCACACGTCACCTTCATCTTCACATGTCACACGTCACCTTCACACGTCACACGTCACCTTCACACGTCACCTTCATCTTCACATGTCACACGTCACCTTCACACGTCACACGTCACACGTAACCTTCACACATCACCTTCATGTTCACACGTCACCTTCACAGTGTCATCTTCACACGTCACCTTCACACGTCACCTTTATCTTCACGCGTCACCTACACCTTCACACGTCACCTTCATCTTCACACGTCACACATCACACGTCACCTTCATGTTCATACATCACACGTCACCTTAACACGTCACCTTCATCTACACACGTCGCACATCTCCTCCACACGTCACCTTCATGTTCATACGCCACACGTCACCTTAACACGTCACCTTCATGTACACACGTCGCACGTCTCCTCCACACGTCACCTTCATCTACACACGTCGCACATCTCCTCCACACGTCACCTTCATGTTCATACGTCACACGTCACTTTAACACGTCACCTTCATGTACACACGTCGCATGTCTCCTCCACACGTCACCTTCATGTTCATACGTCACACGTCTCCTCCACACGTCACCTTCATGTTCATACGTCACACGTCACCTTCACACGTCACCTTCATCTTCACACGTTACACGTCACCTCCACACGTCACCTTCATGTTCATACGTCACACGTCACCTTCATATTCATACGTCACACGTCACCTTCATGTTCATATGTCACACGTTACCTTCACATGTCACCTTCATCTTCACATGTCACCTTCATCGTCACACGTCACATGTCACCTTCATCGTCACACGTCACCTTCACCTTCACACGTCACCTTTACATGTCACCTTCATTTTCACACGTCACACGTCACCTTCATGCGTCACCTTGACCTTCACACGTCACACGTCACCTTCATCTTCACACGTCACCTCCATCTTCACACGTCACACGTCACCTTGACCTTCACACGTCACCTTCATCTTCACACGTCACCTTGACCTTCACACGTCACCTTCACCTTCACACGTCGCACGTCACCTTCATCTGCACATGTCACCTTGACCTTCACACGTCACCTTCACCTTCACACGTCGCACGTCACCTTCATCTGCACATGTCACCTTGACCTTCACACGTCACCTTCGCCTCCACACGTCACACATCAGCTTTACATGTCACCTTCGTTTTCACACGTCACACATCACCTTCACGCGTCACCTTGACCTTCACACGTCACATTACCTTCATCTTCACAAGTCACCTCCATCTTCACACGTCACACGTCACCTTGACCTTCACCCGTCACCTTCATCTTCACACGTCACACGTCACCTTCACATGTCACCTTCATCTTCACACGTCACCTCCACCTTCACTTCCACTTTCACCTTCACCTTCACTTCCACCTTCATCTTCACACGTCATCTCCACCTTCACTTCCACTTTCACCTTCACCTTCACTTCCACCTTCATCTTCACCTTTACATCCATCTTCACACAGGCTTGGGAAGGAGACATTACAGCATGGATGCCTGTAACCCAGTCAGCTGATTTCAAAGGTATGACGCGTGATTTTGCTTGTTCACCTGCACCTTAACCTACACCTACACCACCTGAACCACCTTCACCTTACACCACCTTCACCACCCACACAGCCTAGACCTACACCCCTTGCACCTACACCTACACCACCACCTACACCCACACCACCTACACCTATTTCCACACCACCTAAACCTACATCTACACCTACAGCTGCACCCCTTACACCTTCAACTACACCCCTTACACCTACACCTACTCCTACACCACCACCTACACCCACACCACCTACACCTATTCCCACACCACCTACATCTACACCTACATCTACACCTACAGCAACACCCCTTACACCTACACCACCTACACCTACACCACCACCACCACCTACACCTACAACCACACCACCTCCTTCACCCACCTACACCTACACCTGTACCCACACCCACACCACCACGACCTACACCTACACCTAAACCCACACCACTACCACCTACACCTACACCCACACCACCTGCACCTACACCTATGCCCACACCACCACCACCTACACCTACACCCCTACCCACACCACCACCTACATATATACACACACCATCACATACACCTACACCCACACCACGTACGCCCACACCACGTACGCCCACACCACCTACACCTATACCCATACCACCACCACCTACACCTACACCTATACCCAAAACACCACCACCTACACCCATACCCACACCTACACCCACACGTACACCCACACGTACACCCACGCGTACACCCATACGTACAACCACACGTACACCCACACGTACACCCACACATACACCCACACATGCACCCACACCTACACCCACACCTACACCCACACCTACACCCTCACATACACCCACACGTACACCCACACGTACACCCACACCTACATCAACAGCATCAACTTATTCTGGATTTAGTATCTTTAAATTCCTTCAAATAAAAGCTCTGGCCCAACCCCTTTGTTTTGTGTATTTTGATTCCTTTTTAAACCCTGACCCCAACCCCTTTGCTTAGTATCTTTTGATTCCTTTTTAAACCCTTACCCCAACCCCTTTGTTTGGATTTAGTATCTTTAAATTATTTTTTAAACCTTGACCCCAACCCCTTTGTTTGGATTTAGTATCTTTTAATTCCTTTTTAAACCCTGACCCCAACCCCTTTGTTTGGATTTAGCATCTTTTAATTCCTTTTTAAACCCTGACCCTAACCCCTTAGTTTGGATTTAGTATCTTGCAATTCCTTTTTAAACCCTGACCCCAACCCCTTTGTTTGGATTTAGCATCTTTTAATTCCTTTTTAAACCCTGACCCTAACCCCTTAGTTTGGATTTAGTATCTTTCAAATCCTTTTTAAACCCTGACCCCAGCCCCTTTGTTTGGATTTAGTATATTTTAATTCCTTTTTAAACCCTGACCCCAACCCCTCTGCCTGCTCTCTTTGAATGCAGTTAGCCAGCTGAAGGGGAGGTAAGAAGAGCTACGTTTGTAATTCCTCTGTATTTGGGCGGTACCCCAAGTACCGGCCAATTCCTCTGTACTAGCAAGTACCGGCCCTCTGTACTAGCAAGCCTTGGGCAGCCTTTAGCTGCCTCGCGTTAGCACCGCCGATAGTTTGTTGGTGTCATACTCAGCAAACTTCAGAGCCAATCAAGAGGCTTTGCATGTCATGTATTCATTGTTAGGGCTTGTTTAGGGCGGGGTCACACTTTAGTGGTGTGTGTGAATGTTTGGGTGTGTGTGTGTAGTGCATTGTTAGGGCTTGTTTTGGTCCGAGTCACACTTTAGCGGTGTGTGTGTATGTTTCGGTGCGTGTGTAGTGCATTGTTAGGGCTTGTTTTGGGCAGGGTCACACTTTAGCGGTGTGTGTATGTTTAGGTGTTTGTGTAGTGCATTGTTAGGGCTTGTTTTGGGCGGTGTGTGTGTGTATGTTGTGAACGGTGTGTGTGTGTATGTTTGTGTGTGTGTGTAGTGCATTGTGCATTGTATGTTATTTTGGGCGGGGTGTGTGTATGTTTGTGTGTGTGTGTAGTGCATTATTAGGGCTTTTTTGGGGTCCAAGTCACACTTCAGCGGTGTGTGTATGTTTAGGTGTGTGTGTAGTGCATTGTTATGGCTTGTTTTCAGCATAGTCACACTTTAGCGGTGTGTGTATGTATGTTTGTGTGTGTGTACTCCATTGTCAGGTTCATGTTACATTGTCCTTGTCTTGCCCGCTACCTGCTTATATCCAACAGTCCCTGCATCTCTTGTTTCCATCGTCAGGGCTTGTTTTGGGTGGAGTCACACTTGAGCCATGTGTGTGTGTATGTGTGTACTCCATTGTCAGGTTCATGTTGCATTGTCCTTGTCTTGCCCGCTACCTGCTTATATCCAACAGTCCCTGCATCTCTTGTTTCCATCGTCAGGGCTTGTTTTGGGTGGAGTCACACTTGAGCCATGTGTGTGTGTGTGTGTGTGTGTGTGTGTACTCCATTGTCAGGTTCATGTTGCATTGTCCTTGTCTTGCCCGCTACCTGCTTATATCCAACAGTCCCTGCATCTCTTGTTTCCATCGTCAGGGCTTGTTTTGGGTGGAGTCACACTTGAGCCATGTGTGTGTGTATGTGTGTACTCCATTGTCAGGTTCATGTTGCACTGTCCTTGTCTTGCCTTCTACCTGCTTATATTCAACAGTCCCTGCATCTTCTGTTTCCATCGTCAGGGCTTGTTTTGGGTGGAGTCACACTTGAGCCATGTGTGTGTATGTGTGTGTACTCCATTGTCAGGTTCATGTTGCACTGTCCTTGTCTTGCCTTCTACCTGCTTATATTCAACAGTCCCTGCATCTTCTGTTTCCAGTGCTGTATTGTCCATGTCTCAGCCCGTTTCAGTGATACGATTGGTCTAGTGGTACTACAAATCGCTGAAACGAAGCAGGGCCCGGGGTCAATCTACTCTCTATCTTTCAATATGCTCTTCTTTCAATACTCTCTATAGCCTTCAATATTCTATACTTTCAATACATTCCACCTCACGCACTTATATAAACTCGTCCATTCTCTTTCTCTGTCAATCTACTCTCTATCTTTCAATATGCTCTTCTTTCAATACTCTCTGTAGCCTTCAATATTCTCTACTTTCGATGCATTCCACCTCCCGCACTAATATAAACTCGTTCATTCTCTTTCTCTGTCAATCTACTCTCTATCTTTCAATATGCTCTTCTTTCAATACTCTCTGTAGCCTTCAATATTCTCTATTTTCAATACATTCCACCTCACGCACTAATATAAACTCGTCCATTCTCTTTCTCTGTCAATCTACTCTCTATCTTCCAATATGCTCTATAACTTTCAATACTCTCTGTAGCCTTCAATATTCTCTATTTTCAATACATTCCACCTCACGCACTAATATAAACTCGTCCATTCTCTTTCTCTGTCAATCTACTCTCTATCTTTCAATATGCTCTATAACTTTCAATCCACCTAGTAGCCTTCAATATTCTCTACTTTCAATGCATTCCACCTCACGCACTCATATAAACTCGTCCATTCTCTTTCTTCGTCAATCTACTCTCTATCTTTCAATGTACTCGATTACAGGCAGGGAGAACTTGGGTGGAAGCCGGAGGATGTGTTTGAACGATATATCAGCGAGCATAGATTGGCCAAGGCGGTAGTACAAGGTCTAGGTGGGTGTTGTGTTTTTGTCCCCCCCCCCCCCCCCCCCCCCCCCCCCCCCCCCCATCCCTCACCCCTCACCCCCCCAAACCCATCATCCCTCTTCCCACCATCTTCCCACCCCACCCCCAAATCCCAACCTCCACCCACCACCCACCACCACCCCTCAACTCCCCCAAACCCCATCGCTTCCCCCACCACCCCCACCACCCACCATCATCCCTCACCCCCACCCCTCCACTACATGCAGCCTTGGGCATGAAGGACCGGGTCTTTGCAGAAGGGCCTGCAACACCCCTCACCCCACCCCCACTCCTCACCCCCCACCTCCATCCCTCCACTACATGCAGCCTTGGACATGAAGGACCGGGTCTTTGCAGAAGGGCCTGCAACACCCCTCACCCCACCCCCACTCCTCACCCCCCACCTCCACCCCTCCACTACATGCAGCCTTGGACATGAAAGACCGGGTCTTTGCAGAAGGGCATGCAACACCCCTCACCCCACCCCCACTCCTCACCCCCCACCTCCATCCCTCCACTACATGCAGCCTTGGACATGAAGGACCGGGTCTTTGCAGAAGGGCCTGCAACACCCCTCACCCCACCCCCACTCCTCACCCCCCACCTCCATCCCTCCACTACATGCAGCCTTGGACATGAAGGACCGGGTCTTTGCAGAAGGGCCTGCAACACCCCTCACCCCACCCCCACTCCTCACCCCCCACCTCCATCCCTCCACTACATGCAGCCTTGGACATGAAGGACCGGGTCTTTGCAGAAGGGCCTGCAACACCCCTCACCCCACCCCCACTCCTCACCCCCCACCTCCACCCCTCCACTACATGCAGCCTTGGACATGAAAGACCGGGTCTTTGCAGAAGGGCCTGCAACACCCCTCACCCCACCCCCACTCCTCACCCCCCACCTCCATCCCTCCACTACATGCAGCCTTGGACATGAAGGACCGGGTCTTTGCAGAAGGGCCTGCAACACCCCTCACCCACCCCCACTCCCTCACCCCCCCACCTCCATCCCTCCACTACATGCAGCCTTGGACATGAAGGACCGGGTCTTTGCAGAAGGGCCTGCAACACCCCTCACCCCACCCCCCCACTCCTCACCCCCCACCTCCATCCCTCCACTACATGCAGCCTTGGACATGAAGGACCGGGTCTTTCCAGAAGGGCCTGCAACACCCCTCACCCCACCCCACTCCTCACCCCCCACCTCCACCCCTCCACTACATGCAGCCTTGAAACATAAAGGACCGGGTCTTTCCAGAGGGGCCTGCAACACCCTCACCCCACCCCACATCCTCACTCCCCCACCCTCCACCCCCTCCACTACATGCAGCCTTTGACATAAAGGACAAGGTAGGGATTGAAGAGCCCTTGACAACCGAATATGAGATGTATCAGGCGAAGATGAAGGCTGAGGCCATGGCGAAGGCTGACATATTTGATGAGGTGCGGCTCATGTGGTAGCTGGTTGTAGCTGATGTATTTGATGAGGTGTGGCTCATGTGGTAGCTGGTGGTAGCTGACATATTTGATGAGGTGCAGCTCACGTGGTAGCTGGTTGTAGCTGATGTATTTGATGAGGTGCGGCTGATGTGGTAGCTGGTTGTAGCTGATGTATTTGATGAGGTGGGCGGGCATGTGTAGTCTGGTGGTAGCTGTTGGTAGCGATTGTAATTTGATAGGTGCGGCTCAATGCGGGGGGGGTGGTGAGCTGGTGTAAGCTGGTGCAGCTGATGTATTTGATGAGGTGCAGCTCATGTGGTAGGTGGTGGTAGATGGTGGTAGGTTGTGGTAGCTGGTGGTAGCTGATGTATTTGATGAGGTGGGGCTCATGTGGTAGCTGGTGGTAGGATGTGGTAGCTTATTTATTTGGTGAGGTGCGGCTCATGTGGTAGCTGGTGGGAGGTGGTGGTAGGTGATGTATTTGATGAGGTGCGGCTCATGAAGTAGCTGGTGGTAGGTGGTGGTCGCTGATGTATTTGATGAGGTGCAGCTCGTGTAGTAGCTGGTGGTAGGTGGTGGTCGCTGATGTATTTGATGAGGTGCGGCTCATGTGGTAGCTGGTGGGAGGTGGTGGTAGCTGATGAGGTGCGTCTCATGTGGTAGCTGATGTATTTGATGAGGTGCGTCATGGCGGGTGCACGGTGCGGTGACACACGACCTGCAGAGTCGTCGTCGTCTCTGCAAGGCGAAGAACGGAAAGAACAGGGAGGGAAAGGTGGATGGTAGTATGAGTATTGTGAATTGAGGTGCGGCGTTCAGGAAGTAGGCTGGTGGTAGGGATGGAAAAAAGGGTGGTAAGGTAGCTGATTTATTTGATTATGTTCCGCTCCTGTGGTACGCTGGTGGTAGCTGTGTATTTGAATGAGGTGCGGCTCATAAGTGGTAGCATGGATGGTAGGGTGGTGGTAGCTGCTTGGTATTTGATGAGGTGCGGCTCATGTGGTAACCTGGTGGTAGTGGTGGTAGCGTGTTGAGGTACGTCTCTATGTGGTAGCTGTGTAGTCTATTTATTTGATCAGGTGCGGCTCAATTTGGTAGCTGGTGGTATCTGGTGTAGCTTGATGTCTTTGGCTGAGTTGCCAGCTCATGGGTAGCTGTGGAGGTGGTGGTAGCTGATGTATTTGATGAGGTGCGGCTCATGTGGTAGCTGGTGGTAGCTGGTGGTAGCTGATGTATTTGATGAGGTGCAGCTCGTGTAGTAGCTGGTGGTAGGTGGTGGTCGCTGATGTATTTGATGAGGTGCGGCTCATGTGGTAGCTGGTGGTAGCTGGTGGTAGCTGGTGGTAGCTGATGTAATTGATGAGGTGCGGCATATGTGGTAGCTGGTGATAGGTTGTGGTAGCTGATGTATTTGATGAGGTGCGGCATATGTGGTAGCTGGTGGTAGCTTATGTATTTGATGAGGTGGGTGCTCATGGGGTTAGCTGGTGTAGCTGATTTATGTGATGAAGGTGTGGCTCTGTGGTACTGGTGTTAGTTATGGTAGGTGATGTATTTGATGAGTGCAGCTCCATGTGTAGCTGAGGTAGCGATTATATTGCATAGGTGCGGCATATGGTGTGGCTTTGGTAGCTGGTGGTAGGTTGTGGTACTGATGTATTTGTGAGGGGGCTCATGTGGTAGCTGGTGGTAGGGTGTAGCTGATGTATTGTTGAGGTGCAGCTTCTTGGTAGTAGCCGTGGTAGCTGGTGTACTGGTGTATTTGGATGAGGTTCGGCTAATGTTGTAGCTGGTGGTATTGGTGGCACTGATTTATTTGATGAAGATGCGGCTCTTTGGTCGCTGTGGTACTGTTGTAGGTGGTGGTAGCTGATGTATTTCATGAGGTGCGGCTCATGTGGTAGCTGGTGGTAGGTGGTGGTAGCTGATGTATTTGATGTGGCGCGGCTCATGTCGTAGCTGGTGGTAGCTGGTGGTAGCTTGTGGTAGGCTGTGGTAGCTGATGTATTTGATGAGGTGCGGCATATGTGGTAGCTGGTGATAGGTTGTGGTAGCTGATGTATTTGATGAGGTGCGGCATATTTGGTAGCTGGTGGTAGCTGATTATTGATGAAGGTGGGCGGCTCATGGGTACTGGTGAGGTTGTGGTAGTTGTATGTAGCTGATTTATTGACATTAGGTGGGGGCTCATGTGGTAGCTGATGTATTTGATGAGGTGGGGCTCTGTTGTTAGCTGATGTATTTTGCATGAGTGCGGCATAGTGGTATCTGGTGGTAGCTTGATGTTTTGATGAGGTGGGCTCATGTGGGGGTAGCTTGGTGGTAGCTGAATTTATTTTTTGATTAGGGTGGCTCATGTGGTGGTGTGGTGGTAGGTGAATGTTTTGATTGGTGGCAGCTCATGTGTAAGCTGTTGTAGCTGATGTCTTTGATGATGTGCGGCATATGTGGTACTGGTGGGTAGTTGTTGTAGCTGAATGCATTTGATGAGGTGGGCTCATGTGGTAGCTGGTTTATGTGGTGGTAGTGACTGTATTTGATGGAGGTTCGGCTCATGTGGTTATCTGTGTTACTGGGTGGTAGCTGATGAGGTGCGGCTCATGTGGTAGCTGGTGGTAGCTGATGTATTTGATGAGGTGCGGCTCATGTGGTAGCTGGTGGTAGGTGGTGGTAGCTGATGTATTTGATGAGGTGCGGCTCATGTGGTAGCTGGTGGTAGTTGTGGTAGCTTAGTGGTTTGATGAGGTTGCGGCGTAAAACATGTGGTGCTGGTGGTAACTGGGTGTAGCTGATGTAATTATGATGAGGTGCGGCGCATTTGGTAGCTGGTGGAGCTGTGGTAGCTGATGTAGTTTCCACTGAGGTAACTGCTCATGGTGGTAGCGGTGGTAGGTGGTGGTAGCTGATTTCTTTGAATGTGGCGCGGCTCAATTTCGTAGCTAGTGGTTAGCGGGTTGGTAGCTTGTGGTAGGCTGGTAGCTGAGTATTATGAGGTGCGCCATGTGGTAGCTGGTGTGTAGGTGGTGGGTAAGTTGGATGTAAATTTGATGAGGTCGGGCTCATGTGGTACCCTGGTGTAACTAGTGTACTGATGTCTTTGATTGCGTGCTGCGCATGTGTATCTCCAGCTGAGTGGACGACCCTATGCTACTTTCTGAGGTGCGGCCTCATGTGGTAGCTGGTTGGTAGGTGGCTGGTTAGCTGATGTATTGAGTGGCGCGGCTCATGTCGGAGCTCGGTGGTAGCTGGTCGGAGGCCTTTTCCCGTGGTAGCGCTCCGTGGTAGCTGATGTATTTGATGAGGTGCGGCATATGTGGTAGCTGGTGATAGGTTGTGGTAGCTGATGTATTTGATGAGGTGCGGCATATGTGGTAGCTGGTGGTAGCTGATGTATTTGATGAGGTGCGGCTCATGTGGTAGCTGGTGGTAGGTTGTGGTAGGTTGTGGTAGCTGATGTATTTGATGAGGTGGGGCTCATGTGGTAGCTGATGTATTTGATGAGGTGGGGCTCATGTGGTAGCTGATGTATTTGATGAGGTGCGGCATATGTGGTATCTGGTGGTAGCTGATGTATTTGATGAGGTGGGATCATGTGGTAGTGGTGTCGTGATGGATTTGATGACCGGTGTTGCTCATGTGGTAGGTGGGGTGGTGATGTGTTTTGATGAGGTTGCAGCTCATGTGGAGCTGTTTTTTTGGTAGTGATGTATTGATGAGGTGCGGCATATTTTGTCGGTTTTTAGCTGGTGGTAGGTTGTGGTAGCTGAGTATTGATGACCAGTGGGGTTCATGTGCGTAAGCTGGGGTAGGTGGTGGTAGCTGATGTATCTTGAGAGGTCGGCTCACTGTGGTAGCTGGTGGTAGCTGGTGGTAGCTCATGTATTTGATGAGGTGCGGCTCATTTGGTAGCTGGTGGTAGCTGGTGGTAGCTGACGTATTTGATGAGGTGCGGCATATGTGGTAGGTGGTGGTAGCTGGTGGTAGGTTGTGGTAGCTGATGTATTTGATGAGGTGGGGCTCATGTGGTAGCTGGTGGTAGCTGATGTATTTGATGAGGAGGGGCTCATGTGGTAGCTGGTGGTAGCTGATGTATTTGATGAGGTGCGGCTCATTTGGTAACTGGTGGTAGGTGGTGGTAGCTGATATATTTGATGAGGTTGCCGCTCATGTGGTAGCTGGTGGTAGCTGGTGGTAGCTGGTGGTAGCTGATGTATTTGATGAGTTGGGGCTCATGTGGTAGCTGATGTATTTGATGAGGTGCAGCTCGTGTGGTAGCTGGTGGTAGGTGCTACATGTAGCTGGGGTATCCTAGGGCTAATTGTACTGACTAGCTAGACCCAACTGCAGTAGTCGAGTTTTCCCCAGTCACCACAACTAACCCCACAAGTGCTCAATTAAGTACCGCGGTGTTTAGGGGTGCTACTTTACAATCTTTGGGGGTTGATTTTAAGGCAAAACAAACTGCTATAAGCACTCCACAGTCTACTTGCCTTGGAGCACCATGGTGCTATGTGAAGGCACTAATTTATTTCCTTACAAATAGCCCTGACCCCCTCCCCACCCCACCCCACTTCAACCTACACACACCAAACCCCCCACACAATACACACACACACCACACACACACACACCAACCCACACCACACCATTGGCATAATCCTCCCCCCCCCCCCCCCAGCCCACCCCCCCAGACCCACCCCACCCACCCCCACTGCAAACCTACCCCCCACCACAACCCACCCCCCCCCACCCCCACCACCCTCAAACCCAACCCACCATGCCACTAAACATTCCACCCCAACCCATACACCCAACCCCAATCCCACTCAAACCCAAACCTAATCACCCATACACCCACCCCACCCCACCCCCCACCTCCCACCATTCCCCCCACCCCACCGTGCCTTACTCCCCCCCCCCCACCCCCCCCCCCATACCACAATCCCACCCCACCCATCCCTTCCCAACTTACCACCCCCCCCCCCCCCTCACCTTCCCCCCCCGCACGAAACCTACTATCCCACACACCCACCCACCCACCCATCCCCACCCTACCACCCCTGACCCCCAACTACACCATGCCACACTCCCACCCCATCCCCCACACCCCCAAGCCAAGCCAACCAAACTAACCCCCCATCCCCCTCCCACCCCTGCAACTACCCCCACACCCACCCCAAACCTTACTCCCCCCCACCCACACCATGCAAATATCCCACCCCATCCCCCACCAAGCAAGCAGACTCATACCTAACCACCCACCAAACCCACTCCCACCCACCCCTGATATCCTGTGCTTCCAACCTTTTTTTATGAGCAACAGGAGACTCGGGAACAAAACAACATACAAAAAACAAAACACCAAGAAGCACCCAGCCAACAGGACAAAACAAAACAAACGCCCAACGAACAAAAAAAAAAAAGAGCACACCCCAAAAAAAAAAAAACACCAAACAAACAAAAACACACAAACAAAACGAAAACGAAAAAGCCCGAACAACCGCAAGCACCCAAAACAGCCCTACACAAGCACACAGCACAAACAAAATGAAAAACGCAAAAAAAAAAACCAAGGAAAATACGACAAAGCCAAGGAGAAACAAAAACGAAAGGACCCAACAAAAAACCACTGAACCCTCACGCCGACCAAACCCCCCACCCACCACCACCACCAGCCACCACCCCACCCAGGACACCCAGGGTTGAGATTGTATATTCAGCTTCGTTTTCCTGCTACCAGCGCTTGGAGAGCTCCCTCTTAAGGTTGCTGCTGCCTGCCACCCCTGATAGTGGGGACCCCCCCCCACCCCACACACCCACCCCAACCTACCCCCCCACCCGACACCCCCACCCCAACCAGGATAATAATGGCTGGGAAATCGTCTTAGGCTACGTTTTCCTGCTGCTGGCGCGTGGAGAGCTCCCTCTTTCTGCTGCTGCTGCTGCTGCTGCTGCTTCCACCCCTATTAGTGGGGACATCTCTGAAATGGAGCGTGAAAAGGCGTACTTCCATCGCATGTGTAACTCCTACTTCTGTGTCAACCGCCACACTACGCACTACAGTGAGCTGTGCAAGACAAGGTGTTTACCTGACTGACCTGTCAATAATTCACTGTATATGTGTTTGGCGGACACCCCATGGTCACCCGTTTGTCCGCTTGTTTGTCACCAGGCCCTATC
Source organism: Chlamydomonas sp. ICE-L (assembly GCA_013435795.1). Taxonomy (NCBI): domain Eukaryota; kingdom Viridiplantae; phylum Chlorophyta; class Chlorophyceae; order Chlamydomonadales; family Chlamydomonadaceae; genus Chlamydomonas; species Chlamydomonas sp. ICE-L. The sequence goes on along the minus strand of JACBWV010000610.1, from coordinate 152,718,898 downwards.
TATGTTGTAAACCCTGGCTTTGGCCTCTTCCATTTGTGAAGCCAATTTTCTGCGTCACTAACGACGCGCCTTCTGCTGTATCTTGTTACATACATATATATATATATATATATATATATATATATATATATATATATATATATATATATATAACAAGATACATCAGTTTGTTTGTTTGCCTGCGGTGTCATAACTGCATTAATAGAATCCTTGACGATTTTTTGTGTACTTGTTGGCTATGTATCTCCATAGGTGCCTAAGTCTTGGTGAGCATGAATCGCATGGTTTTAGCCAATGGCCTGCAGTCCAAAGACAAATATTTGTTGGCATAAAGTTGCCCAACCACATTGGTTCAATAAATAAATACTCAAATTTGGGTTTGCTCAATTTGTGGGAACCAGGTTAAGTGAAACATGCTAATTTCTTAACTATGGGCGTCCCTAAGTTGAATCACCTTTTTCATAAAGATGATTCAAGGTCTATCTCGCTCAAAACAAATTCCATCAAAATATAAAGTAGGTAGTCCTACAGCTCACACCTTCCTTTACATGACATGGTAATGGCAGGTTGTGGGATGTAGCATTCAGGCGGTACGGCAGTACACAGAGCCAAAAATCACTGATTATTTGCATTTCGTGGGTGTCCTAACTCATGTGCGTAGCTGCGTAGACTCAGTTGCATCATTCTGAGCTTCAGTTTTTACTTGATAGCATGTAGAATAACTGAAAACAAAAAAAAAGTTTTGCAAATTTCAAATTTCAAATTACACTTTTCAAATAAATTAAAACAAAGTTGTTTTTTAAACTATTCTTCAAACGTCCACATCTGAAGTTAGATTTGTATTTGGGGATGGGGGTGAAATCTCAAGTTGGGAGGTGGAATTGGGACTAAGGGAGGTGAATTTTCGAGTTGTACTGCTATTCAAGTAAATTCCGAGGCCAAGGCTGAAGCGCAGCCTCCGACCTTGTGGTAGGGGTTCGATACGCCTTTCATCCCTTGGAAAATTCAGTCGCGGCAGCTCGCGCGATCCCGTACCGTGACCTCGTTGAAGTTGATTCAAGCTTTTTGTACATTTCCTGTACTGCCAGCCGGCCTCCCGAGCTGGGCTGCTCGCGGCCAGATGCGAATGCGAGCAGAAATTTGCTGCGCGCCTAGCTGACGCATTAGCGGACAATATGATCTGCTCAGAATTCAATTCTGAGCAGTTGGGGTCGTGTGGGACCTTGAATCACAAAAACGATTCAACTTTAGGACTTCGGCTCTTATGGAGATATAGCCTTTTTTATTTATCCCCCCTATATATACATATATATGCTGCCTACATTTATTATCTATCATCTCATGTATATCAGTTTGTTTCAAATCTGAAAGTGGATTTTTTCTAGCTTTTATATTATCGCTCCTACTCTCTCTATATATAGGAGGTGGAGCAATTTAACCTAAGGGTCCGACGAGGTCCGAAGCCTTCATCTCACGCCACCTGAGGATGCCGCATGGAAGGGTTGAGACATAACACAGACACCGTTCCGAGCAGCAGGCACGACCGCAATTCAACAACTCGCAACTTAACTGAACTCAACTCGCAACTCAACAACTCGTCACTCAACAACTCGCCACTCAACTCAACTCAACTCAACTCAACTCAACTCGCATCTCGCAGCTAAACAACATGTATATGCTTCGGAGGTTAGGGCTAACGTCAAACAAAATTAGCCCTATTATGGCTATTAGCTAAATGAGCTCTAATAGTAATAGCTAATTGAGCCAAACTTAGCCAAAACAACCCAGAAAAAGTGCCATGTGTGTAGGAGAGTGTTGTTATGTATACTACTGACTTTGTGGCAATTGTGTATGGTCTGACGGTCATGAGTTCATGATGAAGTAGCTCATAACTGCTGAGCGAACGAAGATCGCTGCATGATTATATCAACGCGTTTCATGGGAGGAAAATAAGTATATATGTAGACCACATAATATGGTAACAATCCTGGATGGCTCTGTCCAAACTCTAGACCAGTTATTTATTTTTATTTTTTGACTAAGTAGGGTACGTATGTAGGGCTACGTAAGGTACGTACGACGGGCTACGTAGGGCACCACAGGGTATGCACGAGGGGCTACGTAGGGCTGCGTATGTAGGGCTACGTAGGGTATCTACGATGGGTTATGTATAGCTACGTAGGGAACGTGTGATGGGCTACGTAGGGCTACGCAGGGTACGTACGACGGGCCACGCAGGGCTACGTAGGGCTGTGTACGTAAGGCTACGTAGGGTACCTACGACGGGCTACGTAGGGCTATGTAGAACTGTGTACGTAGGGCTACGTATTGTACGTGCGACGGGCTCCGTAGGGTACGCACGACGGGCTACGTAAGGCTACGTACAACGACGTGCTATTTCTCTTCTTTTCACCTCTAGTTAGCACTAAAAATACGGGATATTTTTTAGCGCTAATTAGCCCTAATAGCGCTATTAGCGCTAAGGAGCTAAGACCCCCCCTCCGAACCCTAAACATATATATATGATTCGCCTCCTGCGAATTCTGCCTTATGCAACCTTCGCCTCCTGCGTATTCTACCTGTTGCGCATCCTGCCCGATTTCTCCTTTTCCCGCCTGAGTCCTTCCACCTGATTTCGGTAGCGCTACAGTTCGTCTTCCTGCAAGCTTTTTCCCCTGCATCTCTGCAAGACCTTTCCCTTGCGTCAAGAGACCTGTCGCTGCGCACAACGGGAGGTGACGTGGTGAGTCAGCTGACCTGTCAGAAATGTCTGAATCGCATCCATCCCACAACACTTACTTGACTGAAAATTCTTCCCACTGCATTGAGAAACATGTCGCTCCGCATTTTGCCTTGCCAAGTACGCATCAAAGTTGACCGAATGAAAAATCTCGCCGAGCATTCTCGCCCTAACTTGACTGAACATCTCAAATCAGCAACTTGACTGCAACTTCTTCCCACTGCATCGATAAACATGTCGTCGCTGTGCATTGTGCTATAGCGAGCACGCGGCAAAGTTGAATGGATGAACCTAGCGATGTTTCCAAGTCTCAGATCGAGTTGACTTTTTTTGGGGGGGGGGGAGTACGGTGGTGTTTGTGTGCTTGTGGGTGCACAAGGGAGACCATCGGAAGGGATATGCGTCCGTCAATGTTTTAAGTTGCATGCACTGCAGAGAAAACCGTTTTGCAACCCAGCCCAAAACAGGTGTGGCCAACGGGAGAGAAGGGGGGAGGGGGCGGATAATGGTTTGGTGGTGGTGGTGTGTGAATGGGGGGGGGGGCTTCAAGTGTGAACCATTATGTAACCAGCCCCAAATAGGTGTGGCCAAAGGCCAAACGGGCACCGTACTATGATCGGGGGGGGGGGGGGGGGGGGGGGGGGGCTTCGTGAGAGTAGGTGTGGCCACCGGCCACACGGGCTACCGTACTAGTATATATATTTATATATATATATATAAATAAACATAATTGGATTATTGCGAGCTGGCGCTGGCTGGCTTCCGCTTTTTCCGTTTGCGGCCGACTTCTTACCCACCTGCCCGATCCAGCTCCCCACCCATCCAAATTTGAAAACGTTGACACAGCTGGAGCGCTCATTTTGTGTCGATGAGTATTTAACTTTTTCCGCATTTGTTATGAGCACCTGTTCAGACCAACGATGGCGCTCAGACTCATCGTCTATAATCTTTTGCTTCTCGATGCCACCATGCACGCGCACAACCAGCAAAATTAGACAGAAGGGCGGCGAATACAGCCATAGTGGTACTGCTATCGTCCCATGTCTGCGACCACTTTCCATTGCATGGAGAAGTATGTCACTGCGCATTGTTTGATAGCGAGCGCGAGTTGAATGAATTAACCAATTCAGGAGGTTGACTTAGATTCCTTTTACAGTAGCTTTTCATTTCCTGACTACAAAGTTACCCTTAAGGGTTTAGGAAATAAGCACTTGCAGGCTTCATCATTGTCAGTAACTTGATATTGCATAAGTTAAGGGGCCTGCTCCTTGACATTGAGTCAGTGCCCGAGAGTTCCAGCGATCTTCAGATGGGGCCCCTTTTGGTACAGGTGCAGTACATCAATTTATTTAGGTATGAGCTGGCACTGAAAGTTTTTAATCATGGGATGTGATTCATGTTCCCTTGTTTTAGGGTTTGGATCACATCCTATTTTGATTGCCTTTTCTGTCCTTGGGCTATTACCTTTAAATAAATAAATATACTGCACCATCTAGCTTGTAAGCTCCAGACCTTGCAGGTCTATCTTTGGGCTACTACCAAACAAAGTCGGTACTGTCAAATAATAGCAGAGTTGCTTCCCCTGGGTGGCTCTGGTAGCTTCTGAAGATATACTCCTGTGGGATAGAGGGATGGTGGTGAGGACTAGAAAAGATGGCAGAATCTGATAGCTCTCGCAAGGTTGAGCACTTCTTATGCTGATCTCTTGCGAGGCTTTAGATTAAATATCGGCAGAGATCAGGTTACTATTTGAATTCGCGCTGCACGGGCTACTCCTGGTTTCGCCCTGGTTCCAGTCCACTGGATTGTTTCCGTCAACACCCCAGCTTCTGTAAATGCGCGCGAAGAAGAAGCTTCGGGTATGAGCTTTGCAACTGCGCAAGTCCTGTTTTCTCAGCAGGGAAGCCGTGGGGAGAGGTAGGGGAGCATGTGTGTTTTGTTGATGCTGGGGGGAAGGAGAGGGGGTCGAGACGGGGTGGGTGGGGGGATGGAGAGATGAGGAACGTGTACGCGTTAATCAATGGGTGCGGCAGGCAAGCAGGGGGAAGAGGGAGAGGGAGGGGATCAACTGAGGGTGGAGGGGGGGGGGGGGTCATGTGAGTATTCATTTTTAATGTGTTTGATTGGGAAGGGGTGGGTGTGGTGGGCGGGGTGGGCATCATTCTTTGCTGGGTACATCCTGACCGTACTAGTATATATATATATTAATGTGTGTGTGTGTGTGGGGGGGGGGGGGGGGGGGGGGATACGGATTTTGGACCGCATGTTCAATATGGTGTCCGATTCAGATGGGAGTTGGAATTGTGGAAGTTTTATGAAAGGAGGGGGGAAATAAAGTTGAAAACAAGTTATTACCCCCACCCCTCCCACCCCCTACCCTATAACACCCTTACCCCCCTTTGCCACCTAAAATGGGGTCATTTGAAATATCATTTCTTGCCCTATCCATTTATGCTCTCACATATTTTATGGGGTTGCCCAAACGTGATTTATCGTTAAGTTCAGATTTTGGTCAAAACACTTTAGAGACCTCCAACTTTGTTCAACTTTATTTTGGGTAAAAAAAAAGTTGTTATTGGATCCTGAGGATAAGCTCTATTTAAAACAAAGATGAGGTACGGCAGCATATTTTCTGCCCCCCCCCCCTGTATATATATAGTACATTCCCGAGTGGCCGTTGGCCGCCCCCCAGCCACCCAGGTCCTGTGGCCTGCTCAGGGTTACAGAAGGTAGGCTCAGGTCCTTAGTCCCCCCCCCCCCCCCCCCCCCCCCCCCCCCCCCCCCCCCCCCCCACACACACACACACCACCACCACCACCACCACACACAAACACAGTCACGCACACTCCCTATCTCTCTTCACATGCACTCAGTCAAGGTATTTACCCCTTTGCAATAGAAAATATGTAAAGCATCCCCCCTTCCCTTCTGTACTGCACCTGCACAATCCCCTACTTTTCCTTAAATCTTCCTGCCCCCCCACCCCCATTGCCACACCCTCTCTTTCTCCCCCCTGCACAGGCTCTGCCCCACACACTTCCCAGCCATCTTCCCCCTCGCGCGACCCTCCCGTCCCTCTCCCCCGCACCCACATACACACATGTACACCCCTTCTTCCTTCCTCTTCCCCTTCACCTAAGCTTGGGCCCCCCACCCCTACCACACACGCATACCATTCCAACCCACCCCCAGCCAGACCAACAGTATCCCCTACTTTTCCCGACCTCTCCCTGTCCCTCACCCCACCCCATCCACACACACTCTTTCTCCCCCCCTCCCCCCGCACCGTCCTTTTCCCCCAACCACCAAAACGCACACACACTTACCTCTTATCCCTACCTCGTACACTTCACTCCAGTTGTAGGCTGTGATCGTGCAGAAATTGCAGGCTGTGTATTGAACCTACAAAAAACGTGCAAACGCTCAGATTCCGATCACGCCAAGTGCTCCTGATATGCACGATTGCAAAGCTACCAACTTGCAACATATTATTCTTGTGCAGTGGCCCAGTTTGGAAACCTTCGCCTTACATCTGGACAACACTCGCTGCAGCTAAATTCGCAGCGACTTTTTAAACAATCGTCGATACAATGAAAATAGATTGCATAGAAAGGATGAGTGGTGCAAGCGCTAGAAATGGAGTGGCCATGATGATGAAGATGTAGAAAGTGATGCGGGAGCCTGTTCCGGATCGCGAATTGGGACACGCGAAGGGCAGGGCAGGGAATCGCAGGGAAGAGCGGACATGGCGGGAAGGACGATGGCGTGCATGGCGGAGAGGCGAAACCGGACATTTGATTTTCTGGCCTGGTCAGGTGGCGCTACGCCATCTTCGGTTTGTGATGACGGCACCACGACGTGTATTTATATATAGAGAGAGATATAGATATAGATGCACCCATACATTTACATGGGTATATGCTTATGTATATATACCCATAGATACCTACATATACCCATACGCATTTTCATTCACACGAGCACCTCAGGTTCATACTCCTTTGGTTGGTGCAACTTGCATTTCCCACTTGCCTGCAAACTGGCAACCTTCAAATAATAATAAAAACGATATATATATCCAAACCCTACCAAAATATCCGAGTCTGGATATCTTCGAAATACCCGTCATCCCGTTATTCCGGAAATCTGTGCCTTTTTCCTAAAATACTGGGTTACCCCGACCACCAAGATATCCAAACCCTACCAAAATATCCGGGTCTGGAAATCTATATATACTAAATACTAAGCAGTCGCGGGGCTATGAACCCAGGTACGATTGCATCCATAATAGTATATAAAAAAACAATAGACAGAAATAACACCCATACGTTTATGATAACTTGGTCAGCGTTCCGGAGCGCTCCTACGTAACACTTGAATAGTGTAGGTACGGATGAATACTTTGGGCATTTGAAGAACCACATTGGGTGTGAATGGAGAGCATAAGCGCTCGCTCGAGAGAGAAAGAGAGAGAGATTGTGAAATGTATAGGGAGATGCGCTTATTTACACATGTAACATAAATGTATGATTATAAGATACGCGTGTAACAAACCAAAATTGCCGGGTAGTTTGGTCAATAGTCTGGAAAAACTGGCAAACGTACACAAGCCGTGTTATTACGTTTGCCGTCGACAGCTTGCTGCATGGCGTACACATATTTCAACAGCATGCAAATGGTAGGGAGCTCGGAGTCAAAAGATGATTCAACTATAATATAATATATATATAGGGCAAGGGATTTCATCTCTACAACTGTCATGAGAGGGACATCTTCCAGGTCATCCTGGCTCAACAACTCAGGCGCAGCCTCAGCCTCAGCCTCAGCTTCATGTTCATGCAAGGATGATGGAGGTAGCTGAGGGGAAGCTGCTGCTTGGTCAGGTTCAGGCAGGGATGCGGAAGGTAGCTGTCGGGAAGCTGCTGCTAGGTCATGTTCATGCAAGGATGGGATGAGTCAAAAGATGATTCAACTATAATATTATATGTATATATATGCGAGGGGGGGGCAAGAAAAAATACACATGCACCTCCACACATACATCTGCACCTCCACACATACATCTGCACCTCCACACTTACATCTGCACCTCCACACATACATCTGCACATCCACACATACATCTGCACCTCCACACATACATCTGCACCTCCACACATACATCTGCACCTCCACACATACATCTGCGCCTCCATACTTACATCTGCACCTCCACACATGCATCTGCACCTCCACACATACATCTGCACCTCCACACATACATCTGCACCTCCACACATACATCTGCACCTCCACACATACATCTGCACCTCCACACATACATCGGCACCATACCACAATACATCTGCACCTCCACACAGACATCTGCACCTCCACAACATACATCTGCACCTCATACTTAACATCTGAACATCCACACATGCATCTGCACCGCCACAAATAACATAGCACCTCCACACATACATCTTGCCATCCACACATACATCCATGCACCTCCACAACATACATTCGGACCTCCCACACATACATCTGCCACTCAAATACATCTGCACCTCCACACAATCATCTGCACCTCACACATACATCTGACACCTCCACACATTACATCTGCACCTCCACACTTACCTCTCACCTCCACAATACATTCTTGCACCTCCACACATAAATATGCACCTCCACACTTTTACATCTGCACCTCAAACTTAATCTGACACCTCCACACATACATCTGCACCTCCACACATACATCTGCACCTCCACACATACATCTGCACCTCCACACATACACCTGCACCTCCACACATACATCTGCACCTCCACCACCTACATCGGCACATCCACACAGACATATGCACCTCCACACAATACATCTGCACCTCAACACATTACATCTGCACCTCCAACAATAAATCTGCACCTCCACACATACATCTGGCACCTCCCACAATACATTGCACTCAACACATACATCTGCACCTCCACACATACATCTGCACCTCCACACATACATCTGCACCTCCACACATACATCTGCACCTCCACACATACATCTGCACCTCCACACATACATCTGCACCTCCACACATACATCTGCACCTCCACACATACATCTGCACCTCCACACATACATCCGCCACTCCCAAACATAATCTGCCACCTCCACACTTACATCTGCAACTCCCACACATACATCTGCACTCCACACATACATCGCAACCTCCACCACATAACATCTGCACAGCCACACATACATCGCACCTCCCAAATAATCTGCACCTACCACAAATACATCTTCACCTCCACAATTACAACTGCACCTCCACACATACATATGCACCGCATCCATACATACATCTGCACCTTCCTCACTTAACATATGCCTCCACCACATACATCTGCACCGTCCCACCATACATCTGCACCTCACACATACATCTGACACCTCCACACATACATCTGCACCTCCCACACTTAATCTGCACCTCCACACATACACTGCACCTCCACACATACATCGCACCGCCCCACATACATCTGCACCTCATACTTACATCTGCACCTCCACCACATACATCTGCACCTCCACACATACATTGCACCTCACACATACATCGGCACCTCCCACACATACATCTGCACCTCAACACATACATTGCACCTCCACACATACCTCTGCACCTCCACAATACAATCTGAACCTCCACACATAATCTGACCTCCACACAGACATATGAACTCCACACATTTACATAGGCACCTCAAACATACATAAGATCGTGTGTGTGGAGGTGCAGATGTATGTGGGAGGTCAGCGGTATGTGTGGGGGCAGATGTATAGTGTGGAGGTGCATGCAGATGTATGTGTGGAGGTGCAGATGTATGTGTGGATGGATGGGGAGAGGGAGGGAGTAGTAAGGGGTTAGGAGATGGGAGGGAGGGGAAGAAGTATGGTGATGGAGGGGTTTGAGGATGGGGGATGGGGAGGGCGGGGAAAGGAGATGGGACGGAGAGGTGCAGGGAGTGGGGTTGGAGATGGGGATTTAAGGATAGGAGATGGGGAGGGAGGCAGAGGGAGTAGGGGTGGAGATGGGGATCCGAGGAATAGAGATGGGGAGGGAGGCGGGCGTGGGGTGGAGATGGGGCTGGAGGCATAGGAGATGGGGAGGGGAGGCAGGATGTAGGGGTTTGGAGATGGGGGATGGAGGAATAGGAAAGGGGGGGGGGGGGGGAAAAGGAAATGGGGAAGAATAGGAGATGGGGAGGGGACGGAGCAGGACGTAAAGTAGTGTAGGAGAGGGAGGGGGGGGAAGAATATGGGATGGAGGGGTGGGAGATGGGGATGAAGCAGTGTTGTAGGGGAATGACGTGGGGAGGATGGTAGGGGCCGTATGTGTGAGTCCTTGAAGGGAAGTGGGTTCTCACTCACCCCTTCTCTCTCTCTCTCTCCTCTTCTCTCTCTCTCTCTCTTTCTGCAGAGGTATATATATATATATGCGAGGGGGGGGCAAGAAAAAATATTTCGTACCGCAAGTTTCGATATGGCTTCTGAGAACAAGCGAGGCCATAGCGATAACAAAAATCATGTTGATACAACCCACGTTAGGGCTGAGATAGAGGGGGGGGGGGGGGTGGGGGGGGGGGGGGGGGGGGAAGGGGTACGACCGTTTCCCAATTATTGACTTTTGTGAACTTCTGCAGTGTGTGAATTTGTGAGCGTAAGTACATACTAAAAGGGCTCCGACAAAGACGAGTACAAATCTGCATCCGTTTAGTAGGGACACCCCAGTGTGTAAATTGGTGGGTGCCCTGGAAGGCACATCCAGGCTGGACGCTCAGGCGGGGATGTCACATGCAACATTCGGGCCACAGGTCGCAAAAAAACAGCATGTGCGCGCAACACGTATTGAGGCGTTCATTCGGGTTCCTGGAGAGGGTTACTAAAGCAGTTGAGCCTGGGGTCTAGCCCCCCACCCACCCACAGATAGTAGTCCATGAGGACATCGTGGTAAAGTAGGAAGACTGTCTGACAGTGAGGCATTCAGCGTGCATGGGAAGCGGGGGGAAGGGAACCACCCCCCCCACCCCCACAAAAACAAAAAAAAAAAAAAACACAAAAAAAACCAAACCCACCAACCCCCACCCCCCCCCCCCCCCCCCCCCCGCCCCCACCCCCCCTACACCACCCTTCCCACACCACCCTCCTCCCCCCCACCCCCCACCCACCACCATCACCCCACACACCCAGACCACACCTGAGCAGACCCTCAGGCCCCAGAATACAATTTGAGTCAATTAAACCATGATTATGATGATGATAATGATAGATAGACAGATATATAATGTCTGCAGTCCTTTTCATACCTGGGTGATCTCCAAGGGCGTGGACTACTAAGCTACCCAAGAAAGTTGTAAAAATACTAAAAAATTGAATAACTTTGTTCAAACCTGATATTTTTATTTTTGGTTGTAAGGTTATTTTTGGTTGTAAGGTTGGAAAGGCCTTGACGAGATGATGCTCATGGAACCCCCTTTCACTATGTAATACTGTCTGGGTGTCCAGATATGAAGCCACAGGGGGGGGGGGAGGGGGGGGGGATAGGTGGGTGGTCAGGGGTAAAAAAACAATTTCCGAACGTGCGGTCTGCAACATATGTTCCTTGCCCCCCCCCCTTGTATATATGTATTGTTTTTATTATTATAAAAACAATATATGTACATATACACATATATACATATATACATATATACATGTCTATACATATACACATGTACACATACATACATATACATATATACACCAACCACATATATACACCAACCACATATATACACCAACCACATATAACTACCGCCACCCCCACCGCTACCACCAACTCCTTACCTTCCACCACCACCACCAACAACAACTCCAACTCAGCTATTCTGTGACTCCATAGAACGAGTCTGTTTCCTTACCACTATCCCGGTGAACAAGAAGGTGAAATAGGAGGTGAGCAAGGAGGTGCGCCTGGAGGTGAACCAGGAGATGAACCAGGAGGTGAGCCAGGAGACGAGGCCCAGAAACTGAAGGACCAACAGAAACTGCAGGAGAAACAGCAAGTGCAGGAGGAACTGCACCAACAGTACATACAGGACTGTCTGACTCTCGTAGAGGGCTTGCAACGAGCGAGTTGTCTGACCCCGGGCCTGTTGTGGACTCTTTCTCTTTTCCTTCTCGAGAAAGAGGATATGCAACAGTGAGTGCCAGATATTGATCCCAACCCCCCCCCCCCCCCCATACACACACACACACACACACACACACAAACCATTCCTCAACCCACCCATCCACCCTCCAGCCCATCCCTCAACCCCCCTCAACCCACCAGCCCATCCACTCAAACACCCGATAAATCAACCACGCACAATCCAATCCACCATCAATCCAACCAACCATCAATCCAAACCAGTAACCCACCACATATCCCTCGTCCACCCATCCATCCCAAACCACACAATCCCTCGACCCACCCAATCATCCACACTCCACCATCAATTCTGCCCATCCATCCACCCACCTATCCCTCAACCCATCCCTAAACCCACCCATCCCCCCAAACAAACTTACCTTCAACCCATACACCCACCCAAAACTATCCTTGACACAACCTATCACCAAACATCACCCACCCACCCACCCACCTTATCTTGAAACCCACCTATCCACCACCCCACCCACCCAACCACCCACCTATCCTTGACCCACCTATCACCAACCACCACCCCCCCACCCACCCACCTATCCTTGAACAAAAAACTATACAAAATAAAAAAAAAAACACACACCCACCCAACCATATCTTGAACCAACCATACACACACAAACAACCCACCCCACCACCCACCCACCCACCTATCCTTGTGAAACATACTATCCTTGAACCACCTATCAACCAAACCAACCCACCCACCAACAACCTATACAACCAACCCACCCCACCCACCCACCCACCCTATCTTGAACCCACCGATCCATAAACCCAACCAATCAATAGACAAAAAAGAAAAAATAGAAAGAAACAAGAAATAAAAAAACAAGAAAAAAAAAAATGAGAAAGAAAAAATAAAAAAAAAAAAATACTTGAACACAAATATACAAAAACCCAACCCCCACCACAAACAAATATACTTGAAAAAAAACTTAAAAAACAAACCCCACCCACCGCATCCACCCACACCACCTATATCCTTGAAACCCACCTATCCACCAACCGACCCACCCCACCCACACCACCCCACCTATCCTTGCAACCCACCTATCCCACCCAACCCCCCACCCCCCACCACCCACCTAGCCTTGTCCTGGAACCCACTATCCACCACCCCCACCACCCACCCACCCACCACCGATCTCTAACTCACCGAGGCAGCCATCCAGCCCACTTACTGAGCCTGAGACCCCACCTATCCACTCAACCCCCACCCACCCACCCCAGCCTTGAACCATTTATCCACAACCCCACCCACGCACCACCTATCTTTGAACCACCTATCACCAACCCACCCACCCAACTCTCCTTGAACTCCACCTATCCCCCAAACCCCCACCCCCCACCGTCACCCACTTATGCTTGTGAGAACCCACCTTCCACACATCCCACCACCACCCACCCCCCACCTATCTTTCAACCCACCGATCCACCAAACCCAGCCCCTCCACCTACCCACCACCATATATCCTTGAACCCACCTATCCACAAAACCACCACCCAACACCCCACCCACCCCCCTCTCCTTGAACCTACCTATCTACCAACCCCCCCACCCACCTACACTATCTTGAACCCACCTTTCCACCAACCCACCTACCCACCACCCACCCACCTATCCTTGAATAACCCCACCTATCCACCCACCCAACCCACCCTTCCCACCCACCTATGCTTGAACCCACCTATCCACCCACCCACCGATCCCTCAACCACCCACCTCTTCTTCGACCCCACCCACCCCCACCCCCCAACCCACCCATCCAGCCCCCATACAACCAGCACCCACACAAAAACTTATCCCGCCAAGCCATCCACCCACCCCACCTTATCCTGGAACCCATCCCATCCACCCACCCACATATGCCGCAAGCCAGCCACCCAGCCACCCAACCCGCGGGACCGCAAACCCACCACCTATCCTTCAACCCCCCCACACCCCACCCACCCACCCATCCATCCACCCATCCACCCACACAACTTATCCTTCAATCCATCCACCCACCCACCTATCCTTGAAACCAATCAATCAACCCCACCACATGATCTCAATCCATCCACCCATCCACACTTCCAACCTATACCTCACCACACCCACCTATCCTTCACCCCCCCCACCCCCACCCACCCACCCAGCCATCCACCCATCCAACCACAAAACGGACCTTCAATCCAGACACCCACCCACCTATCCTTGAAACCCACCCATCCACCCACATATATGCCTCATCCATCACCCAGCCACCACCCACCTGTAGCCCGCAACCCACCACGAGCGGCACCCCACCCACCCACCAGCCCACCAACAACGGAGCCCGGCAAAGACAGCCCACCCACCCACCTATCCTTGAACCCACCATCCACACACCCACCGCATGCCTCAAACATCCACCCACCATCCACACCACCGGGCCGCTAAACCACCCACCCTCACCCAACCCACCAACCGAGCCTCCCCCCCCCCAATCCGTCCCTCCATCCACCTACCTCACCTCGACCCCCCCCTCCCCCAAGCCAACCAACCAACCAACCAACCATCCCCCCCTCCCCCCCCCCCCCACATTTATCCCCCCCCCTCCCATCCATCCATCCATCCACTCACCCATACCTCAACCCTCCCACCCATCCACCCCCTCACCCCCCACCCCCCTGCAGAATGTTCATGACTGATTGCTGTTTTGATATGACCAACACGGATCAGCTTCAGCAGGCCTTGGTTGATGCCCCTGATAAGGTGCATGAAACGCGACAGTTTCTACTGCGTGTGGTGAGTTATTGCTTGTTGCTTAGTACTAATGCTGCCTAGCTTGTGCATGGAAGCATGGGCGTTGGCATGATGTATCAACATCCACCACCACCATTACCATCACTACCACCACAACCACCACCATTACCACCACCACCACTACAACCACCACCATTACCACCGCCACCACCACCACTACCACTACCACCACCACCATTACCACTACCATCACCACCACTACTGCCACCACCACTATCACCACCCTCAGATGGTAGAAGTCCTGCCCTTTACACACCCTGAAAAGTTGTTTGAAGCGCAACAATTTCTGATTTGTGTGGTGAGTTATTGCTTGTTGCTTGATACTGATGTTGCCTAGCATGTGTATGAAAGCATGGGCGTTGGTTTGCTGCCTTTATCTCCACCACCACCACCACCCGCTCACCCTTCCCCTCCCTCATCCTTCTCCCACCCAACCCTCACCCTGACCCTCACCTTCACCTTCACCCCACCACACCCCAACCCACCACACCCCAACCAACCCCACCACACCCCAACCCCAACCCCAACCCCAACCCCAACCCCAACCCCTTCCCACACCAACCTCACTCACACCCAACCCATCCCAACCCTCCCCTCCATCCCTCCCTCCCTCCCTTCCTCCCTCTTCCTCCTTGCTGGCTGCTATGGACCTGTGGACGCCCCAGGGCTCCCTAGTGGACCCCACCCCACCCAACCCAACCCAACCCAACCCAACCCAACCCAACCCAACTCAACCCAACCCAACCCAACTCAACCCAAACCAACCCAACCTAACCCCCAACCCCCTCCCCTCCCTCTTCCTCCTTGCAGGCTGCTATGGACCTGTGGACGCTCCAGAGTTACCTAATGGACACCCCAACCCAACCCCCAAACCAAATCAAACCAAACCAACCCCTCTTCCTCCTTCCAGGCTGCTATGGACCTGTGGACGCTCCAGAGTTACCTTATGGACACCACTTCATCACTAGCGTATATCATGCGAGCCCGCCATGCAAGCCTCAAGTGTCTCAGCCGACCTGAGGGCTCTGTGGGGAAGTCAACCCATGCGTCAGGTGGGTCGGTGGGAGGGGTGGGTAGGCCGATGGGGGATGGGGGTGGGTAGGGTAGGATGATGGGGGGTGGGGGTGGTTAGGGTAGGTTGATGGGGGGTGGGGTGGGTAGGGTAGGTTGATGGGAGGGGGGGGTGGTTTAGGATTTATTGGGTTTAGGATTTTGGTGGTTAATGTTTAGGTGATTTAGGAAAATAAGTGCTGACCAGCTTCCCCCTACCTGGATAGGGTTTAGGGTTAATGGGGGATGGGGGATGGGGATGCCCCCCTCCCTACCCACACACACAACTCATACGTATACACACGCCAAATCCCTAGATCAACCCATCCACGCATCCTCCTACCAAGACAACCCATCCCAAATACCCCTCCAACTCGCACTCCCCCCTCCCCCCTCCCCCGCAACCCATTCGCTTCACCTGCACAGGCGCTAGCTTCAGCGGATCCCCATCCATAAGTCGTATGTGTACGCATGTGACACTGCAAACTTTGCCTTGCCGCATACCCACTCATCCACCTAACCCATCCCCAAACTGACTCACCCATCCATCCTCCCCACTCACCCATTCCCCCCCCCATAACCATCTCCCCCTACCCACCCCACCCCACCCCCCACCCCACCCCCCCATCTCCCACGCAACCCATTACCCCCCTCAGCCATCTCCCCCGTCCCTCCCCACCCCACCCCCCCATCTCCCACACAACCCATCCCCCCCCTCAACCATCTCTCCCGTCCAACCCCCACCCCACCCCCCCCACCTCCCACCTAGCCCATTCCCCCCCTCAACCATCTCTCCCGTCCCACCCCCACCCCACCCCACCCCACCCCACCCCCCTCCCACACAACCCATTCCCCACTGCACAGTTGCTAGCTTCAGTGGAGACCGCTTCATCCCCACCCAAGAATCCTATGCGTATGCATGTGAGATTTTCCCGCTGGATATGGAACCTAGAGTGGGCGTAGAGGCAGGCATGGATGCAGAAGCAGGCACAGATGGTCTGCCTGAGATTGAGCCCCTGATTCCAGGCTACCCGGGGGGGGAGAGTGCAGTCATTCACCACCTCTGGAACCCAGGTAGGGTGTTTGCCATAGCTGCTTTGTGTGTATGTGGGCAGGCAGGGAGGGAGGGAGGGAGGGAAAAAGGAGGGTGCAGATTGAGCATGAGTGGCAATGGATACCAGGCACCCCTCAATGGGGAGAGCGCAGTCATTCACCACCTCTGGAGACCAGGTAGGGTGCTTGCCGTAGCTGCTTTGTGTGTATGTGGGCAGGCAGGCAGGCAGGGAGGGAGGAGGGAGGGGGGGCGGGAGGGAACAAGGAGCGTGCAGATTGAGCATGGGTGGCAATGGATATCAGGCACCCCCAAGGGAGAGAGCGCAGTCAAACCCCAAACCCCTCTCCATACATCTAGATCTCAAGGGTACCGAGAGGGGGGGCTGTTCGATGGCGCGCCTTGATATTGCATGCATCCATGTAAACATCACATGAGTCAAATGCAATGTGTCAATGCGTATCATCTAAAACGCTCCCCCTCACAGTGCTTGAACACATGAACATCCACATCAACACTACTTTGACACATCGCATTTGACTCAAAACACAACCCCACACTTCTCTCCATAGAATTCCCCTTCGCGGATGCTGGCATAGGGGACTCTTCTCTGGCGTGCATTGACACAGCTCGGGAACACATGAAGACCCTTGCACTGTTCTCCAAGCTCGACCGTGACATTGCCTTGGGCTACAACAAGTTTGTCGATAAATTCGATCCGGTAGGTTCTGTCCCTGCTATCACTGCTGTTGCTTGAGTTGGTGTGCTTGTGGGGGTGTTGGTGGTTGTTGGGGTTGTGCTCCTCCACCACTACCTCCGCCACCACCACCAACAACAACTCCCCCCTCTCCTCTCTCCTTCCACCCAACCAGGCCTATTGAGCTAGGAAAGAGGATGATGATACCATTCCTCGCCCTCACTATCATCTCATATGTGATCACCCTTTCTGCCCCCCCCACCCCCACCCACCCCTCACCCCACCCCCCTCTCTCCCCTTCCACCAACTCAGGCTTATGGAGCAGTGGCGGCGGCTGAAGACAAGGGCTTCTTGGGCAATAATGATGATCCAACCGTCATTCTCATCATCACCCTCATGATCATCTCATAAGTGATAACCTTTTCCTGCCCTCCACCACCACCACCTCACCCCACCCCCCATCCCCCACCATCTCCCCCTCCCCCCTTCCACCAACGCAGGCCTACGAAGCAGACTTGGCTGCCTACGAGAAGTTTTTTGGCGATAATGATGGCCCGGCTCTTCATGATTATCATCTTGTGCTTGATCACCCTTCCCCCCCCACACCCAACCCCCCACACCCTCCCCCCCCCCCCGCGCCCCCCACCCCTCCCCACCCCCGCGCCCCTTCCACCAACGCAGGCCTACGCAGCAGACTTGGCTGTCTACGAGGAATTCTTGGGAATGATGACCCGGCTCTTCATGACTATCATTTCGTGTGTGATCACTCCCACCCCCCCCACCCCCTACCCACCACCACCACCACCACCACTCACCCCCTCCTCCACCACCACCACCCCCTCCTCACCCCCTCTCCCCTTCCACCAACGCAGGCCTACGCAGCAGAAATGGCTGACTGCGAGGAGTTCTTGGGCGATAATGATGACCCGGTTCTTCATGACTATCATTTTGTGTGTGATCACCCTTTCCTCCCACCACCACCACCACCCCCTCCTCACCCTCCTCACCCCCTCTCCCCCTCCACCAACGCAGGCCTACTTAGCGGCCTGCAATGATGTGGATCCGACAAACCTGGGGGATACTGATGAGGCAGAATATTTTGATCACCACACCAAGAGTGTGGTAGCCTTTGATATTGCTGCTCGTGAGCTAGCCACCACTGTCCGTATGGTGAGTCACTCCTTCCCCGTGTAAACATGTTTTCGTTTTTAGTCAGGATTTACGTGTTTTAAAGTCATCCCTTGCCATTTATTTTTTATTTACAACTATTTACTCAGTATTTACACATTTTGTGATTTGCTTGGTCTTCTGAGTCACTCCTTACCATTAATTGTATTTCATACTATTTACTCAGTATTTAGGCATTTATGATTTGCTTGGTCTTCTGAGTCACTCCTTACCCATTTATTGTATTTAAAACTATTTACTCAGGATTTACACATTTTATGATTTGCTTGGTCTTCTGAGCCACTCCTTACCATTAATTGTATTTAATACTATGTACTCAGTCTTTAGGCATTTTATGATTTGCTTGGTCGTCTGAGTCAGTTCTTACTATCTATTTGTAGTTATTACTATTTACTCAGGATTCATGGATTTCAAGATTTGTTTAGTCTTGTAGGTCACCCATTACCAATGTGTTTGTTTTTAATACTACAAGTGCATTGCCCTTGTGGCCGTTAGATGTACCCTACCTCTCCCCATGGCTTCCCTGCTGAGAAAACCGGACTTGCGCAATTGCAGAGCTCATACCCAAAGCTTATTCTTTTGCATTTACCAAAGCTGGGGTGTTGATGGAAACAATCCTGTCAACCACAACTTCGATTGGGTAAATTAATTGATTATGCATTCCACTCGCCATCGCACAATGCTTAGTGACAGGCTACCTGATGCAATGGGAAGAGGTTGCAGATTGTTAAGGCTTGTTTAATTGTTAAGGCTTACTAGCACTTGCAGGCCAAACGCAGCTACGAGCTTCGAGGCCCGCAGTGGGGCGAAGCGGTCACAAATCAACAAACTAATTTTACGTCGTCAGACTGGCCTTCAAGTACCACCCCCCTGGGCGGTTCTCGCAAGCCTTAGGCAGCTTTTAGCTTTTAGCTGCCTAAGACTTGGGTGCGAAACGCTCATCCAAGGCCAACAGGTTAACGTAACAAGCTAGAACACGATAATCTCACCCATTCCACTCGCCACCGCACAATGCTTAGTGACAGGCTACCTGATGCAATGGGAAGAGGTTGCAGAAATGGGATGAGCGTTGCAAGGGCAAGAATTTACAGCGAGACCAGTGTTGACTGATTGGCAGCCACGCGTTCCTCCTCAGGCCTGGCAGCATAGGCTTACCAAGCGGCCTGATTGGCAGCCACGCGTTCCTCCTCAGGTCTAGCAGCATAGGCTTACCAAGCAGCCTCATTGGAAGCCACGCGTTCCTCCTCAGGTCTAGCAGCATAGGCTTCCGGTGCGGCCTGATTGGCAGCCACATGTTCCTCCTCAGGTCTGGCAGCATAGGCTTCCGGTGCGGCCTGATTTGCAGCTATGCGTTCCTCCTCAGGCCTGGCAGCATAGGCTTACCAAGCGGCCTGATTGGAAGCCACGCATTCCTCCTCAGGTCTAGCAGCATAGGCTTCCGGTGCGGCCTGATTGGCAGCCACATGTTCCTCCTCAGGTCTGGCAGCATAGGCTTCCGGTGCGGCCTGATTGGCAGCTATGCGTTCCTCCTCAGGCCTGGCAGCATAGGCTTACCAAGCGGCCTGATTGGAAGCCACACGTTCCTCCTCAGGCCTGGCAGCATAGGCTTCTCGTGCGGCCTGATTGGCAGCCACGCGTTCCTCCTCAGGTCTGGCAGCTCTGTCTCCACCCCTGGTGTCGTTGACAGCCCTGGCCGTAGTGGGTCAGCAGCACGGGCAAGACGTTGACACTTGTTAATTTTGTTCCTTTCCTCGACGCTCGGGCGAGCTCGCTTTGCACGCTGGCTCGCAGTGGTATCGGCTCTTGTGGCATCTAATATTACTGCCTGGTGCTGCATTGAGACCTCGAGAAGCAATAGGTTGTTTACTAACAGTCTGAGCGCTATTTAAGCGTTCGTTGTTAGTGTTTGTTGAGGACGTAGTCGACCAAGGCGTGAAATCAATTTTAAATTCTGACAGCCATGATGCGGGAGCCAGATCCGGATTGCAAATTGCGACACGCGAAGGGCAGGATAGGGCAGGGTATTGCAGGACAGAGTGGACAGGGCGGAAAGGGCGATAGCGCGCAGGTGGAAATTTGATGCACAGGCGTGGAAGTTTGACGTGGTTGGACGTAACTGGGAATTTGAGTTTTCCGTCGCCACACCACCTTCCGTTTGTGATGACAGCGTCGCGGAGTTTTTTCTTTTTTCTTTTTACTCAGGAATTACGTCTTTCATAGTTTGCTTGGTCTTGTGTGTAATGTCATACGTGCTCTTTGCTTCTGTTAAGCTGTGGGCGAGTGCATTGCGGAGCACACACGAACACACACACACACCTCAACCCCCTTGCATTGCCTAATCCGCCTACCCCCGACTCCCTCCACTCCTTCACCCCCTCCCCATCCACCCGATTGCATTGCAGAGCCAGTGCATCATTCATTTCCCATCTGCAAGCATGCCTGCCATCAACAAGCGGGAGGGAAGAATCCTCTCCCCCCCCCCCACCCCCCCTCCCCACCCCCCCCCCACCCCACCCCGCCTACCCCTTCAACCTCCCCCCCTCCCTTCACCCCCTTGCATTGCAGAGCCAGTGCGTCATACATTTGCGAGCTGCCAGTTTGGCTGAGCTCCATGTGGAGAGGACAAAGGTGAAGGTGGAGGGGGAGGAGGGCAAGCTGAAGGTGTTGAGCAGAAAGCTGGACCAGAAAAAGAAGGTAACTACCTACCTGCAGTTGCAACAGAACAAAACCACCTGCAGTTGCAACTGAACATAACCACCTGCAATTCCAACCAAACATAACCACCTGCAATTCCAACCAAACATAACCACCTGCAATTGCAACCAAACATAACCACCTGCAATTGCAACTGAACATAACCACCAGCAGTTGCAACCGAACATAACGACCTGCTGTTGCAACCGAACGTAATCACCTGCAGTTGCAACCGATCATAACCACCTGCAGTTGCAACCGAACATAACCACCTGCAGTTGCAACTGAACATAACCACCTGCAGTTGCAAGTTAATATAACCACCTGCTGTTGCAACCGAACGTAACCGCATGCAGTTGCAACCGAACGTAACCACCTGCAGTTCCAGAATCACAAGCTCACAGCATTGGTAGGAATGACAGCATTGACAGGAATGACATCACCGCATCCATTCACAAACACATCAAACAGAGCTACACCTATGCTCCAGAATCACAAGCTCCCCACCCCCACCCCTACCCCCACCCCCCCACACACACACTTCTCTCCCTGCGTTGCAGGCTGACCTCAATTCAGACAGACAGCGACTTCTGAAGGATCGGGAGGAGGTGGAGATTGTGCTTCGCGCACACAGGTGCGGCTTTTTTATTTAGTGAATGGATTTCCACCCCAGGAGGTGGAGCTTGTGATTCTGGAACACACTTTTTCTCTGTTTCTTCTTCTGATCTTTACCCCAGGAGGTGGAAGCTTTTGATTCTGGAACACCACTTTTTTCTCTGTTTCTTTCTTTCTGATCTTTACCCCAGGAGGTGGAGCTTGTGATTCTGGAACACACTTTTTCTCTGTTTCTTCTTCTGATCTTTACCCCAGGAGGTGGAGCTTGTGATTCTGGAACACACTTTTCTCTGTTCTCTTCTGATCTTTACCCCAGGAGTGGAGCTTGTGATTCTGGAACACACTTTTTCTCTGTTTTCTTCTTCTGATCTTTACCCCAGGAGGTGGAGCTTGTGATTCTGGAACACACTTTTTCTCTGTTTCTTCTTCTGATCTTTACCCAGGAGGTGGAGCTTGTGATTCTGGAACACACTTTTTCTCTGTTTCTTCTTTCTGATCTTTACCCAAGGAGGTGGAGCTTGTGATTCTGGAACACACTTTTTCTCTGTTTCTTCTTCTGATCTTTACCCCAGGAGGTGGAGCTTGTGATTCTGGAACACACTTTTTCTCTGTTTCTTCTTCTGATCTTTACCCCAGGAGGTGGAGCTTGTGATTCTGGAACACACTTTTTCTCTGTTTCTTCTTCTGATCTTTACCCCAGGAGGTGGAGCTTGTGATTCTGGAACTGGTAGTCTCTGCATGATGTGTGCGTGACTGAATATGGTGATCCATTTCTGTCAATGCTGTCTTTCCCGTCAATGCTGTGAGCTTGTGATTCTGTAACTGGTGTGGCTCTGTATGATGTGCTTGTAAATTAATATGGTGATGTCGTTGCTGTCATTTGTGAATGCTGCCAATTCTGTCTCTGATATCATTGCTGTCAATTCTGACAATTCTGTTTTGCTTCTATCAATGCTATCTCTGATGTCACTGATGTCCTTGCTGCCATTTCTGTTTTGCTTCTGTCAATGCCGTCTCTGATATTATTGCTGTCAATCCTGACAGTTCTGTTTTGCTTCTATCAATGCTGTCTCTGATATTCTTGCTGTCAATGCTGTTTTGTTTCTGTCAATGCTGTCAATGCATTGACTGCCAATGCTATATCTAATGTTACTGATGTCATTGCTCCCAATGCTGTTTTGTTGCTGTCAATGCTGTCAATGTTATGTCTGATGTCATTGCTGTCAATGCTGTCAGTTCTGTTTTGCTTCTGTCAATGCTAGCTCTGATGTCACTGATGTTCTTGCACGCAATTATGTTTTTCTGCTGTCAATGCTGTCTCTGATACTATTGCTGTCAATGCTGTTTTGCTTCTGTCAATGCTGTCAATGCATTGACTGCCAATGCTATATCTATTGTTACTGATGTCATTGCTTCCAATGCTGTTTTGTTGCTGTCAATGCTGTCAATGTTATGTCTGATGTCATTGCTGTCAATGCTGTTTTGCTGCTGTCAATGCTGCCTCTGATATCATTGCTGTCAATGCTGCCAATTCTGTTTTGCTTCTGCCAATGCTGTCATTGTTATATCTAATGTATTGACTGCCAATGCTATATCTAATGTTACTGATGCCATAGCTTCCAATGCTGTTTTGTTGCTGTCAATGCTGTCAATGTTATCACTCACATCACTGTTGTCATTGCTGTCAATGCTGTTTTGCTGCTGTCAATGCCATCTCTAATGTTACTGATGTCAATGCTGTCAATGCTGCAGGGAAACCCTTGGCCAGGGAAATCTCACTGTCAGTACCAGAAGGCATACCGCAGAAAACCTCCGCCGGAGGACCCCCATGTTCCCGGGAGGGCTTAGGTAAGAACAGATGTGATTGTATTTTGATATGTTATGCTGTCCTTGGTCCCTGTAGCCTATTTGGTCTACCCCTGGACTGTAACATAGGCTGTTGTTAAACATACAACCTATTTAATTATTATCACTGTAGCATGAGCTCGGGGCCCTTGTTGGTAAATTGATTGTTTGGGGTTCAGTTTGTGCTTTTTCGTTAAAGCCTCGCCTTTCATGGTTGGGCAAGTCCCTTAAGCCTATTTCGTCTACCCTGGACTGTAACAACATACATACAACCCATACATGCTGGTGTGTATGAGAACATGTATACATGTGTATGCCACCCCCACCTACCCCCTGACCTCTTGCATCTGCTCCCATTCCTCTGTAGACATTGTAGCCTGCTTCCCAAGGAGCTCTTCATTGAGGTGAGTCTGCGTCCCGTGACTTGAATTTTATTTGTGACATGGGTTCTCAGCCAACTCTGGGCTTCTCGCTGTCTTCCAATTCTAAGTACCCCGAGACCCATTAAAAACAGGGAGCATACTACGGGGATTAGACCGTTTAAAGTCCCTTGACAATTGTCCGTTCACTACCACACCAACACCAACACCACACCAACACCAACACCACACCACAACACACAACAACACACACCAACCGCCCCACGCCAAACAACCACACAAACACCACAAAACACCTACACCAGAGAAAACACCAAAAAAACACCCACCCCTAAAAAAAAACAAACAACGCCACACAACACAAAAAAACAACACCATAACACAAAAAAACAACACCAACACCAAACACCACAACCAACAAACAACAACACCACACCCAAACACCACCAAAAACCGTACCATCAAAACAACAACAGCAACAGCCACAACCCACCACCACCCCCACAACCACCAACACCCACCCCATCCTTACACCACCAACACTACAACACACCACCCCTCACCACACCACACCACACCAACACCAACCCCTCCCCAACACCACACCAACACCACTCCAACACCACAACACAGGAACACCACTACACACCGCACGAACACTACACAAACACCACAACACACCAACACACCTCACCCCACACCAACTCCACACCACATTAACACCACAACACACCACCCCTCCCCACACCACACCAACACTACACCAACACCACAACACACCAACACACCTCACCCCACACCAACTCCACACCACAGCAACACCACAACACACCACCCCTCCCCACACCACAACACACCAAACTTACACCACACCAACACCACAACACATCAACACCATAACACACCACAACACACCGCACCAACACTGCACAAACACCACAACACACTCTGACCCACACCAACTACACACCAACACCACAACACAGCAACAACGCCCCACCGCAACACTACACCACATCACCACTCAACACCACTCAACACCATTCATGCTGCAGATCTTCCACAATGGTCCGTTCATTGCCCTCCTGGACACGTGTCAGACACTGCTTTTCAAATGCGCTGTTTACATTGAGCGCTGCCACCTCGAGGCGAGGCGCGCAATTGTGTCGGTGGGTTGCAGTGGCTGGATGCTATTCTGCTGTGTATGTGTGTACAAGTGGCTCGATGGCACCTCACCCCACCCCTTCTCCCTCTCCAACCAAACTCCACCCCTTTACCCCCTCCCTCTCCAACCAAACCCCACCCCTTCTCCCTCTCCAACTTAACCCCACCCCTTCACCCCTTCTCCCACTCCAACCAAACCCCACCTCCACACCCATTCCCTCTTCAACCTAACCCCACCCTTCCACTCCTTCTCCCTCTCCAACGAACCCCCACCCCTTCAACCCCTCCCTCTCCAAACTAACCCCACCCCTTCTCCCTCAAACCTCACATCACCCCACCCCTTCACACAACAACACCTCCCACTAAACTTCACCACCCCACCTCTTTCAACGCCTCCCCCTCAAATCTTCACCCCACCTCCCTCACCCCTTAATCACTCTCCAACTCCCCCACCTCGTCACCCCTCCCCCTCAACCTCACACCACTCCTCACCCCTTAATCCCTCTTCCAACCTCACCCCACCTCGTCACCCCTCCCCCCAACCTCACCCCACCTCCTCAACATTATCCCTCTCCAACCTCATCCCACCTCGTCACCCCTCCCCCTCAAACCTCCACCCCACCTCTTCACTCCACTCCCCTTCAAATCTCACCCCACCTCTTCATCCCCTCCCCCTCAAAACTCATTTCACCTCTTCACCCCTTCTCCCTCCAACCTCACCCCACCTCTTCATCCCCTCCCCCTCAAACCTCATTTCACCTCTTCACCCCTTCTCCCTCAAATCTCACCCCACCCCTTAACATCATCATCCATGCTTGTAGACATTCCAGAAGAAGAACTACCTGGTGGGTGGCATCTTCTGGGACACATCCAACATCTGTGTGTCCTTGTGGAGGGAGCAGCTGCTGAAGGCAATGCACCAAGAAGTGGAGGACAGCCTTCTCATAACTGTGAGGCCTGCGCATGTTGTCTTGTGTTTTTATCGTCATGTGTGTGTGCGTTTGCATGCGTGTGTGTGTGGCTGTGTGTGTGTTCGCACCCAAGATAACACTGGGACCTGAGTGTGTATTTGCATGGATACCATAGTCATCTTGTACTATGCTTGCAGCCTTGTGTATATGTTCATGTGTGTGTGACTGTGTATGTTTATGTGTGTGTGACCGTGTATGTTCATGTGTGTGACTGTGTGTGTGACTGTGTATGTTCATGTGTGTGTGACTGTATGTTTATGTGTGCATGCTTGTGTTTGTGATACACTGGTAGCATGATATGGATGCACGAGCGCGTTTGGGTATGTGTAAACGTGTGTGTGCGTGTGTGTGAGCGATATGGAATGGATTCTCGAGCATTTATGTGGACGCACTTAACAAAGCCTTTACATTGTATTACATTTCATTCTATTACATTTCATTTATTGTATTATATTATATTACATGATATTATATTATATTATATTACATGATATTATATTATATTATATTACATTACCTTTCCTACATATACAGCTCTCATGCATATATCAGGCTGCAATACTCACACCAGGCAAATGGTGGCTGCTGCCGCTCTTGGTGGGATGTATGTTTGATCCTGCTACCACATACATTTTAATTGGCACGTGGCACTGTATGCAATCCACTCACTGATCGGCTTGTCAGTGTTTTCTCACCAGGAATTGTTGCAAGAGGAGGAGACGGATAATATCAGCTTGGTCAGAAAAGGATGGTTATAACTTATAAGGGGAACACATGAGGCCGTACATTACAGGCCAGGGTTTGCCGCATCCACGCACACATACCAACAAGCATGCAGCATATGTGCGCCCAAGAGGAAATCCTCCCAACCGGTTCACGGCTTGAATAATAAATACATTTAAGATTAATAATAATAATTATTATTATTATTATTATAAATACACGTAGATATCTCATACATGCATATTGTTTTACAAATCAGCAATGTAAGTAAACAAGGCACTGAAAGAATGGAATGCAGCATTAGAACGTACGTGCACTAAAACCTGTCGACACACATGTATGTTCCAGGAGCTGATCGAGAAGGAGGCCAAGGCTCAAGCCAAGGAGGGTAAGATGCAGAGGCAGAAGGAGAAGAAGAAGGTGAAGAAGGAGGAGGAAAAGGCCAAGAAAGGGCAAGCAAACAGCAGAGAGCAACAATCCCAGGATCAGACATCGGTAGAGGAGGACCAGGATGCAGATGCGCACCTGATACTAGAGCAACAGCAACGTGCAGGGGGCAGTGGTGATGGTGGTGGTGATGGTGGGGAACCAAGTGGAAGTGGCACAGCGGCTTTGGGAGGGGAAAAGGAGCATGCTGGTGGTGAGAGGGAGCAACGCGGAAATGGCTCTACTACTGCTACTGCGCCCAACATGCAGACAGCTCCTGTTTTGACCACTAGAAGCACAGCCTTAACTGCACCGCCTGTATCTGCTGGACCAGCCCATGTACTGACTCCCACTGCTGTTGCCATACCTGCATCCACTGCTACTACCACTGTACCTGCTTCAGCTTCGGCTTCTACCTCTGTTCCCAACACTCCTCCTGCCGCAGCCACTTCTATTGCTGCCGCCACTGCCACTTCAGTGTCAAGTTCCAATGCACTGCCTGCTACCCACAGTGCATGTCATGAACAGAATCTCCCCATCCTGAAGTTCCTACAGCCTCATGCAGCTATGCCCAAGCCTGGACAGCATCAGTAGTTTGTACAGCCTCAAATGGCACAGCCTGCTGTTGTTCAACCTCATTTTGTACCGCCTCAGCTTGTACAGCCCCCTGTTGTTCAGCCAAGCCTTGTTCAACCACAGGTTGTACAGCCTGGCATTATACAGCATGGCATTGTGCCGCTCCAGGTGGTTCAGCCTCATGTACTGCAACCATACACCCCCCATGCCTCACAGGGGCAGGCCATGGCGCCAGCTTCAGGTGGCATGGCCCAAGGACCCACGCCCTCCCTGATCACCCATATCCCCAGACCTACACTGCAAGCTGCACCTATAAGAGCATACCAACCCTTGAGGCATATACGTCCCCTCACCTCTGCACCCCCATCCGCACCTTCGCCCCTTCCCACCACGCATGCACCCCCCTCCATAGCAATGCCCCTCACCAACCCAATGAGACCTCCCGCTTTCAACCCCACTACACGCCCTGCACATGCTACCCTGCCTGAGGGGGTAGGCCTCACTAGTGCCATGAGGCCGGGAATGGACCCTGCTCTAATTGGTCAGTCTAGGCAGGCTGCCATGGGGGCTGCTTATCGGCCACCACCTATATCCTCTGCTGTGTTGCCTCCCCCCCATAGGTCCCCTCCCCATAGCCGGAAGGGAGGGGGTGGTAGGGCGCCAACGGGAGCAGATGTGGATGATGAGGATCGCACTCTGTGTTTTGTGTGTATGGAGAGGGAGCGGAATGTGTGTTTGCAGCCTTGTGGCCATGGCATCATGTGCTCCATCTGTTGTGAGGAGGTGCTGGCTAAGACACATGAATGCCCCATGTGCCGAACCAAGGTGGTGGGCCATGTGAGACTCGTATTGTCGTGAGCATTGAGGGGCACTACTCTCCTAGCATATTTGATTTAGTAGATTTAATTATTATTTGATTTTTCCTACCTTGCTTCCACGTGTGCCCGCAACTTGCATATGGCCGTGAGCATTGAGGGGCACTACCCTCCTCCCATGGTTATGATGATGGTGGTCGCATTGCTATGGTATGCTTATGGGCCCGTAGCAAATGTGCCCTTGGCAACAGGAAGTCGTGGGGGGCAGATGAACACCATGCACAAAGAAAATATGTTTCAGTCTGGCTAAATTGTTGACTCGGGTGTAGATTTTCATCAATGCAATGGACACGATGAGAGAGAGAGAGAGAGAGAGAGAGAGAGAGAGAGAGAGAGAGAGAGAGAGAGAGAGAGAGACCAGCTCTAGACCATGAGGCGCATCTGTGAACTATCCAAGGCAGGGCGGGCCCCGCTCTTTGCAGCTTTTGTGGACTACCGCAAGGCTTTCGACAGCGTCAACAGGGAGGCAATGTGGACGCTGATGGCTGCCAGAGGGGTAGATCCCCACCTAGTTAGCTTAGTTAAAGAGATGTACAGTGGATGCTCAGGAGAGGTCCTTGTCCAGGGTTACAGATCCAGAAAGTTTGAGATGAAAACAGGAGTCAGGCAAGGATGCGCCCTCTCCCCCCTCCTCTTCAACCTGTTCATGGATCACCTGCTTATAAGTAGTTCTCACTAGAGGATGTCCAGCTTGGATGCCCAATAGCCTCAGACATGAATGGACTGCTCAACACTCCAGCCAATTCTAGATCCCACCCCCAAGCTACGACCCATTGCATCACCTTCCTCATGTATGCTGATGACCTAGTCCTCTTGTCCTACTCCAAAGATGGCCTCACCTCCCTCTTAAAGAGTCTTGAGACCACCTCAGGAACTTGGGGTATGTCCATCAACTACAAGAAGACAAAGGCTATGCACTTCCACCCTCTGTCTAGCTCCCCCTTTAACCCCCTCCCACTCCCGCCCATAGCACTGAATGGGGGCAGCATTGATTTTGTTGCCTCATTCATGTACCTTAGTAATCTGTTCACACCAGATGGGGACCTACAAGAGGAGGTCAAACGCAGGAGCGCTAGGACAAGGGAGGCTTGCGCTTCTCTGGTTAGGCTATGGAAAAACCACAGCATAACCAGGAAAATCAAGAATCTGGTGTTCAAAGCTATCATACCATCCACCCTCCTGTACGGGAGCGAGACATGGGCTCTCTCTGAACCCCTGATTCAACGACTTGACGTGGCACTCCATGAGTGTCTACGCATGTCGTTGAACATTAGCAGAGCAGACAGAGTTAGAAATGAGGGCATTAGACAAAGATGCAACCACAGGGATATTCCCAGCATCATTAGAGGAAATAGATTGAGGTTCCTAGGACACATAGCCAGGCGACCTGACACTCGCATCATGAAACAAATGCTCTTCTCCACGCACACACCCCTTGCTGAGGGTCAACCGAGGCAAGAAGGACAGACCATCATTCACACCGTTAGAGATGATCTCCAAGCCACCAAAATGTCTCCAAATTGGTACCCACTGGCCCAAGACAGGACAAGCTGGAGGGCGGACATCAAAGACGCCTTAGACATAGACACATAGAATGACAATTATAGAAACTAGCACCTTCTGGCTTAATTTGCCTAGATTGTTTTTTTATACGCTTAGATATTTAGATTATTTTCTAGGCTATAACTGTGCCTTTGGAATTTGTTTCGATCTTTTGAGATGGACCGAGTTTTTGTTTGTTACGGAGGGACCCCCCCCCCCCCCCCCACACACACACACACACACACACACACACACACACCACCCACCCCTTCACTAGATCTTAGTTATTTAATTGGCTTACTGTACTTTCTCAATAATAGGGTGGACTAGATGACTTATTCCTTATGATATTTTTGGTGTTTCTTTATTACTGTGTGGCTGGACCGCAATCAAATTGTGTAACACCGTTAACCAGAGAGAGAGAGAGAGAGAGAGAGAGAGAGAGAGAGAGAGAGAGAGAGAGAGAGACTGAGAGAGAAAGGTTAACATACCGGTACATCAACTCAGCAAAACAATGCTAAGACAGAACAGCATCACAACCTGCCTAATATCCAGTTTTATAACAGGAGGAGGTCTTTTGAGGCACCCCCCAAAAACTTGAGTACGATGTCCATGAAAGCAAGCAAACAGTAAGCGGACAAATTTTATGCAGCATTCTGTCGTGACGCCAAAATAAATTGGCGGAGAGTGAACGCGACGGAGCGACAGGTGCACCTGCAGGTGGGTGGCAACGGAAGCAAGCAAGTTACGAGACCGTTGGTTGACGTGCCAGGCTTTATCTCGGAAAGACGGTCGGGCGGTCGGTCGAACGGACAAATGGGTAAACATGAGGGCTCCTGCCCCCATGAAGAGGGGGCTCCGCCAAAAAGAAGGCGGGACGGTGAAGGATGCCAATATTGGCAAACCAGGGCACCGAGCAAAAAATATACAAGAATCAAAACCCAAACTAGCAAGACTTCACAAGCAAGCACGAGAAGGGGCTAAGAAAGCATGATTGTCAGCACTAATTCCATTTATCCATGTATTTATCCCTACATTATTCATAAAGAGCGGGTTAAGGAGGGCGAATATGATTTACCTACATGCATGTTGCAGGGTACTTCAAATGGCAAAATTGGCCAGCGCTTTAGCGCACTTGAAAACAAAAAAACTGCACTTTGTAGTGCAAAAAGCGCAGAAATTGCTAGCTGCGCACCTGCGCCCACATGGGATTGCAGAAAATTACGCTTAAAGCGCAGAGGGGGTCAAAAAGTCAGCGCTTAATAGCACAAAAGCGCGCGCTTTGAATTACCCTGGCGTGTTGATGTTCTTTTCTTATTTTGCAGTATGTCACCGATTCAAACCACTGCGTCCTTTGACTGAGCTTTTATTGCAGTATGTCACCAGTTTGAACCTCGGCAGTGTTGGCAACCTACCGTATGCGCCCAATAATTTGGCATATGATTTGGCGGGTGGGTCTCGCCATTTCTGGTGGGGCTTGGCGCCTGGGCCAAAACAGGGAGCCCATGGAACTCTGGGCCGCCCGCCAACATTGTGGCGGGGTTCACTTCAATACAGTGTACCCTGCACCTCCAAGGTTCAAACACCAAAAGGTTCGAATTCTAGTCAAACGACCATCAGGCCATTGAATTGATAGATCCTCACAGAACTTCGGTCGATCCGCCTTGAGGCCTAGTGTTTGCTGGCTGAGAAAACCTTGGTGGTATAAAATCTGCCACACCAGGCTCTGAATTTGGTTATTACATTTATTTTCATCCTACTCAGGGCTGCTCTGTGTTTCCTTATGACTCACACCTGAATCAAGTGTGAATGGAAAGAAAAAAATGTAAAAGGATTCCGCCAAAATGTAACTTGAGCAAATTTATGGAGCCCCCCAATGTCGGAAAACCCGCCAACTTTACTGGCGAAAAATTATTTCAGTCGTTTCAGTCAACCCTATTTACCGCCATTTTCTTAGGCGCATACGGTATTATTAGTATCACCAATTCTACGTCTTCATGTTTCCATGTCCACAGTTGATCCGATATACTGATCGCTATTATGTAATATATAGACGCTTTACTGAATAGGAAACGCAATAGCGTTCGCAAATCTGTTAGTTCAAAATGCGAAACTCACCCAGAACGCGAGAATACGGAGAACGCGAGAACGGAGAATATTCCATGGGCAGCTCCGAAGCCACCCTCATTGAGCATTGGCAGTTATCGTGGGCACGATGATATCACCCCAATGCCTTTGGCCACCGGTGGCCTCGGGCCGGTGGCCTCGAGCAGAGGGCTTCACCACAGCTACATCATCATTTTCCATGCCCAGAGGTGATCTGATCGCTATTATCACGCATCAACAGACGCTCGGCTGATTAGGCAACGCAACAGCGCGCGCAAATCTGTCAGTTCCAAATGTGAAACTCGCCCACTTGGTAGTTAATTGTTCATCCACTGCTTGCCAGCACCTCAACCATCAGCGAGGCGTACTTCCGAGCTTGAGCAGAATGGCGGCTTATTGAGTTGCCATCTTAATCTATGAACGGCATCGCGGGAAAGGAATACGATTGAAGTAACAACCGGAGGCAAGGTGCGCTGTTGGGAGCTTGCAGGTCAGATTTTGGTATACGAAAGGATTTCACTCACACCCGACGAAGTGCCCCTTGCGCAAGAGGATTTCGAGTTGTTCACTCAAACCCGACGAAGGGCCCCTTGCACAAGACCAGCGACCCAAAGGGTTTGGTGAGAAAGGCAGGAAGGCGCGGCCAAACCTACCTTCGAAAAGTCGAGCTTTTGAAATAGGAAACCAGAAACCTGCGTCCCCTTCAAACATGCCGATTTCTCCTCTCTGAACTTAGGATGCCCCAGACTGAGGTGTGGGGCCTAGCTTACAACAAGATCATCAATATGGCCGATATGGCACATCTTAAACTTGACAGCCTAACTGAGAGCATTGCTAGCGACCTGAACTGTCTAACCTGCTTAATATGCTCCCTGAGTCCCTGGTTTTTATGGGTATCGTCATAGTTGACTCGGAATGGGAAGGCGGTGAGCAGCCCAGAGTTGGCTGAAAAATATGTAACAATTCAAGTTAAAATTCAACTCGATAGCATCCTAGCTATGTTTGTATGTTTGGTACAGTCCAGGGGTATCCAAATAGGCTAAAGAGACTTGTTCAACCTCGATATCAGTATCACGAGGTGCTTAAACAAAAACAAGCACTGAACTGGGCCCCAAAAAATCGTTTTACTGACGGAGGCCTCAGTTTATTCTACAGATATAACTGTATAATACCATTCTGATCACATCATTTTAGGATTCTTGTCTCAATCACAGCCCAGCCCAAGCCCAGCCCAAGCCCAAGCCCAAGACTCACCAGAGCAGCCCACGTATAGCACCTTTACTGGCTTGCATGTGAACCAGTTCTGGTTCCAACACATATTCATCAATGTATGCAGTTGTCACATTTAACAGGTTGAATGCACCTGTGGCTGCTATGTTTTGATTGTTTTGACTTGCAAGCATTATCTATCAGCCTTCAGGCTGCTCACTGTCTGCGGGCGGAGTAAATATGGGTTGCATAAACACTCATAAACCACACTCCCGAGAACGGAATGTAATCACAAGGCTGCAGACAGTTTTAAGACATGCTCAGGGGCTGCTAAGGAGACCTCCCAACTGGTAGCTGGTCTACACTGCTTAGAGGACATAACACAACAAAAACCAGACAAACGCGTAAGTGCTTGCATGTATACCAGTTCTAGTCTCAGAGGTACAAGATGCACGGAAGTAAGGCAAGCAAACATACATACAAGTATGGTATTCATTCATGCAGGCAATCAGACATGCATGGTATAACAGGCCTTGATCATAGTAGAAGGAGATATGTGCAGCCCGATACCAGAATTGTGCAGGCCAATATATGGAGCTCAATTCTGAACATTTAACCTTTCCATATGTTACCACTGGGCATCGTGCAGCCCGATTATAAAAGTACACGCCCAAATTATTATGCTTTATGCTGCCCCGCGTACACAATATGCATCTTAGTTTGGGGTTCCAGCTTTGGAAGTGAGTTGGAGGCTACCATGGGTTGTTGACTAAAAACTGTTTTGTCTTGTTGTCTGGTATCTGCTACATTACCAGCCGGAGTCCTAATCCATGGCTGATACCGCTATCTGTGTGCAAAGATTGTTGCTTGGTAGCGTCTCCTACCTAGACATAAAGCACTACATACCATGCATCAATACATCAAAACCTGCATCTGAGCATAGCCACATGGTCTCACCCCTAGATCGGTCTCCCTTGGTTACAAGGTCTGTCACCTGCCAACCCTCATTCCCACTCTCGCAACCCAACCCAACCCAATTCAACCCAACCTCACCCACTGCTTTTTTCTTGGGTCAGAAATGGCCTGCCTATGACCATGCAGTGTACTGTATCCAGTAATCCACTGCTCACATGTCTTCCCCTACTGTCCCTTCTCCATTGCCTCACATACCCCCCCCCCCCCCCCCCCCCCCCCCCCCCCCTTCCCCCCCCCCTTCTATCTCTGCGAGCAGGTCAGTAGTACTGATTTGGACAAGACAGGTTCCAGGCTTTTACTCAGTATCAGCCTAGCAGGATTCAATACCAGTAGGCATCCTGGGCTTACCTGTAACTATGTCAGCCAAGGAGGACTTGCACTACCAACCAGAAGACCACGCAATTCTCTGCGACACCGCAAACGCCATTCCACATCCAGTCCGATTGACAAATCTAGTGGACCGCATGAATCCAAGGCTGAAGTATTGCAAGATAGCAATGAGGTAGGAAATGCAGATGCCATTCCCCACCTGGTGGCCTTGTTATCACCCGACGTGCCATCCAACAATCAGAAGGATGCAGTAGTGGCGCTCGCTAGACTAGCCAAGAACAACTCTGACAACCAGGTTAAGGTGGCTTCTGGTGCTATCCCTGCCTTGGTGGCATTGTTGTATGCCAGCACTCCACCTCATGTGCAGGAGCAGGCAGCATGTGCTCTTCAAAATCTAGTGTTCTCCAATTCTTGCAACCAGGGCAAGGTGGCATCTGTTGGTGCCATTCCCCCACTGGTGGCATTGTTGTCTGCCAGCACTTCAGGAGTTCTGCAGGAGGCAGCATATGCTCTTGGGTGCATGGTTTCAAGCAATTCTGACCTGCAAGGCAAGGCGGCATCTGCAGGGGCCATTCCCCCACTGGTGGCGTTGTTATCCTCTAGCACTCCAGCGTCTGTGCAGCAGCGGGCAGTGACGGCCCTGTTATTACTATGTGCCAACAATCCTTGCAACCTGGTCAAGGTGGTATCTGCTGGTGCAATTCCGCCCTTGGTGGCATTGTTGTCTGCCAGCAATGTAGTTGTTGTGCAGGAGGCAGCAGGTGTTCTTGGGCACATGGTTGCAAACAATGATGACCTTCAAGGCAAGGTGGTTTCTGCCGGTGCCATTCCCCCACTAGTAGCGTTGTTGTCCTCCAGCACTCCATCAGTTGTGCAGGATGAGGCAGTATGTTCTCTTCACCATCTAGTGTACAATCCTTGCAACCAGGGCAAGTTGGAATCTGCTGGTGCTATCCCTGCCTTGGTGGCATTGTTGTCTGCCAGCACTTCAGAAGCTGTGCAGTGGAACGCTGCAGGTGCTCTTCAACATCTAGTGTTCCTCAATCCATGCAACCAGGGCAAGGCGGCATCTGCTGGTGCGATTCCTCCCTTGGTGGCATTGTTGTCTGCCAGCACTTCAGAAACTTTGCAGGAGCAGGCAGCATTTGCTCTTGGTTACATGGTTGCAAACAATGCTGATCTGCAAGGCAAGGTGGCATCTGCTGGTGCCATTCCCCCACTGGTGGCGTTTTTGTCCACTAGCATACCTGCGCAGCAGCAGGCAATGATGACTCTGGCAGATCTATGTGCCAACAATCCTTGTAACCAGGGCAAGGTGGCATCTGCTGGTGGAATTCCGCCCTTGGTGGCATTGTTGTCTGCCAGCACTTAAGTAGTTGTGCTGCAGGCAGCATATGCTCTTGGGCAAATGGTTGCAGACAATTCTGACCTGCAAGGCAAGGTAGCATCTGCTGGTGCGATTCCACCCTTGGTGGCGTTGTTATCCACTAGCTCTCCAAAAGCTGGGCAGAATTACGGATTGGCAGCTCTCATGCACATATTATATTGCTGTACTCACACCAGGAAAATGGTGGCTGCTGCTGGTGCCATCACTCCCTTGGTGGGATTGATGTGTGCACCTGAGACTTTCGAGTTAGCATTTAGAAATGCGTGTACCACTGTATGTAATCTGCTTGCTGATCCTCTTGTCAGTGGCTCGTTTACATCTGCGAGCTCCTTCCTGACCTTAGCGTCCTTGCTACGGGTCAATGCTTCAGAAGATGAGCTGCTCGGGGCAACCAGGATCTTTACTTTTCTAGCTGCTGTTAGTCCTATCATCCGGAGGGAGCTGGCTGCTGCTGGTGTCAT
The DNA here is from genome assembly GCA_013435795.1 of Chlamydomonas sp. ICE-L. NCBI lineage: Eukaryota > Viridiplantae > Chlorophyta > Chlorophyceae > Chlamydomonadales > Chlamydomonadaceae > Chlamydomonas > Chlamydomonas sp. ICE-L. Next base: position 152,681,860 of record JACBWV010000610.1, on the reverse strand, counting down.
TCCTGCTCTCTTAAAAGTTCGAGCTGCTGCGAGCACCTCACCCAGGGTGAAGAATGCGATTCATGAGCTGCACCTGCGGTTGTTCGATGTATGCACCAGCCAGGAGCGTGTATCTAAGCAAAAGCGTATCAATGGACAGACTTCGCACGGGGCTAGTTCATCATCTGCTCTTGAGCATGCCGGGGCTGCATCCTCCGTCGTGGAGCCAGTGGACCCAGACAAGCTTATGCAGGTAAGAGCTCGTGGTATTATGGTAGCATGGTGAGCTATGGTGTGGGGATGGGGGTGACATGGACAGGCATGACAGTGGAGGTGGCGATGGTGTGTGCATGTGTGGGGATGGGGGTAATAGTGGTGATGGCGATGGTGGGTGCGTGTTTGCATGTGGTTGGGGGTGTTGATGTTGGTAGCGATGATGGTGACAAAAATGATGCTGGTGGAGGTGGTGGTTTAGATGTGGGTAAGGGCAATGGTGATGTGGATGATGACAAGGAAGATGGTGGTTATGGTGCCCGTGAGGGCAGCAACGATACAGACAGTGGAGTTGAGGAGAAAAATGAGAAGAGAATGATGGTGTTGACAAAGATGGTTGCTAATCAGTTGTACATTGCAGACAGGTGCAGACAGGTACATTGACGATTTGATGCAGACAGGTACATTGGCCATTTGCATGTGTAATGTAGTCCAAGGGTAGCTATAAGCGGCTAGAAAGGACATGTTCTATGGTGTTTGATGATCTAGTGTTCAATATATTCACGGCTAGAATAATCTATATATATAAAGAAATCATGGCGGTCGTGGTAGTGGTCGTGGTCGTGGTGGTGTCATCGCGTAACCGACTTAACCGACTTCCCGCCCAGCCAATTCCCGCCCAGCCAATTCCCGCCCAGCCAATTCCCGCTTTTAATCCCTCCAGCGAATTCTGCCTGATTTGGCCTCCTGCGAATTCTGCCTTATGCAACCTTCGCCTCCTGCGTATTCTACCTGTTGCGCATCCCGCCCGATTTCTCCTTTTCATGCCTGAGTTAATCCACCTGATTTCGGTAGCGCTACTTTTCGTCTTCCTACAAGCTTTTCCCCCTGCATCTCTGCAAGACCTTTCCAAGAGACATGTCGCTGCGCACAACGGGAGGTGGCGTGGTGAGTCAGCCGACCTGTCAGAAATGTCCGAATCGCATCCATCCCATTTCACCAACTTGACTGCAAATTCTTCCCACTGCATTGAGAAACATGTCGCTCCGCATTGTGCCAGAGCAAGTACGCATCAAAGTTGGCCGAATGAAAAATCTCCCAGAGCATTCTCGCCCTAACTTGACTGAACATCTCAAATCAGCAACTTGACTGCAACTTCTTCCCACTGCATCGAGAAACATGTCGTCGCTGTGCATTGCGCTATAGCGAGCACGCGGCAAAGTTGAATGGATGAACCTAGCGATGTTTCCAAGTCTCAGATCAAGTTGACTTCGGGAGCAGTTGCGGTGAACAGGATTGTTCTTCGGCCGAACTGAATACATGCTCGCTAAGAAGAAGCTTTAGTTATGTACAGTTGCGATTGCGCATATTCAGCTTTTTCAGTGGGGTCGACTATCGATCACAGCTGAGGTGGCAGGGAAGCAGGTCCGATGCTTTTAGCGGAGTCGGATGATGCGCAAACGTTGTCGATGCTCTTCGTCCCGTTTGCCTTTCAGCTATGGCAAAGCCCACAGCTGAAGTGGAGGGAGGCAGATATGGAGTATGTGTGTGCTGGTGGGTGCGTGTAGGAGGGAGGGGAGGGATGAGAGTGGGGAGAGGGTGGGGGCTGGTGGGATGGCTTGGGTGGGGGAAGAGATGGAGTCAGGAAAAATGTCAGGAAGAGTAAGGGAGTATGTTTGTGGGTGGGGGTACATGGTTGGGTGGGGGTGGGGGGGGAGGTAACTGGGGGGGGGGGGGGGGGGGGTCGCTGGTGTTTTTGTGCTTGTGGGTGCACAAGGGAGACCATCGCAAGGGATATGCGTCCATCAATGTTTTAAGTTGCATGCACTGCAGAGAAAACCGTTTTGCAACCCAGCCCAAAACAGGTGTGGCCAACGGGAGGGAAGGGGGGAGGGGGGGGATAATGGTTTGGTGGTGGTGGTGTGTGAATAGGGGGGGGGGGGCTTCAAGTGTTAACCATTATGTAACGAGCCCCAAATAGGTGTGGCCAAAGGCCAAACGGGCACCGCACTATGATTGGGTGGGGGGGTGGGGTGGGGGGGGGTCTTTGTGAGAGTAGGTGTGGCCACCGGCCACACGGGCTACCGTACTAGTAAATATAATAATAAAAATAATAATAATAATAATAATAATAATAGGGGGGGCAAGGAAAAATATGTATTATCGTATCTTTGATATGGATAGAGAACCGCGAGCACATGTCGATACTGTCGAAATCATGTCGAGACACCCAGGGGGGGGCCGAGATACGAGGGCGGGGAGGGGGGGGGGGGGGGGGGGGGGGGGGGGGGGGGGGGCCGTTTTCCCAACTTTATTTGTACTCTGTGTAACTTTTTGCCAGTGCGATTTTTTGAGCGTGAGGTACACCATCCAGATAGGCTTGACGAGACGAGTACGAATCTGCATTCGTTAGTCGGTTATACCCAGGGTATAATTGGAGGATGCCCTGGAAGGTACATCCAGGCTGGATGCCAGGCTGGACGTCACCTAGACCTTAGCGCGCAGCGTCGCACGAGCGGCAGTTGGGGGGAAAAAAAGCGCGCGCGCAACGGGTTTGGATGCGCGTTCTGAATTATAGTCCCTGATGAGGTTCCTAGGTCGAGCCCCGCCCCACCCCACCCCCCACCCCCTCCTCCCGACCGACCCACCCACAGACCATCACCCCCCTCACCCACACACACTCACACCACACTCAGAGCAGACCCTCAGGCTCCAGAATACAATTTGAGGCAATTAAACCATGATAATGATGATAATGATGGATAGACAGGTAAATAATGCCTTCAGTCCTTTTCATACCTTCAAGTATTATTTAAAGAAAATGTAATATAAATCAAAGTCATATAAATATCTTAATAGGTGTCGAAGTCTTGCTCATCATGAATCGGATGGTTTTAGCCTGTGACCTCCTGTACAATGACAAGTATTTGTTGGCATTAAGTTGCCTAATCACATCAGTTCAATATATAAATACTTGAATTTGGGTTTGCTCAAGTGGTGGGAACCACGTGAAGTGAATCATGCTCATTTGTGTACTGTGGGGTTCCCTAAATTAAATCAGCTCTTCGAAGGAGTGAGTCAGAGTCTATCGCACTCAAATCAAAATTTATCAAAACGAAAAGTAGGAATACGTTTAGTGCACATCTTCCCTTAAAAGTCATGGTGATAGTAGGTTATGGGAGGAAGTGTACAGGCAATGCGGCAGTACACAGAGCCAAAAATCACTGATCATTTACATTTGTTAGATGTACGTAGCTGCACCGACACAGTTGCATCATTTTGAGTTCCAGATTTTGCTTTAGAGCATGAAGAACAACTCGACAAATAAATCGATTTTCAATTCCAATTTCAAAACAAAACTAAAAAAAACTGATTCAACTTTTCTTCAAAAATCCTCATCTGAAATTAGATTTTGATTTGGGATTGGGGGGGGTATTCTCAAGTTGGGAGGTGGGATTGGGACAATGGGAGGTTAATTTTAAAGTTGTACTGCTATTCTGGTAAATTCCGAGGCCAAGGCTGAAGCGTATCCTCCAACCTTGTGGTAGGGGTTCGATAAGCCTTTTGTCCCGCAAAAACTTCATTCGTGGTATAGCTCTTGCGATCTCGTTGAAGTCGATTCAAGCTTTTTATACATCTCGTGTTCTGCCACCGGCCTCCTGAGCAGGGCTGTTTGCGGCCAGATACAAATGCGAATAGAAATTATCTGCAGACCTAGCTGATGCATTCGCGGACAATGTAATTTACACAAGTCCATTCTGAGCAGTTGGGGTCATGTATGGTTTTTTGGCTCACAATAGAGATTCAACTTATGGCGATCTAGGACTAAGGCATATATGGAGATAATACTAGATACATCTGATAAAGATAATAATAAATAAATATAATAAAATATATATTCGTCTCACAATAGCGATTCAACTCAGGGTGTTCTAGGACTACGGCATATATGAGTTGGCAGGCGCAGGCGGCAGGTCCCAAGGTGGGGTAGTAAGCCCTATGTGGAGCCTATACCCTAATATCGCGCCTGATAACGGGTTGACGGTTTTTTCGTCGCGGACTATAATATACGCCTCGATTTGACGGTTGCTTCCGTCAAATCAAAACGTTCAAGTTTCATGTCAGTACGGTAATAAATAAATATAATAAAATACATGTTTGGCTCACAATAGCAATTCAACTTAAGGCGTTCTAGGACTAAGGCGTACATAGGTACCTTGTAAGCTAGGACTGTGCAGTGAGAGGGGAAGGTAAATGCAGGTAAACGAGGCAATGGAAGCAGGGAATGCAGCATTATAACGTACGTGCACTAAAGCATATCTACAAACATGTATGTTCCAGGAGCTGATCGAGGAGGAGGAGAGAGAGAAAAGTTCGAAGGAGGCCAAGGCCCATGCCAAGAAGGGTAAGATACAGAGGCAGAAGGAGAAGAAGAAGATGAAGGAGGAGGAGGAGAAGGACAAGAAAGGACAAGCAAACAATGGAGAGCAACAATCCCAAGATCCGGCATCGGCGGTGGAGGACCTGGATGCAGATGCACACCTGATACTAGAGCAACAACAACCTGTAGGGGGCAGTGCTGAGGGTGGTGATGCTGGTGGGGAACCAAGTGGAAGTGGCATAGCGGCTTTGGAAGGGGATGAGGAGCATGTTGGTGGTGAGAGGGAGCAACGCAGAAATGGCTCTGCTACTGCTTATGCGCCCAACATGCAGACAGCTCCTGTTTTGACCGCTAGAAGCACAGCCTTAACTGCACCGCTTGTATATGCTGGACCAGCCCATGTACTGTCTCCCACTGCTGTCCGCACACATGCATCCACTGCTACTACCACTTACCTGCTTCAGCTTCGGCTTCAACCGCTGCTCCCAACACTCCAACCGCTTCTATTGCTGCCGCTACTGCCACTTCAGTGTCATGTTCCAATGCACTACCTACTACCCACACTGCAAGCCATGAACAGAATCACCCCATCCTAAAGTTCCTACAGCCTCATGCAGCTATGCCCAAGCGTGGACAGCATCTGCAGTTTGTACAGCCTCAAATGGCACAGCCTGCTGTTGTTCAACCTCATGCTGGACAGGCTCACCAGGCTCACCTACAGCAACCGTACGCCCCACAGGAGGTTCAGCCTCATGTACTGCAACCGTACGCCCCTCATGCCCCACAGGAGCAAGCCATGGCGCCGGCCTCAAGTGGCGAGGCCCCAGGACCCGCACCCTCCATGATCACCCATCTCCCCAGACCTACTCCGCAAGCTGCCCCTATTAGACCCTACCAACCCTTGAGGCAGATGTGTCCCCTCACCTCTGAACCCCCATCCGCGCCTTTGCCCCTTCCCACCTCGCATGCACCCCTCTCCATAGCAACCCCCCTCACCAACCCATTGAGACCTCCCACTTTCAACCCTGCCACACGCCCTGCACATGCTACTCCGCCTGGGGCAGTAGGCCTCACTAGTGCCATGAGGCCGGGAATGAACCCTGCTCAAATTGGTCAGTCTAGGCAGGCTGTCATGGGGGCTGCTCATCCGCCACTACCTATCCCCTCTGCTGTGTTGCCTCCCCCCGAAAGGTCCCCTCTCAATAGCTGGAAGGGAGGGGGTGGTAGAGCGCCAACGGGAGCAGGTGTGGATGATGAGGATGAAGTCCTCCGCCTGTGTATTGTGTGCATGGAGAGGGAGCGCAATGTGTGTTTGCAGCCTTGTGGCCATGGCATCATGTGCTCCATCTGTTGTGAGAAGGTGCTGGCTAAGACACGTGAATGCCCCATGTGCAGAACCAAGGTGGTGGGTCATGTGAGACTCGTGTTGTCGTGAGCATTGAGAGGCACTACCCTCCTAGTTTCTTTGATTTAGTCCGAGGGGGTGGGCAAGAAAAAAGCTGCCATACCGCATCTTCGCTTTGGATAGAGCATATCATCAAACAAAAAAAACAAAAAAAAGTTTTTTTTTAGCCAAAAATAAAGTTTTACTAAAGGGGTCCAAAGTTGTTTTCACCCAAAGCGGCCCAAATCTTAACTTAGCGATAAATCACGTCTGAGCAACCTTACGAAAGATGTAAGAGCATAACTGGAATGGGCGCGAAAAGTTCTTTCGAATGACCCCCATTTTAGGGGGGGCGGGTGGGTAGGGTGAGGTAATCGGGTTTTAGGAGGGGGGGGGGGGGGGGGGGGGGGGTAGGTGTACAACACGTTTTCAAAACTTTATTTCCCCCCTCTTTTTGTATGAAACTTCCACAATCCAACTCCCATCCGAATCGGACACCATATTGAACATGCGGTCAAAAATCTGTCTTTCTGCCCCCCCCCCCCTGATTTAGTACATTTTATTTTTATTTGATTTATTCCATTTTTCCTACCTTGTTTCATGATTATGGTTATAATTACATGATTATGGTTTTAACATCATACCGGTGCTCTGATGGACTCCACGTGTGCCCGCAACTTGCATCTGGCTGTGAGCATTGAGGGGCACAACCCTCCTCCCAAGGTTATGATGGTGGTAGTTGCATTGTTATGGTGCGCTGATGTGCCCGTAGCAAATGTGCATGTAGCGACAGGAAGTTGCAGGGGGCTTGTGAGCATCATGCACAAAGAAAATATGTTTTCACCCAGGCTAATTGTTGACTCGGGCAGACTCGGGTGTACATTTCCATCAATGCAATGGACACTTGATGTAACATGATTTTCAACATATCTCTTCGGAGTCTAGTTCCTAGAATATCTCCAGTCCCTACAGTCTCCAAGACCCACCCTTTGAGGCGCATTGATAGGTGGCTTTCTATTAGCCTTGCTTCGAGTTTATCCAGTGACATTCCTAACCTCGATATATTGCGCGCATGCGCGATTTATAATGTTTATTCCCGTTTTGGTCCATCGCGCTCCCAGGTGTGGGTAATGTTTCCAGGTTCCCAAATACTGCACTTGAGCATCCCACGCCACGATTTTTAATGTTTCCACCTTCCCAAATACTTCATCTGGGCATCGGGCGCCTAGATTTTAAATGTTTCCACGGTACGAAGGCATTGCGCTCTCATCTGTCACCAGCAAGTTGGTGAGATGGCCCCCTGGCACGACCCACGTGGCCACTGGGCACGCTACGACCGTCCACCAATTTCAAAAAGATAATATGCAATCAGCATGCTGCAAGTGCAGAAGAAGAAGACCGATGGTCGGCAGGGTTTTTCCTAAGGAATTACATTACTTCTAAACTAGAATCATGTGGTGCTATTGTTGGCCAGATCTTGTAACAGAACTAGAGATTGTGGTGCTGTTGTTAGTCCTGCTCCAGCTTCTAACAATAGCACCAGCTTAAAAAGTGTGACCTAACGAATACAAACTGTAACAAACCAGAACTTTCAATGTGGACAGGGGTCATCGCACATGCTATCTGGGCTTTAAGTACCCTTGGTTAGACTAACGAAAAACAGTTTGTCATTCAGCACCCCAGTCAGCTAGACAGCCCCAATAGTAACCAATGAATCTACCAAACACCTGTCAGCCTACCAAAAACCCACCTAGCCAGCCAGTCAGTTAGGGCTCCCTAGATCTCTTAGTAGCCCTGATACGCCATGAGCAACAGAACCGTGGAAGCAAGCAAAGACAAGGCGAAGCTATGGAAGCGATCAAGGTCGAAGCTCGCTATGGAAGCAAAGCACGAAAAAGTCATACTGAAGCAAAGCAATCTCAGTCGATGCGAAGCTGTGGAAGCAAGGGAAGCCGAAGGGACCTGTCAATTGTGGGAGCAGAGCGATCAAAGTCGAAGCGAAATCTCTCACTTTCCGACAGGAAGCGACTTCTGGTGCTTGTGACTCGTGCTCATGGCGTCAGTCGAGCTCAAAAAGGGGCGCGAAGGTTGCACACCCGGGGCTGTTACAGACTTCCAGAAGACTATTCCAGTAGACTCCTTCCTTGCCCTATAACTTGCAGTTACTTGCTAACCCTAACTGACTTTGGTACTGATGCATGGTGCTATGACTAAGGGGAGGCAGACGGGAAACTAGAGATGCATATTGCGATTTCACCCTGGGCCTTGCCGTTAAACTAGAGATTTGGGGTGTGATGAGCAAGGGCCAAAAACGACCTGAAATCGCACCAGGCCCAAACGGAAAAGTCTAAAAATCGCACTTTCCGCTGAATCGCACCCTAAGAAAAACCATTGGTCGGCCTACGAACGCGTAGTCCGGCCTACTGCCTCCTGGGGCGGCACCTGGGGCACCATTTTCGGAGGATCGAGGCTGGTCCAATTATATTTTACTGACCCCTCCGCCCCCCCTCTCTCAGTGGTCGTGATCGAAGATCGACGACGAACACAGGTGTGCAAATCGCAATAAGCGATTTCCTTCTTATTTATTCTCCAGCCGAATTATAAGCTATTGCCCCTCAATGTGCGGGTGATTTTACCTGTCTTGCTTGCTTGTTTTGCTGGCTAAATAGCCGTCGGCCATGAATTTATTGAAGCCCTTGCTTAGGAACAGGTTGCAAGAAGACCACTTTCGCATCACAGTGCGGTGGTTCTCTATGCTGGGCTTGTTCCCCACCGTCAATTGGAGTGGGATCACCCACTACACCTCAGACGGTGAGCAAGACTGAGCTCTGCATTAGTTAATTCCTGACCTGAATCCAATTGACTCAGTTCTATCTAGTTTAGTAGTCTGCACCGCTGCCTACTTGAACCTTTGGTTGCAGAAACCTTCATTTGCCACTTGGGGTAAAAAGGAAAGCATACTTTCTAACCCAAAACAGTTCGAGCCCTAGATCTGAACATTCTGTTACAGTACTTTTTTTGTTGGGCAATATGAAAGGGAAACGAGGTAACTGCAGCCCCTTTTTTGCCTGCCCAATACTAGAAACGGGCAAGCCAAAAAGGCTGCTCGATTTTTAATGTTTCCACCTCCTCAAATGATACACCTGGGCATCGGGCACCACGATTTTTAATGTTTCCACCTTCGCAAATGCTACACCTGGGCATTGAGCGCCACGATTTTTAATGTTAATGCTCAAATCCATAGGAAGATCACTGAGTTTATATATTTTTTTTCAGTACGACATAAGTTCGCCACACAGCACGATAAATTGTACGACATACAATATAACTGGAAATATCATACAATGTCAGTTCACGTTATCGTAATCTATCACGATATATCGTGCGATGAACATATCGTACTATATAGTACTCGACAGCTCCATGTACAATGTATTTGAACAATTGAAGAACATGCTAAATGTTGCAGAGCTTGTACGATGAAGATCCAACACACCGGTAATCTAGATAGCCAAACTAGGAGCCCGTCATGTAGCCATTCAGAGACATGGACCCTCAAGAAATGCAATATAAAATCCATATAGCTCAACTTCCTAAACAGCCGACTTCGTAGCTGATCTCCTCATGCTGCCACATGGCTCCAACCAGCAATTTGGCTGCTCACCATCTTCGGCAGTAAATTGCAGCCAAACTAGTTAGGCAATCCATGTAGCTCAACTTCCCATGTAGCCTACCCCTGTAGCCGAACCCCTCATGAAACCATCTGATGTAGCCGAACCAGTAAGGCAATCCATGTAGCTCAACTTCACATGTAGCCAACCCCTGTAGCCTAACTCTTCATGTAGCCACTTTTAATAGCCAAACTAGTTAGGCAATCCATGTAGCTCAACTTCCCATGTAGCCAGCCCCTGTAGCTGAACTCATGTGGCCACCCTATGTAGCCGAACCATGTAGCCAAAGTTGAACTGCTCATGTAGCCGACCCCTGTAGCTGAACTTTCCACGTAGCCACGAGAGTCTTTCTAGACGCTGTGTCACGCGCCGCCAACACAGATTTTTGAGGGTCCGTTGCATTGCAGACACAGATTTTGAAACCGGTTGCGCCTCATGATGCAGATTTTTGAGTCCCCTGGACAACCCTGGTAGTCACCCTAGGTAGCCAAACTTGAACAGCTTTTATTTCCAGCTACGAAGAGCAGCTTCCAAGCAGCTCCCTCAGCTAGTCACTGGGCGAAGCCCCCACATTTAAACAGTACTGGAAAGATGATCATGCCAGCTTCAAGATGCACTATGCTGCTGTAGGTTTGGCTGGGTAGCGAGCCAGGGGAGCTGCCTAGAAGCTGCTTCTGGTTAATGAAAAGAAAAGCTATGCTAACTAGCCGCCTGTTATTGTGTGTGTGTGTGTGTGTGCCGACAAACCGTATGCAGTGCAAACTATCCGCCTGTTATTGTGTGAGTGTGTGTGTGTGTGTGTGCCGACATACCGTATGCAGTGCAAACTAGCCGCCTGTAATTGTGTGTGTGTGTGTGTGTGTGTGTGCCGACAGGTCGTATGCAGTGCAAACTAGCCGCCTGTAATAGAGCTTTTCAGACACATGTGACCTCCAGGAATACAGACTCCAAAATCGTTCCCTGCTGGCCCCTCTTGGTCCTCGGAAATCATCACCCCGCCAACCTTGAACTTATGCTCCTTGCTTACACAGTTGGTCTCCTGCAAGGTACACACACACAGGGTTGCATGAATGGTACTGTTCAATTACGCAGAGGGTAGCATCATGGGCCTTGGACCCCCCCCCCCCCCCACACACACACCACCACCACCACCCCTCTCCCACCAACCCCCCACCCCCACCAAACCTTGAACTTATGCTCCTTACACAGTTGGTCTCCTGCAAGTCACACCCAGAGGGTCGTATGAATGGTGCAATATAGATAGATAGATGTGATATGTGATTATTTGGTTAAGTGTTGTGTGACGTGATATGTGATGATCTGAATAAGTGCTGTGTGATGTGCCCATTGTTACGCAGTTTTATATGATATGTGATGTCTTGAATCTGCAGTGTATCTGCAGTGTATCTGCGGTATATCAGCCACTGGATCTGCCATACGGTATGCAGTGCTATGTGATGTGATGGGTAGCAGACTAGTGATCAAGGACCTAGGGACTTTTCGAACTTGGAGAAATCACACATTTGTATTATTATAATAATATGTTTTAGTTAGCTTTCTTATTGCTCATTATTAGTATTACTCCATGTCACGCAGCTCGCAGTCTTGCTCGTAGTTGTATTTGTATCATCTGCATAGCATGAACTCCGGACCCCCGCCGTTTACGACTTGTTGGGGTTCAGTTTAACAGTGCTTGTTGTGCACATAGCCCTTCCCAATATTGAGGTTGGGCAAGCCTATTTAGCCTATTAAGCCTACTTAGCATATTTGGCCACGCCTTAACTGACTGGACTATAAAACATAAACATTTTTGTTTTGATTACATGGAAGGGGGGAGTAGTTCTTTTGTGTGTTAGGTAGGGATAGCGGAGGTGAGAGTGCGTGCGTTTCGGTGGTTGGGGAAAGGGACGGTGGGGGGGGGTGGGGGGGGGAAGAGTGTGTGTGGATGGGGTGGGGTGAGGGGCAGGGAGAGGTCGGGAAAGTAGGGGATACTGTTGGTCTGGCTGGGGGTGGGTTGGAATGGTATGCATGTGTGGTAGAGGTGGGGGGCCACAGCTGAATTGAAAGGGAAGAGGAAGGGACGAGGACCTTACGTGTGTGTATGTGGGTGAGAGGGAGGGGGAGGTCGCGCAAGGGGGTAGATGGCTGGAAGGTGTGTGGGGCAGGGGGGAGAAATAGAGGGTGTGGCAATGGGGATGGGGGGCAGGAAGATTAAGCCCCCGCACCACCCACCCACCCCATTCCCCCCAACACACACACCATCACCACCATAATACAAATAAATACAGCACTCTCCGAAGCTCCCCTTCAGTACGGTAAAAGACAGGATGCTCTAAGCGCTCTTGGTTTCTGCTACCCATCCCGATCGCTACCCAAGACCCCGGAGGAGGCCTAAACCCTATGACGCTACCAGGCAACCTTGAGACCTGAACAAAACCTATCACAGCAGCGCCTCACTAAACTGCACCTACATTACGTTAAGGAAATGATGCACGTAGCGTCTTGCTTTCTTCTGCTACCCTATCCCGATGCTACTACCTGACAAACCCACTACACCCCACAGCCCGCACCCCAAAAAACCACAAAATAAAGAATAAACCATTAAAGTCCCCGCCGTTTGGGGGCCGAAAAAAGGTTTTATCCCCCTAGACCTCCCGACCCCTGACCTTACTGCTGTCCGCCCCCTGACACCAGGGCAGCCCTACTAAGCTGCCAGGACTCGTCCCGATGAGGCCCCCTGAACCCATCAGCACTAGCAGGTAAACAAACCCTTTGAGAACTGAACCCAAAACATGCCCCAGCGCCTCGGAAACTCAACCTCCAATACTTAAGGGAAAGGATCACTTATCGCTCTGGTCATCTGATTAAATTGTAAACGTGTGGTAGGTGCTTAGTAATGAAAATGTATTGTGTGTTGTATGCTACCATGATAAATGTACGTGTGTGCGTAGTGCTAGTATGATACATGTAATAGAGTGTGTAGTGCTAGTACGATAAAGGTATACGTGTGTGTAGTGCTAGTATGAGAAATGTTTATGTGTGTGTAGTGCTATAACGAGAAATGTATATGTGTGCGAAGTGCTAGTTTGAGAAATGTATACGTGTGTAGTACTATAATGATGAATGTGTGTAAACGTGTGTGTTAAGTGCAAGCGCTCTTGGTCACCTAAGTACAAGCGCTCTTGGCCACCTAAGTACAAGCGCTCTTGGCCACCTAAGGAAATTAAAACATCTATTTAGATAGCCTGTAAGTCCAGCTTATGTGAGCGGACATATGATGGTCTGTGCTGTACTATATGTTGTACTGCAGTTTACCATTTTGTATTTCGTGAAAAGCGTAGATGGGAGACATATGATGCTATATGTTGTACTATATGTTGTACTACATCTTGCCATTTTGGGTTTTGTGAAAAGCGTAGATAGGGGACATATGATAAACAGTGTTGTACTACATTTTTACCGTACTACATTTTGCCATTTTGGGTTACGTGGAAAACGTAGATGGGGGACATATGATGGTCAGTGCATGCATCTGCTTTTGTCTAGCACACACACACACACATGTACACATGCAGTGCCCGCAGCTGATCTTGTCTAGCACACACATGTACACAACTTGATAATCTGCAGCCTCAATTGATACTCTGCAGTCAGTCAGTAGTGTTTGCATCCAGCACTGTGGAGTTAAATACACAGCCAAAGGCACAGTTGGCGTTTTTGCTATACACACATATACACACATTTTCTCGCAATCACACACTGATGCACACACCCACGCACACACACAGTGTACGCAATAGCTTTTGTCTAGCACACACACACACAAACACACACACACATGACCCTCAGCTGCTCTTGTCTAGCACACATACATATACACACACATACATATGCACAACTTGATACTCTGCAGCCTCAGTCGTGATGTGGGTTCTGTCGTGTTGCCATCAAGCACCGTGGCGTTACATACACAGCCAGGGGCACAGTTGACGTTTTTGCTATACACACACATGCATGCACACACACACACACATACTCTCACAATCACACGGATGCACACACACACACACATACAAGCACACACACAGTGCACGCATCTGCTTGTGTCTTTCACACACACACACATACAGTACCTGCAGCTGTTCTGATCTAGCACACACATCCCTTGATACTCTGCAGCCTCAGTTGTGATGTGGGTTCGGTTGTGTTGCAATCAAGCACCGTGGCGTTACATACACAGCCAGAGGCACAGTTGGCATTTTTGCTGTACACGCACATGCACACACATACACACACATAATATCACAAACACACACGGATGCGCACACACACACACAAATACACACGGATGCATGCACACACATGCACACACAAAGTGCACGCAACTGCTTTTGCCTAGCACACACACACACAGTACCCTCAGCTGCTCTTGTCTAGCACACACATGTACACACCTTGATACTCTGCAGCCTCAGTTGTGATGTGGGTTCTGTCGTGTTGCCATCAAGCACCGTGGCGTTACATACACAGCCAGAGGCACATTTAACCAGCGCCATACCCATGTGCTCAAAGCTCTTTAGGTATCCAATGCTCACACCGACCTGCAATTGTGTGGCGCAAAATAAAATAAATACAATACATAAATGGTGTGATATAAAGTAATACATAAGACCAGCGCCATACGCATATGCTCAAAGCTCTTCAGGTAACCAATGCTCACACCGACCTGCAATTGTATGGCGCAAAATAAAATAGGTACAACAAATACATGGTGTGATATAACATAACAAATTGGATGGTCGGTCGCACAGACGGACAATTGGGTAACCCTGGGCGCTCCCGCCCCCTTGAAGAGGGGGCTATGCCAAAAATAAACTGCAGATGCACATTCAAATGCATGATAACATGGACACATACCTCTGCCTCAGCATCTCCTTGCTGCCCACTACTTGATGCAGCTTCAAGGTGCAGCAGCAGCGTGGAGCCTACCTCTGTTGTCACCCATCCCCACTTGACACGCCCCTCGTCTGTCCATACAAAACCTCATTAGCAGAGCCCCATGCGTCCTCTCACAAACACACATACATACCTCCGTCTCAGTCTCTTCTTGCTGCCCACTACTAGATGCAGCTTCAAGGTGCAGCAGCAGTGTAGAGCCCACCTCTGTTGCCACCCATCCCCACTTGCCACGACCCTCATCAGTCCATACAAAGCCTTTGCTGTCTGCTTGTGCAGCATCCTTGAGAGCTTCCTCTACCATACAGGTGTCTGACTTCGACTCGTAGTTGTTGGGAATCATGGGCTGGGTGGGGATGGGGTGGATGCCGTCACTGTCATCGGGACTCAGGGTCTGAGCCTTGATGAGGCAGCTGCATCCAGAATAAATCTGCCAGGGGGTGGGGGTGGGTTTTGGTGTGGGGTGGGTGGGGGTGGGGAGGTGTGGGTTTTGGTGGGTATGAGTTTGGGTGTGGAGTAGAGGGGCCAGGGAGGTGCGGGGAAGGGAGGGGTGGGATGGAGGTGTGTGTGTGTGCGGGGAAATGGGAGGGGGGAGGGAGAGGGGGAGGGGAGAGGGGGGGGGGAGAGAGGAGGAGAGAGGGGTAGAGGGACAAGGCGAGGGGGCGAGGGGACAGGGGGAGAGAGGGGGCGGGGGGAAGAGAGGGACTAGGGGAGGGGGAGAGGGCGATGGTAGAGGGAGAGACTTGAAAGCTTCATCCGCATGCAAGTGTCTGACTTCGATTCTAAAGTGTTTTTTCACAGTGCAAGCTAACTGGCTGGCCCCCTCTACCTCACGCCTCGGAATACTACTTCTGTTTTACTCATAGTTTGGGGAATCGTGAGGGGGAGGGGAGGGGGGGGGGGGGGGGAGGGGATGAGTAGTCTCCGTCTTTATACTCACTTATCTTGGCTATGACCATAACGACCACCATGACCACAACCATGATGATCATTTACGGGAATATACAATTTATAAAAAAGTGCTATGAGTATCGCAAAAATAAAGTATCATTATAGCTCGAACTCAGGTCCTCAGTCAGTAAAAGGATTGGTTGGGGTTCAGTTCATCACTGCTTTTTATTTTTAGCCCCTCCTAATACCATGGCCGAGAAAGGACACTAACAACGTATACAGGGACCAGAGTTGTTTTTGTTTGCGACTCATCGAAAAATTGAGCAACTCCTAAACCCCAGTACAACGCACTGCACACTGAAACCCCGCGGAGCGCTATCTCGGAGCCTGGGGGGTTCCAGGGGTTGAGCCATTTCCAGGGGGGCATTAACAAGTTTAGCCAGACTCATGCGTCGCCATGCAGCGACAGGATGGCGACGCGTTTTCGGACAAAAAAAAGTGTCAGGTTCATGACAGAACAGTATACCACGTACCTGGGACTCGAGCCCAACCTGAACCCTAACCCCAACCCCAACATTTCCTCCAACCCCAACCCCGACCCCCAACACCAGCACCTCCCCCAACTCCAACCCCCTATCCCGACCCCAACCCCAACATCTCCCCCAACACCTCCCCCAACTCCAACCCACTAACCCAAACCCTAAAGCAGAGCAGCAGAACACATACATGGGGCGCAAGCTCAACCTTGATCCAACATCTCCCCCAACACCTCCCCCATCTCCGACCCACTAACCCGAACCCTAAAGCGGAACAGTGCAACACATACCTGGGACACAAGCTCAAGCTCAACCTCAACCCCAACATCTCCCCCGACCCCGACCCCAACATCTCCCATTACCCCCGACCCCAACCCCAACATCTCCCCCAACACCTCTCCCAACCCCAACACCTCCCCCAACCCTTACCCCAACTCCAGCACCTCCCCAACTTCAACCCCCTAACCTAACCCCCAAATCTAAACACACAAAAGTGTAACACATACCTGGGACGCAAGCTCCAGTGCAAGCAAACGGGCTGCCCCCCTCAACCTCAGGCCTCTTAATAAGGCGTACTATTAATGTATGTATTTAACACACACCTAGGACGCAAGCTCCAGTGCAAGCAAACGAGCTGGTCCCCTTAATCTCACGCCTTGTAAGAAGGTGCACTCTTTATGTATTTAACACATACCTGGGATGCAAGCTCCCCCATGACACGAGCTCCGGTCCATCCATCTGGATGAACTGTCGTAGGTAAACACAAGCACAAGGTTAGTGTGGTGTCAATGTGGGGTCAATGTAGATTGATGCGGGTCAATAAGGGTCAATGTGGGTCGATGGGGGTTGATGTGGTGCCAATGTGGGTCAATGAAGACCAATGGGGGTCAATGAAGACCAATGTGGGTCAATGAAGACCAATGGGGGTCGATATGGCTTGCTAGCCCAGGCCCAACTCAGGTGGCAAAGGTGAGGGGGTCTTCATTTATGTGCAAGTTTTAGGGATACAACAGCTTGGAACTCACTCCAGTCGTATTAGCCTCACCAATGCCCATGGCGGTGTTGCAGGTTTCTGCAAATCCTTGGTAGGAGACAGGATGGGGAAGGCCAAGGTCGAGGGGGAAAGCAACCTCCAGGCTCGCAGGCTCGTAGCACCATACATGTAAAAATTACCTTAAGCATCATTAAAGACACATACAACTCTAGCTGTTATCAAATGCCCCCTCCTCAATATGCCATATGGTTTGCTACTTTGCTGAGGTATAAAATGGGCAAAGACCGGGATATAACAGCTCAGAACTGTTGTAGTGTAGTAGCAGAGGTAAGATGGGGGGGGGGGGGGGGCTTTTAAAGGGGAAAAAATGCACCATACATGTCACGAGACGGTTATCGGGCGCTTATATAAACACGAGACATAATAATGCAGTGCCGTGAAAGACATTGAGCATTGCTCCTTTCGCCAGCACATGCAAAACCATAGTTACGATCGGATAGCAAGCTCGTGGCACCATACATGTCAAACTTACCTTAAGCAGCATTAAAGACACATAGCCCGTTTCAGTGATTCGATTGGACTAGTGGTACACCAAATGGCTGAAACGAAGCGGGGTCGGGGGGTCGATTTCCCCTAGGGTCACCGTGAGCGTTGCAGGTCGTTGTCAACCGCGATGGTAGCTAGTCCAGTTGAGGTGGTAGACCGTTCTCTGCCTGCGTACTACGGGTTCCCTTAATACCAAGCCCAACCAGGCGTTATCATTACAATAAAGACACATCCAACTCTAGCTGTAATCAAATGCCCACTCCCCAGTATGCCATATGGTTTGCCGAGGTATAAAATGGGCAAAGGCTGGGATATAACAGCTCAGAACTGACGTAGTGTAGTAGCAGAGGTAAGAATGGGGGGGGGGGGCGCCTTTTAAAAGTTTCTCATGTACCGAATCATAATTCGGGGCCTAAATGGGGCTGGAGCCCCGAAACCACCAAGAAAAATAGAAATGGAAAATCGAAAAAATAAAAAGACGAAACTCGTATTTAGGGACTCACTCCAGTCGTAGTAAAATAGGTGAGCTTTCATTGGATAGGGGGAGGGGCCTTCAGATTCGTCCGGCAGTTTCCTGGGGCGATATATTCCAAAGCCATCCACTCCTGCATATTAATCAGTTAAACAGTTAATCAGTTAATCAGTTAATCAGAAAAATTACGGTATGTTGATATATATAGATGTATGTATGTATGTACTAGTACATTGCCCGTGTGGCCGAGGCCACCCGCCACACCACCCACCCAGGTCCTGGGTCCTGTTCTGGCCTGGGTTACATAACGTGCATCGCCCTTGAACGTACCCCCCCCCCCCCCCCCCCCCCCCCCCCCCCCCCCCCTTACTCACATGCACAGAGTCAAGGTATGTCCCCCTTTGCAAAATATTTAACACATGCCCACTTCCTTTCCTTACTAAAAGTATACTCCACCCACCCCCACCCCCCAGGACCTGGGTAACATATCGGGTTACGTCCTTGTATATACCCCCCCTACCCAGATGTATCACACACATACCATTCCAACTCAACCCAAGCCAGACCCACAGCCTCCACACATTTCTGAATCCAGCGGTCCAAGTGTGAGAAATGGGAAGGAAATGGCTGATCGCATCCACTGGCTGCCTACCGTGACACAATAGATGCACAGGCATGGTGAAAGTGCGCATGCGCGAAGTGAATGGTGGCAACGCTCGCAGGCGAAAGAGCGCTAAGGATAGAATGGGCGCCTGACGAGAACTCAGAATGTATTTTGAGAATTCGAATGCCCCTGGCTCTTCATGCGAGAGTCTAAGTGAGGAACAGGGGAGGGAAGTATGGATGCGTAGGCACAAAGATCGCTGGTGAGAAAGAATTGCGCATGATTGGGGAAAGAGATTTGAAGTTCCAGGGTTGCGAGAAAGTTGCGAGTATCTATTTCCATTCCCAGCTCGTCCAGGCTGACCTACAGCATTTGTCCAAACACCGTCTCTAATTTGCATCGCTCCTATGCTCTTCGGCATGTAGAGCTCGCCTTTTGCTGTGAAGAGCTCGCTGGCTGGCTGTATTCGTCGCCCGTCTGCCTACATCTTGTTGACTGTGCGCATTCATGGCATCGAGGAGCAATAGATGATAGACAATTAGTCTGAGCGCCATTACTGGTTTTAACGCTCAGACCGAATGCGGAATAGATTATCGCTTCGCATTCATCTGCTCTGTCATTTTTCGAAATCTGGGTAGGGATTTGGATGGGTATTCGGCTCAGTCTAAAAGGCGGAGAGGGCGATGGCGCGCAGGTGTAATCTTGATGCATCCTGAAAACTCAACTGGGAATTCGATTTTTGCGCACTCAGAGTCGGCTCAGTCAAGAAACGCTATTACTAACCCGCGAATTCAACCGATAGCCAGGGTGGGTACTTGGGTGATTCGCTATTAGTAACTCGCTAATTAAGTTCGAAAGCCAGCTAGAGCCAGGTCGGGCCATCGCGGAAATCCATGTATGTCTACATATATATAGATGTATGTATGTATGTATGTATGTATGTATGTATGCATGTATGTATGTATGTATGTATGTATGTATGTATGTATGTATGTATGTATGTATGTATGTATGTACATGTCTGTCTGTCTGTCTGTCTGTCTGTCTGTCTGTCTGTCTGTCTGTCTGTCTGTCTGTCTGTCTGTCTGTCTGTCTGTCTGTCTGCCTATATATGAATGTATGTATGTGTCTGTCTGTCTGTCTGTTTGTCTGTATATGTATGTATGTGTGCATGTATGTCTGTATGTCTGTTTACATATACATAGATGTTTGTCTGTCACAGTCCAGGGGTAGGCCAAATAGGCTAAAGTAACTTGCCAATGGTGACAGGAAGGGCTAAAAAGAAAAAAACATTGATGAACTGAACCCCAAACTATCGGTTACTTTTCATTTCATTACAGTCAATCATTTATCATTTATCAGTTCATCAGTGATCAGTTGATCAGTAATCAGTTAATAAGTGACCACAGTCATTCACTCATGTGTACGGTAACCAGCACATTCATGGAAAGATGCATTGAGGAATTGAATGGGTGGTTGGCTGCTACCCTCCCCCCCCCCCCCCCCCCCCTCCTCTCCCTCCCCTCCCTCTCTATCCCCTCCCCTCTCCCTCCCCCCTTTCTCACCCTTTCTCCCCCTTTCCTCCCCTTTCCTCCCAGCCTTTTCCTCCCCTTTCCCTCCCCCCCACCCCCCCCACCCCTTTCCCTCCCTCTCCCTCCCCATTCTTGCCATCAACCGTTTCCCTTAACCTCTCTTCCCCGCCCCCTATCCCCCCCCCCCCCCCCCTTTCTTTCGCCTCCCTTTCCCCTTCCTCCCCCCTCCCCCTTCCGCTCCCTCTCCTCTCCCCATTCCTGCCCCCTCCCTTTCTCCCCCCCCCCCCCCCCCCCCCTCCCGCGTTCCCTCTCCTTTCCCTCCTCTCTCCTCCCCTTCCCTCCAGGCCATTAACCCTTATCAAGCTTACCATTTTATACCAGGTATCAAGCTCACTAGATACCAAGCTTACCATTATGCATCAGCCCCTGTAGCCCATTTGACCTACGCCTGTACTGTAACATACATACAGAAGCTTACCATTTTGCATCAAGTTGAATACTGCTGCCTTGACAGATACAGATGGAAGACCGTAGTACCACGCCAGCTCCATATAGCCGCGCTCAGCACTCCCCTCCTATGGGGTGGAGTAGATAATACAGATGTGTGTGCGTCATCGTATGTTTGTGTGTATGCATGTGCATGTGGGTTTGCTCCTTTGGGGTGGATTAGATACCATACATTTAAGTGTGGCGGTAACCCCAGCCCCATACTCTGGAGTTGGCACTTTAAAAGAAAGCTGTTTAAGGGTATATATGGGTTTAAGACACACATGTGTGCGCTCCATGGTGTGTTTGTGTGTATGCGTTTGGGCACGTTGTGTGAGCCACCCCACCTTGTGTATATGCATGTGCATGTGCCTTTGATTGTGTGAGTGAACATGAGTGTGGACATGAGTGTCAGAGAGATATTTTGACTACTACGTACATGGACGGGTTATGCTATGTGACCACGCCAGCTCCATATAGCCACACTCAGCACTCCCTGCATGTGGGGTGCAGTGGATAAGACACAAATATGTGAGTGCGTCATTGTGTGTGTGAATGCATGCGCATGTGCGTTGGCTTGTGCGTGTGCGTGCATGTGTGTTTGATTGTGTGTGTGTGGGGGGGGGTGAGGGGGGGGGGGGGGGTGGGGGGGGGAGTGGGTGGGGTGGGGTGGGGGGGGGGGGGCATGTGTGGGTGTGTGCATGTGTGTGAGAGTGTGCATGTCCTGATGCGCTTGCTTGTGTATGTAAGAGAGAGAGATTGTGTGAATGAGGGTGTATGTGTGTAAGTTAGGGTGTGCCGTGAATGTGCAAGCGAGGGTGTGCGTGTATGTGTCAAGGTATGTGTGAGGGTGAGGATGAGAATGAGGATAAAGGTGATGATGATGATGATGATGATGATGATGATGATGATGATGATAGTGATGATGATGATGACGGTGATGAGGAGGAGGAGGAGGAGGAGGAGGAGGAGGAGGAGGAGGAGGAGAAGGAGGAGGAGGAGGACAGCGCGGACGCTGACAACGATAATGGTGATTATGATGGTGGTGGTGGTCACTTACAGCATATCCTCCAAACTCAGTCCAGTTCATCCATAGGCTATTAGCGGAAGTATCTGCCGACTGTTCTGTCAAGAACGTGTGGTGCTTGGTGGCGGCGGCCTCTGTAATGTGCGAGTTGGTGTACTGTATTGCCGACTTTGCTGCAGCTGTACTTATCTTTACCATGATGGGGTCTGGTGAGTCAACTGACTTCCACTTGAACGAGTTCAAGAATATGACAGCCGGCTTGTTGGGGTAGTTGAGCAGCTTGCGAACTAGCCTCTCCGTTGCTCGTCTGTTGGGGTAGGGGTAGGGGTAGGGGTAGGGTGTGGTGGTGGTGGTGGTGAGGGAGGGGGGGGGGGAGGGGGCTGGTGGGGGTTTCCTGTGGGTGTACTGACTGCCACATGAATAAGTTCAAGAATATGACAGCCGGCTAGTTGGGGTAGTTGGGCAGCTTGTGAACTAGTCTCTCCATCGCTCATCTCTGTGGTGGTGGTGGTGTGGGGGGATGTGGGGTTGTGGTGGTGGGGTTGTGGTGGTGCTGGTGGGGTGGGGTTGTGGTGGTGGAGGGGTGGAGTTGATGATTTATGAGATAGGGTTAAGGCTGCCACTGGTTAACTAAGAGTGTGACAGCAGGATTGTGGGGGTCATTGAGCTGTTTTCACAAAAGTGGAGTTGTTGGTGGTCGGGTAATGTTGTGGGCTTGTGGGGTTGGTGGTGGGGTGATGGGGTTGTGGTTGTGGGGTGGTGTGGTGGGTTTGTGGTGGTCCTGGTGGGGTAGAGTTGATGATTTATCAGTTAGCATTAAGGCTGCCACTGGTTAATTATTATGACAGCGGGATTGTTGGATTCATTGAGCAGTTTGCGCTAAAGTGGAGTTGTTGGTGGTGGAGGGGTAAGGTCGTGGGGTTGTGGGTTTGGTGGTTGAGTGGGGTTGCAGTGATGGTGTGGTGTGGTGTTGTTGGTGGTGATGGTGTGGCGGGTAGGTGGGTGGGGGTGGACTTGGAATCTAGGGATTAGGATTTAGGGTATTTCTAGATGAGTCCATCCATGTCCATAATATGATACACAATATAAGACGATGAGCAGCCTCTCTGTAAGGGAGAGCTGTGTGTGTGCATGTGTGTGTGATTGTGTGTATGTGCGTTTGTGTATGTGTGTGTGTGTGGATGGGTGGGTGGGTGGGTTGGGAGGGGGGGGGGGGGGGGGGGGGGGGGGGGGGGGGGGGGGTAGGTGTAGGTGTGTAGGTGTGTGTGTGGTAAGCCAAGTCTCTCCATGGCTCACCGTAAGGGAATGTTGACATCACTAGCTGAATAGGAACCAGCGACCTGCGCATCGTTGACGGCATACTCCAGGAAGAAGATGTCGGTTTCTTGAGGGAGGTAGACGTTATGGCAGGAGGCCATAAGAGCTGAGGTTGTAGCGTGTAAGCCAACAGTCTTAACTGCCAAGGCATCAGCTGGCACATTTGGGAATGATTTGCGCAAGACCACATTTACCCACCTACACAGTGCAAGGTGTGTGCGTGGGCATGGGTGTGGGTGTGGGCATTGTCAGTGATGTTGTGAGTGGGTGGGTGAGTTGAGAGTAAATTAAAAACCGCAATAACCCTCATATACAATTCAAGGTGTGTTTTCTTCGTCAGCGCTGTTGTGAGTGGGTGGGTAAGTTGAGTGTAAATAAAAGACGGCAATAACCCTCATATACAATGCAAGGTGTGTTTTCTTCGTCGGTGCTGTTGTGAGTGGGTGGGTAAGTTGTGCGTAAATTAAAAACTGTGTTTTCTTTGACAGTGCTGTTGTGGGTGGGTGGGTGGGTGGGTGCATTTTTTGTAAATTAAATGCCACCTTCACCCACATATGCAATGCAAGGTGTGTTGGTGTGGTTGGTGCTGTTGGTGACAACGATAAATGGTAAACAAACAAACAAAGTAGCAGATAAACATTCAGACAGACAGACAGACAGACAGACAGACAGACAGACAGACAGACAGACAGACAGACAGACAGACAGACAGACAGACAGACAGACAGACAGACAGACAGACAGACAGACAGACAGACAGACAGACATTCAGACATTCAGACATTCAGACAGACATTCAGACAGACAGACACACAGACAGACAGACAGACAGACAGACAGACAGACATTCAGACATTCAGACATTCAGACATTCAGACAGACAGACAGACAGACAGACAGACAGACAGACAGACAGACAGACAGACATTCAGACAGACAGACATTCAGACATTCAGACATTCAGACAAACAGACAGACAGACAGACAGACAGACAGACAGACAGACAGACAGACAGACAGACAGACAGACAGACAGACAGACAAATACAGACAGACAGACAAGACAGACAGACAAGACAGACAAGACAAAGAAACACAAGAATGAAAGACAAACAAGGCCACAATAAGAGATAAAAGCTCACTCTGTTTACGACAATCCTCCAGACATCCATGCTCCAGCAGTGATCCCTCCCCCCCACACACACACACCCTCCCCTCCTTCTCCTCCCTTCCCCTTCCTCATTCCTCTCTCATCCCCTAACTCACTCTGTACATGACAATCCTTCAGACATCCTAGCTCCAGCAGTGATCCCCCCCCCCCACACACACACCCCTCTCCTCCTCCCTTCCCCTCCCTCCCTCCTCTACCATCCCCTTACTCACTCTGCATAAGACAATCCTTCAGACATCCATGCTCCAGCAGTGATCCCCCCCCCCCCCCCCCACACACACACACACCTTCCCATCCCTCCCTCCTCTATTGTCCCCTTACTCACTCTGTATAAGACAATCCTTCAGACATCCCAGCTCCAGCCGTGATGCTAGCCCCGACAAAAGTGACTGTCATCTTTCCTCTATTGCGATTCACAAGCTTGTCTGCCGCATTCCTAAGGCGAGCCTTGTTTCCGCGATATACCAAACCAGCCATGCGGTCGTCATCGGGGGTGAACCACTCATATGGCTCCTGACCCAAAGCCTTGTGGGAGTTGGTTTTAATCACATCCTGCATGTGTTTGTATGTATGTATGTATGTATGTATGTATGTATGTATGTTTCTGTATGTATGTTGTAATCACATCCTGCAAGTGTGTTGTTACAGTCGAGGGGTAAGCCAAATAGGCAACAGGGACTTGCACAACAGTGACAGGAGGGGCTTCAAACGAAAACCAGCTGAAGCACTAAACCCAAAATAATAATAACGGTTTTACCGACGGCGTGATTGGAATAATTAAAATATGTGTGTTCTGCATCCTTGAGGAGGGTAGGTGGGTTGGCGGATTGAGGATGGTGGATTGAGGTGGGTGTGTGGGTGTTTGGGTGTGTGGGTGTGTGGGTGTGGGTGGGTGTGGGTGTGGGTGTGGGTGTGGGTGGGTGGTGGTGGTGGTGGGGGGGGGGGGGGGGGGGGGGGGGGGGGGAGCCCTGGAAGTCCTAATGACAGAAGCTTTTTTAACTTGTTGTCGGTCGGTCGGTTTGTTGGTTGGTCGGTCAGTCGGTAGGTCGGTCAGTTGGTCGGTTGACTGGTTGGTGGTAACATAAGCGAGCAGGGAGACGTCGGTGTTCATCCTGGGAAGAGTTATCTTTTCTTTGTAAAAGCCCGACAGCCCTGGAATCAAATCATTAAGAGATACGGCCCAGCACCTGGTAAAGCATCGCACTTCTGGCGGTGTCTGGAGCGCGAACAATGGTTGATGGATTGATGAATTCAAGCTCAATGGTAGAGCTCGTTGAACGAAGAAAGTGCCGGGTTCGAATCCCTATGGGTGCGCTTTAGTGTTCGCGGTCGCTGTCAACCGCCATAGTAGCTTTGCCCAGGTATGGTAGCAGCCCGTCCCTACCGCCGTAAGATAGGGTTCCCTTAAAACAACGCCACACCAGGCGTTCTCATTACTTTGAAGGATTGATGGATTGATGGATTGATTTCACCTCAAGCTTGTTCTATGCAGCGTCGCCTGCGACGTTAAAAAATGGCGGAGAGTGATCGCGAGGGAGCGACAGGTGGCAACGGAAGCGAGTTAGTTACGAGACCGTTGGCTGACATGTCGGACTTCATCGCGGTCAGACGGACGGATGGATGGATGGATGGATGGTCGGACGGACAACAGATCTCACCTCAAGGTTGTTCCTCATCACTTCACCATCGTAGAACTCCACCTTTTCATTGAAGTGAGGAGACATGGATAAGTTGTTGCCATGGCTGGCTATTGACTCCCAGGCAGGCTGCAGGGTGTTTGATGTGTGTGGTGTGTGTGTTTGTGTGGTGGTGGGGGTGGAGGTGAGGCGGGTGGGGGTGGCTGGGGGGGGGGGGGGGGGGTGAGGGGGGGCATGGAAAAACTGTTGCTATGGCTGGCTATTGACTCCCAGGCAGGCTGTGCGAGAAAATGTGTGCAAGGTGTATTAAAGCTAGGGAGTGGTGGTGGTGGTGTGTGTGTTTGTGTTTGTGTGTGCGTGCGCGCGTTGGTGTGTGTGGGGTGGGGTGGGGGTTGGGGTGGGTGGAATGGGTACGTTGTTTATATGGCTGGCCATTGACTCCCAGGCAGGCTCCGTCAGAAAATGTGTGCAAGGTGTATTAAAGCTAGGGAGTGGTGGTGGTGGTGGTGTGTGTGTTTGTGTTTGTGTGTGCGTGTCCGCATTGGTGTGTGTGGGGTGGGGTGGGGGTTTTGGGGGGGGGCATGGATAAGTTGTTGCCATGGCTGGCCATTGTCTCCCAGGCAGGCTGTGTGAGAAAGTGTGTGCAAGGGGTATTAGAGCTAGAGAGTGGTGATGGTGGTGCGTGGGTGGTGGTGGTGGGTGGGTGGGTGGGTGGGGGGGGGGGGGGCATGGATAAGTTGTTGCCATGGCTGGCTAATGACTCCCAGGCAGGCTGTGTGAGAGAATGTGTGCAAGGGGTATTAGAGCTAGGGGATGGTGGTGGAGGGAAGTGGGTTGGGTTGAGTTGGACTGGGGGTAGATGAGGTGGTCGTGGGGGGTGAGGGATGGGTGGGGGGTGGGCCGGCGAGAGGGAAGTGTTTGTGGTGTGGGTGGGTGTGGGTGGGGGTTGGGGGTTGGGAGTTGGGGGTTGGAGGTTTGGGGGGGCGAAAGGGAATGGTAGAGGTGGTGGAGGTGGGGTGGGTGTGTGGGTGGGTGTGGGGCAGCAGAGAAGTGAAGAACCCACCTGCTGTGACACGTAGTCATGGCATGCCACGTATGATGCCTGGGTGTGCATGGGTGGGTTGGTGGGGGTGGGGGTGGGGGTGTGGGTGGGGGTGTGGGTGGGGGTGTGTGTGGGGGGGGGGGGGGCAGAGAAGTGAAGGACCCACCTGCTGTGACACGAAGTCATGGCATGTCACACCTGATGCCTGGGTGTCAAGGTGGGGTAGAGTGCTGCCAGTGGCATCGCATTGCAATGTAACATTGCTTTGACGAGGGACCTGAGTTACAGCTACATTCGCTGGTGATGCCACCGCTTGCTTCGCACACCACTCACTTGGGGTGGGCCCTGCAGGACATTGTGGCAGGTTATTATTAAGCTTAGTAGTAGAGTATTTGCACTTCTTAATATTGGTAGAGTGTATGTTGTTACAGTCCTGGGGTGGACCCTTCAGAGCATTGTGGCGGGTTGCAAGTATGTGCAGCCTAGCAGGCTACCTCCTGGACTGCAACAACATAAATGAGTGACCTTACTACCAGCAAGCACTGCATACACCAATCACATACACACAAACCCATGGGGTTATGATACCATGATGTAAACAAGTGAACGCACCACTCACCTTGGGGTTGGCCCTGCATTTCATTGTGGCAGGTTATTATTAAGCTTAGTTGTAGAGTACAGGGTTTTTGTTAAGGAATTACAATACTTCAAAACTAGAATAATGTGGACGCACCACTCACTTGGGCTGGACCCTGCAGAGCATTGTGGCAGGTTATAAGTATCTGTAGCCTAGTTGGCTACCCCCTGGACTGCAACAGCATACAAGAGTGAACTGACCACTAGCAAGCACTGTGTACACCAAGCACATACAAGCACACTGATGTGTTGATGACACCATAATGTGAACAAGTGAACTTACCACCAGCAAGCACATACAAGCACAAAGAAGCTGACCCATGTGGTTATGACACCATGATTTAAACAAGTGAACTTACCACGAGAAACTGCTGCGCTGCGTAACATTGTGGTGGTTTATTATTAAGCTGAGTAGTAGAGCAGCACTGTAGCAGAGTATTTATAAATCTCATAAGTAGTAGATGTGAACTATTCAACTTACCACGAGCAATTGCGCTGCGTAGACAAAGCACATACAAGCACACTGATGTGTTGATGACACCATGATGTGAACTTACCACAAGCAACTGCTGCGCTGCATAACATTGTGTCGGTTTATTATTAATCTTAGTAGTAGAGCAGCACTGTAGCAGAGCATTTATATTTCGTATTAGTAGTAGGGGCATCAAGCACAGTGGCATCAAGCACATCCAATCACACTCATGTGTCAATGACATCATGATGTGCGCAAGTGAACTTACCACGAGCAACTGCGCTGCGTAGGAAGACTTTGGGTAAAGGGGCGTCTAATCTAGGCTGCTCAATCCTAGGGTTGAAGGGGGCTGATTTCAAGCTTGCAGCAGCATCGAGCACAACCTAGAAGGGAGGGTGGGGGGTGGGTGGGTGGGGTGGAGGTGGGGTGGAGGTGGGGTGTGGGGGTGGTGGGGGTGGGGGTGGAATGGGGTGTGATTTTTTGTTTTTTCAAGCTAGCAGCGGCATCAAACACAACCTAGAAGGGAGGGTGGGGGTGGGTAGGGGTGGGAGTGGGGGGTGGGGGTGGGATGGGGTGTGATTTCCATTGCATGCACTTACCCCCCCCGCACACCGCATTAAGTCTGCACTGATCCAGTGCTCACCTGCACTATATTGTTTAACCCGCTACCAGTAGCGATCGCAACCTGAGTCCCTGTTTTGGCCAAACCTTCCGAAACCATGAGACATGAATCTTGGCCTTGCCCTTCCAACTCCCAAAGCTGGCTTTTGGGCCGCCTACCCAAATCGCTACCAAGAGCCTCCAAAGAAGAAAGGCACCAAATCCCTGATCGCTACCAGAAGACCCCCTTTCTGAAACGAATAAAAAGCTCTGACCTGTACAGCCAGCTCCCCCTCCCTCCGACCCCTCCTGTCCCCCTTCCTTCTCCTCCCGTCCCCCTTCCTTCTCCCCGTTTCCCCCCCCTACCCAAATCGCTACCAGGAGCCCAACCTTGAAAGACACCAAATCCCTGATGGATACCAGAAGACCCCCTTTCTGAAATGGAAAAAAAACGCCGACCTGTACAGCCAGCTCCCCCCTTCCTCCGCCCCTTCCTGTCCCCCTTCCTTCTCCCCGGCCCCTCCCCCTACCCAAATCCCTACAAAGAGCCCAATCTTGAAAGACACCAAATAACTGATTGCTACCAAAAGCCACCCTTTATGAAACGAATAAAAAGCTCTGACCTGTACAGCCAGCTCCCCCTCCCTCCGCCCCCCTCCCGTCCCCCTTCCTTCTCCTCCCGTCCCCCTTCCTTCTCCCCATCCCCTCCCCCCTACCCAAATCGCTACCAGGAGCCCAACCTTGAAAGGCACCAGATCCCTGATTGCTACCAGAAGACCCCCTTTCTGAAACGAAAACAAGCTCTGACCTGTACAGCCACCTCCCCCTCCCTCCGCCCCCCTCCTGTTGATCCATTCCTTCTCCCCAGCCCCTCCCCCATACCCAAATCGCTACCAGGAGCCCAACCTCCTAAGACACCGAATCCCTGTATACCTGTACAGCCAGCTTCCCCTCCCTCCGCCCCCCTCCTGTCCCCCTTCCTTCTCCCCAGCCCCTTCCCCCTACCCAAATCGCTACCAGGAGCCCAACCTTGAAAGGCACCAAATCCCTGATTTCTACAAGAAGTCTCCCTTTCTGAAACAGAAAAAAACTTTGACCTGTACAGCCAGCTCCCCCTCCCTCCGCCTCCCTCCTGTCTCCCTTCCTTCTCCTCCCCGTACCCAAATCGCTACCAGGAGCCCGACCTCGAAAGACACCAAATCCCTGATCGCTACCAGAAGCTCTCCTTTCTGAAACGAAAAAAAAGGTCTGACCTGTACAGCCAGCTCCCCCAAGACTCGAGCGCCTGTTGCTCCATTCAGATTTCCGTCTTTGTCGGTGTAGAAGAGGTTGTACTTGTCAGTCTCGTGGGAGCCAGTGGCTGGTTGGGTGCTGGTTGGGTGCAACAGAGGGGGGAAGGGCTTGTAGCCTGCTTCACCTGGGATGGGGTGTGTGTGGGTGGGGTGTGGGTGGGTACAGGGTAGAGGGTAGGAGTGGATGCTTGTTTCCTGGTTGGTTGTAACAGATGGGGAAAGGGCTTGTAGCATGCCTCACCTGGGGAGGGGTGTCGGTCTGTGGTGTGGTCGCCAGGGGTGTGGTCGGGTAGGTGTGGTTCTGAGGGGTGTGGTTGCCAGGGGTGTGGGTGTGGGTGGTTGGGGTGTGGTTGGGTAGAGGGTAGGGGGGAGGAGAGGATGGTTGTGTGCTGGTTGGGTTTAATATAGGGGGGAAGGGCTGGTAGCCTGCCTCACCTGGGTGGGTGTGTGGGTGTGTGGCGTGCTTGCGAGGGCTGTGGGTGTGGGTGTGAGGGGTGTGGTTGGGCAGAGGGTAGGAGGGAGGAGTGGATGCTTGCTTGCTGGTTGGGTGCAGCAGAGGGGGGAAGGACTTGTAGCCTTCTTCACCTAGGAAGGGGTGTGGGTGTGAGTGGTGTGGGTGTGAGGGGTGTGGGTGTGAGGGGTGTGGGTGTGAGGGGTGTGGGTGTGAGGGGTGTGGGGTGTGAGGGGTGTGGGTGTGAGGGGTGTGGGTGGGTGGGGTGGGGTTGGGTAGAGGGTAGGAGGGAGGAGATGATGGTTGTGTGATGGTTGGGTGCAGCAGAGGGGGGAAGGGCGTGTACCCTGCATCGCCTAGGAATGGGTGTGGGTGTGAGTGGTGTGGCTGTGAGGGGTGTGGGTGTGGGTGTGGGTGTGAGGGGTGTGGTTGGGTAGAGGGTAGGGGGGAGGAGAGGATGGTTGTGTGCTGGTTGGGTGTAATAGAGGGGGGAAGGGCTTGAAGCCTGGCTCACCTGGGAAGGGGTGTGGGTGTGAGTGTGAGTGGTGTGGTTGCGAGGGGTGTGGGTGTGGGTGTGAGGGGTGTGGTTGGGTAGAGGGTAGGGGGGAGGAGAGGATGCTTGCTTGCTGGTTGGGTGTAACAGAGGGGGGAAGGGCTTGTAGCCTGCCTCACCTGGGAAGGGGTGTGGTTGACAGGGGTGTGGGTGTGAGTGGTGGGGGTGTGAGGGGGGCTGGTGGGTAGAGGGTAGGGGGGAGGAGAGGATGGTTGTGTACTGGTTGGGTGCATGAACACCAGTTTAACAACCTGAACAGGGTGCAGGCTGCCGTAGAGGCACAGTGAACGTGGTGTGGGTGTAAGAATGATTAACCTGCCGCCATTTGTTGGTACACCGCAGCCTTCAAGGACATGTAGGCCAGTTGGTAGTAGGT
Organism: Chlamydomonas sp. ICE-L; assembly: GCA_013435795.1. Classification (NCBI taxonomy): domain Eukaryota; kingdom Viridiplantae; phylum Chlorophyta; class Chlorophyceae; order Chlamydomonadales; family Chlamydomonadaceae; genus Chlamydomonas; species Chlamydomonas sp. ICE-L. The sequence goes on along the minus strand of JACBWV010000610.1, from coordinate 152,650,641 downwards.
CGCAAACTCAAACATGTAAATAAAGAGTACAACTTATTAGGAGGCGTGCGGTTTAGGGCGCCAGACCGTTTGCTTGCACTGGGGTCAACCACCAATATACTTTTTTCCTTTCTTTCTATTTTACTCAAACATGTCTCGCTCACACTAGCCAGTTGGAAGATGTGATTGTGTGTATTTCAGAGGAGGGGGATAGTGCTCTGCGGATGTGGTGTGGGTGTAGTTCTGCACCCCTACAGCAGCCTTACACACCGATAATAAACAATTTGAAGCCCAATAAAAGGGTGACTAAGACCTGCTGACACCCACATTTGAAGTGTAAGAATGATTTACCAACCGCCAAGTGTTGGTATACCACGGCCTTTAACTCCATTGAGGCAGTTGGTAGTACGTCATAAACTAAAACATGTGTCACTCACACTAGCCAGATGAAAGATGCATGTGTGTATTTGAGAGGAGAGGGGTGTTGCAAGAACTCAGCACCCCCGTCGGTAAAACGATTGGTTGGGGTTCAATTCATCAGTTTGTTTTCTTTTTAGCCCTTCCTGTCACGGTTGGGCAAGTCACTTTAGCCTATTTGGCCTACCCCTGGACTGTAACATACACACACGGTGTACGTGGAGTAGGTGTAAGAATGATTTACCTGCCACCATGCGTTGGTATACTGCAGCCTTCAACGACATTGAGGGCAGCTGGTAGTATGTTGCAAACTCAAACATGTCTCGTTCGCAGTTGCCTGTCCAAAAGCCTCCAAGCTCTGGGGCCTGAGGGCGGGTCATTAGACCTGGAGCAACACACAATGGGGATGATGGAAGAAAGAAGTAAAGGAGCTCAGCAGGGCAGCAAGAGAATGAAAATAGTAACAGCAGCATAACATGCCTGCAATTCTAACAAACTCCCAAATCTGGGAGCTGAGGGCGGGTTGACAGACCTGAAGCACCACACAATGGGGATGATGGAAGAAAAGTATACAACTCGGTAGGTCTAAGCATGACCTAATCATGCTGGTGTAATAGGGGGTCTCTGCTACAATGAGGGCGATAAAGAGCACAGCAGGGCAGCAAGAGAATGAAAGTAACATCACATGTTGAACAACAGTTGTGTAATTCCAAAAGCCAAAATAATCTCGGGTCTGAGGGCGGGTCATTAGACCTGAAAGCAATGTCATAATAAAGTGTACTGTATATTTATTTATTTATTTATCAATGCTCACTTGCTGCTGAGCAGGATGATGGCTAGCTTGTTTCTTTGTTGGACAGATTTTCAGGGTTGGGAACGTCCCTAAGCACATTTGGCTACCACTGGACTGTGACATACGCACACACAAGAATACGGTTGTTCAGCCAGCAGCCGTGGGCAATGGGCAGCCAAGAAACAGTTGAAACACTCACCCGCCCACTTGAAGCTGTTGACCTGGATGATGGCTGGCTTCTTTGGCATATTGATATCAGATGGGCATGTTTGATATATCGTGCAGCACGATACTTACTGTTTTCACCTCCTAAAATGGTACACCTTGGCATCGCACGTGCCATGTACTAAATGTTATGCCCCCCCAAATGTTACACCTGGGCATCGCGCTGCCAGATACTTAAGGTGTGTGCCAAAATCCTTAGCAGACACACTGATGCTCACCCGCCCACTAGAAGCTGTTTACTAGGATGATGGCAGGCGTGTTTTGCATATTGATGTCATATGGGCATGTTTTATTTATATCGTGCAGCACGATACTTACTGTATTTACCTCCCAAAATGTTACGCCTTAACATCGCACGTGCCAAATACTTAATGTTTAGGCCCCCCCCAAAATGTTACACCTGGGCATCGCATGTGCCATATACTTAATGTTTATTTCAAAATCCTAAGCAGCAACACCGATTCACACCTGCCCACTTGAAGCTGTTGACCAGGATGATGGCTGGCTTGCTTGGCAGCTCCAAAAGGCTTCTAATCAGATGGTCCACGGTGTGCCTGTCACGGCAATCACATATTTTTCAAAACACACACAGATCAGAATTGTTTCGAAGCCCCCCCCCCCCCCCCCCCCCCCCCACACACACACACCACCACCACCACCACACACACACACAATCCAACAAGATTATAAGCAGATGGTCCACGGTGTGTCTGTCATGGCAATCACATAATTGACATAACACGCACAGATCAGGATTGTTTCGAAGGCCTCCCCCCCGCGCCCCCAAACACACACACATGCATACACACACATATGCACACACTCCAACAAGCTTCGAAGCAGACGGGCCACAGTGTGCCTGTCATGGCAATTACTGTTGTGCCACAACACACACAGTTCAGGATTGTTTCACCCCCCGCCCCCTCCCCCTCCTCCTCCTCCTCCTCCTCCCTCCCCAAACACACATACAAACATGCACACTCCAACAAGCTTTTAAGCAGATGGTCCACGGAGTTCCTGTCACAACACACAGCTGTATCACAGCATGCACATATCAGGATTGTTTCAAAGGCCTCCCCCCCCCCCTCCCCCCTCCACCCGTTCCCCTCCCCCTCCACCCCCACCCCCTCCACCATCAACCATGAGTCATGTACCTCTCAACATTAACCATGAGTCATGTTCCTCTTACATTAGACCATGAGTCATGTACCTCTCACCATCAACCATGATTCATGCACTTCTCATCATTAACATCATTAACCATGAGTCATGTTCCTCTTATATTAGACCTCGAGTCATGTACCTCTCACCATCAACCATAAGTCTTTACCCCTTACCTTAGACCATAAGTCTTGGATTCAAAGTCTGTTGCCTTGTCACATGTTGACATCATACTCTGAGCTACAGCATGATCTGAGAAGAAAAGGGGTGAGAGGTTGGGTGGTTTGTTGGTTGGGTAGGTGGTTGGGTGGGTGGGTGGGTGGGTAGGGAGGGGGAAGGATGAGGGCAAGCTTGGGTCAGCTGCCTTGTCACATGTTGACATCATACTCTGCTTGACTGCATGATCTGAGAAGAAAAGGGGTGAGTGCTTGGGTAGGTGGGTGGGTGGGAGGGTGGATGGGGAGGAAGGGAGGATGGGGGTAGGTTTGGGGCAGCAGCCTTGTCATATGTTGACATCATACTCTGCGCGAATGTATGATCTGAGAAGAATAAGGGGTGAGTGGTTGGGTGGGTGGGTGGGTGGGTGGGGAGGGGAGGAGTATGAGGGCAGGTTCGGGGCAGCTACCTTGTCGCATGTTGACATCATACTCTGAAGGGGGTAGTAGGAAAATGGCCTGTGGTACTACAAAACACGTGTGCTAACGGGCTAGCACGTAAGCTTTTGATCTACGTGAGTCAAGAACAAATGTTTTTGAAACCCATTATTCAAGAACAAATGTTCAAGTTTGAAGGCTATGTACATGTATCAAAATTTAATGGGGCCAATCTACGTAAATCAAAAACAAACGTGTTTTAAGCCCAAACACGTGAATAACAAAAACAAACGTGTTGTGAGCCCAAACACGTGAATAACAAAAACAAACGTGTTTTAAGCCCAAACACGTGAATAACAAAAACAAACGTGTTTTAAGCCCAAACACGTGAATAACAAAAAGAAACGTGTTTTAAGCCCAAACACGTGAATAACAAAAACAAACGTGTTTTAAGCCCAAGCACGTGAATAACAAAAACAGATTAGAACCCACATACGTGAATCGTAAAAAATATGTTTTGAAGCCTATCTACGTGAATCAGAAAAGAAAAAAAACATCGAAGCCTGCATACCCAAACTGCCAGGCACTGCTAGCAGTTTACTCGAAGAACCCCACCTACGATTTTCACGTAGCGCCAAAGTGGCAAAACGTAGGACCATGTTGGCCACAGGTTCTTATCTCACACCAGACTAACCTCGTGGTATGAAAGGGTCTATTCAGTAAGGGAACATGCGAAGGACAAATTTTCATCGACACCAACCTACAGCAAAATGAAGTTCCCTGGAATGGGCTGAAGAGGAAAAGAGAGAGGGAGAAGGAGAAAACAAGAAAAGGGAGGGGAGCGAATCGCAACACCTACCACACTACCCACCTACCAACCTACCCACCCACCGGCTCACACTACCCAACTACCCACCAACCCACCGACCCAAGTACCCACACTACCCACACTACCCACCTACCAACCTACCCACCGGCCCACACTACCCAACTACCCACCAACCCACAGACCCACCGACCCAAGTACCCACACTACCCACACTACCCACCGACCCACCTATCCAGACTACCCACCGTCCCACCAACCCACCTACCCACTTCCCCACACTACCCACATACCCACACTACCCACATACCCACCTACAAACACTATATCTGACGTCTCAGGTATCAGTAAATGATGGCATATATCAGCGCTCCCTTGCTTGGGCTTCTTAGATCCCTCATCGTCTAGGGGTCCATTGACGTCAAAGAACTTGAGGCGCTGTTGCTGATCAGCTGGTATCAGGTGCATGCGCATAAGTACCTCAACCCACCTGCATAGAGAATACAAGAAAGGAATATAAAGCACATGGCGGTACACATCCAGTGCAACACATGAAGCCATTGCTCGATTAGTTGGGCTTCTTTGATCCCTCATCGTCCAGGCCCTATGGCTGCCTGCACCCGATCCAAGTTGTTAAACAGGTGCTCATTGTCTTTATGTACATCACTGGCTACCAATGTAGTTGTTGAACAGGTGTTGAACACCCTGGAAACATCTTTAACAACCTGAACAGGGTGCAGGAAGCCATAGGGAGGGGTCCGTTGACATCAAATAACTTGAGGCGCTGTTGCTGATCTGCTGGTAGGAGGTACTTGCGCATAAGTAGCTCAACCCACGTGCATAGAGAAGGCAAGATAGGAATATAAAGTACACAGTGGTGAAATTGATGAAGCCAGTCCTCCCTTGGTTGGGCTTCTTAGCTCCCTCGTCGCCCAGGGGTCCATTGGCATTGTGGGAGGTAGAAGGTAGGAGGTATTTGCGGATAAGCACCTGCATAGAGAAGGCAAGATAGGAATATAAAGTACAAAGTGGTGCAATTGATGAAGCCAGTGCTCCCATGGTTAGGCTTCTAAGCTCCCTCGTCGCCCAGGGGTCCATTGGCATTGTGGGAGGTAGGAGGTGGGAGGTAGGAGGTAGGAGGTATTTGCGCATGAGCAGCTCAACCAACCTGAGGAGAGAAGGCAAATAATGGTACAAATCATAGGGGAGGAGGGAGGGGGGAGGAGGGAGGAGGGAGGAAGGAGCAGGGAGGAGGGAGGAGGGAGGAGGGAGGAGGGAGGAGGGAGGAGGGAGGAGGGAGGAGGGGGGGGGGAGGAGGGAGGAGGGAGGAGGGAGGAGGAAAGCTATGAGGCGTAGCTAATAGAGAAACAGTGACACACACATACATACACACAAAACATACACCATTATGACACTGCATGGGTTAGGAGAGCCCTGCTTCAGCACCGACGCCATGAGTAGCAGATCCCTGTGTGCACATGCAACTGCCCCCGGCACAAACACCACACACCTGGCTGCACCACCACCACATGTGACTACCCCCGGCCCAACGTCTCTGCTTTTGCCTGGCCCAGTGGCTGGAAGCTATACGGCGTAGCTTAAAAAGAAACAGTGTCACATGCACACACATACACACAAAACATACACCATTATGACATTACCTAGGGTAGGAGAGCCCAGCTTCACCTACAACACCATGAGTAGCAGATCCCTGTCTGCACATCTAACTGCCCCCGGCCCACACACCATACACCTGGCTTCTTCACCACCACATTTAGGTGCCCCCGGTCCACACACCACACACCTGGCTGCTCCACCACCACATCTGACTGCCCCCCGGCCCAACTTCTCTGCTTTTGCCTGACACAGTGGCTGGCTAATGGAGCTGGCTGGAAGCTAAACACCGCAGCTAAAAAAGAAACAGTGGCACACACACACAAGCTCGCACAAACACACACATACACCATTATGACATTACCTAGGGTAGGAGAGCCCAGCTTCAGCACCAACACCATGAGTAGCGGATCCGCCAATGAAGCTGGTGGTGATGACAGAGTTAGGACATGCACTCAGCCGATGAAGAGCTGCTCGTAGCCGTGTGGGACTGCCTACCACGGCCAAGCCTGCCTGAAGGTGGGAGGGGGTGGGATTGGGCGGTGGATGGGGGTAGACGAGGGTAGGTGGAGCGGGTGGAGAGGTAGATGGGGGTTAGGGTGGGCAATATTGGTGGTGGTGGTGGTGATGGTGGGGGGGGGAGGTTGTCAGATTTTGAGCAAGAGCTAAGCCTGTGAAGAGCTGCTCCTAGCCATGTGGGACTACCTACGACGGCCAAGCCAGCCTCAAGGTGGGAGAGGTGGTGCAGGGCAGGGCGGTGGATGAGGGTCAGTGGAGCGGGTGGAGTGGTAGATAAGGGTAGAGGTGGGTAATTTAGTTAGTAAGAGCATGTGCTCAGCAAGTGAAGAACTGCTCCTAGCCGTATGGGACTGCCTACCACGGCCAAGCCAGCCTGAAGGTGGGAGAGGTGGTGTGGGGCAGGGCTGTGGGACAAGGTCAGTGGAGCGGCAGGAGTAGCAGATGGGGGTAGAGGTGGGTAATTCAGTTAGTTAGAGCATGTGCTCAGCATGTGAAGAGCTGCTCGTAGCCGTGTGGGACTGCCTACCACAGCCAAGCCAGCCTGAAGGTGGGAGGGGTGGCTTGGGGCAGGGCGGGGGTGGGGATGGTGGAGGGTAGGTGACAACTGATACATATCTGTCTGTCAGCAAGGCTGGTGCGCCACCCACCCACCCACCCACCCACCCACCCACCAACCAACCAACCAACCAACCAACCAACCAACCAACCAACCAACCAACCAACCAACCAACCAACAAACCAACAAACCAACCAACCAACCAACCAACCAACCAACCAACCAACCAACCAACAAACCAACAAACCAACCAACCAACCAACCAACCAACCATCTGACACATACCTGTCTGTCAGCAAGGCTGGTGTGCCAAACGTAGGGTGAGGAGTCATCCAAGAATTTGAAGTCTCTCAAATTGTCTGGAGTGTAACGCTTCAACACTGACTCACTCCCAGCTTTTCCCTCTTGGTCCTGGCCTCCCAGCGGTACAAAGCTGTACGATGCACACTGAGTAATCACACTGCTCAGTACTGCTGGTACTGCACAGAGGGTGAGCAGTACAGACACAGTCATTGTGATCCTAGCTGTTGATGACTCATGGTGCATGGCAGGGTGGCACATGTGTGCACACATGCGGCCGCTGAGGGGGGGTTAGGGTTTAGGCTGAAACAGATATGGAGGAAATGAGCTGTGTCTTTCCTAGTACCGATACTGCTACTGCTACAGCAGCTACTGTTGCTGCTGCAACTGCTACTAATGCTAGTTCTACTCCTGCTGCTGCTACTGTTTGTGCTAAATTAAAGGACGCCAATGCTAATTTTGCTGCTCTTGCTGTTACTCCTGCTGCTGCTGGTTGTGTTAAAATCAAATTCTGCTAATGCTAATTGTGCTGCTGCTGCTGCTTCTAAAATTAAATGCTGCTAATGCTAATTCTGCTGCTGCTAAAGCTGCTCCTCCTGTTCCTCCTCCTGCTGCTGCTGCTGCTGCTGCTGCTCCTTTTGCTCCTACTGCTGCCACTGCTGCTACTGCAGCTGCTGCTAATTCTTCCCCCACATATGCTCAGTTTAGCCTTCTGATATCTCAATTCTGGTTTCGGTCCAATGCAGGTTGTACGAGCATGCCTTATGGTCCTCAATTTCCAATTCCAACTGTAATTCGCATTTACAGCAGCTGGCTCAGGCATTTTCCCTAGGCAGCACACTGGGAAGGATCATTGCAATGCATGGACTTGCGTGGATCAGATGTGTAGTCCTAGAATTGGGGGAAGCACCCAAGCTGTCTGGGAAGAAAATGAGAATACTATACGGCTCGTTTAGCTACAGGGGGAAGGCTCAATATGTGCTAAGATCTGGTGTGGGGTACAATGGGAAAGTCGAGTCAACAACGAGGCTGTGCCGCTGTGGTGGGGGTAAGACTCGAGCTGGTTGTGAATGCGAGGCGTGGACAACGGGCACCGGGCAGTGCGTTCAAAATTGAAAGCAACAGATAAATGTCAGCTGTCTATGTTGGATGGGGCTGGATAACAGATTCGGGCCCATGCGGAAGCGATCAACGATCTCAACTGACTTCGCACTTGCCAAGCATGCGCGAGCATCGAGCATCAAGCATCGAGCGACCGGCTTGCTTGCTTATCTGGCGATTTGGGGCGAGCATGGGCTCACACCACGCCGGTAGTGTCAGAGCAGCCCCATCCCGGCCCCCATCCCGGGCTCCCATCCTGCCAGATCCAGGCTGTACATGTCCTAAAGCTGTTTAACCCCAACACATTACATTATATTGACATGCATGGGCTGGCCAGTGCCCACCCAAGACAAGCCCACCTCACAACTTCCGGAGGTCTGTTTTTACATATATGTATACCGGTATGGTGGTTGGCCTGAGTGCAAGCAAACGGGCTGCCCCCCTCAACTTCACGCCTCGTAAATTGAGTAGCCCAGAGTTGGCTGACAAACCATGTAACAAACCTATAAAATCCTAGGCCAAACACATGCTTGATACGCTAGTACACCAACAGGTACTGTACGTATGTTCACAGTCCAGGAATCAAGGGGTAGCCAAATAGGCTAGAAGGACTTGCCCAACCTTAAAAGAGGAAAGGCAGTTAAAAAGGCACGAGTAAACTGAACCCCAACAAATCCTAAACGACAGGGGTGCGGAGTTAGTTCTCCTGTATGCAGAAACTTCAAATTGGTGACAATATGTTTCCATCCTCTGACTGAGTCAGGGTTGATGTTGGGACGTAAAATGGGGGCGAGTATGTATGTTGTTACAGTCCAGGGGTAGGCCAAATAGGCTACAGGGACTTGCCCAACCGTGACAGGAGGGGCTTAAACCGAAATAGGACCTATTGGGACCTATGATGGTTACGTGGTGTGATCCCGTGGTACAGCCGTACTTAACGGCTGTACCCTAGCCTCGTGTACGACCTCCAGTGTGGTGCTAGCCCCGCGCTACAGTAGAGCCATTCCTTCCCTATGCTAGGGCGGTACCACCTAATTTGGCCTAGTAGAACAGACGTTATGGACTTATGGTCCTCCGAAGTTGGGGGGGGGAGAGGAAAAAGCAACATTTCCAGAACTTAGGTACTTTTCAGCAGACTGGAACCCTCCTATAAACAAAAAACTTGAAACAGGAGAATGTAGGGACTGGAAAGGTTTTTTTACAATGAAGATTTACGCCTCAAAGGGTGGGTCTTTGAGACAGTTGGGACTGGAGACATTGTAGGAACCAGACTCGGCGGAGACGTGTCAACAAGCATGTTACAACAAGTGTCCATTGCATTGATGGAAATCTACACCCGAGTCAACAATTTAGCCTGTACGAAAACATATTTGCTTTGTGCATGATGCTCAATAGCCCCCCTTTGCCACGGGCCCAAAAGGGCACCATCCAATGCAATCAACGTCATCATAACCATGGGAGGAGGATAGTGCCCCTCAATGCTGACGGCCATAAGCAAGCTGTGGGCACATGTGGAGTCCATCAGCGCACCAGTATGATGTTATAACCATTATCATGTAATTATAACCATAACCATGTAACAAGGTAGGACAAATGAAATAAATCAAATAAAAATTAAATAGACTAAATCAAAGAAGCTAGGAGGGTAGTGCCCCCTCAATGCTCACGACAACACGAGTCTCACATGGCCCACCACCTTGGTTCGGCACATGGGGCATTCATGTGTCTTAGCCAGCACCTCCTCACAACAGATGGAGCACATGATGCCATGGCCACAAGGCTGCAAACACACATTCCGCTCCCTCTCCATACACACAATACACAGGGTGCGATCCTCATCATCCACATCTGCTCCCATTTGTACCCTACCACCCCCTCCCTTCCGGCTATGAGGAGGGGACCTAAGGGGGGGAGGCAACACAGCAGAGGGGATAGGTGGTGGCTGATAAGCAGCCCCTATGGCAGCCTGCCTAGACTGTCTAATAAGAGCAGGGTTCATTCCCGGCCTCATGGCACTAGTGAGGCCTACCGCCCCAGGCAGGGTAGCATGTGCAGGGCGTGCGGCGGGGTTGAAAGCAGTAGGTCTCATTGGGTTGGTGAGGGGGGTTTCTATGGAGGGGGGTGCATGCGAGGTGGGAAGGGGCAAAGGTGCGGATGGGGGTGCGGAGGTGAGGGGACGCATATGCCTCAAGGGTTGGTATGCTCTAATAGGGACAGCTTGCAGTGTAGGTCTAGGGAGATGGGTGATCAGGGAGGGTGCTGGTCCTAGGGCCACCCCACCTGAGGCCGGCGCCATGGCCTGCCCCCGTGGGGCATGAGGGGCGTATGGTTGCAGTACATGAGGCTGAACCACCTGGAGCGGCACAATATCAGGCTGTACAATCCCAGGCTGAACAACCTGAGGTTGAACAAGGCTTGGCTGAACAACAGGGGGCTGTACAAGCTAAGGATGTACAACATGAGGTTGACCAACAGCAGGCTGTGCCATTTGAGGCTGTAGAAACTTTAGGATGGGATGACCCTGTTCATGGCTTGCACTATGGGTAGCAGGCAGTGCATTGGAACATGACACTGAAGTGGCAGTAGCGACAGCAATAGCAGCGGCAGCAGCAGTAGGAGTGTTGGGAACAGAGGTAGAAGCCGAAGCTGAAGCAGGAACAGTGGTAGTAGCAGTGGATGCAGGTGTGGCAACAGCAGTGGGAGTCAGTACATGGGCTGGTCCAGCAGATACAAGCGGTGCAGTTAAGGCTGTGCTCCTAGCGGTCAAAACAGGAGCTGTCTGCATGTTGGGCGCAGTAGCAGTAGTAGAGCCATTTCCGCGTTGCTCCCTCTCACCACCAGCATGCTCCTCATCCCCTTCCAAAGCCGCTGTGCCACTTCCACTTGGTTCCCCACCATCACCACCAGCATCAGCACTGCCCCTTGCATGTTGCTGTTGCTCTAGTATCAGATGCGCATCTGCATCCTGGTCCTTAACTGCCAATGTCTGATCCTGGGATTGTTGCTCTCCGTTGTTTGCTTGTCCTTTCTTGTCCTTCTTCTCCTCCTTCTTCACCTTCTTCTTCTCCTTCTGCCTCTGCATCTTACTCTTCTTGGCTTGGGCCTTGGCCTCCTCGGAAGCTTTCGCTCTCTCCTCCTCCTCAATCAGCTCCTGAAACATACATGTTTGTGGATGGGGTTTAGTGCACATACGTTCTAATGCTGCATTCCTTTCTTCCAGCGCCTTGTTTACTTGCATTGCTGATTCGTTCCCTGTCTGGAAAAATATATGCATGTATCTATGTACGCGTGTATGTTTGGAACCAGAATCTGGTCAAAAGCATGCCCATGATGATGCTACCCATGATGAGGTGCACTAATGAGACTAGACTGGGCAGGGATCCCTCCGCAGCACGGCCCTAGCTCATAAGGTACGCATGCCTGTGGTATTTGTTATATTATATCATATTATTATTTCTTATCATATTTTATTTATTATTATGCTTATTATTTATATTATATTTATTATTATTATGATGTATCTCCAAAACTCCTAGAACGCCCTAAATTGAATCGCTGTTGGGATTCAAAGCCGTATATGACCCCAACTGCTCAATCGAATTCTGAGTCGATCATATTGTCCGCGAATGCGTCAGCTAGGTGCGCAGCTAATTTCTGTTCGCATCCGCATCTGGCCGCAAGCAGCCTGGCTAGGGAGGCCGATGGCAGTTCACGAGATGTAAAAAAAAGCTTGAACGACTTTTACGAGATCGCAGTACGAGATCGCGCGAGCTACTGCAAATGAAGTTTCCCCGGGACAAAATGCTCATTGAACCCCTACCACAAGGCTGGAGGCTGCGCTTCAGCCTTGGCCTCAGAATTTACTTGCATGGCACTACAACTCAAAAATTCACCTCCCGTTGTCCCATTTCCACCTCCCAACTTGAGAATCCACCCCCCATTCCAAAATAAAAATCTAACCTCAGATTAGGATATACAAATAAAAGTAAAAGCGAATGTTTTTTTAAAGTGTGATTTGACATTTGAAAAAAAGCACCGCCCTTTATGTAGCAGAGACTCGGCGGTTACACTGGAGGCAGAGCCACTTCGACTCAAGGGTACGCGTCGACCAAGCTTTCATCTTAAGCCACCTGACGATGCCACTTCACCGATTCTGCTCGACACCAATTGGCCGCTCCCGTTTTAGCAACTCAACAACTCGCAACTCAACAACAGGCAACTCGCAATTCAACTCGCAACTCAGCGACTGAACTCGCAACTCAACTCGCGACTCACAATGCAACTCGCAACTCAACTCAACAACTCGCGACTCAACTCGTACCTCGCAACTCAACAACAACTCGCAACTCAGCTCAACTCAACAACTCGCAACTCAACAAACAAAAAAATACCAAAAGCCAAATACCCACCCCAAGTCAACTGGCCTTAGATAAGGGTGGTCAGTTTTTTTTTAGTCGTTCAACATGCTATCAAGCAAAAACTGGATCTCAAAATGATGCAACTGACTCTACGCAGCTACATACATGACTTAGGACACCCAACAAATGTAAATAATCAGTGAGTTGTGGCTCTGTGTACTACCGTACTGCCTGTAAGCTACCTCCCATAACCTGCCACCACCCTGAATTGTAAAGTAAGATGTGGGCTATAAGTATACCTACTTTTTTTCGTACATTTGTTTTGAGCGCGATAGACTATCAAGTTAGGCCTTCATGTTAGAAACAAGTCCTGTGCAGCGTTGCAAGCGACGTGGAAAATTGGCATAGAGTGTTAGCAACGGAACGACTGGTGACAATGGACTGGAGCTGACCGAAGCCAATTAGTTATGAGACAGGTGGCTGACGTGTCAGGCTTCGTTTTTTTGGTCGGTCGGTCGGACGGACAAAGGGGTGAATGTTGGGGCTCCCGCCCCCAAGGAGTTGGACAGTTGAACACTAGCTCATCAAACATCATTGAACATGTCCCTTCTAGAAGCTTCTAGCTACCCTTGGACTCCATTACACAGACAAATAATCATTGTACCTGTCTGCATTTATGTACAACTGATTAGCAACAATCTTGTAACCGCCACCATCACCATCCTTTTCCTTCATATTACCACCATCATCTTCATCACCACTATCATGATATCCTCGTTGTTCTCATCAACCTCGTTATCTGCACCACCACCACTACCACCAACCAGCAGCAGCAGCAGCAGCAGCAGCTTTGTCATGACCATCACTACCAACATCACCCACCACAACACACATACACCATTGCCACCACCACTATCACGCCCGTCAATGTCACCCCCACCTCCACGCCATTGTTCACCATGCTACCATAATACCACGAGCTCTTACCTGCATAAGCTTGTCTGGGTCCACAGGCTCCACGACGGAGGACGCAGCCCCAGCATGCTCAAGCGCAGATGATGAACTAGCCCCATGCGAAGTCTGTCCCTTGATACCCTTTTGCTTAGATACACACTCCTGGCAGGTGCATACATCGAACAACGCCAGGTGCAGCTCCTGTACCGCATTCACCCTTGATGAGGTGCACGCGGCAGCCCAAACTTGGAAGAGAGCAGGAATGACACCAGCAGCAGCCAGCTCCCTCCGGATGATAGGACTAACAGCAGCTAGAAAAGTCAAGGTCCTGGTTGCTCCGACCAGCACACATTCTAAAGCATTGGTGTGTAGCAGGGACAATAAGGGCAGGAAGGAGCTGGCAGATGTAAACGAGCCTCTGACAAGAGAATCAGCTAGTAGATTACATACAATGCTACACACCATTATGCCATCCGCCATTATCCCCATGTCTCCATCCAGGTCAGCACACATCAATCTCACCAAGGGAGTGATGGCACCGGCAGCAGCCACCATTTTCCTGGAGTGAGTACTGCAGCCTGATATATGCATAAGAGCTGCCAATCCTTTTTGCTGCCCAGCTTTTGGAGCGCTAGTTGATAACAAAACCACCAGTGGGGGGATGGCACCAGCAGATCCCACCTTGCCTTGCAGGTCAGCATTGTCTGCAACCATTTGCCAAAGAGCATATGCTGCCTCCTCCACAACTACTGAAGTGCTGGCAGAAAACAATGCCACCAAGTGCTGAATCGCACCAGCAGATGCCACTACGCCCTGGTTGCAAGGATTGTTGTCACATAGACATGCCAGAGTCTACACTGCCTGCTGATGCACAGGCGCTGGAGTGCTGGTGGACAATAACGCCACCAGTGGGGGAATGGCACCAGCAGATGCCACCTTGCCCTGCAGGTCAGCATTGTTTGCAACCATGCTCGCAAGAGCATATGCTGCATCGTGCACAGCTCCTGAAGTGCTGGCAGACAACAATTCCACTAGGGGCGGAATTCCACCAGCAGATGCCACCTTGCCTTGGTTGCAAGGATTGTTGGCACATAGACATGCCAGATTCAACACTGCCTGATGCTGCACGTGCGCAGGAGTGCTAGTGGACAACAACGCCACCAGGGGGGGGATGGCACCAGCACAAGCCACCCTGCCCTGCAAGTCAGCATCGTTTGCAACCATGTTCGCAAGAGCATATGCTGCTACCAGCACGACTACTGAAGTGCTGGCAGACAACAATGCCACCAGGGGCGGAATTGCACCAGCAGATGCCACCTTGCCCTGGTTGCAAGGATTGTTGGCACATAGACCTGCTAGAGCCCCCACTGCCAGCTGCTGCACGTGCGCTGGAGTGCTGGCAGACAACAACGCCACCAGTGGGGGAATGGCACCAGCAGATACCACCTTACCCTGGTTGCAAGGGTTGCGTGACATTATAATTCTAAGAGCACATACTGCCAGCTCCTGCACAGGCGGTGGAGCGCTGGAGGACAGCAACCAAAGCAGCGGGGAGATGGCACTGGCAGAAGCCACCTTGCCTTGCATGTCAGAATTGTTTGCAACCATGGGCGTAAGAGCACCTGCTGCCTGCTCCTGCACATTAGGTGGAGTTCTGGCAGACAGAAATGCCACCATGGGCGGAATTGCACCAGCAGATGCAACCTTGTCCTGGTTGCAAGGATTGTTGTCACATAGACCTGTCAGAGTCCACACTGCCTGCTGCTGCACAGGCGCTGGAGTGCTAGCAGACAACAACGCCACCAGTGGGGGAATGGCACCAGCAGATGCCACCTCGTCCTGCAGGTCAACATTATTTTTAACCATGTGCCCAAGAGCACCTGCTGCCTCATGCACAACTCCTGAAATGGTGGCAGACAACAAGGCCACCAAGTGCGGAATCGCACGAGCAGATGCCACCTTGCCCTTGTTGCAAGGATTGTGCAACGCCATAATTGCAAAAGCACATGCAGCCTGCTCTTGCACATGAGGTGGAGTGCTGGCAGACAACAATTCCACCAATGCAGGGATAGCAGCAGCAGATACCGCCGTGCCCTGGTTGCAAGGATTGTTGGCACATACAAGTGCAAGAGACTGCACTGCCCTGATCTGCACATCTGGTGGAGTATGTGCGGATAACAATGCCACCAAGGCAGGGATAGCACCAGCGGAAGCCACCTTGCCCTGGTTGCAAGGATTGTTGGAACATAGAAATGCAAGAGACTGCATTGCATGCTGCTGCACAGACGCTGGAGTGCTAGCGGACAACAGCGCCACCAGTGGGGGAATGGCACCAGCAGAAGCCACCTTGTCCTGGTTGTCAGGGTTGTTCAGGGCTAGCGTAGCAAGCGCCACTACTGCATCCCTCTGGTTGTTGGATGGCACGTCGGGCGATAACAAGGCCACCAGGTGGGGAATGGCATCTGCATTTCCTACCTCATTGCCATCTTGCAATACTTCAGCCCTGGGTTCATGCAGTCCTCTAGATTCATCATGGCTTTCTGTGGTGTCGCAGAGATCTGCGTGGTCGTGCAAGTCCTCCCTGGCAGACATAGTTACACGTAAGCCCAGGATGCCTATTGGTATTGAATCCTGCTAGGCCAATACTGAGTAAGAGGCTCGAGCCTGTCTTGTCCAACCCAGTACTGGTGACCTGTTTGCAGAGATAGAAGGGGTGGGAAGGGGGGGGGGGGGGGGGGGGGGGGGGGGGGGGGTATGTGAGGCAAGGGAGAAGGGAAAGCAGGGGAAGACATGTGAGCAGTGGATAACTGGATACAGTACATTGCATGGTTATAGGCAGGCCATTTCTGACCAAAGACAAAAGCAGTGGGTGAGGTTGGGCTGGGTTGGGAGAGTGGGAATGAGGGTTGGCAGGTGACAGACCTTGTAACCACGGGGGGGCCAATCTAGGGGTGAGACCATGAGGCTATGCTCAGATGCAGGTTTTGATACATTGATGCATGGTATGTAGTGCTTAATGTCTAAGTAGGAGACGCTACCAAGCAACAACCTTTGCACACAGATAGCGGTATCAGCCCTGGATTGGGACTCTGACTGGTGATGTAGCAGATACAAGGCAACAAGACAAGACAGTGTGTAGTCTTAACACCCCATGGCAGCCTCCAACTCACTTCCAAAGCTGAAAACCCCAAACAAAGGTGCATGTTGTGTATGTGGGGCAGCTTAAAACATAAGGATTGGGGCATGTACTCTCATGATCGGGCTGCACGATGCCCAGTTGAAACATTTGGCTAGGTAAACACGTTCAGAATTGGGCTCTATATATTGGCCTGCACGATTCTGGTACCGGGCTGCACATATCTCCTTCCACTATCATCAAGGCCTGTTACCATGCACGTATGATTGCCTGCATGAATGCATATGCCTGTAACCAAGCATGTATGGTTGTCTGCAAGTATATAAGCATGCCTTGCCTGCAACCTGACTACCGTGTCCACTGAGTCTTGAGACTAGAAATGGTACACATGCAAACACATATGTGTGTGTCAGGTTACTGTTGTGTTCCTCTAAGCAATGTAGACCAGCTACCAGTTGGGAGGTCGCCTTAGCAGCCTTGGAATGTCTTCAAAACTTCCTTCAGCTCTGTGATTACATTCTGTTTTCGGGATAGTGCTTTATTATGTTTGTTGATGCTACCCATGTTTACTCCGCCCGCAGACAGTGAGCAGCCTGAAGGCTTCTAGATAATGCATGCACGTCAGAACAATGAAACACAGCAGCCACAGGTGCGTTCAACCTGTCGAGTGTGACAACTGCATACATTGATGAATATGTGTTGGAACAAGAACTGGAACCCCCAGACGATACCCACAGAAACCAGGGACTCAGGGAGCATTTTCAGCAGGTTAGACAGTTCAGGACGCTAGCAATGCTCTCAGTTAGGCAATCAGATTTAAGATCTACCAAATCGGCCATATTGATGGTCTTATTGTAAGCTAGGCCCCACACCTCAGTCTTGGGCATCCTTAAGTCCTATTCTAGACGGTATCGCTGAATGTTGATAAAGGCTGCCAAGATTTTGCTCGCCAGAATATCATGATCAGACATTTTTCACAATTTCATCAGACTAGTTCAGTGAGGATTTCATCTGCATGTTTGAAGGGGACACAGGTGTCTGGCTTCCTATTTCAAAAGCTCCAACTTTCGAAGGTAGGAGTTGCTACACCTTCCTGCCTTATTACCAAATCCTTTGGGTCGCTGGTTTTGAGCAAGGGGTCTCACCTCGTCGGGTGTGTGTGAACGACTGGAAATCATTTCGTGTTCACAAATCTGACCTGCAAGCTCCCAATAGCGCACCTTGCGTCCGGTTGTCACTTCAATCGTCTCCCTTTCCTGCGATGCTGTTCATAGAATAAGCTGGAAACTCAACAAGCCGCCATTCTGCTGAAGCTCGGAAGTACGCCTCGCGGATGGTTGAGGTGCTGGCAAGCAGAGGATGAACAATTAACTACCAAGTGGGCGAGTTTCACATTTGGAACTGTCAGATTTGCGCGCGCTATTGGTTGCCTTGTCAGCCAAGCGTCTGTTGATGCGATATAATAGCGATCGGGTAAACTCTGGGCATGGACGGTGGCCACCGCGGTGGGGCATGGAAAGCCCTCTGCCCGATCGTGCCCACGACAACTGCCAATGCAAGAAATCATGGATGGCTTCGGCTTCGGAGCTGCCCATGGAATCCGTATTCTCGCGTTCGGGTGAGTTTCGCAATTGGAATTAACAGCATTGCGAACGCTCTTGCGTTGCTTATTCAGTCAAGCGTCTAGTTCAGAATAGCGAGCAGATCAACTATGGACATGGAAACATGAAGACATAGATTTGGTGACACTAGAAATAGGTTGCCGACACTGTCGAGGTTCAAATTAATCAAACTGGTGACAGTTTGGTGACATACTGCAATAAAAGCCTAGTCAGAAGACGAAGTGGTTCGAACCGGTGACATACTGCAAAATAACGTCATCGCGCATGTGGGTAAATGATGCCCGCCCTCCTAAACCCGCTCTTTATGAACATTTGCAGGGTTAAATACATGGATGAATGGAATTAGTGCTGACAATCATGCTTCCTTAGCCCCCTTTCGTGTTTGCTTGATTGTGGAGGCTTGCTAGTTTGGGTTTTGAACACTACTTGTTTAGTCTGGGCTCTCCCTGTCCTCGCTAAGGTGCCTCTGGTTCATCTCTTTGGCACTCCGGCCCATTTCTGTAGGGTGGTTGACTGGTTGTGCTAGTTTAATATGCCCTAATTTCCTGAAGTGGGAACTTTTGCTGCGTCTGAATTTGCTCTTAGCGGGTGCGCTTAGTCGGCCAGGTTGTCGTTTTTTTTCCGGCCCCCCTCTCTTGTGTTTGTCGCCCTCATCAGGTGTTTTGCTATCGGTTTACATTAAATAACAATCTGAGACCACCACTGAGATTGTGTTAACAAGGGCAGTTCATTGGCACCACACGACCCAGAGTGTGGGTGCATGGGTGGGTGTATGTGTGGATAATGTGGGTGGGTATGGATGGGAGAGTATGGGTGGTATGGATGGGTATGGATGGGTGGGTATGGGTGGGTGGGTGGGTGGTATGGATGGGTGGTGCTACTTTGCTGATGCTGTGGAGTGGAGCCAGTTCCCCTGCATCAAGGATGGGTTTAAGTGCACGAACACTCCACGCCAGTGCCCCTTGTGTGCCGAATTCTTTTGGAAGTACACCATGGCTGTCCACTGGGAATTGAAGCATGGTCGAGAGGCGGCGCCAACTGATCTGTGGGAGCTACACACCAAGGAGAAATCTTTATGTGGAAGCTTGTGAGGCAGCTGAAGTAGTGATCATTCCTGAATCCAACGCCTAGTCACAGGTTACAATTAAAATAATAATTGGCAGTCCTTGGTAACCTGCCTTGGTTACAGTATTTGTGTGTGTGTGGGTGGGTGGGGGGGGGGGGGGCAGAACTAAATTTTGACTATCATAAAATCCTTCTTTGAGAATTCTGAGGATCCCATTATGTGCGCAACAGTGTAAATAACCACAAACATATACCGGTATACTTTCAAGTCATGCCTCTTATTTCTATTTAGGAGTGTGTGTGTGTGTGTGTGTGTGTGTGGGGGGGGGGGGGGGGGGGCTCAGGTTTTACAGGGATAGGCTTCAAATTTTGTTTTGGAAAGCATAGGTTTTATATATGGCGGCTCACCAATGGCTTGAGAGCAGAAAGCGTTTATATACAGTTTAACACGTCTAGGTCAGGGTTTATCCAAGGAAACTAACCAGTGTATTTACGTAGCACAAGGGTACTCCTAGAAGCCTCTGGATCACACTTACGGCTTTTTGTCCCCAAAAAGCAACCCTAAGGCTGTAACGTAACACCCTCAATTACCAAGGTGCACAATGTAGCACTTGTGCTACAAGTAGTACATGAAAGAAAAAATTGATGTATGTCCTAGTGTTATGGTTGGAAGTGCCAGCTTTAAGGAGCATCAGGTAAAGTTAGATCTGGCTGCACGGCCAGTCATGGGAGCTACCTGGAAGCTGTTGCATGTAGCTGAAAAGACAGCTATGACCATGGAGATGGGTCTCTCAGAAATTGGATCAAGTATATTTGATAATAATGCTTCCATTTTTTTGTCTCGAGATGTCAAGTTAGGCTAGTAGCAGGCTATCCTGCTACACTCCCCCCTCCTTTGAGGGAGGGGTCCTCGATTCCAGGCTCAGGAACACGATCCGGTCTACGTCAGGACGCAACCCCTGCCGGCCGGGCCCAGTCGGGACAGCAACCTCCGCCTAACGTGAACCGTCGCTCCTTCGAACCAAGTACTCTTCGACCGTTCTTGATCGTACTTCCTTGACAGACTCCCGCCTACAACTGGACGTCGTACACACCAAATTTACGTTGATGCATCGTGCGTGATTGTTATGGGAATCTTATCCTTTCGGCTCGAAAACACTTCGGACCCTTGCCAGCAGTGAGATTCGACCCCCCCTTGATTTTCCTGCGACCAGGCACCGTAATCAGTGAAGCCGAACTAGGCTATGGGGACATCGAAAAGACAGTCTCGAGATGTCAAGTTAGGCTAGTAGCAGGCTATCCTGCTACAAGCCAAGTGCAAGATGGGTCTCTAAACACTAACCATGGACCCGAGGGATCTATAATGAAGGGCATGGTCAGTTGGTCACTTCTACACGAAAGTAATCCGCTTAGTGTGCTCCCAAGTCGCACGGGGGGACTTGGAATTGGCTAGATGGCTTCAGTGCGATCAGCCGATCAGTGTGATCAGCCGATCAGTGTGATCAGCCCAGAGTAGGCCGAAGAACCATGTAACAGTTCAAATTCAAAATCTGCAAGGAAGTATGCGCTCTTTGGGACGGTGGGAGGTGCAGCACCATGAGTGTGTGCATGTATGTTATGCATATAACAAAAACATACATACATACTGTCTTTTTTGTTACCTTTTCATGTCATCCTATTGCTTGGTCATCTAAATGTATGTATGTTAGGGCAATGTTGGACTAGATGGTCCTACCTAGTGAGCAGGTACCCTGCAGTGGGTAGGACCATTGCTAGTCTAGTCTCACTTGAGCACCTCTGAGCACCTCTGCATAGGCCTATGCATTTGCACTTGCATCCTATCTATCTTTGTTACCTATTACTGCCTTACTATTGTTTGATGATCTAAATGAATGCATGTTACTGTCCAGGGGTAGCCAAAGGGACTTGCCCAACCTCCAACCAAGTCACCTGTAGATTCCCAAGAGGGATTAATCGAAAGAAGCACTGGATGAATCAGGAGTGCTTACATGTACTATCGGCAACCAGACTGCTCACCACACGCAGAGAGAGCGCAACATGGAAAGTGTGAACACTGCAGCAGTACTATACCATACTCCTATCCTGGTTCGGCGCATGGTCCAATGGTTTACCATTTTGCTGGGCTGAAGAAGGTGCTGGGTTCGGATCCCTACAAGTGCGCTTTAGTGTTCGCGGTCGCTGTCAACGTCCATGATAGCACTGTCCAGGTAAAGTAGTAGCACGTTCCCTACCTCCACAAGACTGGGCTCCCTAAATACCCCGCCCCACCAGGCATTATCATTACCACACTCCTGAGTGCAGAAGATAAACACCAGGGTGTGTACAGTTTAAAGGGCACCCACTTCCAATGGGGTGGCTTACACTTAGTATGCTCCCTGGTTTCCGTGGGTATCGCACGAGGGGACTTGGAGTTGGAAGACGGTGAGAAGCCAAGAGTTGGCTGAAAAACCACGTAACAATCCAATACAATACATGAAATTTCTAGGGATCTAGCAACAACTTCTGCAAGGAATCACTGAGGTTATCACATGCTGCAAGAACAACAGCCCGCCTATCAAGCACATCTGCATGGTGTGGAGCATCCAGTAGAAGACGCAAAACCTCACAGTGGCTGTTCTTTGCCGCAGTCAGTAGTGCCCTCCCATTGCGACAGTCTGCGTCGGCAGCATGCTGGGGGGCACCCAGCAACATGCGCACTATCTCACTGTGGCCGTTGGCTGCCGCATTCACTAGGGCACTCGAATTGTGAGAGTCTGCACGAGCTGCATGCTGTGGGGCACCCAGCAACATACGCACTACCTCATTGTGGCCTTTCCTTGCTGCATTCACCAGAGCAGTCCCAGTGCGACAGTCTGCATGGGCGGCATGCTGCGGGGCATCCATCAACATACGCACTACCTCACTGTGGCCATTCGCTGCTGCATACAACAGAACTAACCCATCTTTACAGTTAGCGCGAGCAGCATGCTGTGGGGCACCCAGCATCATACAAACTACCTCACTGTGGCCGTTTTTTGCCGCCTTCATTAAAACCAAGCCAGCTTTGCAGTCCGCATGGGCGGCATGATGCGAAGTATTCAGCAACATGCGCACTATCTCACTGTGGCCATTCTCTGCCGCATGCGACAGAGCCATTTCATCTTGGCAGTCTGCATGTGCGGCATGCAGTGGGGCATGGAGCAACATGAACACAATCTCACTGTGGCCATTTGCTGCTGCAAGCAGTAGCGCCCTCCCATCTTTACAGTCTGCATGGGCGGCATGCTGTGGGGCATTCAGCAACATGCGCACGATCTCACTGTGGCCTTGTGTGGCCGCATGCAACAGTGCCCTCCCATCCTTACAGTCTGCATGGGCGGCATGCTCTGGAGCATCAAGCAACATACGAGCAACTGCAACGTGGCCACGCGATACTGTTAAGATGAGTGCCTCCCCCCCACAGCAGTCTGCATGGGCCGTATGTTGTGCTGCATCCAACAACATGCGCACTATCTCACTGTGGCCTCCCTCTGCAGCATTCACTAGTGCCATCCCGCGTAGACAATCTGCATGGGCAGCATGCTCTGGGGCATCCAGCAACATACGCACAACCTCTATGTGGCCATTATTTGCCGCGCTTACCAGAGACCACCCATCTAGGCAGTCAGCACGTGCTGGATGCTGGGGGGCATCAAGCAACATGCGTACTATGTCACGGTGGCCATTCCTTGACGCCCTCACCAAGGCCAGCCCTTCTTTGCAGTCAGCATGGGCGGCATCCTCTGGGGCATCCAGCAACACACGCACTGCCTCCTTGTGGCCATACTCCGCAGCACTCACGAGAGCCAAACCATACTGAGAGTCTGCCTGGGCGGCATGCAGTGGGGCATCCAGTAGCATGCGCATTATCTCATTGTGGTTATTTGCCGCCGCATTCACCAGAGCCCACCCTTGTTGACAGTCAGCATGTGCAGCATGCTGACGGGCATCCAGCAACATGCTCACTAACTCCCTGCTGCCATTGCCTGCTACAAGTACGAGTGCCTCACTATCACAGTAATTTGCATGGGCGGCGTACTGTGGGGCAGCAAGCAGAAGTCTAGCCAGCTCGGTCTGTCCTTGTGCAGCTACTGTCAACAGAGCGCGATTAGAGTCTTCCAATGATGACGATTTCGACACTAGCCAATAAGCAACGTCGAGCTTGCCATAGTGAAGGGCGTGAGCGAGGGCAGCAGGCATGTCGCCGTGCCTCCAGTGAATCAAGATCTGGCCAATGTTTTGCGAGACGATCGACTGCCAGCTGCGGCAGACTGTGCATAAGTCCCCAATCGCTGAATTCAGTTTAAGGGATCGCAGAACGATTTCAGTCAAGACATCTGGCGGAAGAGCAGAAAACGCAGACATGATGATTCCTGCCCTCAGAAGGTGAGGCAAGGATCTGGTGTTTATATCGCGACTCGCGAGATCCCCCTCTATCCACTAACCTTGCGGATGTTCAGAACGGGGATAAGGCTCAGGAAACGACGCAGTCCGGTGCCTCCCATGCTCATATTGGTCCATCAGCCTGCCTCCATCTGACGTGCTCCAGCTAGCCCCGACTCAAATTGAGCACCCTGCCGAATACGGCATGCCCTGGGTCATCGAATCTACGTGGCCTCCCTCACCTGCCACTCACACCTTTATCTGATCGCTTTTTGTGTCGTGACGCCCTGCTTGTGACTTTTGCCCCAATCTGACCCCTGCCCTGCCCGTCGTATCCATACGCACGCCCCCCGAGCCTGACCAGCAGGGGGATGCTAACAATCGACGACAAGGACGACCTCCAGTGATTCTTTCTGCCTTCTCCATTACGACTGTGGCCCTTGCTTTTGGCCCATCTAGCACAATTTCGACTGCTTAGCCCTTGTTACTCCCCCCTCCCCCCCCCTTCACGTCAGATTATCATCCCCCATCGCCTCCCCCCTCCCCTGCCCCCCCATTCACACACACACGCACACTCACCTCCGGCATCATGAGTTTGACCAAAGGCCAGCAGAAGGCTTACAAGAAAATGAAGGAGCAGAAGAATGCTGGACCTAAGGGAGCATCGTCAGAGGGCAAAGCTAAAAGTAAAGCGGACCAGGTGGCCCATATCTGTCAGGTAATGAGCGTGTACTAGGTGATGAGTGAGAGGTGAGCGTGTATTGTCAGGTGGTGAGCGTGTAGATCCAGCTATGGACCACATTTGTCAGGTGGTGAGCGTGTCCTGTCAGGTGATGAGCGTGTAGATCCAGCTATGGACCACATTTGTCAGGTGGTGAGCTTGTCCTGTCAGGTGGTGAGCGTGTCCTGTCAGGTGATGAGCGTGCGGATCCAGTTATGGGCCTACATTTGTCAGGTGATGAGCGTGTACTGTCAAGTGATGAGCGTGTAGATCCAGCTATGGCTCACATTTGTCAGGCAATGAGCGTGTTGATTAAAGTTACCACATGTTAGTGTGCGTGCGGGTATGTGCATGTGCATGCATTTGTGTTTTCATGTATTTGCATGTGTGAGAGCAAGTTTACACATACATCTAGGTGTGTGTTTGTGCGTGTGTGTGTATGTAGGGGACTAAGTATAATCTGAGCTTGCAATACAATGCAATGCAATATAATACAGTGCAATACAATACAATACAATACAATACAATACAATACAATACAATACAGTACAATACAATACAATACAATACAATACAATACAATACAATACAATACAATGCAATACAATACGATACGATACGATACAATACAATACATTGCAATGCAATACAATATAATGCAATGCAATGCAATGCAATACAATGTAGAGGACTAGGTTACATGCGTATGCAGTTTCCCACCCTGCGTGTCTCATACACAAATACATATGATGAGACACACAGACACACACACACAGAAGACACAGACGCAGGCACAGATACACAGACAGAGACTCGGACACACAGACACACAGACAAAGACACAGACATGAACACAGACACACAGGCACACAGACTCAGGCAAACAGTCATAGACACACTGACACACAGACACACAGACACACAGACACAGACACAAACACACAGACACAGGCAAACAGTCACAGACACACAGACGCCGACACACAGACACGCAGACACACTGACAGCACACCTGCGCATGCATGTGTGTACCTTTACCCACACATGCACATGCACATGCAAAGTAACATGCAAGCTCTGATGCACAAAAAAGGCAAAAAACATGCAGACGCACATGCACATGCACATGCACATGCACATGCACACACACACCTAATGCCAAGAGGTTGCATGTTGTCTTACAGATCTGCAAGCAGTCATTCATTGTGACTGTGGCGGTGGTGTGTGTGGGGTGGTGTGGGGTGGGGAGAATGCACATGCACACCTAATGCCAAGGCCTTGTCTTTTGTCTAACAGATCTGCAAGCAGACATTCATTGTGACTGTGGTGGTGGTGTTTGTGTGTGCGTGTGCGTGTGGGGGGAGGATGCACATGCACACCTAATGCCAAGGCCTTGCATTTTGTCTTGCAGATCTGTAAGCAGACATTCATTGTGACTGCGAAAGCAGCCCAGCTAGTTGAACACGCGGCCTCTCGACATCCTAAGTCAACAGCAGAGGCATGCTTCCCTGAGTTGCCTAGCATGGGCTGGACTTCGCCTGCTGCTGCTGGTGGCTGAGCAAAGCCAATGTTCAACAGCGTACCTGGAAATTGTTGTGGTCGATTGCAGCAACAGACAAGCAGAGGTTCCTGGAGCTGACAGTTGAAAACAAGTGCAATAGACATCCCAAGTGATCAGCAGGAGCATGCTTCACTCAGTTGCCTAACATGGTCTGGTCTTTGCCTGGTGGTGGTGGCTGAGCAAAGCCAATGTTCAACAGCGGATCCTGAAGATGGATGAGGTTGATTGTAGCAGCAGACAAGCAGAGGTTCCTGGAGTTGACCGTTGAACACAAGTGATATCGACATCCCAAGTCAACAGCAGATGCATGCTTCACCCAGTTGCCTAGCATGGGCTGGACTCCGCCTGCTGCTGCTGGTGGCTGAGAAAAGGCAGTGTTAAATAGAAGATCCTGGATGTGGTCCAGGTTGATCGTAGCAGCAGACAAGCAGAGGTTCCTGGAGCTGACCGTTGAACACAACTGCAATGGACATCCCAAGTGATCACCAGGAGCAAGCTTCTCTCAGTTGCCTAACATGGTCTGGTCTCCGCCTGGTGGTGGTGTCCGAGCAAAGCCAGTGTTAAACAGAGGATCTTGGATATGGTCATGGTTGATTGTAGCAGCAGACAAGCAGAGGTTCCTGGAGCTGACCGTTGAACACAAGTGCAATCAACATCTCACGTGATCACCCGGCGCATGCTTCACTCAGTTGCCTAACATGGGCTGGTCACTGTTCCTTTTGTGGGCTATGCATGGCAGCTTCCAGCCAGATCCAGCCAGAGCCAGCCATTGGCCCAAGACCAAAGCTTTCAGCTATATTGGAATGCCTGTCATGACAGCTTCCAGAAGCACTAGCTAGCTTCAGCTTTGGCCCAAGGACACGGAGAGGGAGCTGCCTAGAAGCTGGTACGCGTAGCTAAAAAACGAAACAGTGGGTCTGGTCTCCGCCTGGTGGTGGTGGCTGCGCCAAACCAGTGTTAAAGAGCTGATCGTGGGTGGTAGCTAAGTGTAGCAACAGACAAAGAGATGCTAATGGAGGTGGTGGTCGAGCATAGCTCTTGATGAAAATCAGGAGGAGCCTAGCACAGGCTGGACTCTGTCTGGTGGTGGTAGAAATGG
Organism: Chlamydomonas sp. ICE-L; assembly: GCA_013435795.1. Taxonomy (NCBI): domain Eukaryota; kingdom Viridiplantae; phylum Chlorophyta; class Chlorophyceae; order Chlamydomonadales; family Chlamydomonadaceae; genus Chlamydomonas; species Chlamydomonas sp. ICE-L. Next base: position 152,623,619 of record JACBWV010000610.1, on the reverse strand, counting down.
ATGGCCAGTGTGGAACAGCGGTTCCTGGCATGGGTCTTGGTTGAGTGTAGCAACAGACAAAGAGAGGCTAATAGAGGTGGCGGTTGAGCACAGCCCACGACGAACAGCAGGAGGTGCCTAGCATTGGCTGGACTCTGTCTGGTGATGGTGGCTGAGGATGGCCAGTGTTAAACAGCGGTTCCTAGCATGGTTGAGTGTAGCAACAGACAAAGAGAGGCTAATAGAGGTGTTGGTTGAGCACAGCCCTTGACGAAAATCAGGAAGAGCCTAGCATGGGCTGGACTCTCTCAAGTGGTGGTGGCTGAGGATGGCCAGTGTTAAACAGCAGTTCCTGGCATGGGTCTTGGCTCAGTGTAGCAACAGACAAAGAGAAGCTAATAGAGGTGAAGGTTGAACATAGCCATTGGCGAAAATCAGGAAGAGCCTAGCATTGGCTGGACTCTGTCTGGTGGTGGTGGCTGAGGATGGCCAGTGTTTAACAGCGGACCTTGGCAATGTTGGTAGCTAAGTGCGGCAATAGACAAGGAGGCGCTAATGGAGGTGGTAGTTGAGCATTGCCATTGAAGAACAGCAGGAGGTGCCTAGCATTGGCAGTACTCTGTCTGGAGGTGGTGGCTGAGGATGGCCAGTGTCAAACAGTGGACCTTGGCGATGTTGGTAGCTGAGTGTAGCAATAGACATAGAGACGCTTATGGAGGTGGTAGTTGAGCATGGCCCTTGACAAACAGCAGGAGGTGCCTAGCACGGGCTGGACTCTGTCTGGTGGTGGTAGCTGAGGATGGCCAGTGGTAAAGAGCGGATCTTGGCAATGTTGGTAGCTGAGTGTAGCAATAGATAAGGATAACAGAGGGTAGTGGAGTTGTTGGTTGAACGTGCGAAATGAATAATTGCAATTTATGAATGCAAAATGAAGGAAAGCATACAGTTGACTGTGGTGTCAACAAAGCGAATGTTGAATCAGAGCCAGAACCAAACAACGATGGGCCCTTTACATGCAAGTATCGTGATCTGGTTTTGCATCTCACATCGTATGGTGGTGAAGACTGGATCCTGACCTTTATTGTAGCTCATTGCTTTGTAAACGCAGTTAACGCACATAAAAAGGCAGTTCCGCGGTAAAAAAGAGTTTCAAAGGGCCCATTTGTAGCGCGCAGATTTTTCAATGCAGTTGCGCTTTTGAAGCAGCCTAAAATGACTAAATGTACTAACCTGCTTTGGTCAAGGCTGATTGTAGCAGCAGAAGAGTGAAGGAGAGGTTCCTAGAGGAGTCACTGTTTCTTTTGGGGGCTATGCATGGCAGCTTCCAGCCAGCTCCATAAGCCAGCCACTGGTCCAAGACCAATGCTTTCAGCTACGTTGGAATGCCTGTCATGCCAGCTTCCAGAATCACTAGCTAGCTTCAGGTCTGGCCCGAGGACAGGGAAAGGGATCTGCCTAGAAGCTGCTACCGTAGCTAAAAAACGAAAAGGTGAGAGGAGTTGGTTGAACACGCAACCTCTCGACATCCTAAGTCAACAGCTATAACTTCAACTTGAACTTCAGCTTGAACTTCTTGCAGTCAACTGCTTCAACTTCAACTTCTTGAACTTCAGCTTGAACTTGAACTTGAACTTCTTGAAGTCAACTGATGGAACATGAACTCCAACTTCTTGAACTTCAGCTTGTACTTGAACTTGAACTTGAACTTCTTGAATTCAACTGCTTAAACATCAACTCCAACTTCTTGAACTTCAGCTAGAACTTGAACTTGAACTTCTTGAAGCAAACAGCAGAGGCATGCTTCCCTGAGTTCACTGTTTATTTTGGGGGCCACGAGTAACTAACAGCTTCTAGGCAGCTCCTTTGGTGGTGGCTGATTGTAGCAGCTTCTAGGCAGCTCCTTTGGCCGTGGCTCATTGTAGCAGCTTCTAGGCAGCTCAATCGGCCGTGGCTGGTCATAGCAGCTTCTAGGCAGCTCCTATGGCCGTGGCTGATTGTAGCAGCTTCTAGGCAGCTACTTTGGTGGTGGCTGATTGTAGCAGCTTCTAGGCAGCTCCCTTGGTCGTGTCTGGTTATGGCAGCTTCTAGGCAGCTCCTCTGGTCGTGGCTGATTGTAGCAACTTCTAGGCAGCTCCTCTGGTCGTGGCTGATTGTAGCAGCTTCTAGGAAGGAAGGAAGGAAGGAAGATAGGAAGGAAGGAAGAATGCTGTGTACCATACTTGGATGACCTCTTCATGGGATGAGAGTGGTAAACCAGAGACGCCTTCTTATCTCATCGGAGACCTACCTCATAAGATAGTGCATAATATGTTTAGATTTAGAACTTCCTCTCACTATATGAAGTTGGAAACTGATAGATGGAGACGCCCCATTTTCCCTTGGAAGGATCGAGTGTGTCATATGTGTGATTCTGGAACCGTTAAAGATGAACAACATGTGGCTTTTGAATGTGCTGACGAGGCCTAACTGAATTCGAGAAAAAGTACCAGAACCTGATTTCACAATCTGAGAGTAAAATGATTCCTCTACATTATCTGATGTGCAATCTAGTCATCTATAAGTGGAAGGTCGAGCAAAACTTCTTATGTTTATCCATCAATGTATGAAGATAATGGATCAAGCCTACTTTGATAAGAATAATAAGATTTTGTCCGGATTTTGTGTTGATTTTTCTATCGTCCAGAAGAAGAAGCAGACAAAAATGATAAATTGAAAGGGGGACAAATTAAAATGTTATTTAAATAATGATTTGTTAGCGTTTACATTTTCCCTGGTAAATGTATTTTCCCCAAAGACGGCGAGCAGCAAAAATTCTGGCTTGAGCTATGTAACCAAGTTCAAGTTCAAGTTTTTTATTGTGGCAAGTGATCACCAGAGGCAACCTTTGCTGAGTTTCAAGGCTTTTATTTTCGGCCTTTTTCATCAGCTTCTAGGCAGCTCCCCAAGCCAGCCACTGTGTTGTACACAAATATTTAAGCACTTCTGGACAGCTGATTGTGCTAGCTTCCAAGTGCCCCCGCCCCAATCCCCGCCCCCCCCCCCCCGTTCGTATACCGAGTCTGCTAGCCAGCCTGTAAGCCGTTGGCGTTACCCCAGCTTGGGAGTCTGCCGGAGTCAGCCTGGGAATTAGTCTGCGAGTGCCCCATGCCGCGTAAAAGTTGGGCAGGCTCGGGCAGGCCTCGTTGGCAGGCATCAGGGCAGGCATGCCTCGTTGGCACCCCAACCCTGACAGATCAGCTCCCCTAGCGTGGCCACCGACGACGCTCAAGAGCCAGCACAAGAGCGTCGGTGGTGACACTTACTACACCGATCCCAATCTCAATCTCCAGCTTGTCCCTGTTCCGAAACTCAGCTAAGCATGCTCAAGCCGATCCAGCTTCCTCGCCTGAGCACAGGAAGGTGCGATCCACTTTCGTGTCGAGGACTCGGACCCTGGGTACCGTCCTATGTGCGCAGTCACCGTCCAAATTGAAACCCGGAGGAAACTGATGGCGCATGAGGATGCTCTGATGACTGCAATTGTAGCAGGGCGATGTCCGAAGAAGCGGTTATGCGATGAGCTGCGTGTGCTTACACGTGCATGTGTGTATGGTGCTACAGTCCAGGGGTAGCCAAATAGGCCCGACCATGATATTAGGAGGGGGTAAAACTAAAAACACTGATAAACTGACCCCAAACAATCGCGTAGTAACCCGGAGTTACCTGGTGTGTCCATTTTTGCATTCTACACTTCAGCATTTTGCAATTCGCATTTAGCAAGTTCAGTGTTTCTTTTAGGGGCTTTATGTAGCAGCTTCTAGGCAGCTCTCTTGCCCAGTCCTTGGGCCATGCCTGAAGCTAGCCGGTGCGTCTGAAAGCTGGCATGCATTCCAATGCAGCTAACAACTTTGAGCTTGACCCAGTGGCTGGCAAATTGAGCTGACTGGAAGCTACCATGCGTAGCCAAAAACAGAAGCAGAGTTTAAGTGACTAGGGCTGTGTAATATGCACATCCGGCATATATATATTGGTTTGTTTGTTACAGGCCAGGGGGTAGCCATTTGGGTCAAAAGGACATGCCCATCCTCAAATAATCAAGATAACTATAGACTATCCGGACAGGCTATTAACAAGCACTACATGATATTGTCCCCAGAAATCGTAAGGATACAACGGAGGACCCAGGATCAAGTAATATAAGTGTAGCAAATCCCCGTTTCTACGAATGGCTCGATGATAGAGCTCCTTGAACGACGAAGGTGCCTTGTTTGAAACTCTACGGGTGCGCTTTAGTTTTCGCTGCCGCTGTCAACCGCCATGTTACCTTTGCTAAGGTAAAGTAGCAGCCCGTTCCCTACCACCGGAAAACGGGGCTCCCTTGATACCACGCCCCACCAGGCGGTAACATTACTTTTTAAGTGTAGCAATCAGGATCACACATCCACCCATCAAATGGAATTGTTCTCACCCTGTCAGTGGCAGGTGCATAAGCCGTGTAGGAAGCAGGAGCACCCATCCACCAATCACTGTTTTTTCCCATGTGCGATGCGTCGTCATTCCGTCGCTGCATGGCGACGCATGGGTCTAGCTAAACTAGTCACAAATGCCACCCTGAAGTTTGCTGAGCGCGAAGCGCGAAGCCCGGGGTGTTAGGGGGGGCATTTGTGACTAGTTTCCTGTGGTTTCATCGAGTCGCTTAATTTGCGCGTCGACGGGGGAAAAATCCGCCAAGCCTGAACCCCTCCAATTAAATTGCTCTTCCTTGTTTTTTTAGTATGTTTGTGTGTGTGTGTCGGGGTGGGGTGTGTGTGTGGGGTGGTGGTGGTGGGGGGGGGAGGAGCAGGGAGCAGGGAGGTTGGAGGGTGAGGTAGCGGAAAGCTCATGTAGCTACCTATTTGTCCACCCTTTCTTGTTGGTGTTCAGTTCACCAGTTTTTTGTTTCAATTGCCTTTCCTGTTTTGAAGGTTGGGCAAGTCCCTTTAGCCTATTTGGCTACCCAAATACACACATACACACACACATATACACACATACACACACACATACACACACCCTTTCTTTTCTAGGTGCACGAGTCGTATAGGATGCAGGAGCCACCCGTGCTGTCCAGCATTGCTGAAGAGGCCGACTTTTAATTTTTATTTAAATTTGAATTCCGTTGCATTGCTGGAGAGGTCAGGCAGAGGCTTGCTCCATCCTCCCCTGAGGGCGACAGGAAGCCTTGCAGGGGTATCGTCTCTGTCTGACTTCCTAGTGTTTGAGGTAAGCATGATATGGTGCAGTGGTGGATGTAGCATGCAAAAACAAAAAATACCAAACAATATTTTGTTGAGGTAAGTTTGATCCGCTTTATGGACTTGTCCAACCTTAAAACAGGAAAGGCATTTTGTGGTGAATATAGCATACATGAAAACGTATCATTGGTTGTATATAATCTTATGTGTCCCATTGTGTAGTGACTTACCAGTGTTTGAGGTAAGCATGATATGATGTATTGACGGGTGTGTCATCTCTGTCTGATTTCCTAGTGTTCGAGGTAAGCATGATATGGTGCAGTGGTGGATGTAACATGCAACTAAAAAAAATCAAAAAATGAGTGTTTGAGGGAAGTATGATATGCTTTATGGACTTGTCCAACCTAGGAACAGGAAAGGAACTTAGTGGTGATTATAGCATACATGTAAATGTATCATTGGTTTTATATAATCTTGTGTGCCCATTTGTTTCTCATTGTTTGAAGTAGGCATGATATGGTGATGATGGGATTATATTTTCCTGGTGCCCTACTGGACTCCAAATGTGCCCGCGGCTTGACGGAGTCAAGGTGGACTTATGAACATCTAGAAAGAAACTAATGATGTACTGTTTAATGTAAATAGCATGCTTGTAAATAGCATACCTGTAAATAGAATGCTTTGTCAACTTGTAAATAGCATGCTTGTAAATAGCATACTTGTAAATAGCATACTTGTAAATAGCATACTTGTAAATAGCATACTTGTAAATAGCATACTTGTAAATAGCATACTTGTAAATAGCATACTTGTAAATAGTATGCTTGTAAATAGCATACTTGTAAATAGCATACTTGTAAATAGCATACTTGTAAATAGCATACTTGTAAGTAGCATACTTGTAAATAGCATACTTGTAAATAGCATACTTGTAAATAGTATGCTTGTAAATAGCATACTTGTAAATAGCATACTTGTAAATAGCATGCTTGTAAATAGCTCACATATTATGTAGTGACTTCTCAGTGTTTGCCGTGTTTACCTCCCTGCCTCCCTTGCCCTACGGCAGCCTGCACCCTGTTCAGGTTGTTGAACAGGTGTTCAGGGTGTTAAACACCTGTTAAACAACTGCGTGCTGAACCAATGATGCACACAAACAGGTGTTGAACACCCTGGACACCTGTTTAGCAACCTACACAGGGTGCAGGATGCTGTAAGGTTGTGTATGGTCTTATTGATTGGGGGGTAGCTAGGGAGGGAGGGAGGGAGGGAGGGAGGGAGGGAGGGAGAAAGGCATAGCTTTTATTTTCAGCTACGAGCAGAAGCTTCTAGGAAGCTATCATGACTGGCTATTCAGCCAAACCTGATGCAACCTAGTGCACCTTAAAGCTGATGCAACCATATTTCATGTACTGTTGTCGCCTTGGGGCTTGGCCCATTGGCTGGCTCAGGAATCTGCCTAGAAGCTGCTGCTTGTAGCTGAAAATACAATATATAGAGAGAGAGTGCTGTGGTGATTTCAATGTCTATGCTGGGAGGTATGCAAGGCAGGAGGCTTTGGTGAACATGATAATATAGCATACACACACCGTACACAAACAGAGTACATATATCATTGTTTGTGAATCGTTGTTAGGCCACCACCACTAAAATTAAATAAAAATGAAAACAATAAATTACATTAATTTCAAATAAAAATATGTGTGATACATACACCCCAAATATATCGACCCTAAGCCTGCTGCCTCTCACCTGCTCCCACCACTACTCCTGCTGTGATGTAGTCGGAACTGAGACCCCAGGCCAGTGACGACACAGCTGCACAGGAGAGAGCAAACAAAAGTGAACCACAAATATGTGTAATACATACACCCCATATATAACAACCCTAAGCCTGCTGCCTCTCACCTGCTCCCACCACCAATCCTGCTGGCATGTAGTCGGAACTGAGACCCCAGGCCAGTGACGACACAGCTGCACAGGAGATAGTAAAAACAAACTATAAATATGCGTCATACATACACCCAAAATACAAATTACGGTCTCCATATTTTCGTGGGGGGACGAAATCTCAAGGACCAACCTAAAACAAACGGGGAATGATGATGCACGAGTAGCCTGATGCAGATGTATAGCATGAATGAGGTGCTGGAAGATAACGGTTTGCAGGGCAGGCTGTGAATAAAGAGATGGAGGTGGGGGGATTTGATTTGATTCGATTGTTACATGTTTTTTTAGCCAACTCTGGGCTGCTCGCCCTCTTCCAATTCCCACACCGTACACCCAAAATACAACGCCCCTCAGCCTGCTGCATCTCATCTTCTCCCTCCAACACTCCTTCTGTCATGCAGTCGTAACTGAGACCAATGGTCAGTGGTGCCACAGCTGTGCAGAAAAGAGCCAAGGACGCCATTGCTCAAATGAGATAAAATAAAAATAATAAATTAAATTAATTACAAATACAAATATGTGTAATATATGTATCAAACACTCCTGCTGTCACAGTCGGAACTGAGACCCCAGGCCAGTGACGCCACAGCTGCACAGGAGAGAGCCAAGGCCATCATCGCTCGCGCGGTAAGTGACTGGAACATATTTTGGTGAGTGAGTGAGTGTGTGTGTGTGCGTGTGTGTGTGTGTGTGTGCGTGCGTGCGTGCGTGCGTGCGTGCGTGTGTGTGTGTGTGTATGTGTGCGTGTGTGTGTGTCCATGTGCGTGTGTGGGGTGTGTGGGGTGGGGGGGGGGGCAAGGTGCGCATATGCTGATCTAGTTAAATGGGTTTCAGTTGATCATGTGCGGTAAGGCTCTGTTGTATGTTCTTTTATGTTTTTTTCTTTCAATGTCTCTATTTTTGTATTTTTATCCTATTTTTTTCTTTGCGTGCAGTGCGGTTAGTCATCTGGGAACATCTGTTTAATACCTGCGTATAGCAGTATCGTACTATTATTATTATTATTATTATTATTATTATTATTATAGTGTGTGTGCGTGTGTGTGTATTTGGGGGTGGAGGGGTGGGGGGGGGTATGGTGCGCACATGTTTATCTGGTTATATGGGTTTCAGTTGATCATGTTTTTATTCAGTATGATGTTGTATCACTGTTAGTCAGGTGGGAGCTCCATTGACCACCCCTACGCTCACGCGCTTGCTCTGTTAGGCCCCCGGAAGAGTGTAATCCTCAACAGCATATTGGTACCTTTGTAACCCTATAATAATGTCATGTCATGTCATGTCATGCCATCCTTATCCTTATCCTTATCCTCATCCTCATCCTCATCCTCGTCCTCATCCTTATCCTTATCCTTATCCTTATCCTCATCCCCATCCTCATCCTCATCCTCATCCTCATCCTCATCCTCATCCTAATCCTTATCCTCATCCCCATCCTCATCCCCATCCTCATCCTCATCCTCATCCTCATCCTCATCCTCATCCTCATCGCTATCCTCATCGCTATCCTCATGCTCATCCTCATCCTCATCCTCATCCTCATCCTCATCCTCATCCTCATCCTCATCCTCATCGCTATCCTCATCCTTATCCTCATTCTCATCCTCATCCTCATCTGCATCCTCTTCCTCATCCCCATCCCCATCCCCATCCTCATCCTCATCCTCATCCTCATCCTCATCCTCATCCTCATCCTCATCCTCATCCCCATCCTTATCCTTATCCTTATCCTCATCCTCATCCTTATCCTTATCCTCATCCTCATCCTCATCCTCATCCTCATCCTCATCCTCTTCCTCTTCCTCCTCCTCATCCTCATCCTCATTCCCATCCTTATCCCCATCCTCATCCTCATCCTCATCCTCATCCTCATCCTCATCCTCATCCTCATCCTCATCCCCATCCTTATCCCCATCCCTATCCCCATCCTTATCCTCATCCTCATCTCTATCCTCATCCTTATCCCCATCCCTATCCCCATCCATATTCTCATCCTCATCCTCATCCTCATCCTCATCCTCATCCTCATCCTCATCCTCATCCTCATCCTCATCCTCATCCTCATCCCTCATCTTCAACCTGTCCCATAGCGCTGTCCCTTCTCCCCTCTTCCCCCTATTTCCCCCCAAACCCTCCCCCCAAAACCCCAAAGCTTTTTGATGAAACCGCTGAGTTATTGCAAGAGCTCCCCCCCCCCCCCCCCCCCCCCCAACTCCCCACCCCCCCCCACCTCAACTCCCCCCCATCCCCCACCCCTCCACCCGGCCCCCCCCCACCGTACAGACCAAGCTTCTTGATGAGACCACCGAGGTATTGCAAGAAGATGGGGCCAAGGAGAAGCCACCCAACTTCATCTCTTCCTTGTCCTTTCAGCCACCCACCTCCTCTGGCCAACCCTCCTCTTCCAGCCCCCCCGCCTCCACTCCTCTCGCATCCCCTAGCATTTCGGCAGCACCCAGCCGTACTTCAGGGCGGGTGTCAGTTGGCACCAACATAGGCAGTACAAGGAGCAGTACAGGGAGCAGTGTGGGTAGTGGTGCCGGGGCACATGGTGACTCCACTCCAGATTGGGCTAGGGACATTTTTGGAGGTGAGGTGGTTTTGCAGACTTATGTTTGTATGTATGTATGTATGTATGTATGTATGTATGTATGTATGTATGTATGTATGTATGTATGTGTGTATGTATGTATTTATTTATTTATTTACAAATACATAGATGTATGTATGTATGTATGTATGTATGTATCAGTCAAGGGGTAGGCTAAGAGGCTAAAAGAACTTGCCCAACCGTGACAGGAAGGGCCAACACAAAAAAGCATGGATGAACTGAACCCCAAGCAATATTTTTATCAGACTCTAGCCTCACAGTTGGTGTTGTTTAAAATTGTTGCTCAATACAGTTGGTGATGTTTTAAGTTGGTGTTGTTTATAGTTGTTGTTGTTGTTGTTGTTGTTGTTGTTGTTGTTGTTGTTGTTTAAAGTTGGTGTTGTTTAAAGTTGTTGCTGTGTACTGTTGGTGTTGTTTAAAGTTGGTGTTGTTTACAGTTGGTGTTGATTATATTGTTGTTGTTTAAAGTTGGTGCGGTGTACAGTTGGTGTTGTTTACAGTTGGTGTTGTTTAAAGTTGGTGCTATTGACAGGTGGTGTTGTTTAAATTTGGATTTGTTTGAAGTTTGTGTTGAGTGGGTAGTGGTGCTGGGCAGTGTTCCGTAACATTTTGGGCTAGGGATACTTTTGGAGGTGAGGTGGGGTGAGGTGGAGGTGTTATGGCTGTTTGTATTTATTGTGTTTTTGCCGTTTGTATTTATTGTGATTTTGGAGTTTGTATAAATTGTGTTTCTGCCGTTTGTATTTATTGTGTTTTTTCTGTTTGTATTTATTGTGTTTTTGCAGACCCAAAACCATTTATCATATTTTGGATTATTTTAGTTTGTATTCATTGATTGATTGATTGATTTACTTATTTATTTATTTATTTTATTTTGTATTTACTTATTCATTTCTTTGTTTATTTATTTATTTATTTGTTTATTTATTTCAGTTTTTATTTATTCATTTGATACTATTGTATAATTCGCTGTACACGCATACGCACACAAACACACACACACATACACACAAACACACACATACACACATACACACACCACGCAGATCTACGTGGCTCAGCTCCAGCAGGACCCACCATGCAGATGCAAAGGGAGGTGAAGAGGCAGGCCTCTCAGCTTGGCTTTGATGATGACTTTATTGCGGCTAAACCTGCGTCGTTTGATCTCGTTTCCCAGGTAAATAAAAAAAATTATAAATACAGATGGTCTCGCTTTGCTGATCACGTCAAAGCGGCTTAACCTGCGTCTATTGACCTCATTTCCCAGGTAAATAAATAAATAATAAATAAATAAATATATAAATAAATACAGGTGGTGTGGCTTTGATGATGACTTCATAGCGTCCAAACCTGCGTTTGACCTCATTTCCCAGGTAAATAAATCAAAACATAAATAGATAAATAAATACAGATAGTGTGGCTTTGATGATGACTTCATGGCGTCCAAACCTGTGTTTGACCTCATTTCCCAGGTAAATAAATATATACATAAATAGATAAATAAATACAGATAGTGTGGCTTTGCTCATGACGTCATGGCATCCAAACGTGCGTCCATGGACCTTCTTTCCCAGGTAAATAAATAAATAAATGAATGAATAAATAAATAAGTACAGGTGGTGTGGCTTTGATGATGACTTTATGGCGGCTAAACCTGCGTCCATTGACCTGGCTTCCCAGGGCAGGTAAATACTTGCCAGGATGGGATTGATCAAATCTGGTACCTTTGTACCAACCAAGCCTGAGCTCGTTAGCATCTTCCAGGTTAATACTTTTGGTATATCGAAGAATTTAATGATCGCTGTAGCACGAACTGAGGGAATCTCCGTTTGGGGTTCAGTTTAGCCCCCCCCCCCCCCCCACCCCCACCCCCACCCCCACCCCCACCCGGTTAAGCCCCTTCTGATATCATGGGTGAGCAAGTGCCTTTAGCGGATTAAGCTACCTTTACCTTACTTTAGCAACATTCATCCAACATACATTGGTGGCCGTGGTTGTCTGGAGATGAAATGTGAAAATTGGATATGCTTTGCTGATGACGTCATGGGGCTTTGCTGATGCTGTCATGGGGCTTTGCTGATGCTGTCATGGGGCTTTGCTGATGCTGTCATGGGGCTTTGCTGATGACGTCATGGGGCTTTGCTGATGACGTCATGGGGCTTTGCTGATGACGTCATGGGGCTTTGCTGATGCTGTCATGGGGCTTTGCTGATGCTGTCATGGGGCTTTGCTGATGACGTCATGGGGCTGTGCTGATGACGTCATGGGGCTTTGCTGATGACGTCATGGGGCTTTACTGATGCTGTCATAGGGCTTTGCTGATGACGTCATGGGGCTTTGCTGATGACGTCATGGGGCTTTGCTGATGCTGTCATGGGGCTTTGCTGAAGCTGCATCTATGGACCTCTCCTAGGTAAATAAATAAACAAATAAATAAATAAATAATAAATAAATAGTGTGTCTCATTACGAGGAGTGAGGTTGAAGGGGAGAGCCTGTCTGCTTTCACTGGGGCCAACCAACAATCCCAGGTAACCATTTTTGATGGCCGTGTCTGTAGGAGGATGGGATGGGATGAGGATGCCATGGAGTCTGCATCCAATGACATCCTTTCGTTCCCCTCTGCTGAACTGCCGCTGCAATCCACCATGGGCCTCAACTCTGCTCACCTACCTTTATCTACCCTACCTCCACCTCTCCCACCCACACTTTGACATGACTACAGAAGATATGAATCTAAAACTCTTTTCATACACAAACATACACACACACGCAAATGTATGTACAGGAGGAGCAAGACATCCTTTCACCCCACTCTGCTAAGCTGCTACCTTTGAAATTCGTCATGGATCTCTCCTCTGCTCACCTGCCTCCTACTGTGGCCCAAAACATAATAAAAAAATGAAATAAAAAAATAAAAAAAGGAAATAAAAGGAAATAAACTGTATCCACACATGCCTAATACCACATGCGTGTGCAGGAGGAGCAGGACATCCTTTTGTCCCGTTCTGCTAAGCTGCCGCCGCTGCAATCCATCATGGACCTCACTTTAGCTCACCTGCCTCCCACTGGTACCAGGAATAAAAATAAAAATAAAATAAAATGAAATAAACCATATTTAGTCATGCATGTACAGGAGGAGCAAGACATCCTTTCATCCCGCTCTGCTAAGCTGCCACCTTCGAAATCCATCATGGACCTCAACTCTGCTCACCAGCCTCCGACTGTGGCACAAAATAAAAATAAAATAAAGGGAAATAAAACATGCCTTGTACCGCATGCTTGTGCAGGAGAAGCAAGACATCCTGTCATCTCGCTCTGCTAAGCTGCCACCTCTGCAATCCATCATGGACCTCACCTCAGCTCACCTACCTCCAACTGCGGCCAAAAATATAAATAAATAAAAATAAAATAAAATAAAAATAAAAATAAAATTAATAAGAAGGGAATAGACTGGATGCTCAAATTCCTTGTACCGCATGCATGTGCAGGAGGAGCAAGACATCCTGTCATCTCGCTCTGCTAAGCTGCCACCACTGCAATCCATCATGGACCTCACCACTGCACACCTGCCTCCAACTGTGGCCCAACAAGATTCTGAAACTGAGCTGAAGGGTGCTAGTGCAGCTGGGAAGGCGATGGCTGATGGTGCTGGTGTGCTGGCTGATGGAACAACGTGGGTGTCACTGTTTTATGTACTCGCAAGCTGTACTGCTTTGTGTACTGTTTTGTGTACTGCTTTGTGTACTCACATGCTGCACTGTTATGTGTACTGCTTTGTGTACTCGCATGCTGCACTGTTTTGTGTGCTGCTTCGTGTACTCGCATGCGTTGGATAATCGCTGCCTTTGCAGAGAAGTTCAAATTTAATACTAATACAAACAAATGAGCTTAAGGGGGATAGTGAGGCTGGGAAGGCCATGGCAGATGGCGCTGGTGTGCTGGCTGATGGAACACAGTGAGTGTGTGTCGTGTACTTGCCTGGCTGCTTTTCTTTTGGCTCCGTAAAGCCACACTACAACTTCTAATGCTTGAAAGACCCCCCCGGAAGTTGTGGTGTGGGTTTAGCTTGGGCCGACACCGACCTGACTATGACAATGTTATGCTATGCTAGGCTATGTTAGGATAGGATAGGATAGGATAGGATAGGATAGGATAGGATAGGATAGGATAGGATAGGCTATGTAAGGTTGTCTTGCAATGTAAGGTAATGATCTGTTATTTGATGTGATGTGATGTGGTGTGATTGTATATTATCTGATGTGATGTGATTTTTTATTATTTTGTATTATATTATATTATATTATATTATATTATATTATATTATCTCCATAGGTGCCTAAGTCCGAAAACGCCCTAAGTCGATACAAGAATGTGATACAGAGCCGTACATGGCCCAAACTGCTTGGAATCGAATTCTGTCAGGCTCATATTGTTCGCGACGGTGTCAGCTATGCGCGTAGCTACTTTTCGTGCGCGTTCGCATCTGGTCGTGAGCAGCGTTGTTCGGCAGGCCGGTGGCAGTACATCAGATGTGCGATAATTAGTGATACAAATCCAGATCGCGTCAGATATGAGGCCGCGTGAGCTATTCCGAAGAAAGGTACCTCAGGACGAAAGGCTTATCGAACCCCTATTACAAGGTCGGAGGCTGCGCTTCAGCCTTGGCCTCGGAATCTACTGAAATAGCTGTACATCTCAAGATTTCACCTCCCTGTGGCCTACCACACCATGGCTCAGGATTAGGGTGTGTTTTCAATGATCTACCCCAAATCAAAAACTGAGTTCAGATGTGGATGTTTGAAGACAAATTAAAAAAAAGTTCTTTTTTTTGAATTTATTTTCAAAACATATTTGAATTTTGATTTTAGAATTTTTCGAAAAAAAGAATAAGTTGTTCTGCACGCTATATCTTGATATAGGGCAAAACCGAGGCCCAAAATGTTTCAATTGAGGCTGTGCAACTCTGACATAGACTTAGGATACCCACGAAATGTAAATAATCAGTGTTTTTGGGGTCCGTACTCAACTGTACTGCCTGTGTACTGCCTTCCAAGACCTTCCGTAATAACTACTGGTAGGGAAAGACGTTACACAACATTTGTACCCAGTGTTCTTTTAAAATGGCTTGTTTCAGTCGCGATAGGCTCCGTATCACTTCCTACGTAAAACCCGTATCGACTTAGGGAACCCCTTAGTAACAAATTAGCATGTTTCACTTGACCTGGTCCCCACCATTTGAGAAAAAACAAATCCGAGTATTTGTGTGTTGAACTGATGTGGTTGGGCAACTTATTAGCAACAAATATTTGTTTTTGGACTTGAGGGCATAGGCTCAATCCATCCGTATCACTCAGGGTCTGACTTAGGCACCTATGGAGATATGTTATATTATATTATATTATAATATATTATATTATATTATATTATATTATATTATATTATATTATATTATATTATATTATATTATATTATATTATATTATATTATATTATATTATATTATATTATATTATACTAGTACGGTAGCCCGTGTGGCCGGTGGCCACACCTACTCTCACGAAGCCCCCCCCCCCCCCCCCCCCCCCCCCCCCCCCCCCCCCCCCCCCCCCAATCATAGTACAGTGCCCGTTTGGCCTTTGGCCACACCTATTTGGGGCTGGTTACCTAATGGTTTACACTTGAAGCCCCCCCCCCCATTCACACACCACCACCACCAAAGCATTATCCGCCCCCTCCCCCCTTCCCTCCCGTCGGCCACACCTGTTTTGGGCTGGGTTGCAAAACGGTTTTCTCTGCAGTGCATGCAACTCAAAACATTGACGGACGCATATCCCATGGGATGGTCTCCCTTGTGCACCCACAAGCACACTAACACCACCGTACCCCCTCCCCCCCCCCCCTAGTTATCTCCCCCCACCCACCCAACCATGTACCCCCCGCCCACAAACATACTCCCTTACTCTTCCTGACATATCTCCTGACTCCATCCCTTCCCCCACCCCAGCCATCCCACCAGCCCCCACCCTCTCCCCATTCTCATCCCCCCCCCCCCCCCCCCCCCACCCTCCTACACGCACCCACAAGCACACGCACTCCATATCTGCCTCCCTCCACTTCAGCTGTGGGCTTTGCCATAGCTGAAAGGCAAACGGGACGATGAGCATCGACAACGTTTGCGCATCATCCGACTCCGCTAAAAGCATCGGACCTGCTTCCCTGCCACCTCACCTGTGATCGATAGTCGACCCCACTGAAAAAGCTGAACCTGCGCAATCGCAACTGTATATAACTAAAGCTTCTTCTTAGCGAGCATGTATTCAGTTCGGCCGAAGAACAATCCTGTTCACCGCAACTGCTACGGAAGTCTACTCGATCTGAGACTTGGAAACATCGCTAGGTTCTAATTCAACTTTGCCGCGTGCTCGCTTTAGCACAATGCACAGCGACGACATGTTTCTCGATGCAGTGGGAAGAAGTTGCAGTCCAGTTGCTAATTTGAGATGTTCGGTCAAGTTAGGGCGAGAATGCTCAGCGAGATTTTTCATTCGGTCAACTTTGATGCGTACTTGCTATGACACAATGCGGAGCGACATGTTTCTCAATGCAGTGGGAAGAATTTGCAGTCAAGTTTGTGACATGGGATGGATGCGATTCGGACATTTCTGACAGGTCGGTCACCAAGTCACCTCCCGTTGTGCGCAGCGACAGGTCTCTTGACGCAAGGGAATGGTCTTGCAGAGATGCAGGGGAAAAGCTTGTAGGAAGACGAACTGTAGCGCTACCGAAATCAGGTGGATGAACTCAGGCGGGAAAAGGAGAAATCGGGCGGGATGCGCATCAGGTAGAATACGCAGGATGCGAAGGTTGCTTAAGGCAGAATTCGCAGGAGGCCAATCAGGCAGAAGTTGAAGTAGGAGGGATAAAAAGCGTAAATTGGCTGAGCGGGAATTGGCTGGGCGGGAAGTCGGTTAAGTCGGTTACGCGATGACACCACCACGACCACCACGACCACGACCATGATTTCTTTATATATATATAGATTATATTATATTATATTATATTATATTATATTATACTATATTATATTATATTATATTATATTATATTATATTATATTATATTATATTATGTTATATTATATTATATTATATTATATTATATTATATTATATTATATTATATCATATTATATTATATTATGTAATACCGGTATTACATTCTGTTATGGTATGTCACATTATGTTGAGATGTGTCTGACTGCCTATTGGACTCCGTTTTCTCAAGTTCATTTAATGTAATAAAAGGTTAGGTTATCTGATTTAATGTTATTTAATGATGGGTCATCATATTTAATGTTATTTAATGTTAGGTAAGGTTGTGTCTGACTGCCTAATGTATGATAGAAGCACTCCATGACCCCACCCCTTACACTCCTCCACCATTACACTCAATCTCACACCATTCCACACCATTCCACACCATTTAACAACACCATTCCACACAATTGTGTTTACAGGTATGAAAAGCTGAGTGGATACGAGTGGGGGGACAACGGCTACTGCAAGACATGGTCGCTTCTGCGGGGCGCCTCAGCAGATGGAAAGGTGAGATGTGCTCATGATTCACCAGTGATATTGGATAGGCCCGCCCCCCCCCCCCCCCCCCCCCCCTCCACACACACACACACAACACACACTCACTCTCTCTCACGCACACACACATATCACACACACACATTACACATGGCGTGCCTCAGCAGATGGCAAGGTGAGATGTCTCATAACTCATCATGAAATAGCCGCGTCACCCCCCACACACACCCACCCCTACACACATATACACACACACACTCCCTCTCCCCAGGTCAACTTTGAGGAATGCCACTGGGAGGCATCTGGCGCTACCCCACCCCCTCAACTCACCCCCCACCCCCCACCCACACTCACACCCCACCTCACCCCCTCCCTCTCCCCTTGCGGGTCAACTTTGAGGAGTGCCACTGGGAGGCATCTGGCGCTACCCCCACCCCCTCAACTCACCCCCCACCCCCCACCCACACTCAC
>JACBWV010000610.1:152440803-152600803 GCA_013435795.1 Chlamydomonas sp. ICE-L | reverse complement strand
CCCCATCATCCATCAGGTGTGGAGTGACGGCAGCAAAGGGCGCTGCCAGCGATAGTGGAACAAGGAGCACTACAGCAACAACAACAATCACCTAAACCACCTTTTAACCTCGTCCTTCAACCACCCAATCCGACAGCAACCACCTTAACCAACCCCCTACCCCCACCATCCATCAGGTGTGGAGTGACAGCAGCAAAGGGCGCTGCCAGCGATGGTGGGATGAGGATCACTACGGCAACAACAGTAACAACCACCTAAACCAACCACCTAAACCACGTACCCCCATTCCATCAGGTGTGGAGTGACGGCAACAATGGGCGCTACCAACGTTGGTGAAATGTCGAGCACTACGGCAACAGCAACACCAACAACAACAACCTTCCAACCGAATACCCCCATTCCATCAGGTGTGGAGTGACGGCAGCCAAGGGCGCTACCAGCGATGGTGGAACGAGGAGCACTACGGCAACAAGGACGTGCGCATGTGGGGCGACAGCACTGGGGGGGAGAATTGGGACTACGTACAACAAATGGACGCAAAGTACAACCCCATTCCACACTTTGGGTAAGCGCCATGCCGATATTCTTACTATGCTGGTGTCTATTTGTATTCGTCACGCTTGTAATGGTCAACGACAAAATGAAGTATGCATGTGGGTCGAAGGCACAGGGGGGGGAGGACTGGGAATACGTGATTTTTTTATTTATGTTTGCTCAAGTTAGGGCGAGAATGCTCAGCGAGATTTTTCATTCGGTCAACTTTGATGCGTACTTGCTATGGCACAATGCGGAGCGACATATTTCTCAATGCAGTGGGAAGATTTTGCAGTCAAATTTGTGACATGGGATGGATGCGATTCGGACATTTCTGACAGGTCGGCTGACTCACCACGTGACCTCCCGTTGTGCGCAGCGACAGGTCTCTTGACGCAAGGGAAAGGTCTTGCAGAGATGCAGGGGAAAAAGCTTGTAGGAAGACGAACTGTAGCGCTACCGAAATCAGGTGGATGAACTCAGGCGGGAAAAGGAGAAATCGGGCGGGATGCGCAACAGGTAGAATACGCAGGAGGCAAAGGTTGCATAAGGCAGAATTCGCAGGAGGCCAATCAGGCATAAGTTGAAGCAGGAGAGATTAAAAGCGTGAATTGGCTGGCCGGGAATTGGCTGGGCCGGAAGTCGGTTAAGTCGGTTACGCGATGACACCACCACCACCACGACCACCACCACCACCACGACCACGACCATGATTTCTTTATCTATATAGATTGTTGTTATTGTTAGTATTAGTATTAGTATTATTGCTGTAATTGTTATAATGCTAATAATAATAACAATAACAACAACAATAATAATAATAATAATACGAATTATACAACCCCATTCCCCACTTTGGGTAAGCGCCATGTCCAGGCTTCGGCCTATAGGGCTACCGGTGGACAAACTTAGCCCTAATAGGGCTATTAGCTAAGTTAGCCCTAATAGTGCACAACTAATTGAGCCAAACCTTGCCAAACTTAGCCAAAAGAACCCAGAAAAAGTGCCATGTGTCAAGGAGAGTGTTGCCATGCATCATGCTAATTTTTTTTGGCAATTGTGTATGATCTGCCCATCATGAGTCCATGATGAAGTACCTCATTACTGCGGATGCAAACGGAGACAGCTGTATTATCATATCAAAACTTTACATTGGAGGAAAATAATTATACAAGTACGTAATAACATAACAGAATATGGCAAAAGCCAGGAAGGCTCTGTCCAAAAATGCCAAAAACCCAAAAATGGCTCTGCCGTAGGCCACCTCCAACAATCGTGTGCGGAAGACCTTGTCATTAGGCATAGTGACGCCCACCACATTACCCATCTTCTTGAGAGACCTGTTGTTTGCCTTGTTAAAGGGAGTCTCGCTCGTGTAAAGAAACATGGCAAAATACCGAATGAACTCCGATGTTTGGTCTGGGTTTGGCCACCATGCCCTGCCCTCTTGGGGCACAGAAACCATGCTGCCCTCTTGAGATACAGAAATCCTGCTGCGCTGCTTGGCAATGCGTGGGCCACTCCTCAATGCCACCTTTTCCACCACCACCAAATCATCATCATCACTTTCAACATGCAGCAGCTCATTCAGTGCTGCAACTGCCTTCTTCTTGTCCCTAGCCTGAAGCCATTTGCAGTACGATTTTTTGTCGCGTTGGAATGCGTATTGTAGGACGCCATGGGATTGGCAGGGCTGAATATCCGAGTGCACTTCGTGCAAGAGACGACACACTGCTCCGTGACCCCATCCGTGTCCAGCCCATCTTCAGAACCTTGCATCTCAGGTCGCAAGAGCTTATTCCACTTTCCCTTCACACTATTCAGCCGTGAAAAAAGCTGGTTAGGCGTCAGCTGCACACTCATGAACGTCTGTTTGCCGTTTTTCACAAACCAAAACTTGGGCGGATTGTAAACAGTTGCGGTTTCCATTCGCGAATGATAATTACTGAGCGACGCAATGCGAACATTAATGAACGATTAATTAAGGGGCTTATACTACGACACTCGCAGAGGACAGGAGATCACCTGTACCGCCACGTGTCACTGTCGGCGCACTGTCGGCGCACTGTTCCTGCCAGCCTGGCTGACCTGGTGCTTGTACCCTCATACTGTGTTACTGTCGCGTTGCGTTTCCAGCCACGCCGATAATGGAATCAGATGCCATTAAGGCACTCGTGTCCTAGTAGTATACGCTGACAATAATGCATGCCCCGGGAGGAGAACAGATTACCCAGAGGTTCCACAAATCCACAGCCAAGCTCTCGGCTATGGTCTTACGATTGGGGGCAACTTAGTACTGATCAGACCCGCAACCCGCCTGTGTACCGCGACCTTCTGGAGAGGATCGAACCCCCCCGTTTTCCTCCCGAGTCAGGCATTATTGTCAGCGTATACTACTAGGACTCGAGTGCCTTATTTGGCATCTGATCAGATGCCAATAAGGCACTCGTATCCTAGCAGTACAGCGGACAATAATGCATGTCCCGGGAGGAGAACAAATTACCCAGAGGTTCCACTAATCCACAGCCAAGCTCTCAGCTATGGTCTTACGACCAGCCACGATGATGCCCTATTTATTTTCTCTTCACCTTCACCTAGCGCTAAAATTCTTATTAAGCTTTATTTATTAACTGGTAAGCACGTTGGATCACTGTTTCTTTTTGGGGCTGCAAGTAGCAGCTTCTAGGCAGCTCCTTTCCCCTGTCCTTGGGCAAAACCTGAAGGCAGCTATTAATAAAGATTTATTTTAGCGCTGGTAAGCGCTAGTTGCGCTAATAGTACGAAACCACTATACCCCCCCGGCCTAACCCTAGCCATGTCTGTATTCTTACTATTTGTACTCATGTTATGTTAGTGTCTATTTTTCTTTTTTCTGTTTTGCACATGTTGGTCGACGGTTGTATCAGTCGGCGGCAAAACGATGTGTGCATGTGCATGTGTGCAAACGATGTGTGCATGTGGGGCAAAGTCACTAGAGGGAGTGAACTGGGACTACGTGACTAATACTTTTTATTTACTATTATTACTACTATTATTATTATTATTATTATTATTATTATTATTAATATTAATATTATTATTATTACTATTATTATTATTGTTATTATCGGGAGGATGACATACAAAAAATATCTGGTACCCCCCCAGAAAAGTTGGAAGAGTCAAAAAGGGGGGGGGGGGGGGGGGGGGGGGGGGGGGGGGGGGGGGGGGGGGGGATACCCAACCCCAACCAAATTTAGATAACACCTAGCCCAAGTTGTGGCAAATCATCTCCTTTAGTACCCTGCATTTTCAAAACCCCAGGGAATGTTGCGGATTGTTTTTAAACACGACCTGAACACGATTACAAATTAATCCAATACGCACCCTAGATAACTCAATATTTCAGCTTCCTAAGAGTTCCTTGCTTTCCTTTTACATCGTTTATAACTGACTTGCCTGGTATTGGCCTGAAACCTGCATGGGCTTGCTACATGAAACCCACCAAAAGTTATATATGTAACGCCCACCTGCGCCCACCATGATTATGTCAGCTTCAAGGTGCACTAGCATGCTTTAGTTTGGGCTAAATAGCCAGCCAGGGGAGCTGCCTAGAAGCTGCTGCCTGTGGCCTAAAATAAAAGCCATGTCTCGAATCATTGTATGGGCCTGTAAGGGTCCATATATTGCTCTGCTCTGAGTACACAACAAGAAGCTATTGTTAGGTTGATTAGGCCCCTATCTGGCCTTCAACTTGCTCTGGTCCCCAACATGCCCATCAGACAAGAAACTGTAGTCGAGGCTGTCGAGGCTTCAACTTGCTCATCATAACTGCCATGTGTGCCACCTCGTAAGCCCCAATTGGGGGTACTTGGGCCACACCACTGTGCTTTTCCTTGTGGTGGGACTCCATTCCGTACTTCCATATGGTGGCTGGGCAGTGTGGGCACACAAGCGGGGTGTTGGTGCATGCCGCCTTATCACCCAAGTTGGCCTTCTGGCTGTACTTCTTGAAGTACTTCGCCTTGTAGATTATGGCTGCTTGCTGTCCCTTGTTGTTGCTTGGGGTACAGCCAGGGTGTACAGCCTTGGCTGTGGCTGTGCTAGCTGGTTTGACTCCAAAGAAGTTGCTGATTTTCTGCTGTCCAGAAAGGGGTTTCAGGGCTTTGTACACAAAGCAAGATGCTCTGTGTGTCTCAACATCATCAGCAGCTGTCCAGACCTTCCCACACTTACATGGAGGGATTTTCGCCTGAGTACCCTTGCAGAACTTCATGTGCTGCTCAAACTGTTCCGACCCCACGAAATCAGTTGCCGACCGAGCACAAAGAGGACATGTGCATCCGTCATCGTCGTCAGACAGCAGGCGGCTATCGCTCATGTCGACATGCTGCCTCTTGGATGGACTTTCGTCGTGAATAGACTCCTCAATGGTCCCATTCGACTTTGCAGTGCTAATTGATACATCCATGCCAAACTCACACCAGGATGATCAGCAGATCACCGGTACAGCAAGGTTTCGAACTTGAAATCGAAATCGAAATCAAGCTTGCATTACATAGCAGGTGTTTGGAAAATATGAAATTAGAACGCTTGCATTCAGACAAAGTCGTTGCACTTCTCCAGAGATGAAATGGAGCAGTCAGAAAAGTTGGCAAGGGCCCGGGGGGGGGGGGGGGGGGGGGGGGGGGGGGGGGGGTACCCCGGGAAGGTGCCCAGAATATTGCCGGACCCGGGGGTATCGATAGATCACGTGATCCCCTAATAGAAACCACTGCTCGATACCCGATACCCCAACATGGGCCATGCCGGACTTTCTATGGCTCCTGGCATCCTCCTGTTATTATTATTATTATTATTATTATTATTATTGTTATTATTATTATGATTATTATGATTATTATTATCCGTTATTATTATTATTATTATTATTATTATTATTATTATTATTATTATTATTATAAAAGTAATGTAATCGAAATTAATGTAATGCGATGCGATGCAATGCAATGTAATGTAATGTAATGTAATGTCATGAAATGTTACGTAACATAATGTAATGTAATGTAATGTAATGTATTGTAATTTGATGTAATGTAATGTAGTGTAATGTGATGTGATGTAATGTAAGCTGAGCCACCCTGTTGTGCTGCAACAGGTTTGACCTAGCTCTGTCTCACTCGCCAAACCTGTTGAGTGTAAAGGTCAAGGTGAAGAGCTTGGTGGATGGTGATGGCAATGAGGATGAGGATCCTTTTGGTGGCGGCATTGACGCCCTGTAGGCGCTAGCTGCTCACTGCCCCCAGCAGATTCTATGCATGCCCTCATATGCCTATGTCTGCCTGTCTGTCAGTCAGTCAGTCATGGAGCAGCACTTCATATGTCTGTCTGTCTGTCTGTCTGTCTGTCTGTCTGTCTGTCTGTCTGTCTGTCTGTCTGTCTGTCTGTCTGCCTGTCAGTCATGGAGCAGTACATTATCTGCCTGTATGTCTGTCTTCTTGTCGGTCAATCATGGAGCAGTACATTGTATGTCTTCCTGTTTGTCTGCCTGCCAGGCAGACATGGAGCTGTACATTGTATGTCTTCCTGTTTGTCTGTCTGTCAGACAGACATGGAGCAGTACATTGTATGTCTTCCTGTTTGTCTGCCTGCCAGGCAGACATGGAGCTGTACATTGTATGTCTTCCTGTTTGTCTGCCTGCCAGGCAGACATGGTGCTGTTCATTGTATGTCTTCCTGTTTGTCTGTCTGTCAGACAGACATGGAGCAGTACATTGTATGTCTTCCTGTTTGTCTGCCTGCCAGGCAGACATGGAGCTGTACATTGTATGTCTTCCTGTTTGTCTGCCTGCCAGGTAGACATGGAGCTGTACATTGTATGTCTTCCTGTTTGTCTGCCTGCCAGACAGACATGGAGCAGTACATTGTATGTCTTCCTGTTTGTCTGCCTGCCAGGCAGACATGGAGCTGTACATTGTATGTCTTCCTGTTTGTCTGCCTGCCAGACAGACATGGAGCAGTACATTGTATGTCTTCCTGTTTGTCTGCCTGCCAGGCAGATATGGAGCAGTACATTGTATGTCTTCCTGTTTGTCTGTCTGTCAGACAGACATGGAGCAGTACATTGTATGTCTTCCTATTTGTCTGTCAGTCAGACAGACATGGAGCAGATACATTTGTATGTCTTCCTGTTTGTCTGCCTGCCAGGCAGACATGGAGCTGTACATTGTATGTCTTCCTGTTTGTCTGTCTGTCAGACAGACATGGAGCAGTACATTGTATGTCTTCCTGTTTGTCTGCCTGCCAGGCAGACATGGAGCAGTACATCAGCGTTTGTAGGTAGCCGCTCTGGTTTGTACAATCTGGTTTGTACAATCTGGTTTGTACAATCTGGTTTGTACAATCTGGTTTGTACAATCTGGTTTGTACAATCTGGTTTGTACAATCTGGTTTGAACAATCTGGTTTGAACAATCTGGTTTGTCGTGGTGTTGTTTATTGGTCATTTTGTATTGCATGTTTGGATTAGACGGATTGAAGAACACAAGAACTAGACCTGGACACCTGAAAAGGTAGGGCTGCATAAATTTGATGGTATACTGAAGTTTAAAACGGAGACTTTTCAACATGTCTTTAAAGGAAATTATAATATTTAAATAGAGTGTATATAATTATAAATGGGGCTTGATCATGTCAATGCGGTAATTTAATGTTTTTTTGTCGGCTTGGGTGTTTCTCACTTGCTCATCAAGTAATCAGATAGTTACAAATGTCTAGCTGAGCTGTACAGCTGTATAGCTTTTATTTTTAGCTGTAAGGAACTAGGCAGCTCCTCTGGCTGGCTTTTCAGCCAACTCGCAAGCATTCTAGTGTGCCTTGAAGCTGGTGTAACCAGCTTCCAAGCACTGCTGAATTCCTTTTGGTTTAGCCCAGTGGGTGGCTCAGCCGTGCAGGGAGCTGCCTAGAAGCTGCTAGGAAAAGCTAAAAATAAAAGCCATGGTCCGGCTCCGCTAGTCATTCATGTTTCTTTGTTTACTTGTGACCTTTGAGGCTTTTAATGAAGGCAATCGTTCCACTGGCAGGCGGGAGCCTGTTCATATAGTACCGGCATAACCTAGGGTAGGTTATACCGGTCGGCCGCCATAACCACGCCAGATTATACGGCAGCCGTGTGGAAGGTACCCCTAATACCTTCAACACGTGCACATGTGTAGTCCACGTGTGCACTCGCATACTATGCTATGGACACAGTCATAGTATAACGAAGTTAGTTCAACACATACGTGCCTGCATGAGAACATGCACACTTTCACTGGGATGTGCGTGTTAACACACATGTTTGACATGTTTGAGCAGATTTTGACTGATACGTGCGTGTTTTTCCTTGTTTTTCACAGGGTTTAACGCACATTTTGACAGGGACGTGCGTGTTTACACGCACATTTGGGGAGGGCCTCTGTGTGCCACGTAACATTCAGATAGCTTTGAACAGCCCTGCTTGTGGCGCGAGTTGCTTGTTTACTTGCACCACATACCTTATGTTCTGATGTCGCTGTTTGGGTGTGCACATCTAGTGTTGAAGAAGTTGCCTTGAACTTGAACTTCGTTACATAGCTTCAGCCAGCAATTTGGCTGCTCGCCGCCTTAGGCAGTACAAATAAATTCACCAGGAAAATGTAAACGTGAACATGGTGTGTCCCCTTTTTTGAAGAAGTTGACGAACTGTGGTGATGTGGGTCAGTACTCAGTAGCAGGATTTTATTCAAGTTGCTACTTGTATCACATGTGCTATAATGACCGCCTTGGAGCTTAGGGGGAGCTTCGTTAGAGACTTTCAGGGTTGCTTTAGGAGGCCAGCAAAGCTGCTGTTAGCACCCCGGGTTGTTCAGGACGCTACATCCTCCGCGGCAGACGCAAAGTTGAAGGGTCCGTTGCATCACAGGACGCAGGATACAATTGATACAATTGGTTGCGTCTCAGGCAGCAGAACTTGGGGTCCTCCTTAAGTAACCTGTCTCTCGTCTCTGTCTCTCGTCTACTGGAAGAGGAGCACTACGAGCTGCAGGTGAAGATCCCGTGCTGGTTGGCTTGGGACTGGGGGAGGCGGCGGAGGGAATGGTTGTGGTGGAGGGTGTGGAGGCTGTGGTGGGTTGGGGAAGGCTGGGGTGCTGGGGGGAGAAGTAATCTGTGGGGGGCGTCTTCGGCAGTAACATCATGATTTGAACCATTATTCTCAAAACATACCTGATTGTATACGATATGAACTTCAACTTGCTTACATTACTCCAGCATTTAAGCCAGCGCATTAGGGTACTTCCATTGACCAAATTGGCCAGCGCTTTAGCACACTTGAAATAACAAAACTGCGCTTTGTAGTGCGAAAAGCGCAAAAAATGCTTGCTACTCCCAAAAGGGGTTGCAAAAACTGCGCGAAACGCGCAGTGGGGCTCAAAAAGGCAGCGTGCCAGCGAGCAAAAGCGCACGCTTGGAAGTACCCTGCTGCGCATAGTCTTCGGCAGCAGCATAGCATTTGAAACATTATATTAAAACATACTTGACTGTACATGGTATGCCCTTTCATATGCAGACATGGTCAGGGGGGGGGGGGGGGGGGGTCTAGCGAGCTACCGGTTGGAAACATGTAACAAATCTCAAGATCCAGCTTACACAAATCAGAGCCACAGAGGAAGTAAAGGCAAAGAACATAATACACAATCAGGAGAACATAGAAACGGCGGGGAACAGGGGGAGAAACTCATGTATATGGACGCTGGCAAACTGGAAGACCTCCCCAGTGGGGTACTGGGGAGCAGGCCGCCCTCGTGGCTTAAACCCACCCTCTCTTGACCCCGGATCAACAAACATGCTCAAATCCCACCTTATGTCCCCCCATCCACATAGTTGAAGTCGGCTACTGCTGACACTAACCACTTGGTTAAATATGCGGATAAGGGGAATCAGCATAGGACCCTATCACAGGCTCTGAAAGACCAGGAATATAAGGTGATACCGGTATACTCAGTTGTTACATTGGGTGCCACAGGGACCATACCTATCAATGCCCTTCCCAAACTCATCCGCTTGGTATCTCCTCTAAGTAGCCGCCCTCAAGCTCTGCACCAAACTTCACACCCATGGCACCGTCTCCACATTCCATCGTCGCATGCAGAAGACACATCATACCCCCCCCCCTTTTTTTGGTGGTTGGCCCCAGTGAAAGTAAATAAACGGGCTGTCCCCCTCAACCTCACGCCTCGTAACAAGGCGTACTATTTATTTATTTGCTATGAGGGTCGAAGCCAGCTCAGTACCTCCAGCCCCAGTTTTTCAGCCTAGCGTGACATATGTGCCGATGAGAACGATCAGAACATGAAGACCTCAAGACACAGACGCAGACGCGTTGTCGAGCGCGTGCGGCGAGACAAGGTGTAACGTAACTCGATAGCGGGACCATCCCCCAGAACCACGAGATTTATGTCCCGCCCGCCCGCGCCCGTTCTCTTCTTTTGATTGGCGCGACCCAGTCCATGTCGCAACCGCTTCAGCTATTCTTGAATTCGCTCCGCATGTACCCTCCTTAACCAAAATCCACAAAGCCGCATCCACCTCCCGCACCCACCCAAACAGCCAGCCAGCTACTTGACCTTCTGCGCAGTCCCTCGAGCCGTAAATTCGGTACCATCGGTTACCGAAATTTTACCTAAGCCGACCGGCCCGCCAGTCAGGCAAGTAACTGCCGACCGAAACCCTCGCCACTATATATACCTCTAAGTGCTATCTTCTTCCCCCCGCGCCAACATCCTCATTTTCATCCTCAGCCCCCTTACGGGTTGACTGTCTTGCTCACGTCTGTTTGCAACAGGCTCAAGTCGTCCCCTATCCCCCCACCCCACCCCACATCTCGCACCCCCCTTCCCCCGCATTGCCTTCACCTCCCCTCGTGTTTCTCTTCTCACCATGGGCCACAACAACAGCACCTCCAGCTCTTCCATAACCCCTCCCTCCGCTGCACGCTCCACTAGGCATCGTATTTCCGACGACGATCAAGCATGCTGGATCTGCCTGGACGGCTCGGGCGAGCTATCAAGGCCATGTGCATGCCCTAGGCTCTGCCACCAGAAGTGCATGGCAAGGTGGCAGCTCCAGCAAGCGGGTCGCAAGTAAGTCGAAGATTTTGCTCCTATCGTGATTCTGCGTTCGAGCGGTTAGTTGGTATGCGTGAACCGACACTGCCACCTGCCAAGCCACCTGTATCTGTCTTCTCACCCATGATTGATAAGTAACAGCTCAAGAAATTCACATGGAACAAACTAGAACTCTGCATCTGGCTTGATGCGAGGAATTGCTCGCGTCTGTCGTTGTCATGTTCGAGTGCATTTCGGAGTTCGTGACAAAGAAGGTGCCACCAGCCAACCACCTGTCGTTCTCGCCCGCATTCGGAAGTGGTTCGAGTTAGTAGCTCAATATCTCTCCACTTTATGCGCTGACGCATGCGCGTGTGAGAAAGCAAATGCAGCACACGTTAGTGAACTCGAACTCGATCAAACCTTCATTTGCAACCGCACGCCACTACAGGTGGCAAGAACGGGACAGCCAAGCAAACCCATGCCATGGTGGTCTGGAATCCGAAGTGTTCATCCCCCTCACGTCTCACCATCATCCAGACGCTATTATTCCTCTCGTCACGACCTAGTTCGCTGATTGATCAATCAATATACCCCCGTGTCATCATTTCCTGTTACTTCCCCCCCTCCCTGGCTGCCTCCCACCAACCTGCACACACACCTTCCAACTCTCCCCAACCCCCACCCTTCCCATCCACACCCTCCAACTCCACCCTCCCACCATCATCAGCCCACCCCCTCCCCACCCATCCACACCCTCCAACTCCACCCACCCACCCACCATCCTCTGCCCCCCCACCCCTCACCCCTCCCATCCACACCCTCCAACTCCACCAACACACCATCCTCTACCCCCACCCCCCCAACTGGCCTCCTCCCATCCCTTGCCCTCAGTCTCAACCTTCTATCCACCCAACTCCCACCCTCAGCCCATTCCCCTCAAACTGCCTTCCTCCAATCCCCCTCCCCCTAGCCCGGGCCCCTAGCCCCACCCTCATATCCACCTCACTCCCACCCTCTGTTCATCCCCCCCCCTCCACCCCCCTCACATCCCTCCAAACCCTCCTTACACGCCTTGTTCACCCCCCCCTCCATCACCCCCTCCCTCTATCCCCACCCCCTCACCCCCCTCACCCCACCTTCCACCCACCTTCCCCCCACCCTCCCCCCACCCGCAGTGAGGAGAAGTTCTGCCGCTTCTGCCAGGAGGAACTCCCTGACTGGAAGACCACCTTCCAGACTGCCAAGGGCCCTGAGGCTGACCCCGTGATGGTAGTCACCTTGGGCAATCAGGTACTTGAACTTGAAAATATGTGTGTTTTCTGTAAATTACACCAGACTACCCAACTATGCAACAGCATCAACTACCAAGGGCCCTAATGCTGATCCTGTGATGGTAGTCCCCTTGGGTGATCAGGTACTCGAGCATGACAATATATGTGTTTAATGTAAATTCTACCAGATTACTTAACTCTGCAACAGCATCAACCAACTCTTAAACGGCATCATCCAACAGTGCAACAACATCAACCAACCCGCAACAGCATGATCTACGAAGGGCCCCGATGCTGCTCCTTTGATGGTAGTCACCTTGGTTGATCAGGTGCTCGAGCATGAAAATATGTGTGTTTAATGTAACTTCTAGCAGATTACCCAACTCTGCGGCAGCATGAACCAGCTGTGCAACAGCATCAACCAACCCTGCAACAGCGTGAACTAGGAAGGCCCCTGAGGCTGATCCCTGGATGGTAGTCACCTTGGGAGACCCGGTACTTAAACATGGTTACATGGCTCAATTACAACTACACCATGTGGGGTGACGATTTAATTATAATTGCAGAGTTCCGATTATCACATTAGCTTGCCAATTATCACAGTATCTAACAAATTATCACACTCGGGGCCCCCGTCGGTGAACGATTATTTCGGATTCAAAGCTTTTTTCTTTGCAGCCCTTCCTGTCACAGTTAGTGATGGTGGCAACACTCCCCGCCACTGTTCCGCGTCGCTAGCGATGCCGCTTAGGACTTGTTATGCGACTTCTTGCAGATAAAGCAGGATTGGCCTTGTGCCTGCTCTTGCCTTCACTACCGCTAGCAAAAAAAAGAAAGCTGATTATTACTTGAAATATTTAATTACAAGAATTTGAGAAAAAAGTTATAAAACAAAAATACAATACTTTCATAATTAATAATTTATTTATTTATAATCCAGCTTTCTATTTCTATTGCCTCCACTACCGCTAGCTTTCAGGGATGTATTTTCGCACTGATAAGTTTACACAAGGAAGAAATTACTAGTGATTGGGGACTTGGGTTTGGATCGATTACTTTGACTCGAACTTAGTTGGTTATATGCCTCCAATTTGGCTGCCTTCGGGCGTAGATATTTTTGTACTGGGAAAATGTAAACGTAAAAAAATCATTTTTTCCTTCTTCTTCTTAAAAAAAAAAATCTTCTTCTTTCAATCTGGTACACCGCATCAAGTCCCCCACCCACCCACCCACCCCCCAAAAAACTTTGGAGGCCCATCACTTTTTTCTACTGCGCCAAATTGATCCTCTCTATGAGCTCTACACTCTCCCCCCCGTCTTATTTTAATAATTTTGTGTCTTATTTCAACCAGGTACACCGCATCAAGGTCAAGCCCGGGGAAGATGGACAGAAAGAGTTCCAGAGCAAGATCCGAGATTTGTTCAACATCCCCCCTGGAGTCGACTTTGAGGTACGAATCGCTGATCTTTATTGTGAATTTATAATCACGGCTGCATATGACAGCCTTACATCAACCGTATTTGGTATTTTGGGAGGAGGCCTGTCCTTGCCAACTTCACAACCCACCAGGCTTCCGATCATCTGCTTCACCTTTTTTTTTCTTTTCTTTTTTACTCCCTCTCTAATGGAATGTTGGATTACAGTCCTGCAGTACCACCAAGCTACGATTAGGCTACCATTCCTTTGGCTCTCTACCACAGCCTTCTGTCTCCTCACCACTCCTCTCCCACGCTTCACATACCAGTGTTTTTTCTAAGGATTTTGGCATGTACATAAAATCGGGCTGCCATATGACCAGGTGTGACATTTGGAAATGAAGAAACGTTTTAAATCGGGCTGTCATATTCCCAGGTGTAAGCTTTGGGAAGGTATAAACGTTTGAAATCGGGCAGCAATATTCCCTGGTGTAACCTTTGGAAAGGTTGAAACGTTTAAAATCGGGCGTGCGTGATAAATCGTTGCAAGGAATATCCCTGATGACCACTACATGACCATCAGTACTAACCAACAATAGTCCCTCCAGATAGTCTATGATTATTTGAGGATGTGGGAGTCCCTTTAGCCTGATTGGCTACACCCTGGACTGGAGGGGGGAAGCTAGTCCCCACAAGGCAGTCCCCAGTGAATCAGAAACCTACACCCTAAACCCCTAAAGCCGAGGTGATCTGATTCACTGGGGACTGGCTTTGTGGGGACTAACTTCCCCCCACCCCCTGGACTGGACATGCAAACCATCTACGCACACGCTCATGTAACCATAGCACTCTTTTCATTCATTGTCTCACCATGCACACTCTCGCATGCTGCAGGTCACATTCCGGTGTAAGGCACCACCAGTGGTCGGGATCACAAGTGACACAATCCAGCTAGAGGGTATGAACTCGTACAACGCCGCCACACACTGTGCATCGGTCATGGCTGCTCAGCGAATTGCAAGCAACAACACCAAGGGTGCATTCCGCAGGAATGGCAACGAGATTGTAGAGGGATCCCCATCCTAGTGCAGCTCCTTGTCCTTCAACGTATAAAGCTATCCTAGTGCAGCTCTCTGTACTTTTATGTATAAAGCCATCCTAGTGCAGCACATGGATATATAAGGCACATAGGCACTAAGCACATAGTAGGCTCTGCACATACACGCAGCGTCTGATACGTGCACACATGCATCATGTGTATAGGCAGATTCCGTTGCTGCACTGATCTGGTGCCCACGCTGTACAAACATGCTGATCTGGCACGACGCTGATCTGGTGCCCACGCTGTACATGCATGCTACTGACAAAGTAGTATGCGCTTGCTTCTCGCAAAGAAGTGCCTCCTGGGGCTCTGTTGCCAATTGCAACAGTGTATCAGGACCTTATTATTTTGTGCTTTGCCAGATTCTTTATTCATTCATTCCATTCATCCTGGGTAGGCTTGTCAAGTACGATATCGTAGATATACGGCATATATATCATATGATGCATTGCCGATGATTTTGGAACCAGAACGATATCGACAACCCTAATCCTCAGAGTCCTGGTGTGGAAACCTGAACGTCGCGAACAAATTGTTTGCGCAACCATTAATTGTTGCTACGATGTGTGATATTAATGGTTTTGTGACATGGTATACTGTGTGATATTTATTTTCTACCCTCCCGAATTTTGTGTTCTGCGTGTTAACTATCTTCTGACAGTCTCTTGATTTCCGTCCAGTTGTCCACCAGACTTTGTCAGCTCGGCTTCAGCCAGCAATTTGGCCGCTCGCCGTCTTTGGCAGTAAAAAAAGTGATTACCAGGAAATTGATGGGATATATCCTACTAATATACATCGGGTTTGATAGTCTATGATTAACAGCTAACTTGAACTAGGTTACATAGCTTCAGCCAGCAATTTAGCTGCTTGCCGATTAACAGCTAAAGGTCTATAAGATAGTATCAGCTTGAAATCACTCCGGTAGAGTGGACAGTAGATTAAAGCAGCGGAACAGACGCACCAATCTATACACGGAGACAAGGATAACGTTACAGACACAGGAGACCCATAAAGGGGAACCTGTGGTGAAAGGAGGCGGTAGACAGGAACCTAACAGGGTACAGATCAGACCGGAGACGTAGGTGATAGGAAGCTGCCACTGAGTCATCTCAAGATGACTCAGTCCCACGGGAAGCTGGCTCAGGAGAGCCGATAGTTCTAAGGGAGTACATAAGTAGTCAGTCATAAAACGCGTGAGAGCACCGCTATACATGCTGATACTCCACCTATGACACAGGTGACATACAATAGTACTACTCCACCTATGGCACTGGTGACATAGAACTATATGTAACAAATTAAAAAAAAAAAAATCAAAGAACTCCGAAAAATAAAAATCGAGAGAAACTTCAAATGAAACCCGAAGGGTGTAAGGGAAGGTATGAAGCAAGGCAAAGAATCAAAATTTGCCAAGTGGATATAAGAGGACAACTAAATATCAAAGTCGGGTAACAACGGTATAGAAAACCCGATCCGGGAATAGGAACCTAATGCCAATCAATGATAACTTAAAGAAACTCTAAATGTAACCAAAAATTCCAGAATACATGTAACCAAAATTCTAGAATACATGTACCCAAAAATTTGGTTTAAGGAGAAGCAGTCATTCCAAACATGCGAATGAAACGCCAGAACACCATAGGATCAAGGGGCTTGGTGAAGGGGTCAGCACAGTTGTCCTTAGTGTTAACATAGGCAACATCCACCTGGCCATCCTCCACCAGCTCCTGGATATAGTGATGGATGACATCAATGTGCTTGTTGCGAGGGAGCAGCTGACAGTCATTGGCCCAGCTCAAGGACCCCAAGTTGTCACCCTGAATGGTGACCAGGTCACAAGGCAGCCCTAGATCAATTCTCAACTTTTTCAACCATTGCACCTCCCTGGCAGTCTGAGACAGGGCCTGATACTCAGCCTCACTGGAGCTAACAGCAACAGTGGGTTGCCTTTTGCTCATCCAGTTCACAAGGCAGCCTCCAGCGAGCACAGCATAGCCAGTCTGAGATCTCCTGTCAGACCCATCATCAGCAAAGGATGAGTCACTAAAGACAGTAAAAGAGAAACCAGGGCTGTGAGTGTAAGTGAGGCCCAGATGGGAATGTTCTCTCAAATACAAAAGCAAGCGCTTGGCTGCAGCCCACAGGGGGGCAGTGAGTTGAGCAGAAAACCTGGACAGGTAGCTAACAGCAAAAGAAATATCAGGCCTTGTGCTGGTAGCCAGGTACAGCAGAGCCCCCACAAGAGAGAGGTACTGGCTATTAGAGGCCAGAGGTTCTCCAGGAGGATCAGTGACAGTGCACTTGGACATGGGAACTGAAAACTTGGGCTTGGTAGCAGCAGTGAGACCAAACTGCTCCACCAGCTCAACAATGTAGGAGTGCTGGGAGAGGTCGATCTTAACACACCTGCCGTCAGAATCAAGTGTACAAGTCATGTCCAATGAAAGGAACTGGACAGGTACACCAAATTCCTTGACTTCCCACCCAGCTGCTTCCATAGCCTTGATCAGCAAGGCATACCTATGCAGCTCACTAAAAGCACAGATAAAGTCATCCACATAGGTCAGAACATAGCTCCACCCACCAGTAGAATCCCTCCTGAAATACAAAGCAGGTTTAGCTTTGCACATGGTAAAACCGTGGGCAACCAAAACCTGCTTTACATCTTTGCTCCAAGCCCTGGGTGCCTGCTTCGAACCATAAAGAGATTTAATTAGCTTGCACACAAGGGGAACATTGTCAGGACCAAGTTCATGAAAGCCCTCAGGCTGGTAGCAGAACAGGTCCAGACCAGGTTCCAGCTTGGCATTCAAGAATGCAGTCTTGATGTCCAGCTGCCTCACAAGCATTTTTCTATGAGTGATGCGGCAAGGAGCACACGAAGACCTGCTTTAGAGGAGACGGGGGCATATACATCATGGTAGTCCAGCCCAGGTGGTTGCAGAAAACCACGAACTACAAAACGAGCTTTAAAACGCAAAGAACCATCAGCCCCATGTTTCTTGACAAATAACCATCTGTCAGATAGAATCCTCTGCCTAGGAGGCTGTGGAGTGAGGACCCAAGTGCCATGAGCATGGAGGGAGGCCATCTCATCCTTCATAGCCTGCAGCCAGAGATCTCTGTCTGGGTTGGTAGGTAACATTGCAGCTTTATAAGAGAGTTCAGTAGAGGTAGAAATAAAAGCCCCCACGTACAAGCAGTGTACTTGTACATGGGCAGCGGGGATATCAGCAGTATCAGCAGTAACCGGTAATAAAGCCCCCAGCGCAGCACTCATGCGTGGTTGAACAAGGCCGGCCTCCTTTGCCTCTAAATCGTCAAAGCCTGGGTACACTGGAACACCCCAGCCATACGCAGTATCTGACCCGGACCAGTGTTCGAGGTCATCACTCACATCATCTGTGACGGCCACATCGTCGCAATGCCTGGTCCGGTATAAACCACCAGGTATAGCAGGGGGTGAAGTGATCAACAACTCCCGCGAGCTATCCGAATAGGTGGACGGGGGGTGGCGACTAGTGGGCAGTGGACCTGTACTAGGTTCCACTATGACCCGAGGCTGTCCTAATCCTACGACTTCACCGACGAAATGTGGCGCAGAGGAAGGCCCGGCGACCCCCTGAGATTCGAATAAATTAGAGCTTGAAGGAACATCAGACTCCCCCTGGCCCAATGCCGCCGCACGCGATACAGCACCATCATTACCTGGCCTGGGACGCATCGTCATCCCATGACCAGTAAAGCGGTCAACAATCGGGGTTGGTAAAGGGCCCAGGACATTGTCAGTAGTATCAAGCCCTTTACCGATGATAGCGGCAGGGGTGCGAGAAAAATACTGAGATCCATCATAGGGAAAGAGCCCAGGGATACAGTTATAGCTAAACTGTTCATAGAAGAGCACATCACGACTCTCTACCACCTGGCGCATCTTCGGAACCCAAACAAAATAACCCTTACTCACCAGAGAATACCCAACCAGTCTACCAGATAACGCCCTTTCGTCAAGCTTATTGCGCTTCTTCCCATTCACTAAGGTAACATAGCATGGGCACCCGAACACGCGCAATAACGATACATCAGGTAGAACCCCAAAGAACAACTCGTATAGAGTCTTGTCACCCTGATCGGGCAGCCGGTTACGTAGATAACACACTCGCACTCTGCTGAGCAATGTATACCATCAATAATGCATGCACAGCCCAACCGATTCTAACCACGCCTCTATACCACTTAACTAAAAAATCCTTAGCCCTATCAGAACTCAAACACTTGAAACCCAAACTCACGTAGCTAAGGCATACACCTAAGGGGGGAACCAGGGGCACAGGAAAACAAAGTTAGCAACCTGTGTCGAACCACGGAACGCACCCAGGGGTCACAAGGAGCCTAAGAGAGAAAAATATCCACCAAGATATCATGCCAAAGATCCTCCACGGCCGCTGGTCTAGGGCCAGGACGGCGTCCACTTCGGCCTGTAGCATGGGCGAAGTCCGGCGCTGCGAGACCTGGGATCACAGAAGGTGGGGAAGCGTTAGGGCGAAGGCGAGATTTGAGGTATGGGAAAAAGGAGACGAGGATGAAAGTGCAGCAAGTCGCACCTGGTGCAGAAGATCGCACCAATGGCAGAAAATCGCAAATCGCAAGGGCAGAATTCGAAAATTTATCGCTAGGATGCGAAGAGCAGAGCCGAGGCATGTAAAGGTCCTAATATCCCGCCGTCGATTATCAGTCAATCCCAAGTCCCCCCCTCTATCGCTCGACTCACCCGGTTGGGGGGTAGAGGGAGCAGCACCCGAGTGGTGCTGACCATACCCCCCTGCTTCCTACCACCTCCAGAATCTCCAGGCGTAGGTCGTCCTCCTCTGGCGAACCCTACGGCAGTGCCGGCGATCCGCCAGCTTGATTGAAAAAATTCTCCAGAAGGTAGCACAGAGCCACTAGAGCGCAAGCTCATGCCAGTAGCCAACAGTCGGCTGGGCAGAGCAAAGGGGGGGCACAGACGACGTAGACATCAGCAGGGAGCTTGGTCGGCTTGGCAAACTCCGGTATGCAGGCAGAGCCTCAAACACCGGAGAAAGGTTAGCGACGTCAGGGACGCGAGCAGATGAAGACGGGGTATCTCCACCGATGTCCAGGCTAGTCGCCGACTTGAGTCTGCACGTCACAGTCATCTACGACAGACGGGAGGAGGCGACAGACGGCAGGGGAGGAAAAGGAAGAGAAGATGGAGGAATGACCGGGGGGGGTTACTTCCACGATGGCGGAAGGATCCTCCTCTCCGGCAGCAGAGGCCGCTGGCGCGCAGTCGTCTAGCCAATCTAGAGGAACCTGCACCCCCGTCGGGAGGATTCGGTCGCATCCATTGCTCACAATGACACTGCGGATCCCACGAGCCCATGAAACACCATTTAGTTTGGTAAGTTTCACAAGGCCGGCAGGAGGCCCTCGCGGAAGTTGCATTATCAAAGCAGTGGTAGTGATGAGGAGCCCAGTAACCTATCAGCTTGAAATCACTCCGGTAGAGTGGACAGTAGATTAAAGCAGCGGAACAGACGCACCAATCTATACACGGAGACAAGGATAACGTTACAGACACAGGAGACCCATAAAGGGGCACCTGTGGTGAAAGGAGGCGGTAGACAGGAACCTAACAGGGTACAGATCAGACCGGAGACGTAGGTGATAGGAAGCTGCCACTGAGTCATCTCAAGATGACTCAGTCCCACGGGAAGCTGGCTCAGGAGAGCCGATAGTTCTAAGGGAGTACATAAGTAGTCACCAAGTCATAAAACGCGTGAGAGCACCGCTATACATGCTGATAGATAGCTTAAAGGAGCTTATGTCGTGGCTTATGTTTTCTTAAATGTAAGAGTAATAGAGACTACGGTAAGAAACCCTCGAAAAAGGAAAATTATAAATCTCTGAATTTGAGGAAGAGAGGATGTCCTACTAATATATATCAGGTTTGATAGCCTATGATTAACAGCTAAAGGTTTATACGATAGCTTATGCTCAAATTAGCTTATATTTTCTTAAATGTAAAAGTAATAGACTAAGAAAACCTTGAAAGAGGGGAATCAGAAAATTGGAAATCTCCGAATTCGAGGAAGAGAGGATATTACATTACATTACATTACATTACATTACATTACATGTTAAAGTCTACTTGACACCGCGAGGGTGTATGAGACTCTGTGCTTTAAACAAAAAGAAAAAGCACCCTCAAAGCAAAAAAACCCATTACATCAGGGGTGTGTCGAGGACAAACAAACCAAACTCCCAACCACCGTTTTGGTGGCGTAGGTATTAAACCCCTTAGAGCCGGACCCAGATCTCAACCACTTACAGTGGCGGAGGTAAGAAGCTAACAAATGAGAAGTCAGAAGAAGAAGAAAAAAAGGGATGATAAATTACGGTGCCACTAAGCAGTCCAGGGCTTCCTGTCTTGCTCTTCTACAAGTAGAAAGATAGTCGGCTAGGTTGCTCCAAAAAGACTTAGTGCCATTTCCATTCATAAAGGTTCTGAATGTGGAATCGCAGAATTCCACATTCCATACGATTAAGTTGGTATCCTCATGGACATGCCTATAAATATCTGTAAACAGCTTCTGGTAGCGGAGGCGAATATCATTATAAAAAGGGCACTCAAACATATGCATTTCATCCTCAGGTTTTTGGAACCCACACATTTGACAGTGTCTCATTGAGCGAGGG
The DNA here is from genome assembly GCA_013435795.1 of Chlamydomonas sp. ICE-L. Taxonomy (NCBI): domain Eukaryota; kingdom Viridiplantae; phylum Chlorophyta; class Chlorophyceae; order Chlamydomonadales; family Chlamydomonadaceae; genus Chlamydomonas; species Chlamydomonas sp. ICE-L. Next base: position 152,579,658 of record JACBWV010000610.1, on the reverse strand, counting down.
ATGTGTGCTCTATCCACCACCCTCATTCTTTCTGTGTTCAGCCAATGGGAACCCATTCTAAACTGTGCTATAGAACGAATCTGATCCTGCTTATGTAAGGCGGATGTAAAGGGAATCAAGCCATTCTCATCATTGCTGTTGGCTGCGAACCATATTATCCTACCCTATCCTACTTACATATATCGGGATATTGAATGTGGTTTAAATGGTACCGGTATAGCCATGGCCAAGAATGTGTTTTGAAAAGTAACCGCCAAAGTATGACAATTGGGCCAAGTTATAATTCAATCCAGATTTTAAATTAATATATTTTAAATCAATAAGGCTTACTACCGTATCTCTTATGTATAGAGATATTTATTTGTTTATTTATGTATGTATCGTGGCTAACTCACCTTATCTGTAGCGGCCAAGAGGAGGGAGCTTCCGACGCTTTGTTGAGGTTGCATACGGCTTCGTGGCTACTTTCGAAGTGCTTGTCGTCTTTGGCTCCTCGCTGTCTTTGGGGGGGGGGGGGGGGGGGGCTGCTAGTAGCACCCCCAAAGGGTACTAGGAGCAGCACCGGAATGCAACCAAAGCCGTCTGGGTGGAAAACATGATCTAAGGCAGGGTGAAGTCTGGTTCTTGTGGCATTCGTTTACTGCAGCTACGTGCATACACTGGTTCCTTTCCCCAGAGACAACCCTGTTGCTCACTGTCAGTCTGTGCTGTCATGTCAGCAAGTACTTCAAGACTTGGTTGAAGGTGTTCAACTTTTACTTGGACTTGGTTACATGTCACCTGCATTTAATGTAAGGATTCTCGTCGTTTGGGCTGCATACCGCCTTCCAAGTTCGGAGTCCCCGCGTAAGTGTTACCAGTTCCGTACTTCCGTCCCGTGAGGCAGTGTGTGGAGTTGTGCACCTAAGGTCTTCGCCGACGGTCCTTCAGCCTGATGTTATCAGATCTTGAAGCTTTCGAAGAGCACCCCCCTGCTTCTGATCTAAACCCCGTCTTCTCCCTCTGTTTATCTGTATCTCTACCGGTATGTGAAGATTTATCCGACGTCTGATAAAGCACGAAGAAACCCCGAAGAAACCTACACATTTCCAATTATGACGCGGCTCCAATGCGCATGGCAGGCAGACTCAGGGCAGACTTGACTACTCGAAGTCGAGTCCGACTCTCAGGCTGCTGCGCATGATGTGTACTGGATTGTACCGTCTCCCCAGCCCCCCTTAATTACTACCCGTCGCGAGGGCCATGGGCCATCGCCTGCCTCATCCGCCCAAGCTCTTGCTCATGCGAGTACGATCCTGACTCATACTGATCAGGCGATAACTTGCCTAGTTTATTTCTTGAAACATCTGCAGTTGGTGAAGTTTCGATTCCCTGCTTCTAACATTGTTTACAGTGCTTGGTGAAATGATCCAATCATGTAGCCTCGTGAAGTCTGTGGCTTCATCCCGAGCCACGCCTGCATCAGCTTTTGCCTCCGTCGCTAAGTCGAAAGCCCGAGTCACTTGCAAATGGCCTACCAGCTCGCCCACAAGCATCAGCCCTTGTGCGATTGTCTCAGCTAGGGCTACTGTCTTGACAAGAGCCGCAGACGCAGCTTTAGAAGCAGTGCCATCTGCAGCTCCATCCCCTTTGGACGATATCTCAATCAGTCAGTATGCCAGCGATTCGGTCCAGTACGCTCTCAACCTCGCCAAGATTTCAGAGACATATGAAGTCCACTCCTGGATGCTCCTGCTGGGGATTTTGAAGTATGAAAAGTGCAAAGCCTGCACCATCCTCAAGTCTTTGGGTCTGGTAGATCTGTACTCAGCGTGGCATGAGGTCATGTGGGCTCTGCATTCAGTGGACGGCTTCGAAGCCAAGTCATATCAGCCCAACATAGGTTTTAGTTCTCGTGCATTCCGAATTATGAAGGGGGCAACAAACTTTGCAGCTTGGGGAGGCCGAACCAAGGTACAGACGGAGGACCTGGTGATGGCATTGGCTGCTGGGGAGGTTTTGGAGGTGAGTCTATCCATAGGCACAGGATTCTCGGCTTAGCTTGCCCTGGAGTGCAAACTGCATGAACGGCAGAAATGTTTGGAATTCTGAATTGACAAACCCAACACATGCCTGGCCTTGCTTGTGGCATTGTTTCTGGTGGCATTGCTATCTGTTGTCATGGGCTATCTGGTCAGCGTGTGATCATGGGTATCAAACGTATTGATATTGGATCTATACTAAATGTGCTCAATTCAAGTCCTGACGTAGCCGTTGGTACTGGGAAGCAGCTTGCATTTTCCCAGGGCATGGTTGGCTGTGATACTCGACCAAATTGTGTGCAGAGGCAGTGACGTATTTCTGTGGCGAAATCCTTCTGATTAAAAAACAAAAGCAATGTTGTGCTATCCGTGGCTATGTGGATATGGTGTGTGCTGTTTGTAGCTTGATGCGTATGGGATAACCTATATCCATGCATCCATGGAGCTGTACCGTTTGGGCGGAGCCCCCCCTTCTGGGGGGCGATAGCCCCCAGAGTCACCCCGTTGTCCGGTTGTCTGTCTGTTGTGTTGTCTGCACTTAAACCTGGCCCTTACTGGCCCCTGGCTTCGGTCCGCTGCACTGATTCCGGTGCTACCTGTCGCTCTGGTAGGCAGCACACTCAGCCAATTATTCGCCTACAACTTGTTATAGTCTGGTGCTGTGGTATCAGAAGTTAAAGAGTATAAGCGTTCCGCACCCATGACACAAGTACATATTTCCAGATCCATGAACCTTTGTGTACATGGGACCCTGTTAAGCTATGATCTGCTTTGATGACTGTGTTTGCATCCTCTATAGCCGGCCAGGGCATTCATGCATGTGCTTAAAACACAATTTTTGGACAACCAGGCTACTTCTGTCTCCCCAGAAATCTGAGTTGCTGACTCCCTCTCTGATCTCGCCATCATCAAAATAACAAATCTTAAGCAACTCCTTCTAGATCAGCCCTTGCACGGACATATGCCAAAGCACATACCAAAGCCAGTGTTTTTATTGTCAGCTGCGATCAGCAGCTTGTAGGCAACTCCCCTTCCTGGCTACCTAGCCAAACTGTATGCAATCTAGCATTCCTTGAAGCTGCCATCCTCAGTTGTATAGCACTGCTGAAATCATTGATTGTAGCCCAGTGGCTGGCTGGGGGAGCTATCCAGAAGGTGCTGCCCGAAGCGGAAAAGAAAGACAGTGGCCAAAGCTATCAACTCGGTGTCTTCCAACCCTTCACTGACGCCCTTCTACTGATCACTAACTCCGTTCACTTTCCATTGTTGCGGAGCGGGCTTGTCTTGGGCCAACAATGGCCTGTCGACGACTTTATAATTCCATGTTAACCTTTTACCTGCATCCTGCATCCTGCCACCTCCAGCTTTCCAATGTTCATTGCCTTCCACAGCTCCTATCTGCAACCGGCTCCTTCCCGTCACTTATCTACCTTCCAACAAACAACAAGGACCTACCACATGACAAGGACATCTAAACATCTCACACCTACACTAAAAATCTTGTACATGTCCATTGCACGTCGTACCTTGTATCATGCACAGGAATCCGAACACATGCCAGTCTTGCTTACTATGTATGTATGTATGTTACAGTCAAAGGGTAGGCCAAATAGGGTCAAGGGACTTGCCCAACCGTGAAAGGAAGGGCTTTAACATTAAATAAAAGCATTACTAACTTTCTTCCACAAATGCAGGGCCTGTTCCCTGATCTGAAGATGGAGTTCGAGAGTGTGCGTAAGGCTGCTGCCGAGGCAGGATGCCACTACCTCCTCCCTGATGATGACGAGGAGGAGGGCAGTGGTGGCAGCAAGGACAACTTCTTGTAATCCTGTGCCAGGAATAGTGGATAGAAAGGAGGTGGCTGATGAAGCAGAGGGGCTAGTAGCACTCATCCACTGTGCTGTGGTAGCTCAAATCATGCGGGATGGCTGTTTCTTTGGGGGCTACGGGTAGCAGCTTCATTAGCCAGGCAATGGGTCAAGCCAAAGCTTTCATCTGCATTGGAATGCCTGACATGTCCTTTTTCAGACACACTAGCTAGCTTGAGGTTTTGCACATTAACGCGGATAGGAAGCTGTCTAGAAGCTGTTACCCGTAGCCCACCAAGGAAACAATGAAGTGGTGAAGCAACCCCGATGAAGGTTAAGAGACGAACACTCGCGAAAGCATTTAAGTATCCTCTAGTGCTGCCTGGGCTCTATTCCAGCAGTGGGGATACTGATATATAGATGTGGGGGCAACCTGAATTACTAACGCTCTTCAAACTATGGAATCCAGGTGTGAGCCTTGGTAATTGGAAATATGTGTTTTAATGTAACTTCAAGCAGACCCCTTGCCTCCAACACCGACAGCACATCTCCTTTCTGTGATGTACTGATGTAGTACACAGCATTCTTTCTTCCTTGTGATCGATCCAGAGCTTTCATCTCTAGGGAGCGTATCTGATGACTTGGTGCTGTTATAAGATAACATGTGGTTGGGTAGCAGGTACTTCTCCCCCGTGTTCCAGTAAACTGCTTTTAGTTTAAAATGTTCAAAAAACCCATGTGAATTGGTGGCCAGAGGAATCATCCAAGGGGCGCAGCATCTAGAGGGAATCAGACACATACTTGCTCCAACATTCTTTGCTGGTCGTAGCCATATTGAGATCAGCAAGAGCAACATCACTCGTTATTCCATGCTTACCATCACAGTATTTCACACAAAAAACGGGTTCCAGAATTCAAGCACTTAAGCCAGTAAAAATCAATAGGGAGTTGATCTGTTTCTTTCAAAGCTATGTGTTTGAGGACAGATCGCTTCACTCCTAGGATATGCTACATAAAACCAGCATGCCACACATTAATATTAGTGGATGCTGCTGGTCTCTGCTGGTAGTAGCATCAAGGTGTTGACTCTGACCAGTACTCCAGATGTGTGAGCCATACATACCAGCAGAAATGGCAAAGGATTGGAACAGCCAACAAATGGCGTGTGGTCTATCCTGAATTGCAAACTCCTTGCTCATATCGCTTGATTGCATACAACAAGCTGAGATGCGTATTCAGTAGCATGTTTCATGCATCCCTTCTAATAATTTTCTAGTTAAGTCTCCTTGCCCCCGCTTCTGCAGACCTGGGGAGGGGTTCATCTGTCTCAGGGCCCAGGGCAGGCACCACTGAGTGGTGATTGGCAAGTGGTCTTGCATGCCCAATATTATGTTGTGGGGTTAAATTACCACTGTAGCACGAACTCTGGCCCCCGTAGGTTAAACGATTGTTTGGGGTTCAGTTCATCAGTGCCTTTTCTTTTTAAGCCCTTCCTATACGGTTGGGCAAGTCCTTTTAAAGGAAATTTAAAGCCTATTTGGCCTACCCCTGGACTGGAACATACATACACACATGCCCCGCCTTTCCAAAGGGTGCCTACTTATGTAGGAATTTTCCAGAAGGAATTTCCCGGAACTTCTCCGCCTTTCCTTCTGAATCTCGATGGGCGCTGTTTTGTGTGCAGAGTCCCACTTCCTGGGGTGAAAACAGAGGAAAATAGCTCTGGAATGTAGGGTACTGCTGTACTGGATCACACTACTACTATCATGAACCGAGACAAACGCCAAACATCAGGTAGAGAAGGTTGAACGCTGTTTCGGAAGAGCGTTACAAGCGCACTCGCCATTCGCGCTTCCGCATTTTCCAGTACCCAGAGCTCGCGTGGTTGGAATAGGTCAAGCGAAGTCAGAGCAGGGCCGAACACTTTCCATTGCCCCAAACAAGGTTCCAAGGGACGACGAGCTACAATTACACCTCGTCCCTTGTTCCTTTTCAAACCTCTCTCAATTTCGCAAGTAAATATTCCAAACATATCCTAGGTACGGTCACTCAAAGAAGGTCAAACAACTGCGACCATTTGTCTCTCCAAGAAACCATCCTACTACTGCCGTCCTTCTATCTCCTTTCCCTCAGCCACGCATTCTGCTGCCTTCTTTCCTCCTCTGCACCTTTCTCCTCACACCATGTGGTGAGCAGCTCGAGATGTTGCAACGCATCGGGAATAGAGCATGGGCCCAACGGAACGAAGCAACGTAACCGATCACAGTGGAACACAATCAGTGCACGTCGCCATAATCGGAGGGAAGATACTCTTTGGCCAGGTGACGTGCTACCCACAATTTGACATCCAGGGTTTGGTACCTAGACAAGGGTATGGACGAAGTTGGAACATGCTAATTTCTTGCTTGTCAAACCTAGCCCCTCGTGGGATAACCTATGTACACAATGCTATGCGTTTGTTCCCAGCAAGATTTGCATGGTTGGGCGGTGACCTGGGCTGGAATTCTGCCGTGCATCAACTTGCATGCGTAAGCTGCAGGGTTGTTCAAGGACCTGTGTTTTGAGACATAGCTGTGTACTGAAACTATGGTTTGAGACATAACTGTGCTCTAAACCTGTGTTTCGAGACATAACTGATTTCTAGACCTGTGTTTTGACACATAACTGTGTTCTAAACCTGTGGTGTGAGACATTACTATGTTCTAAATCTGTGTTTTGAGACAAACCTGTGTTCCAAATCTGTGTTTTGAAACATTACTTTTCTCATGAGTCATGCATCATGAGTCATGCGCTTTGAGTCATGCATTATGAGGCATGCATCATGAGTCATGCGTTTTGAGTCATGCATTATGAGTCATGCATTATGAGTCATGCATTATGAGTCATGCATCATGAGTCATGCATTATGAGTCATGCATTATGCGTCATGCATTATGAGTCATGCATTATGATTCATGCATTATGAGTCATGCATTATGAGTCATGCATTATGAGTCATGCATTATGCGTCATGCATTATGAGTCATGCATTATGAGTCATGCATTATGAGTCATGCATTTTGCATGCATGCACGAAAAAACTGAAATAGAGAGCTAGAAATCAATGTATGAAAATGTTGTCAATATGTATAGGGACCGGCATATCATATGGTTTTGACCAAAGACGATCATGAAATTAAATGATGTCATGCCAACTGCATCATATGATATTGTATATAAATTGTAACTTTAGCCTAGTCAGATTGCCGGCATCATATGTATGATGACATGATAACATATGGTATTATATTGCCGTTCCCTAAATATATCTCCTTCCCCGAACACTCTTGCAGGTGCCCCCCCCCCCCCCCCCCCCCCCCCCCCCCCTTCCCTGTGAAACAAGCCATTGTGTTTTATCTGTACAGCAGATGTGATGGATAGCATTGCAATATAAATAAATAAACAGTACGCCTTATTACGCGGCCTGAGGTTTAGGGGGCCAGCCCGTTTGCTTGCAGTGGGGCCAACAGAAAAAACACAGTGCAAGGCATTGTATTAGGCATGCTGCGCAGTGTCTGCTAAGCAACACTGGAGCACGTGATACACTGAACTCAGCCATATCTGGGTGGCTGTGGGTCAGAGTGGCCGTGGTGCATCTGATTTCAGCAAGACGGGCTGAGTACACAGCAATTAGATTCTTGTGCAAGCGTTCCTGATCAAAGTCCTGTGGCTGTGGTGCGTCTGAATTCAGCAAGAAGGGCTGAGCACAGCAATCACAGCCCAGTGAACAACCTCCTCCCCAAAGTCCTTTGGCTGTGGTGCGTCTGAATTCAGCAAGAAAGGCAGAGCGCACAGCAATCAAAGCCCAGTGAACAACCTCCTCCCCAAAAGGACCTCAGGATCTCCCAACTTGAAACATGGCTGATAGGGAGATGTCAGACGGAGTTGCTGAAGCAGATAGCCAGTTGAGCAAGTCTACCACTGGGATCAAGAAATCCTCACGCATTCCTGTCCCTGGCGGTGCCACCATCTCCACACCAGCACAGACACCAGGCCTGGCCTTTGCCTCGACACCTCATGTCTCACTGTTACCCCGAACGCCAGCCCCAGCAACAGCTGAGGATCCAACAGCCACCCCTGGATCTACCACCCCTTCCCCTGGTGCCCTTTCTAATGGTACCTCAAATAATGCATCCTCTCCATCCATTGGCATGCCAGTGCCTGGAGGCCAAGCACCTGACACCCCACTGCCAGCAGCCCCAACGTCTGGAATCCCAGCGTCTGGAATTCCAACGTTTGCTACCCCAAGCAGCAGCAGAATACCAGTAGTGCCCTCCACACCATTTCTCGCTTCAAGCATGTCTCTTCGGGGGCCTAGGACAAGCACCGGGGGGCTGCTGACAAGGGCCAGCAGCAATGGGGCATCATCCATACTGGGTGGGTCAAGTACAGCCATCCCCAGCCCCCCCTCACCCCACCCAAGCATCACACCACCTAGTGCACCCCCCCCTCCGTCCTCCCTGTTCAAAAGGATCAGCGCCGGGGCATCATACACACCAGGCGGGACAAGTACAGCCATCCCCAGCCCCCCCTCATCCCACTCAAGCATCGCTCCACCTAGCTTGACCCTACCTCCGTACTCACCCTCTCCAAGCAGCCCGACCCCCTCTGCCCTGGGCATCACCATAGGCAGCCCAGGTCTAGCCAGCCGCACATCTGGACAAACAGCCTGGCAGTTGTCACCCACCTCGAAGCCCTCCCCTCGCCTCGCCAGCAATGCATTCCCCTCACCCCCCTCCTCTATTGGAATTCCCAGACCACCTCCCTCCATTGATTACAGCGCAATATCCCAGCTGGATACACACACAATACGAGGCAACCAGAGCGTCTACAATACCACTAATGCTGGTGCTGACAACAAGCCAACTAGCGCCGGTATAAGGGTGTCTGTACGGCTAAGACCCTTGAGGTAAGTTTGCATCAACCCAGCTGTGTACTAAGCAGTGTCTTCTTGCATACCTTCCCACACACATACTCACATACCACTGGCTGACAATAAGCCAACTAGCATCGGTATTAGGGTGGTCTGTTTGACTAAGGCCCCCTAGGCGGGTTTGCGGCAACCCAGCTGCAAACTAGACAGTGTCTACTTGCATACCTTTGCACACACACACACATGCGCTCCTGTGAGCACACATGCTTGTTCACTGATGCCAGTGCTGCCAACAAGCCAACTAGCGCCTGTATAAGGATGTCTGTATGACAAAGGACCCTGACGCGGGTTTGCGGCAACCCAGCTGCAAACTAGGCAGTTCCTGCTTGCATACCTTGCCACACACATACTCACATACCACCTGCGGTCAATAAGCCAGCTAGTACCGGTGTTAGGGTGTCTGTACCACCAGGGCCCTAGAGGTGAGTTCGCGGTAACCTAAACTTAAACATGAACTTGAACTTGGTTACATGGCTCCAGCCAGCAATTTGGTTGCTCGCTGTATTTGGCAGTAACAGCATGAGTATTCCACTCCAAACAAGACGGAATAAAAGCAAGCAAAAATAAAGAAAGCCTTCATACTCCCCCACGTCCTCCCCCAGCGAGAAAGAACGTGTGTACTACTCCACACACCACACCACACCACACCACACCACTCCAAACCGAACCAGACCAGACCAAACAAAACAAAACAAAAATGTTAAAAACATTCCTGTTTACCCCCCAGTGAGGAGGAGCGTGTGCGTGGCGAAAAGGAGCTGTGGGCACTGCACCACACACCACACTACACCACAGCCTTCATACTCCCCCACATCCTCCCCTGGCGAGAAAGAACGTGTGCACTACTCAACACACCACACCACACTACACCACACCACACTACACCACACTACACCACCAAGTCCAAACTACACCACACACCACACCACACCACACCTCTCCAAACCAAACCAAACCATTCCTGTTTACCCCCCAGTGAGAAGGAGGGTGTGCGTGGTGACAAAGAGCTGAGGGCACTACACCACACCGCACACCACAATACACACCATACCACACCACACTACCCCACACACCACCACTAAATCCAAACTACACCACACCACACAAGACCACACCACACCACACAACTAAACAAATAATAATCCTGTTTCCCCCCCCAGTGAGAAGGAGCGTGTGCGTGGTGACAAGGAGCTGTGGGCCATAGACGAGGATGCCAACATTGGCTTCTATCAAGGGAGGGATCGCAAGTTTGTGCCCAAGCATCGATACAACACCGTTTTTGGCCCAACTTCTTCAAACTACGAGGTATGGTGATATGTAGTATGATGAGGGAGCTGGTGCTGCACACACACATACTGACATACATCCCAGTACACACAAAAACACACACACACACACACACACACACACACACACACACACACACATACACATACAAATACACGCACATACATACACATACACACATACACACATACACATACACACATGCACACACAAACACATACATACACATACACATACACATACACATACATACACATACACACATATACATGTACATACACATACACATACACATACACACACATACACACACATACACATGCACACACATACAAACACATACAAACACAAACACATACACACACATAAACACACACACACATACATACGTACATACATACATACATGCATACATACATACATACATACATACATACATACATACATACATACATACATACGTACAGACAGACAGACAGACAGACAGACAGACAGACAGACAGACAGACAGACAGACAGACAGACACACACGTACATACACATACATACACACACACAGACATACACATGCGCACACATACATGCACACACACACACATACACACACATACACATGCACACACATACATACACATACACGTACACACACATACATACACACACATACATAAACCTACACATACACACACATACACATACATCCACATACACATACACATGCATACACTTACACTTACATACATACACATACATACACATGCACCCACACCCACACTCACACCCACACTCACTCCCACACCCACACCCACCCACCCACCCACACCCACACAGGCCCCACCCCACCCCAGCAGGTGTTTGACATCCTTTGGTTCTCCCTTCCCTTGCTGGATTCAATGGAATCATCTTCGTATACGGCGTCACCTCAAGCAGAAAGATGCAGACCCCCCCTCCCCCCCCCCCCCCCCCCCCCCTCCCACCACCAGCACCAGCACCACCCCACGCCCCCCCCACCCCCCACCCCCACCCCCACCCCACCCCGTCCCGCCCCACCCCAACAGGTGTTCGACACAATCGGACGTCCTTTGGTTCTCCCTTCCCTTGCTGGATTCAATGGAACCATCTTCGCATACGGTGTCACCTCCAGTGGAAAGACGCATACAATGATGGGGGACGTAGCAGCAGCCTTTGGGGACAATGGACAGCCTGGCATCCCTGCTGGCGGACAGCCTGGCATCACACCACTCATGGTTAAGCAACTGTTTGACAGCTTTGCAGCAGAAAGTCGCGAATTCAGTGTGAAGCTTTCCATGATGGAGATATACAACGAGGTAGGGCTGAGGTAGGGTTTTATTTATTTTATTTATTATTTTGTGTATTATTTTGTGTGGGCAATTATGATTTATTTATGTATTATTTATTTATTATTGATTATTTACCGGTATTTATTTATTTATTCATTATTGTTGTACGTGGACAGCTTTGCAGCGGAAATCCGCAAATTCAGTGTGAAGATTCCCATGATGGAGATAAACAACGAGGTTGGGTCCCACTGGGTCCTGTTTGAATTGTTCCTATTGTATTTGTTTATTTTATTTATTATGTTGTGTGGACAGCTTTGGTATGGTCTCTCAGCGCCCTTTTTTAATTGGTTGTATTCTTTTATTCCCTCCTTCCTCCTCTCTCCTCCCCCTTCCCTCCTTCCCCCCTTCCCCCTCCCCCCTCTCCCCCCCCCCCCCTCCTCCCTCCTCCCTCCTCTCCCTCCCTCCTCCCTCCTCCCTCCCCCCCCCCCTCCTCCCTCCCTCCCCCTCCCCCCTCCCTCCTCCCTCCTCCCTCCTCCCTCCTCCCTCCTCCCTCCTCCCTCCCTCCCCCCCCTCCTCCCTCCTTCCCCCTCCCCCCCCCCCCCTCCTCCCTTCTCCCCCCCCCCCTCCTCCCTCCTCCTCCTCCCCCCCCCCCCCCCCCCCCCCTCCCTCTCCCCTCTATTCCTGTTCATCTGAATGCAACCCATGGTTTACCTGACAGGTGTCAAATGACTTGCTGGTCCAATGTTGTACCTCACCTGTTTTGAATTTTGAAATATTGTACTTTACATAATTTAAATCTCAACTATTGTACCTCACAGGTGTTAAATGACTTGCTGGATCCCACCCGCCAGAACCTTAAAGTTTATGAAGACCACACACGTGGGGTGGTGGTGGAGAGTTTGAGTGAGGAGCCTGTGTACTCCGCTGAAGAAGCTCTTTTCTTGATTCAAACTGGGGAAACTAATAGGAAGGTGAGTAAGAACATGTATAGAGAACGGCAAATCATATGATGTCGACCAAAGACGAGTATGATATCATATGATATCATACAGAAATCACATGATTTAATATCATAAGATATGATGCCCCAGGCCAAAAATACCTAGTCAGACCGCTGGCATCATACGATATCATATGATGACATGATATCATATGATATCATATTGCCGATCCCTAAACATGTATGGGGTGCTGCTCTGGGTGGATGATGTGTGGGGGTGGGTGGGGGTGAGAATAGCATGTATGTGGTGCTGCTGTGGGTGGTGGAGAGTTTGAGTGAGGAGCCTGTCTACGCCGCTGAAGATGCTCTCTCCTTTATTCAAACTGGGGAAGCTGATAGGAAGGTGAGTTGGAGCATGTATGTGGTGCTGCTGTGGTGGTGCGGAGTGGGAGTGGCGTGTGGGGGTGCGGGGGGTGGGGGTGGGGGGGTGAGAGGAGCATGTATGTGGTGGTTTTGTGGGGTGGGGGTGGGGAGGAGCATGTATGTGGTGGTGCTGTGGGTGGTGGAGAGTTTGCGTGAGGAGCCTGTGTACTTCGCTGAAGAAGCTCTTTTCTTTATTCAAACTGGGGAAGCTAATAGGAAGGTGAGTAGGAGCATGTATGTGCTGCTGCTGTGGGTGCATGGTGTCCTGGGGTGGGGGTGGTGTGTGGTGGTGTGAGGTGTGTGGGGGTGAGAAGAGCATGTATGTGGTGGTGACCACCTAAAATCACCCACCACGACATAACACCACCTAACACCACCCACCACCTAACCCCCCCCTAACACCATCTCCCCCCCCCCCCCCCCTGGACAGGTCTCCTGTACTGCTTTTAATGAGGACTCCTCCCGCAGTCACACCATTTGCCGCCTGCTGATTGAGGGGCGCGATGAGCCAGCTACGGCCAACAGTAAGTGCTCCTCCTATGCAGGGGACATGCACATATAATTGACAAAAATGGAAATGTTGAAATTCCATTGCCATTGGACTTGAAGTTAAAGGGAACTTCCCATTCGCTTGCACTGGGGAAGGTTACTGTTCTCACCAGACCTTTTTGGCCGAGCCCCGCCTTCTGCGGGGCGTGAGTCCCCATGTTTACCCATTTGTCCGTCCGACTGACCGACCAACCATCCATCCATCCATCCATCCGTCTGACCGCGATGAAGCCCGGCACGTCAGCCAACGGTCTCGTAACTAACTCGCTTCCGTTGCCACCTGTCGCTCCGTCGCGATCACTCCGTCATTTTTTAGCGTCGCAGGCGACGCTGCATAGAATTTGTTCTGTAGCACGAGTTTCCTCTCCTACTCTGAACAAGGGAGTAGGTGCCCTTAGGTTGGGGCGGGAGGATAGCGAACGGCTGCTCAAGTGTTCATACATATAACAAGGTAATGATAACGCCTGGTGGGGCGTGGTGTAAAGGGAACCCGTCATACGCGGGCAGAGAACGGTCTACCACCTCGACTGGACAAGCTACCATAGCGGTTGACAACGACCTGCAACGCTAAGGGTGACCGTAGGGGGAATCGAACCTCCAACCCTTTGTCGTTAAAGCGATTTGGTGTACCAATAGACCAATCGTATCACTGAAACGGGCTATAATTTAACAATACATCTAAACTCTGACTGACTGGGGAAGGTTACTTTTCTCATCAAAGCTTTTTACCAGGCTACCAGTAGCGTTCGCTACCTGGGACCCTTTGTTGGTCAAACCTCCGCAACCCTGAGGCTCACCCGCCTAGCCCTCACCCCCCCCCTTCGGGCCACCTACTCAAATCGCTACCTGGAGCCCAACCTTGAAAGACACCTAATTCCTGAACGCTACCACAAGTCCCCCTTCCTGAAACAAACAAGGTCTATGCTGCGTCGCTAAAAATTGGCGGAGAGTGATCGCGACGGAGCGACAGGTTTAGGTGGCAACGGAAGCGAGTTAGTTACAAGACCGTTGGCTGACGTGTCAGGCTTCATCACGGTCAGACGGTCGGTCGGTCGAATGGACAAATGGGTAACCCTGGGGGCTTCCACCCCCCAGAAGGGGGGGCTCCGCCAACAAAAAAGCTCTGGTTGTCCCACCTGTGCTGTGCCATCCCTATTTACCCACCTGCGCTGTGCCATCCCTATTTATAACCCACCCCCACTTTGGCTGTGCCAGCCCTACCATGGCCATACCTTACATACCTTTGCCATATCACCCCTGCCATCACCATCGCCATGCCATACCAACCTTCGCCATACCACACATACCTGTGCCATGCCATGCCATGCCTATTTATAATCTATCGCCACCTCCATTATTCCATCCCTATTTATAACCCACCCCCACTTTGGCTGTGCCAGCCCTACCATGGCCATACCTTACATACCTTTGCCATATCACCCCTGCCATCACCATCACCATGCCATACCAACCTTCGCCATACCACACATACCTGTGCCATGCCATGCCATGCCTATTTATAATCTATAGCCACCTCCATTATGCCATCCCTATTTATAACCCACCCCCACTTTGGCTGTGCCATCCCTACCATCGCCACCCCTTGCATACCTCCACCAAATCACCCCTGCCATCGCCATCACCATGCCATACCAACCTTCGCCATACTATACACACCGTTGCCATGCCTTGCCATGCCTATTTATAATCCATCCCCACCTCAACATGCCATGCCTACATTAAATCCACCCCCATTTTGGCTGTACCATCCCTCCCATGGCCATACCTTACATACCTTCACCATATCACCCCTGCCATCGCCATCACCATGCCACACCAACCTTCGTCATACACACCTGTGCCATGCCATCCCTATTTATAACCCATCTCCACCTCTAACATTCCATGCCTACATTTAATCCACCCCCATCTTGGCTGTATCATCCCTACCATCGCCACCCCTTGCATACCTTTACCATGTCACCCCTGCCATCGCCATGCTATACCTAACAACTCCAACCATCCTAAGTACTCTAACTAATCTAACCAACCCAGCCACCCAGGCAGCCACCCAGCTCCCTAGCCTTCTCATCATGCAGGTGCCAGGGAGGATCTACCATCAGGCACCAACCCACCAACCCACCCACCCAGCTTCCTAGCCTTCTTATCAAACAGGTGCCAGGGAGAATCTACCGCCAGGCCCCTACCCACCCACCCAGCTTCCTCCCAGCTTCCTACCCTTCACATCATGCAGGTGGCAGGGAGGATCTACCACCAGGCCCCTACCCACCCAGCCACCCACTCACCCAGCTTCCTCCCAGCTTCCTACCCTTCACATCGTGCAGGTGGCAGGGAGGATCTACCACCAGGCCCCTACCCACCCAGCCACCCACCCACCCAGCTGTTCCTACCAGCTCCTACCCTTACATCGATCGCAGGTGCAGGGAGGGATCTACACACCAGGCCCCTACCCACCCAGCTACCCACCCACCCAGCCTTCCTCCCAGCTTCCTACCCTTCACATCGTGCAGGTGGCAGGGAGGATCTACCACCAGGCCCCTACCCACCCAGCCACCCACCCACCCAGCTTCCTCCCAGCTTCCTACCCTTCACATCATGCAGGTGGCAGGGAGGATCTACCACCAGGCCCCCTACCCACCCAGCCACCCACCCACCCAGCTTCCTCCCAGCTTCCTACCCTTCACATCATGCAGGGGCAGCAGGATCTACCACCAGCCCCTACCCACCCACCCCGGCCCACCCACCCACCCAGCTTCCCCACTCCAGCGTCCGACCCTTCACATCATGCAGGGGCCATGGAGGAATCTACCATAAGGCCCCTACCCACCCACCCAGCCGACCCATCCCAGCGTCCTCCCAGGATTCCTAACCCTGCACATCATGCAGGTGGGCCAGGGAGGATCTACACACCCAGGCCCTACCCACCCCAGGCCACCCACACACCCACTGCCTTCCCAGCTTCCGACCCTTCACATCATGCAGGTGGCAGGGAGGATCTACCACCACACAGGGCACCTACCCCACCCAGCCACCCACTCACCCAGCTTCCTCCCAGCTTCCGAACCCGTCACATCATGCAGGGGGCAGGGAGGATCTACCACCAGGCCCCCACCCACCCAAGCCCCCACCCACCCAGCTTCCTCCCAGCTTCCTACCCTTCACATCATGCAGGTGCCAGGGAGGATCTACCATCAGGCCCCAACAGTGTGAGGCCATCTTGCGCAGGGGAGCAGGACCCCGTACGTCGTAGTGAAGCGCTGCCCTCCCTCAAGCCACCTGCTACCAATACCCTAACTACTATAACTCCTCAAACTTCACATCATGCAGGCTCCAGGGATGATCTGCCATCAGGCCCCAACAGTGTGAGGTCGTCTTGTGCAGGAGAGCAGGACCCCGTACGTCGCAGTGGAGCGCTGCCCTCCTTTAGGCCACCTGCTGCTGCTGCCACTGGGGCTGTGACCACATCAGTGCTCAGTCTAATCGACTTGGCTGGCTCTGAGAGTGCCAAGGTGTGTGGTTAGCGTTATTGCTGGCTATTACTTTTCAGCACCATTTTTATCACCCTGCCTAATCAGCATTTATACAGTATAGTGTATCCTGCCACCTACCAGAGGGGTGACTACATCAGTGCTCAGTCTAATCGACTTGGCTGGCTCAGAGAGTGCCAAGGTGATGATACCCTTTTTATCTACCCTCATCATGTTTGGAACTTGAAGTAGGTGTGTATGACTAAGATCACAAAAGGGAGGTTGAAGTCCCTGTGCGTGAAATAGATTTCACCTCCCACCAGAACTGTGACCACATGAGTGCTTAGTCTACTCGTGTTGGCTGGCTCAGAGAGCGCCAAGGTGATGATACCTTATTGATCTACCCCCATCATATTCGTAACTTGGACTTGAACTTGAACTAGGTATTTATGATTAGGGTGTCAAAAGGGAGGTTGGAGTCCCTGTGCGTGAAATATTTTTCACCTCCCACCAGAGCTATGACCACATGAGTGCTTATTCTAATTAACTTGGCTGGCTCAGAGAGTGCCAAGGTGATGATACCCTATTTATCCCCTCAACGTATACCCTCATCATATTCGTAACTTGGACTTGAACTTGAACTTGAACTAAGCTCAGAGAGTGCCATGATGCATGGTTAGCGTAATCGATAGGAACCAGTGTTTATAAAGTGCCGTTTGGCTCCTTCTGCCTCACGTGTCTCCTTGTCTAGAGGGCAGCGTATGAAAGGATCCTTCATCAACAAGTCACTGCTCACATTAAGCGCAACCCACTCTATACCCCCACCCCCACCCACCCCACCCCTCCAGCCCAACCCAGCCCAGCCCAGCCCAACATCATGTTCCTTCTGCCCCACATGACTCCTTGTCTAGAGGGCGGTGTATGAAGGATCCTTCATCAACAAGTCACTGCTTACATTAAACGCAACCCACTCTATCCCCCCCCCCCCCCCCCCGTCCTCCAGCCTCCTCCAGCCCCCTCCAGCCCAGCCCAGCCTAACCCAGCCTAACCCAACTCATGCTCCTTCTGCCTCACAGGTCTCCTTGTCTAAAGGACAGCGTATTGAAGGATCGTTCATCAACAAGTCATTGCTTACGTTGGGGACCGTGATCAACAAGTTGGCGCAGGGCCAAGCCACACACATCCCATTCAGGGACTCCAAACTCACCCGCTTACTTCAGGTGGGCAGGGGAGGGAAAGAGTGGGCGGTTTGTTTGTCAGTCAGTGACAGGGTGGGGGCAGGGGGTAGGGTGAGGGCAGGGGCAGGGGAGGGAAAGAGTGGGCGGTTCGCTAGTTAGTTAGTTTCAGTCAGTTACAGGGTGGGGAGTTGTTTGTTTGTTTGTTTGTTCGTTATAGTCAGTTACAGGGTGGGGAGTTGTTTGTTTGTCTGTTATAGTCCAGGGGGTAGCCAAATAGGCTTAAGTGACTCGCCAAACCTTGGAATTAGGAGGGGCTGGAAAGGAAAAGCACTGATGAAGTGAACCCTAAGCATTCCATTCAGGGACTCTAAACTCCTGTGCTTGCTTCAGGTGGGCAGAGGAGGGAGAATATGAGGGGGCAGGGGGGGGGAGGTGGGAGGGGACAAGACTGGGGGGGGGAGGACGGGGGCAGAGAACCCTGCCCCCCTTCCACCCATATCTCCTATCTTTGACCTCCCATCCCCACAATCCCTACCCTGCACCCAGAATTCACTGTCAAGCAAGGGTGCCCGCATCGTCCTCACGTGCAACATCACCCCTGCCCCCTTCCTCCCACCTCCAGCATCAATCCACCATCCGCAACTCCTACCCCCACCTTCCACCCCCTTCCACCCCTATCTCCTATTTATAACTCCCCCCCCACCCCCCCCCCCACCCCCACCCCCACCCCCACCCCCACCCCCACCCCCACCCCCTCCCTGTACACAGAACTCACTGTCAGGCAAGGGCGCTCGCATCGCCCTCACATGCAACATCACCCCCGCCTCTTACCTCCCTACCTTTCACCCCCATCTCCTACATTTAACCTCCCAGCTCCTACCTTCACCTCCCTACCTCCCACTCCCCCCCCCCCCCCCCCCCCCCCCCCTGACCCGCGTACAGAAAGTCGGAACTAATTGTCAGGCAAGGGTGCTCGCATCGCCCTCACAGGCAACATCGTCCCAGCCGCCTACCTCCCCACCTTCCACCCCCTTCTCCTACATTTAACCTCCCCCCCCCCACACCTACTTCCTCCACCTACCCCTCACTCCCATCCCCACCCCCCCCACCCCCTCCCTGCCCTTAGAATTCATCGTCAGACAAGGGCGCTCGCATCTCTCTCATATGCAACATCACCCCCGCCACTGTGCAAGGGGAAGAGACCTTCCAACTCGCTCAAGTTCGCCACCAACCTTCCACCCCTATCTCCTGCCTGTAATCCCCCACTTCCGTCCCCCCCCCCCCCCCCCCCCCCCCCCCCCCCCCTTTCCACCCATCTACACAAACCCAAAACCCAAAACCCATATATCCTACTTTCGACCTCCCAACCTCCCACCCCCTGCCCAATGTACAGAACTCACTGTCAGGCAAGGGCGCCTGCATCGCTTTCATGTGCAACACCACCCCTGCCACTGTGCAAGGGGAAGAGACCTTCCAACTCGCTCAAGTTCGCCACCAACCTTCCACCCCTATCTCCTGCCTGTAATCCCCCACTTCCACCCCCCCCCCCCCCCCCCCCCTTCCACCCATCTACACAAACCCTAAAACCTAAAACCATATATCCTACCTTTGACCTCCCAATCCCCCACCCCCTCCCTGTCCTTAGAATTCATTGTCAGGCAAGGGCGCCCGCATCGCTCTTATATGCAACATCACCCCCGCCACTGCGCAAGGGGAAGAGACCGCCAACACGCTCAAGTTCGCCACTCGTGCCAAGCTGGTCCGCATCTCCCTATCCAAGAACGAGACCATTGATGAAAAGGGGCTCTTACGCCGATATGCTGTGGAAATCCAGGAGCTGCGAATGCAACTTATCTTGTTGCAGTCCTCTATGACCTGTAAGTCACACAGGACACACAGCACACGACACGCACACCTCACACACACACAACAGCACACACCTCACGCACCACAACACTTGGGAAATCCAGGAGCTGCGAATGCAACTGATCTTGCTGCTATCGTCTATGACCTGTAAGTTACACAGGACACACAGCACACAACACCACACACACCACAGGATACTCACCACACACCACAACACACACACTACACACACAACACCACACTCACCACACACACACCACACATACACAGCACACAACACACAACACACACACAACAACACTGTGGAAATTCAGGAGCTGCGAATGCAACTGATCTTGCTCCAGTCGTCTATGACCTGTGAGTGGATTGTCTTTTTGTGGTGATACTGGTGGCGGTGGTGGTGGTGTGCATCGGAGGAGTGTCCGGTATTGAATTCCTGCTCTTACTATGATTGGTGTGAAAATCAAGGACCTGCGAATGCAACTGCTCTTGCTGCAGTCCTCTATGAGCTGCAAGTGGATTGTTTTTTTGTTTTCTCCTTTTTTGAATTTATTTTGGTTTGGGCTGCATGATTTTTCAATTGGTTTTGAATTTCTTTTTGGTTTTGGTTTGGGCTGTTGGTTATTTAATTTCCTGTGTGCTTTCTATGTATCTCTCACCCCACTTATACCCATGCAGCCCATGCCCCTTGCACACCACACACATACACATCACACAAAAACACATACACACACACGCACACATACACACACGCTCGCACACATACATACACACACGCACACATACCCCACACATACCTACATACACACACGCACGCACACATACACCACACATACACACACGCACACATACACACACGCTCGCACACATACATACACACACGCACACATACCCCACACATACCTACATACACACACGCACGCACACATACACCACACATACACACACGCACACATGCACCACAAATGCATACACCCACACCCACAAACACCACACACCACACACACACCACCACCCCAACCCCGTACAGCAGCAGCTATGGACATTGGGTCTGACCAGCGAGGACTAACCAGAATGAGTAAAGCACAAGGCTACAGTTCTTTACCACACACACACACACACACACACCGCCCGATCCCACCAAACACAAACCCACCCCCACCACACACACACACACCGCCCGACCCCACCAAACACAAACCCACCCCCACCACACACACACACCGCCCACCCCCACCAAACCCACCACCACCACCACACACACGCACACATCGCCCGACCCCCCCCCCCCCCCCCCCCTCCCACACACACACAATCGCCCGACCCCCCCCACACACACCACCACACCACCCACCACCCACCCCCACACACACACCGCCCGACCCCACCAAACACAAACCCACCCCCACCACACACACACACACACACCCGCCCGACCCCACCAAACACAAACCCCCACCCCCACCACACACACACATCACACACCGCCCGACCCCACCAAACACAAACCCACCCCCACCACACACCACACACACACCGCCACCACCCCACCAAACACAAACCCCACCCCCACCACTACACACACACATCGCCTGACCCCACCAAACACTAAGGCACCCCTACCACACCACAACACACACACATATCCCCCCCCACCCACCCACCCACCCACACACCCACACCCCACCCACGACCACCACCCAAACCCTTACAGCACCAGCCATTGACAGTGAGTCTGACCTAGAGGGACTGACCAGCGTCAGTGAAGCAGGGGGCTACAGTGGGAGTGAGCTTCCACCACACACAGTCACACACACCGCCCAATCCCCCCCCCCCACCCACCCACCCACCCACCCACCACCACCACCACCAACCCCTTACAGCACCAGCCATGGACAGTGAGTCTGACCTAGAGGGACTGACCAGCGTGAGTGAAGCAGGGGGCTACAGTGGGAGTTAGCTTCCACCACACACAGTCACACACACCGCCCGCCCCCCCCCCCCCCCACACACACACACCCCACCCACCCACCCCACCACCACCACCAACCCCTTCCAGCACCAGCCATGGACAGTGAGTCTGACCTAGAGGGACTGACCAGCGTGAGTGAAGCAGGGGGCTACAGTGGGAGTGAGCTTCCACCACACACAGTCACACACACCGCCCGATCCCCCCCCAACCCCACCCCACCCACCCACCCCACCACCACCACCAACCCCTTCCAGCACCAGCCATGGACAGTGAGTCTGACCTAGAGGGACTGACCAGCGTGAGTGAAGCAGGGGGCTACAGTGGGAGTTAGCTTCCACCACACACAGTCACACACACCGCCCGCCCCCCCCCCCCCACACACACACCCACCCCACCCACCCACCCCACCACCACCACCAACCCCTTCCAGCACCAGCCATGGACAGTGAGTCTGACCTAGAGGGACTGACCAGCGTGAGTGAAGCAGGGGGCTACAGTGGGAGTTAGCTTCCACCAAACACAGTCACACACACCGCCCGACCCCCCCCCCCCACCCCACCCCACCCCACTCACCCACCCCACCACCACCACCAACCCCTTCCAGCACCAGCCATGGACAGTGAGTCTGACCTAGAGGGACTGACCAGCGTGAGTGAAGCAGGAGGCTTCAGTGGAAGTTAGCTTCCACCACACACAGTCACACACACCGCCCGACCCCCCCCCCCACCCCACCCACCCACCCCACCACCACCACCACCAACCCCTTACAGCACCAGCCATGGACAGTGAGTCTGACCTAGAGGGACTGACCAGCGTGAGTGAAGCAGGGGGCTACAGTGGGAGTTAGCTTCCACCACACACAGTCACACACACCGCCCGACCCCCCCCCCACCCCACCCCACCCACCCACCCCACCACCACCACCAACCCCTTCCAGCACCAGCCATGGACAGTGAGTCTGACCTAGAGGGACTGACCAGCGTGAGTGAAGCAGGAGGCTTCAGTGGAAGTTAGCTTCCACCACACACAGTCACACACACCGCCCGACCCCACCCACCCACCCCACCACCACCACCACCAACCCCTTACAGCACCAGCCATGGACAGTGAGTCTGACCTAGAGGGACTGACCAGCGTGAGTGAAGCAGGAGGCTTCAGTGGGAGTTAGCTTCCACCACACACAGTCACACACACCGCCCGACCCCCCCCCCACCCCACCCCACCCACCCACCCCACCACCACCACCAACCCCTTACAGCACCAGCCATGGACAGTGAGTCTGACCTAGAGGGACTGACCAGCGTGAGTGAAGCAGGAGGCTTCAGTGGAAGTTAGCTTCCACCACACACAGTCACACACACCGCCCGACCCCCCCACCCACCCACCCACCCACCCCACCACCACCACCACCAACCCCTTACAGCACCAGCCATGGACAGTGAGTCTGACCTAGAGGGACTGACCAGCGTGAGTGAAGCAGGGGGCTACAGTGGGAGTGAGGTAGGAGCAGCTATCCCAGGCTCTGAGCTTGAGTCTCTGCGCAGACGTCTTGACGCTGAGAGGCAAGCCCACATCCGATGCAAGCAGGAGAAGGCGCTGCTGGAGGTGGGATTGGGGTTGGGGGTTGGGAATATCTGGGCTAGAGGTGGGGTTGGGAGCAAGGGGGATATCTGGGTGACTAAATAATAATAATGATAATAATAGTAATAATAATAGTAATAATAATAGTAATAATAATAATAGTAATAATAATGGGCTGTAATGGGTGATACTTATAATACTGATGATAATCATAATTTGATGCAAGGAGGAGAAGGCACTGCTGGAGGTGGGATTGGGAGCAAGGGAGCAAGGGGTTCAACCCATGGAAATATCTGTGAAACAAGTCCTATGCAGCGTAGCAAGCCACGTGGACAATTGGCGGAGTGTGTTGGCAACGTAACGAGAGGTGGCAACGATGGATCTGACCGAAGCGATAATAACTAACAATGGGTGCTGATGATGGGGGCTAATAATGGGGGCTAATAACCAAACCCTAATAATGGGGGCTAATAATCTAAACCCTAATAATGCGTGGTCATAATGGGTGCTCATAATGGGTGCTAATAATGGGTGCTAATATTGCGTGCTAATAATGGGTGCTAATAATGGGTGCTAACAATGGGTGCTAATAATGCATATTGTTGCAGGCGGAGAAGGCGCTGTTTGAGGTGGGATTGAGAGTAAGGGAATATCTGTCTATTCTAACACACACCACCACACATTCACACCACACACACCACCGCACTCCCACCCCCACCCCCCCCCTTCCCACAGGTGCGTATGATAGGCTTGGTGCATCAGCTGACGGACAAGAGGGTTACCAAGAGGGAGAGCACGGAAGATATGAATGGATATCATGCTCCTTGGAAGGATCTCAGACTAGAGGTACGCCATCAACTGTCCCCCCCCCCCCCCCCCCCCCCCCTCCCCCCCCCAACACTGCCCCCCCTCCGCCCCACACCACCTCACCCACCCACCCACCCACCTCTGCCCCACACACCCACACCGGCTCACCCTCTCACTTAACCCCCCTCAAACTAGAGGTACGCCATCAACTGTCCAGTTAGAAATAAATAGTATGCCTTATTACGCGGCGTGAGGTTGAGGGGGCCAGCCGTTTGCTTGCAGTGGGGCCATTGGCCAAATATCATTGCAAGGCATCGTATTAGGCATGCTGTGCCCAGAGTCTGCTAAGCAACAAGGGAGCGCGTGATTCACTGAACTCAGAACTCTGAATTCACTGAACCGTTTGCTTGCACTGGGACCAGCAGCCTCTCTGCTTGTCCACTCTCAAGTTGTTTTGCGGGGGCAAGGGGGGGGAGTGGGGGGCATGATGTTCATAAGTCCCCCTTGGCTCCGTAAAGCTGATGGCACATGCGGAGTCCAATAGAGCACCAGGAAATATGTAGTCATAATCAAAACTGTCATCATCATCCTCATCAGTTCCCCACCCCTCGTCCTCTTTTTGTCCAACTCTCGTTAACGCGGAAGACATGAATTGACATCAATTGCCATTACTGTTTTTGGCAGAGCCCCCCCTCCTGAGGGGCGGGAGCTCCCAGGGTTCTCCCATTGTCCGTTTGGCTGTCTGACTGAAAAATGAAGCCTGACACGTCAGTCAACTGTCTCATAACTAATTGGCTTCGGTCAGCTCCATTTCTGTTGCCACCTTTCATTCCGTTGCCAACACACTCGCTTGCGATGCTGCACAGGACTTGTTAGGTATGATAACAATGAATTCTTATTAAAACCAATCAGGACACACACGCTGCACAGGAATAATGGACTTGTTAGATATAGTGACAATTGATTATTATTAATTCTGATTTTCGATTAATCATTTATTAATCATTAATAATCAATTAATTGAAAGTAACATATTACGTATCTATTCATAATTAATAAATGATTAATTAATATACCGCTATGTACTGGTCTATAACTTTTTTTTAAATGAACGCATCGCCATTCCATTATAAACCCTTACATGCAACATGCCTCATTTCATCTCTCAACCTTATCTCAACTATATCTTTCATCTGCATCTCTCATCTCTCACTAGGTCGACACCCCATGAGGAGCAGGGAGGCCGTCAGACTGTTGAGGGCGTCCTCCTCCATCTAAGAAACCCCTTTTACACCTGCCGTGTGTCATCTCTCATCTATCACCAGGTCGACACCCTAGGGGGGGCAGGCAAAGGCGCAAGAGTGTTGAAGACGTCCTAATCCATCTTCTAAGCCCCCAAGATTCCTGCCTCGTTTCATCTCTCAACTATTTCTCATCTATATTTGTATCTCTCATCTATATCTCTCATCTATATCTTTCATCCATATCTCTCATCTACATCTCTCATCTCCCACCAGGTCGACACCCTAGGGGGGGCAGGCAAAGGCGCAAGAGTGTTGAAGACGTCCTCATCCATCTTCGAGGCCCCCAAGATTCCTGCCTCGTTTCATCTCTCAACTATTTCTCATCTGTATTATATCTCTCATCTATATCTCTCATCTATATCTCTCATCTCCCACCAGGTCGACACCCTAGGGGGGGCAGGCAAAGGCGCAAGAGTGTTGAAGACGTCCTCATCCATCTTCGAAGCCCCCAAGATTCCTGCCTCGTTTCATCTCTCAACTATTTCTCATCTGTATTTGTATCTCTCATCTATATCTCTCATCTCCCACCAGGTCGACACCCTAGGGGGGGCAGGGAAGCCCGCAAGAGTTTCAGAGACGTCCTCATCCATCTTCGAAACCCCACAGCCCTCCCCCAGCTCATGGCTAGACATGGATCAGCCAGCTAGGCGGGATGAGGGGGGCGCACCGATCAGCCCACACCTGTTCCCCGTCCCGGAGACCTCGGAGCTTCTCACAGGTGCGTGGGGTGGTGCATATGCTGGTGGACAGGTGACATATACTAACACGCGCAACCACACACACACACACACACCACCAACCCACATCTGTTTCCCGTCCCTGAGACCTCGGAGCTTCTCACAGGTGTGTAAGATAGGGTTGGTGCATCAGCTGGTGAACAGGTGATATACTAACACATGTTGCCACATACTGTTTTTCTTTCTTTTTTACATCCATGAATTGTGTTCTCACATCAGCCATGCATGATTTGTTGATATTTATTGTGTTATTTATTGTGTTCTCGCATCAGCCATGATTTGTTGTTATTTATTGCATTTATTTGTCTGTTTATTGACATCCACGAATTGTGTTCTCACGTTAGCCAGGCAAGATGTCTGCTATTTATTGCGTCTATTTGTTTGTTTATTTGACATCCACGAATTGTGTTATCACACTAGGCATGCACGATTTTTCGCAATTTCTTGTATTACCGTTTAAATGTGCGTAGAGTTTAAAATTAAACCCTTTAAATCCGTTTAAAAGAATTCTCGCATTTATTATTTGTTGGGGGAGCCCCCTCTTAAAGAGGGCGGGAGCCCTCATGGTTACCCATTTGTTTGTCCGACCAATGGACCGACCGTTTGACTAAGACGAAGCCTGACACATCAGCCAACGGTCTCGCAACTACCTCGCTTCCATTGCCACCTGTCACTCCGTCGCGAACACTCTCCGCCATTTTTTAGCTTAGCATGCGACGCTGCATAGAACTTGTCCAGTATATTTCTGATAGAGTGGTATTTAGCATCCATGAATTTGAATCATTAAAGAGTTGACTCCTTATTTTCCTTGAAGAGCTCAACATTTTAATTGTACAATTTAATTTTCGTACTTGACAACCCTACTTTAGAGTAGGGAACGGCAATATGATCTCATATGATGCCGGCAGTCTGACCAGGCTGAAGTTCCCATTCATATACAACATCATATCATGCAATTGTATTATTTATTGCCAATTTTCTGCGAATTCCTGATGATTTGTTTTTGGACAGCACCTCCAGTTGTCTCATCTCTAGGTTTAGCTGCAACAGTACCCTCCAGCCCCAAACCAAACCTGCCAGACCAACCTTACCAGCAACCCCACATCCACACCCATTCCACCAGCAATCCCGCATGCCACACCCACACCAGCAACCCCACACCCACACCCACACCAGCAACCCCACCGGCAATCCCACACCCGCACCAGCAACCCCACACCCTTACACTCGGCATGCACAACAACACAGGGAACGCTCCTGGAGGGTGTGTGGCTGCGGCTGACAGCCATGCCTCGGGCGGTGATGAGGGCAACCTCCCCATGGGAACGCAGGCAGGTGGAGACGGGCTGGACAACTATGGCATGCACAGCAACAGGGGCCGACACCAGGGGATGTCAGGGCCAGGCAGCTGCATTGTTGAGGACACAGACCTCAAGGATTTGGAGATACAGGTAAGCAAGGTACTTTCAAGCGCGCGCTGGAAAATTTCACTGTCTTTTTGAGCCCCACTGCGCGTTTCACGCAGTTTTTTGTAACCCCCTGTGGGCGCAGCAAGCAATTTTTGCGCTTTTTACACTACAAAGCGCAGTTTTGTTTTTTTCAAGTGCGCTAAAGCGCTGGCCAATTTGGTCAATGGAAGGACCCTGCAGGTAGGGGCACATCAACACGGGGGATGCCCCTGGATTGTAACACACAAACTCTCTGGCGGGTGAGGAGGGTCTGTACAAGACAGAGAGTTGTCTCTGGTACAAGAGCTACAACAGGATTTTTGTTTTGTTTTTTAGGTGTGAAATGTATTTCACCCCAGGAGGTGGGTCTCCCTACCCAAGCCAGCGTCACCAAGGATTCTTTAGGTCCCCACTCTTTTGCCATCCTCGACTTTTGTAGGAGTGGCAGCAAGTGGTCCTGGTGTTGTGGACATGGTGTTGCCACTCCTACAAAAGTCAAGGATGGCAAAATAGTGGAAATGGTATGTCAGGGCCAGTCAGCTGCATTATGGAGAATAGAGTATTACAGAGCGTGCGCGTCAGCGCGATTTTGCGCGCGCTTTTTGAGCCCCTCTGCGCGTTTCGCGCAGTTTTTAACCCCCCTGTAGGCGCAGCGAGCAGTATTTGCGCTTTTTGCACTAGAAATCGTTGACCAATTTGACTTTTGTGCGCTTTAAAGCAATTCAGGGGATGAACTGGACAAACGTTTCGTACTTTGTTGAGAATTGTCGAGAATTCCAGGCCAAATTGTCCAGAATTCTCGGATTTCCAGGCCAAAATTCCTGAAGTACGAAGTACGAGTCTCGCGGAAACGGTTTGTCCAGTTAATCCCCTGTATTGCAATAAGTGCTGACCAATTTGACAAAATGCAGTACCCTGAGTGGAGAACATTGACCTGAAGGACTTGGGGATCCAAATGAGTTGGTGCATGGTGGGGTTGACCCCAGTGCAAGCAAACAGTCTGGCCTTGTCAACCTCACGCCTCCTAATAAGGCGTACTATGTATTTACAGGTGCTTGGTGAGATGATGATGCGCGGATGAGTATTGTGGGGGCCCCTGGATTGTCGCACATACACACACATACGTAATGATAATGCCAGGTGGGGCGTGCTATTAAGGGAACCCGCCGTACGCGGGTAGAGAGCGGTCTTCTACCTCAACTGGACAAGCTACCATCGCGGTTGACAACGACCTGCAACGCAACGAGCGTGAGGTTCCCCATGATCAGATTGTGTCGGTTGGCCGAGCGTGAGATTCCCCATGATCAGATTGTGCCGGTTGAGCTTGTGAACATAATTTACAACACGGCTATATATTGCAATTGAAAACAAGCTTATATGTTTGACCTGTATATATCACAGGTGTTATTGGCCGAGCGTGAGGTTCTCCAAGATCAGATCGTGTCGGTTGAACTTGTGGATATAATTGACAACCACCCTATACCATACTTGACAATACCTTAATATTGTAATGGACAACCACCCTATACCATACTTGACAATACCTTTTTATTGTAATGGACAACCACCCTATACCATACTTGACAATACCTTTATATTGTAATGGACAACAATCCTGTGTTTTTCGTTTATATGCGGCAGGTGTTGTTGGCCGAGCGTGAGGTTCTCCAAGATCAGATCGTGTCGGTTGAACTTGTGAACGAGCGGTTGGAGAGTGAGGGCATGCAATGGCAGATGCAAGCGCAGGAGTACAGTGTGGAAAGGGAAAAGGTGGGATCGTCTATTTTATCTTCATCTTGTATCCCTGCATCAGGGGGGGGGGGGGGGGGGACACACATGCACACACAAGGATGCAGGCGCAGGAGTGCATTGTGGAAAGGGAAAAGGTGGGATCCTCTATCTTATCTTCATCTTGTATCCCTGCATCAGGGGGGGAGGGAAACCGACATACATGCACACACAAGGCTGCAGGCGCAAGAGTATAGTGTTAAAAGGGAAGGAAGGAAAAGGGAGATCCTTTGTTTGATTGGAC
This sequence comes from Chlamydomonas sp. ICE-L, assembly GCA_013435795.1. NCBI lineage: Eukaryota > Viridiplantae > Chlorophyta > Chlorophyceae > Chlamydomonadales > Chlamydomonadaceae > Chlamydomonas > Chlamydomonas sp. ICE-L. Next base: position 152,549,944 of record JACBWV010000610.1, on the reverse strand, counting down.
TATTTCATTTTGTATTTCCCTTTTTTTCAGCCCACTCTGGGCTGCTCGCTGACTTCCAATTCAAAGTCTCCTTGTGCGATACCCACAAAAGGCAGGGAGCATACCAAGCTGATTAGACAGTCCATAGACTTGTCCAGATCACCGTTCTTTCAACTGCGACGCGTCGCCATTCCGTCGCTGCACAGCCACGCATGGGTACGGCCAGTCACCTAGTTGGAAAAACTCCCCAACCCCCCCCGGGCTCCGCGCTCCGGGGGCAGAGTGTGGCACTGGGATCTAGAAATAGCCTGATATAGCCTAAACATTGCCTGGAACAGCCTGAAACATCCTGATATAGCATGGAATCGCCTGAGCTTGCCTGAAATTGCCTGAATTAGCCCGAAAAGCCTAATCAATGCCTGAATAACCCGAAAGAGCCTAAAAGAGCCTTTGCAATGCCCAAAATAGCCTGAAAGTGCCTTAACAATGCCTGAGATAGCCCGGAATTCATTCACTCACTCATCCACTCATTCATCCAATGCGCAGACGCTGCGTATCCTACATGAGTTGGAGAGCGATATGTCAGAGCTGAGGCGACTAAAGAATCAAAGCCAGGTAAGCATCCCATATTTGTCTGGTGTGTGCATGTTTTGAGCTGTTCTGCGGTGTATATAAGTCAAATTTGGTAAAAACATTCCCCCTCTCTATCTCTCTCACGCTCTCCCTTTCTCTGGTAAACAGTGTTACACAATTATATTGTAGTCCAGTGGATGCTGTAGCACAGTGAACGGAAAAAAACAAAGTCAAATTCAGGAATAAGTAATCTAGTCAACCCTATGATAGAGAAAGTACAGTAGGCCATCTAACTAAGATTTAGTGGGTGGGGTCCCTCAAAAATCCAATCCAAGTCAAATTGAAATTAACTTTAAAAGGCTCAGTTCCTGCCCAGCAAAAGGAAGAACTAATTATATTAGCATTAAAAACCAGGTATCAAAGTAAATATAAGCCAAAACAAGTTCACAGATGTGCCTCATGGTGAAGAGCTGGACAGCACAGCCCCTACTTGCTCGAAACCCACAGTGCGCCTCGTGTTTAGTTGCTCTTGAGGCTGGCTATTAGCACATTTGTGTAGACCTTGCTAGATACCGACACAGGCTGATTCTCTCTCGTAATTGTCTGGCATCAGTCTGTCTTTTTGGCAGAGCCCCCTCTTCAAGGGGGCGGGAGCCCCCAGGGTTTCCCGTTTGTCCGACCGGAAAAAAAATCTTGCCCGCCCGACACGTCAGCCAACGGTCGCGTAACTAACTGGCTTCGGTCAGCTCCATCGTTGCCACCTTTCGTTCCGTTGCCAACACACTCCGCCAATTTTCCGCGTCGCTTGCGACGCTGCACAGGACTTGTTCTCTCTCTCTCCCTCTCTCTCCCCCTCCCTCCCTCTGGTAAACGATGTTACACAATTTAATTGGCATCCTCCCTCCCTCTCTTCCTCTCTCTCTCTCTCTCTCCTCTCTCTCTCTCTCTCTCTCTCTCTCTCTCTCTCTCTCTCTCTCCTCTCTCTCTCTCTCTCTCTCTCTCTCTCTCCCTCTCTCTCTCTCTCTCTCTCTCTCTCTCTCTGGTTAACAGTGTTACACAATTTAATTGCGGTCCAGCCACACAGTAATAAAGAAACACCAAAAATGTCATTAGGAATAAGTCATCTAGCCAACCCTCTTGTTGAGAAAGTACAGTAAGCCAATTAAATAAGATCTAGTGAAGGGGTGTATGTGTGTGTGTGGGGGGGGGGGGGGGGGGGGGGGCGTCCCTCCGTAACACAAAACTCATTCCTTATCAAAAGATTGAAACAAAATCCGAAGGCACAGTTCTAGCCCAGAAAGAATCTAAATAATCTAAATATCTAACCGTACAAAAAACAATCTAGGCAAATTAAGCCAGAAGGTGCTAGTTTCTATAATTGTCGTTCTATGTGTCTATGTCTAAGGCGTCTCTGATGTCTGCCCTCCAGCTTGTCCTGTCTAGAGCCAGTAGATACCAATTTGGAGACATGTTGGTGGCTTGGAGATCATCTCTAAGGGTGTGAATGATGGTCTGTCCTCCTTGCCTCGGTTGACCCTCAGCAAGGGGTGTGTGCGTGGCGAAGAGCATTCGCTTCATGATGCGAGCTTCGGGTCGCCTGGCTATGTGTCCTAGGAACCTCAGTCTATTTTCTCTCATGATGCTGGGAGTATTCCTGTGGTTGCATCTTTGTCTAATGTCCTCATTTCTAACTCTGTCTGCTCTGCTAATGTTCAACGACATGCGTAGACACTCATGGAGTGCCACGTCGAGTCGTTGAATCAGGGGTTCTGAGAGAGCCCATGTCTCGCTCCCGTACAGGAGGGTGGATGATATGATAGCTTTGAACACCAGATTCTTGATTTTCCTGGTTATGCTGTGGTTTTTCCATAGCCTAGCCAGAGAAGCGCAAGCCTCCCTTGTCCTAGCGATCCTGCGTTTGACCTCCTCTTGTAGGTCTCCATCTGGTGTGAACAGATTACCTAGGTACATGAATGAGGCAACAAAATCGATGCTGCCCCCATTCAGTGCTATGGGAGTGGGAGTGGGGAGAGGGGGAGCTAGACAGAGGGTGGAAGTGCTTAGCCTTAGTCTTCTTGTAGTTGATGGACATACCCCAAGTTCCTGGGGTGGTCTCAAGACTCTTTAAGAGGGAGGTGAGGCTATCTTTGGAGTAGGACAAGAGGACTAGGTCATCAGCATACAGGAGGAAGGTGATGTAATGGGTCGTAGCTTGGGGGTGGGATCCAGGGTTGGCTGGAGTGCTGAGCAGTCCATTCATGTCTGAGGCTATTGGGAATCCAAGCTGGACATCCTCTAGTGAGAAACTACTTCGAACCAGGTGATCCATGAACAGGTTGAAGAGGAGGGGGGAGAGGGCGCATCCTTGCCTCACTCCTGTTTTCATCTCAAGCTTTCTGGATCTGTAACCCTGGGCAAGGACCTCTCCTGAGCATCCATTGTACATCTCTTTAATTAAGCTAACTTGGTGGGGATCTACCCCTCTGGCAGCCATCAGTGTCCACATTGCCTCCCTGTTGACGCTGTCGAAAGCCTTGCAGTAGTCCATAAAAGCTGCAAAGAGCGGGGCCCGCCCTGCCTTGGATAGTTCACACATGCGCCTCATGGTGAAGAGCTGGTCAGCGCAGCCCCTACTTGCTCGAAACCCACATTGCGCCTCATGCAAAGTTGGCTCGATGGTGGGCTTGAGTCTGTCGATTAGCACATTCGTGTAGACCTTGCTACATACCGACAGCAAGCTGATACCTCTGCAGTTGTCTGGTAGTAGCTTGTCTTCCTTCCCCTTGTAAATATACGTCTGAGCGGCTTCCTTCCATGACTGGGAGCAGCGTGATGCCCATGTCACTGATATGACCCTGTGTAGCCGTGAGGCAACTGCGTGGCCACCCAGCTTCAGCATCTGCGCAGTGACTGCACAGTTTCCTGGTGCTGTGTTCTTCAGCTTTTGAATAGCCTTCATCACCTGCTCTATTGTCGGTGCGCTGGCGCCTGAGGGGGGGGGGGGGGGGGGGGGGGGGGGGATAGCTCCTGGTGCAGAGGGCTGGGGCTCTCTCTCTCTCTCTCTCTCTCTCTCTCTCTCTCTCTCTCTTCCTCTCTCTCTCTCTCTCACTCACTCACTCACTCTCACTCACTCTCACTTACTTACTAACTCACTCACTCCTTTTCCCCTTTCCAAACCAATACAGGCTGAGCTGAACGCCCTCCGACTGGAGACCCTCACATTAGGCAAGGCGGATACAGGGCAGGGAGCATCCCTCCAACGCAGAATCCCCTCATCCTCAGGGGCCTCCTCGTGACTCAACCTCTCCCCCCAGTGTCGCCCAGGGTTACCCCCGGGGTTACCCGTCTGCGTCTGTTCGGCGACCGCCCCGAGCCCCCCCGAGACGAAGCCTGACACGTCAGCCAACGGTCTCGTAACTCACTCGCTTCCGTTGCCACCTGTCGCTCCGTCGCGAACACTCTCCGCCAATTGTTAGCGTTGCATGCGACGCTGCATTAAACTTGGTATGCAGGGCGCCAGCTCTGATGGGTGGAAGGTAACCCCAAGCCAGCACAGCAACATTGGCACACATCAGCTGTTCCAACACATAGGGTACCAAACCATCCTTCAGCAAGCAGTTCACAGCAAACTTGCTGTACTGGCTATCGTGACGCAAGCTCTCTCCCTCCATCTCAGCTAAGGAGCTCCTTTTACATACAACTCGATATACATACATACATATCGACTGTACTTGAACAGGATCTGTTCTTCAGTTGGTACACTCTTCTGTTTAAATTAAAAACATTAGCACATGAAGCTGAAAAGGGAGATTTCATCACAATGTGGGCTACTCTGGTGCTACAAAAGCAAAAAAGCAAAGACAAGATAACTAACACTTTGGATCCCCATTATTGCATGCTTCTATGAGTGTTTTAAAGTACCTTGCTCTGTAGCACAGAAAATAGGCCTATCATGTGTCGGTAGCCTATCATGTGTCGGTAGGCCAAAAACTCGTAACCATCAAAGATTACAACTTCCTCCCACTACCTTAAGGTGGAAACTGGTAGATAAAAACGACCCATTGTCCCTTGGAAGGATTGAGTGTGCTATCTATGTGATTCTGGAAATGTTCAAGACGAACACCATGTGGTCTTTGAATGTACTGACGAAGCCTTGCTGGATTTGAGAAGAAATCATCAGCTCTGATCTACATACAACCTGTTATCACCTGAGCCTTCTAGTGGCTGGTTAGTGCCTAGGGATGTGGACAGTGGCAGCTCTCTGGACCCCCCAGGGTCCCGGGGCCGAAGTTCCCCCGTGTCTATCTCCGCTGTTCCTCCGTCTGTCCAGGCGTTTGAACGATCCCGGGCACCTCCGCACCTAAACATTGGGCTCATAGTTGGAGTGCACATGACGAGTTAGTGGCGGTTTAGTGCCGAGGGATGTGTAGAGTGACAGCTTGGGCGGCTCAGGAAGAGGGTGACCGGCAGTAATGATGACGCCTCGTGGGGCGTGGGATTAAGAGAGCCCCGTCTTCTGGCGGTAGGGAACGGGCTGCTACTTTACCTGGACAAAGCTACCGTGGCGGTTGACAGCAACCACGAACACTTCAGCGCACCCGTGGGGATTCAAACCAGGCACCTACGTCATTCAAGGAGCTCTGCCATTGAGCCATTCGTTGAACGGGGATGTTAGTGCCTAAAAAAGGTTATGATAACGCCTGGTGGGGCGTGGTGTGAAGGGAGCCCGTTGTGGGCGGTAGGGAGCGGTCTTCTACTTTAACTGGGCAAGCTACCATCGCAGTTGACAAAGACCTGCAACGCCAAGAGCGACCAAAGGGGGGGGGGGGGGGGTCGAACCCCCGACTCTTCATCCTCAGAGTGATTTGGTCTACCACTAGACCAATGTATATCACTGAAAGGGGCTATGTTAGTGCCTAGGGATGTGAACACTTGCAGCTTGGGCAACTCAGAAAGAGGGTGATTGGCAGTTTGAAACACTAGTGATAGCTTTGTTAGAGGTGCTTGGCAGTAAGGGGCATTAGTTACAGGGTTAGTGCCTAGGGATGTGAAGAGTGGTAGCTTGGGCGGCTCAGAAAGAGGGTGATTGGCAGAATGAACCCCCAGTGGCAGAGGTTAGAGGTGATTGGCAGTAAGGGGCTTAAGTAGCAGTGCCTAGGGATGTCAACAGTTGCAGCTTGGGAGGCTCAGCTTCGTTATTATTATTATCAGTATTATTATCAGTATTATCAGTATTATTATTATTATTATTATAGTAAGATAGGGTAGGTCAACCCAACCTAATCTTTTAACTAAAATGATTAGAAATAAAACGAACAGAGCCCGTATGAGTAAATATGGTCAAACGCTAAGTTTTTGTATACCTTATTTGATAGAGTGTTTAGTAGGGTTTAATGAGGTGATTGGCAGTGAAGGGCATTAGTAACAGCTATGCTGGATGCGATTAGCAGTATAAGATATGAAGAACTTTTGGCAGCAGCTCTATTGGAGGTGATTGGCAGTACCGAGCATGAGTAACAGCTATGCTGGAGGTGATTGGTGGTAAGGGGCATTAGTAACAGCTATGCTGGAGGTGATTGGCAGTATAGGATATGAACCACTTTTAGCAGCAGCTCTATTGGAGGTGTTTGGTAGCTCATGGCGGTTACTTATCATGTATTTACAGTCGCTGATTGAGTTTTTTTTGCATGTCCTGCGCTCGTGGCATCAGCCATGATCCAGACTATTATTTCCCCAGCTGAGAACATATTGATTATTTGATACCCAGCATCAATCAGACGGGTCTGCAGTTCGAGCCCTAGCCAGGTTCACAAATTGCAGGCTTGCCGCCTCGGAAGATGTAGAGACCTCCGTGCTGTCACGCGAAAGTCCAAGCTCAGGCGCAGTTGCGGTCTGTGAAACCAAATTAACCCATCGTAGTAGCCATTATCCAGTATGTGCATGCAAACACAAGGGCTCACGTCCTGTTGCAGCTCGTCATTTTTATTATTTGATTCTGCTTCATTATTTGATGTGCAATGGAGCCGGAATAACTGTCCTGCATTTCTTTGCAGATTCTCCATCTAGTCGGGCATAGCACATGGGGGGGGGGGGGGGGGGGGGGGGGGCTTGTTATTAGAAGACCGTGAGCAGCCATTTTGGTTGGCTGAAAACCCATGTAACAATCCAACCTTGTTACATTTATTCAGCGAATCATCATCAGGCAAAACACCATCACTACACTTGTATGCTAGTACTAAGAGCTGCTGTTTATACAGCAACATTGTTTATTCATATCAGCGATCGCCACTGGTAGTGGGAAAAAAGGATTTGCAATAAATCGTGGCACAAGTCTGGTATGATCATCCAGTGCCAGCCTGGAAGGATTTGCAAGCAATCAGGGCACAAGTCTGGTATGATCATCCAGTGCCAGCCTGGATGGATTTGCAAGCAATCAGGGCACAAGTCTGGTATGATCATCCAGTGCCAGCCTGGAAGGAAGCCATTATTTGGAAAACTACGAAAACGAAAATGATTCTAGGCGACTATCTGCTTAGCATGCTACTTGGTTTCCGTGGGTATCTCACGGGAGGTCTTGGAAATGGAAGAGCAGCCCATAATTGGCTGACAAGGCATGTAACAATCAAATCCAGTCCTAGCCAATCCAATACTAGTAGGCGACAAGTACCTTCACCCCCCCTCGCCCATCCAAGGTCACGCACCCAAACATAGCGGGTCAAATTCATCGCTTTTCTTTTCAGCCACGAGCAGCAGCTTCTAGGCAGCTCCCCTGGGTAGCAACCAAGTCAAAGCTAAAGCAACACAGTAAATCTGGAAGCTGACATTATCATCTTTCCAGCACTGTCGAAATGTTGGGGGATCAGCCCTGTGGCTGTCTCAGGGAGCTACTTAGAAGCTGCTACTCACATCCAAAAAGAAAAGCTGTGGTCGATTATGCGAACAACTGCAAATACATATTCCTTAAAAGCTTGAGTCGTGTAACCAAGCTCATGCCAAATTCAAATACATGCGCATGCCACCATACTGTTAGCGGATGGCTGGGTGCTTGTTTGGTGGGCCAGGTAGGTGGGTGGGTGGATGATTCCAATCATCCATTATTGTTTTTCCTTTTTTGAGGGGGAGGGGACTTCTTCCTTGGTGTTTTGGGGAGCAGTCAAGTCAGGAAGGATGGGAGGTGGGGCATATTGGAGCGCGGAAGGGGACCCATCCACAGGCGGTGGGCCATATTCAACAGGGGGAGGGGACTCATACACAGGCGGGGGGTCGTATTCCAATGGGGGAGGGAATTCCTCAAGGCTGTTGCCAACGGGGGCCCACCAGGTCGCTGGATCAGGGTACCACTCGGTGTTGCTGTTGCAGTTGGGCGCCGTGCAGCAGTAGTTACACTCATGCCGCCTGCTACCCTCCTTGGGGTCTGCAACACAGTCTTCGTTCTCGCGCGTGAAGTTGTACCAATTGTTTAAGCACCACTCTTCTGGGTTAAGTTCGGTGCGCTCGACTACTGGGTATGAGGCGCAGCCCATGCGAATGACGAACAAGCGGCGGAACGTGACAAAGCAGATTGAACCGGCGGGGCAGACCTGGCTGCGAAGATTGTGCAGGCAGTCAAGGGTGTTCAAACACACTGCGCATGTGATGGGCGGGGTTGGTGGTGGTGGGGAGGGTGGGGGTGATGGGGGGGGTGGGGAGGGGGGTGGGGGAGAGGGAGGAGGTGGAGGTGGGGGAGAAGGGCTGGGGGGGGAGGGTGGTGGGGGAGGAGGGGAAGGCGAGGGTGGTGGAGGTGAAGGTGGTGGTGGTGAGGGTGGTGGAGGTGAAGGTGGGGGTGGTGGGGGAGGAGGCGAAGGCGAGGGTGGTGGAGGTGAAGGTGGTGGTGGTGAGGGCGGTGGAGGGGAAGGTGGTGGTGGTGAGGGTGGTGGAGGTGAAGGTGGTGGTGGTGAGGGCGGTGGAGGTGAAGGAGAAGGTGGTGAGGGTGAGGGTGGTGGGGGGGAAGGAGAAGGAGGCAGCGGGGGGGGAGGGGGCGGCAGCCACCAGGTGTCTTCATTAGGGGCGCGGTCAGAAGCGGCATTGCACATCGCGTCCAGGCAGCAGAAATCACATCGCCCCTCCTTCTCAGTAGCAGACATAGGGTCTGCAATGCAAGCATCATTGAATCGAGTATCGAGCCACCAGGCTGTAGGGCACCACGCCTCCCGGAAGTAGTACACTCCTGGGCGTAGGAATGTGCCTTGAGGGGCAGCACATCCGCGCCGGGACACCCGTCCGTTTTCGAAGGTCATGATGCAGGCACTCCCAGGAACGCAGGACACCCTGGTGGGTGTGTAGCACTGTCCGATGCCATTGCAGTTGGCGCATTCAAGGGGGCCGGGAGGAGGGGAGGGTGGGGGGGGCACTGGTGACCATGGTGGAGGATGAGGAGGAGGGGAGGGGGAGGGAGGGAAGGGGGAGGGAGGGCGTGGAGCGGGTGGAGGAGGGTTGGGGTAGGGAGGGGGGGATGGAGAGGGTGGAGGAGCGCTAGGAGAAGGAGACGGAGGAGAGGGAGAGGGGGGGGTAGGTGAAGATGGAGGGGGGCGGGGAGGGCGGGGTGAGGGAGGCCTTGGGCTGGGAGAGGGGGGGGAGGGCATGAGGGGGGCGTTAGGCGGACTGGCTACAGAAAACCATGTGGCAGGCTGGGGGCTGTCTGTTTGGTCGTTGTTGCATAACGTACTCGTGCAGCAAAAGTCGCAGACTGCACCCGCGGCACTTGCAGCAATGGGATCCTCAACACAAGCATCGTCATCACGAGTCCGTTCGAACCAGTTGGTGGCGCACCACTGCGTACCCTGATACAGAACACCTGGCCGCCTCCTGCCTGGGGAGGCACACCCCATCTGGGTCACAGCTCCACCCTCAAATGAGATAACGCACAAACTGCCGGCCACGCAGGTAGTCACGGACGGACTAGCGCACGCCTCTGGGCTGTTGCAGGAGGCGCAGGCTATGGGTCCAGCGGGAGCGTCTGGGGAAGCAGGGGGGGCACCAGGGAGAGGAGGAGGTGTCTTCTTGTCGCCGCCGTTTTGGAGCAAAGTCCGAGTTGTGAGGACTGAGTCGGTGGATTTGAGTTCCAAGTGCAAGGCGAGGGTGCGTGCACTGCAGCAGCTTGCTTGCGATGCAAACAGTGAGATAGTGACGAGCTCCTTTACTGGGGACTGCGGTGGGAAAAGAGTAAGGGTAGTTGCTTGGGGAAAAGTTGCATGAGGGGTGGTTCGTAAGAAAGTTTGCACTACATTTTGTTCCCAAATACATGTATGACAGAGTATGTGGATTTATGTTCCTTTACTGGGGAACGCGTTGGGAAAGGAGTAAGGGTAGTTGCATGGGGGTAAGTTACATGAGGGGTAGTATGTAAGAAAGTTTGCACTACATTTTGTTCCCCAATACATGTATGACAGAATACGTGGATTTATGTTCCTTTACTGGGGAATGCGTTGGGAAAGGAGGGGTAGTTGCTCGAGGGCGGAGTTGCATGGAATCTGTGTGTGGGTGTTTGTGGGTGTGTGTAGGGTGGGGGTAGGGGGGGAGGGCATGAGGTGGGGGCTTCTTCTTCTTCCTGGTGTCTTTTTGGAGCAGAGTCATGTAACCAAGTTTAAATTCAATTGAGGTAGACTGCGAGCAGCCAAATTGGCTGGAGCCATGTAACCAAGTTCAAGTTTGAAGTTTGGAGCAGAGTCCTAGACGTGGGGACTGAGTAGGTGGATATATGTAAATATAAATATATACACCCCTATTGATCTAATATTCAGCATCATGCACTCACCAGCATAGAGGCCTGAGAGGCTGCTGATCACTTGCCGTGCATGTTAGCATCATATAATTAGGGTTTAGGGCTCAGGGTTTAGGGCTTAGCATCATATACACATATTATGATCAGTCTCATGCACTCACCAGCATCGCGGCCCCAGAGGCTACTGATCACTTGTCGTGCATGTTAGCATCATATCATTAGGGTATAGGGTTCAGGGTTTAGGGCTTAGCATAAACATACACATATTATGATCGGACTCATGCACTCACCAGCATCGCGGCCCCAGAGGCTGCTGATCACTTGTCGTGCATGTTAGCATCATATCATTAGGGTATAGGGTTCAGGGTTTAGGGCTTAGCATAAGCATACACATATTATGATCGGACTCAGGCACTCACCAGCATCGCGGCCCCAGAGGCTGCTGATCACTTGTCGTGCATGTTAGCATCATATCATTAGGGTATAGGGTTCAGGGTTTAGGGCTTAGCATAAACATACACATATTATGATCGGACTCATGCACTCACCAGCATCGAGGCCTCAGAGGCTGCTGATCGCTTGTCGTGCATGTTAGCATCATATCATTAGGGTATAGGGTTCAGGGTTTAGGGCTTAGCATAAACATACACATATTATGATCGGACTCATGCACTCACCAGCATCGAGGCCTCAGAGGCTGCTGATCGCTTGTCGTGCATGTTAGCATCATATCATTAGGGTATAGGGTTCAGGGTTTAGGGCTTAGCATAAACATACACATATTATGATCGGACTCATGCACTCACCAGCATCGAGGCCTCAGAGGCTGCTGATCGCTTGGCATGCATATAAGCACCATCCAATCGCACACACAGCTTTGCGTCTGCTCCGCTCAACTCCTCCTGGCTGAGGTCTAAGTCGCTGAATCGGACAACCTGGTGCATTGAAGGCGAGTAGAGAGCAGTTAGGTACATTTTTATGAATAACTACATATAGCATCATGTTATAAGAGCCGCTATGAGTGAAATTGTATGAGCATAATCCGCAACTGGATTGGCGAAAGAGTAAGATATGTATGATACACCTGGTGCATTGAAGGCGAGGAGAGATAGTTAAGTAGTACTGTGTTGGGGCTAGGTTGTAGTACTAGACTAGTGATTACTTTTCTGTACAATTAGAGGCTTGACAAAGCCGTTACGAACCAGAGTTACATATGTCATCCATGTGCAAAATGCTTGTTTTATAAGTCCCCCTAAAAGAAGGAGCGCTTCACACTGAGCGCTTCGCGCTCTACAGACGGTGCTACTGCACCGACCCAGAATGAGCCTTGGGGCGCCACTTGTAGCTAAAACAAATTGAAAAATGAAAATTTGAACATCCAAGAATTGTCACAATGACCTCTCAGGACATGCCACTTGTGGCTACCATTGGTACCACTTGTGGCTACCAAAATGCCCTTAAGATTTATAAATAAAGACACTGTTAAGCAAGCGAGTACCTGCTGTTAAGTACATTGAAATTGAAATTGAAATTGAAATTGTTACATCCGAGTAATGAGGTCACTCTCAGGACGTGAAGTTAAGGATACCACAGCGTAAGCCGTAGTTAGCCGTAGTCAGCACCGTGCTGTTAAGTAGTCAAGTACCTAGTTATGAATACATCCATATATATTTGGTACATATACAACATATGCAGTTACATCAGATAGACATCAGAAGATCCCATACTTGTGTTTGGAGCGGCCTACAGTATGATATGGTGCCCTGTGCCCTTACCATCAAACCAGGTTTTGATCATTACTACATGATACATAGTAATTAGGCACATATGAATGAAAATGTATCTAGCGACCATATACATAGTAACAAACATGTTTCTACACATGTCCATTAATATGCACCTAACTCTATGGCTGATGAGTTTAGGGTTTAGGGTTTAGTAAACCCTAAACCCTACACATGTCCATTAATATGCACCTAACTCTATGGCTGATGGAAGACTCCCCCGGATGCTGCGGAGCTGGCTTGTCTTAGTCAAGTATGGCCTGCCGATGACAAGGTAATGTGATATTGTGCTGATCCCTACAATTATCGAACATAGTGATACAAGGTATTATATTTTGATGTATTGTGCAACTATGATAACGTACCATATCGTACTTGACAAACCTGGATATGTACAGGGATATGTTTTTCAAATCAAAAAGAGGAAATTGACTAAAAATGACCCCCCCCAAAATATATAAATATATAGGTTTCTTATTCCGGCAATTTTGGCCAAAACGGGGTCTCGTATTCCGATCGGAATATATTCCGGAAAAATATATCCCTGGATATGTATCAAACAGCAATGGATTACCCTAACTACTCTTATTATCATAAACGCACTATCTACTATAATTAACCTAGACACCCTAACCACACTATCTACCCTAGCTACCCTAACCACACTATCTGCCCTCACTACCCTAGCTACCCTAACCACACTATTTGCATGCCTGCCTGATTTAGTAGGCTGACCTGGGATGGTGCACCATGTTTTTTGCAAGACAAGCAAGCAGGACTGCTTTGAAAGATAGCATAACAAGTTGTAGGAGCCTCGCATGCGATGCAGACAATTGGCTATCGAAGCGCCAGGTGGCAACAGAATTGAGTATAGCAGACCGAAGCCAAGGTTTAAGGGCCAGGGTTTCTTGTGGTCGGACGGACAGTCAGACGGACAACGGGGTGACACTGGGGGGCCCGCCCTCCAGAAGGGGGGCTCCACTAAAACCGAAATTCTCACCATTCCTTGCCCTGCTGAATGGTACACTGTGTGATTCTTGCAAGTATTTCCAAGTCTATAAGTAGCCATTGTTTGATTGAGTGCTGTCATGTGTGTGTGTGTGTGTGTGTGTGTGTGTGTAACAGTCCAGGGACTACCCGATTTGGTCTCTGGACACGTAGATTAAGGTTGGCTCAACATCAACTGAACTGAAAATACTCACCATTCCTCGCCTTGCTGAATGGTACACTGTTGCCTGTAGCAATGCCACACCACCTACATCCAGAGTTGCGACGAGTTCATCTCCATATTCAGCAATACCTGAGTGCAAGCAGGGAGTGGTGCATCAGCATGTATAAGTGCTTATGTGTGTGTGTGTGTGTGTGTTTGGGTATGTATGTGTGTGTATGTGTGTGCGTTCGGGTCTGTGTGTATGTGTGTGTATGTGTGTTTGTGTGTGTTTGGGCCTGTGTGTATGTGTGTGTTTGGGTTTGTTTGGGTCTGTGTGTATGTGTTTGTAAGGTCTGTGTGTCTGTGTGTCTTTGTGTGTTTGGGTCTGTGTGAATATGTGTGCATCATCATGTATGTGTGTCTTTGGATATGTGTGTATGTGTGTGTGTATGTGTTCAGGATGTGCGTATGTGTGTGTGTTTGGGTATTTGTACGTGTGTATTTATGTATGTGTGTGTTTGGGTCTGAGTGCATGTGTGCGCATTTATGTCTGTGTGTGTTTGGGTCTGTGTGCATGTGTGTGTATGTGTGTGTATGTGTGTTTGGGTCTGTGTGTATGTGTGTGTATGTGTATGTGTATGTGTCTGTTTTGTTTGTTCTTATCTGTTGCTCTTTCTGTTGTTCTTTCTTTGAGTCTTTCTATTGTTATTTCTGTTTTTCTTTGTGTTATTCTTTATTTTATTCTTTCTTTCGTTCTTTTTTTGTTTTTTATTTTGGCATATCCTTTGTTCTTGTCTCTATAGCCTCCACATAAGTAGGGACCGGCATATCATATGTTTTTTACCAAAGGCAAGTATGATTTCATAAGATATCATACAAATTGCATCATATGATATTGTATATAAATGGCAACTTTGGCCCAATCAGACGGCCGACATCATGTGATATCATATTGCCTATCCCTACACATATCTCACTTTATCTTCTCTGGTCTACGCGTAGCCAGCTTCTTGGCAGCTCCCTTTTCACGTCCTTTGGCAAAAACTGAAGCTGGCCAGTGCATCTGATAGCTGACGCAACTGGCAGACAAATAAAGCTGCACACTGTGGGCCTGCCCCACTCGCTGGCTAATGGAGCTGGCTGGAAGCTGCCATGCATGGCCCAAAAAAGGATTTGTGATAGTCTTTAATCTGTCTAATCTGATTAGTGCGCTACCTGGTTTCCGTGGGTATCGCATGGTGGGGTTTGGTACTGGCAGGCAGCGAGCAGCCCAGAGTTTGATGAAGAACCATGTAACAATTCAAATTCAATTTTTAACTTTTGTCAACACGTAACTCCCACTGCCTGGCCGAGGCCTCACCTGCTGCATGTAGCTCTACTGCATCCAGGTTACTGCCAGAGCAGGATCCTGTGTGCTTGGCAGCCTCGCCACAAACTTGAAGCTTGAAGCAATACTGCCCACCTATGCTTGAACCTTCCGCCACCTGGCATGAGTGCCAAAATTTGGACAGGTGATGAGAAGGGACCCAGGATGTATTGCACTTCGCATTGACGGAATAGGTGCTCATTCTACTTACTTATCTCGCGCATGCAGTGGCACTAGCGATTATCGCACTAGCATTCTTGCGTAAGCGGGATCCCGGACATCATATCGAGCATTCCTACAAAGTTGGAACACCTGCACGACTGATCTACTGCACTGCGACCCAAGTATGCGCTTTGTATTGCTATACAGAAAGCTGTATCATCTGCGCAGAATAGCTGCGACGAATCATAAATGCTATATCGGATTGATTGTCCAGTCTGTCGCTGTCGCCCGAAACCATGCCGTGTCCAAAATGCATGAATCACCTCATAAGGGAAGTTCGTCGTCTCGGCTGCCGGGCACCCAGCTTGAGAGAATTCCGATGCTTCCGCATGCCTGCGAGCAAGATAAATACATTATAAATCTCTGTAGGTGACGGCATTCACATGTACAGCAACGGTTTGCAAGCTCAAACGGAGCAAATCAAAAACGGAACGCAATTTTCGAAGCATCCTAGAATGGTACAACCTGTATGAGCATTATTAGCTTGCGCGATGGCGACATCGAGCGTATGGTTCATTTTGCGGAACTAAAGACGGGCGGGCCACGATAGCATGTTTTGCCAAATGATGGCATTACCGCATCGTTACTCGACCTACCTTGTATCCGATAGCGCGGCTAGAAAAAACGCAACTAGCGTCACTGCCTTTATCGCTGGTGAGTTGAGCAATCCCATATCGGCCGACTCCAGCGAAGGCACGGGGTCTACTAGGAGGAAACGCTCGAAGCCCTCCCCTGACAAAGGATGCTACAATCTTCTAACTATTTGATGCTGCTTGGGCTCTCGTTACCCGTGTAGGATTGGTTCACTGTACTTAATCACTTAGGAAAAGACTGTGCACATTTGCATGCGGCCCTCATACATGAATACATGATAGCTGGATGGGTGCGATTTAATGTGTGACCACTGAGGGGCGGGCGATGGTGGCCTTAGCTGGGGTCCGGGTCGTGGGCCCGGGTCGGGGGTCCGGGTTGGGTCGGGGCTCGATACAAATGCCGGAATGTCGCATCCGCAAGCCTCCTGGATTTAATTTGCTTTGGTTTCATTCTCCAGGCTGCCCAACGTCTGCGTCTGCGGGCAAGTTTCCTTACACGTTTGACTTTACGTGGCTCCAGCCTTTGAGGACAGCTCTTCGGGATGTCGTTTACGCAAGTCTTCCTGCCGACGCTTCTCTCGCTGTAGATTATTACTGCGGATTCCGACCCATGCGTCCGTTCTGTTCTGTGTCAAAAACACCGAAACATCCTATAATACGGCATGCTTTGGGGATTGTTGGATTGTGGGTTGTTGGGGAGTTGGGGACGGGGTAGGCTCACACTGCCCCAATAATCGACCTCTGGACACAAGCAGAGGCAGCTTGGGACTGGCGCGGGGATCGGTTGCACCAAATCGTTTATTTTCGTTCGTTCGAGCAATCGCTCGTGTATAGGTTCGTCCGTCCGTTATTGGGCTCTGGTGGCCAGGCCCGGTGCAGAGGCAAGCAACTTGAACTTGATCTTAAACTCACTGTGCCATATTCGGCAAAAACATAAACAATCAAAATCAAAGCTCTTCGGCCAACATCTTCGTTCAGACTGATTCATCCCCATGTCGAACTTGAAATCGAACCAACAGTCCAAAACTTGTCAACATGGCCCCGGCCTATCAAGGAGGCTCCGCTGTTACATCGACTTGATGGTCTGGCGGTGTGCCTGTGTGGACTTGCCCTGGCCAAGCATGTAAATTCTCTAGTATGCTTAGTAGAGTAGAGAGGGAGAGAGAGAGAGAGAGAGAGAGAGAGAGAGAGAGAGAGAGAGAGAGAGAGAGAGAGAGAGAGAGAGAGAGAGAGAGAGAGAGAGAGAGAGAGAGAGAGAAATGGAACGTTACATAATCTCAGCGAAACATTACCGAGGCAGGACAGCGGCACAGCCTGCGCACTGTCCATTTGTTTAACAGGAAGCATGAGGGGGTTTTGAGCCCCCCCCCACAAACCTTGAGAGCAAACACATAGCAATTGTTTTGAACTTATGAATGAACTATCACCCCAGGAGGTGGGTCTCCTGACACAATCCAGCGACCCGGAGGATTCAGTTCGAATGGCGTTGCCCCATAAAAGCCTAAAAGTCCATGAAAGCAAGCTAACCATACGCGGAAAGGAGAGCCGAAAGGGAAGAGATCAGTGATGCCAGGGCAGGCAATCCAAAGCACCAAGCCAAACTAACACAAGAGAGGAGGGCCGAACCCGAAGTACAGTAGCTAAAGAACCCCAAAGGCACCCGCTAAGATAAAATTTATATGCAGCGACAATGCCCTTTGGAAGAGAAATAGCGCGAGTCAAACCAGCACAAGTGTGCTCCCTGGCTCCCGTGGAATTGGAAGACTGTGAGCTGCCCAGATTTGGCGGTAAAATCATGTAACAATTAAATCAAATCCTGTGGAACTTTCGACTCTCCAAGCGCACCTGGACATGTCTATATTCGGTCTCAGTTCGAACCCTGCCACACTCTCTGGTTTCTATGGCTATTGCACGGGGGATGTCTTGTATTATGCAAACGGTTCGACGCTGAATGGCCAGCTCATAGAATCTTGTAACACGTATTACGGTATGAACCATTCTGCTTCGAGCGTACTGGTGGGACTCATCTAAGAGAACAAACTAAATATGGCCACCACAGCCAGAGGTCTCCGGTTCTAATTTGCTCAGACATGTGCTCTAGAAATCCCTGGTTCCCGTGGTTGTTGCACCAGGGGTATTGTTAACTGCAATGTGCAGACGGTTAGACGCCATCCCTGGCGTATACAACCTTGTAACAATTATTATCAAGAGAGCAAGACCAAGATGGTTAATATTATTTACATCACTTACTGGTATGGGTTCTACTTCATGCTGTACACCGCCACAGCAGTACACATGAGGTTTGCACCTTAGTACAATAGCCCACCTCCTCATCCCCAGAGGCTCCGACTTAAGTAGTTACAACTAAAGTATTTATAGTTTAAGGGGGGACTTGGAATTGGACAAATTTTATGCAGCGTTGCAAGCGGAAAATTGGCGGTGTGTATTGGCAACGGAAAGACAGGTGGCAACGATGGAGCTGACCGAAGCAAGTTAGCTACTTAGTTATGTGACAGTTGGCTAACGTGTCAGGCTTCAATTTTTTTGTTGGTCGGGCGGTCAAACGGGTAACCCTGGGGGATCCCTTCCCCCAGAAGGGGGGGGCTCCGCCAAAAATGGTGAGCAGCTCAGAGTTTGCTGAAAAACACAGGTTACAACTCAACTCCAAATATATGTAGGCTACCCGTGCTATTCTACCACCATATGTACAAGAGTCTGATATCAATATGTGTGTCCCATGTGTTCGGGTAGCAGGGCCGCCTGTCAGTAGACCATACTGTACCAATGCACTTATTTTTGGACATCTGACCAGATTAATCTGCTTAGTTGGCTCCCTGGTTCACGTGGGTATCGCACGGGGGGGGGCTTGGCCTACGGTGAGCAGCAGGGTTGTCCAGGACGCTGCTTCCTCCGTCGCAGACGCAACGTAGGGAGAGTCCAGTAACCAGAATGAAGGGTCTGTTGCATCGCAGGACGCATGCTAAACAATTGGTTGCGTCTCAAGCAGCAGAGCTGGGGTTCCTCCTGAAGTACCTTGGTGAGCAGCCAGAGTTGACTGAAAAACCATGTAAAAATCCTATCCAATCCAACAACACAAAAGCATATATTCACAAAATATACAATCCGATTAAAAGTGGGAAAGTAGGTCCACTTTTTGACAGCCCCATAAAAAATGTGTCAGCAGAACATACTCTTCCTACTTAATGGTATCTGATAGAATATACTCTACCAAAGGTACTTAATGGTCTCTGAATGGTATCTGATCAGAAACCATTTAGTACCTTTGGTAGAGCATGTTCCGCTGACACAATGCGCTGCCTAATCAAGCTCCCTACTCACCGGGTATCTGTAATATCTGTCATCACGACAGGCTCAAGGGTGGCTCACTAACACAAACACAGAAAGATGGCTGTATGCCCGATTAGTTTATTTTATTTTAAACCTCCATCCCCACTATCCACTAAAAGTACATACTCAAACAGTTTAGGGAGCCTCTCCCTCTCCGTTTAGTGGTAGTTAGGTCGGTTTACAGAACCCCTGGACTTACTGCTCCGCCATATGGGTTGCTAACAGGTCCCCCCCACCCCACCCCCCCCCACCCCCACACACACACCCACACACCTGTTAGCTTCCTATCTGGTGGAGAAACAAGTTTAGAGATTACAGTTTACCCGCTGCGTGAGACGGAAAAGCTCCCGAGTGGACAACCTCCGAGTTGCCGCACAGTTCCGAATATCAAGCCACATTCTCAAACAGTTTATGCTCGGCGCAGGCTTGCTGCACGGATGTCACCCACCCGGGAATACCTGGAGAGTTTGGATAGTAGACTCTTGTGTTATCCAGGCCTGCAGCATCACAAGCCCTTGCTGAGGTTGTGCCAATGCAAACGCTCAGCTTCTTGTTTGCTTCCTGAAATAGGCGTATGCAAAGCAATTACTCAGGGAGAGTGGGTAGTAGACTGTTGGGTTATCTAGGCCTGCAGCAATGCAGCATCACACGCCCTGGCTGAGGTTGTGCTGATGCACATGCTCAGCTTCTTGTTTGCTTCCTGAAATAGGCATATCAAAAGTAATTTATTAGGGAGAGTGGGTGGTAGACTGTTGGGTTACCTAGGCCTGTAGCATCACACGCCCTGGCTGAGGTTGTGCCAATGCTTACACTCAGCTTCTTGTTCGCTTCCTGACATAGGAGAAGCAAAAGCAATTTCAAATGAAAATGTACAATTGAAATTAAATTTAAGTATCTAGGGAGTGTGGGTAGTAGACTCTTGGATTTCCAGGCCTGCATCAACACATGCCCTTGCTGAGGTTGTCCCAATGCACATGCTCAGCTTCTTGTTTGCTTACTGAAATAGGTGTACCAAAAGCAATTTATCAGGGAGAGTGGAGACTCTTGGGTTGTCTAGGCCTGCAGCATCACACTCTCTTGCTGAGCACTGTTTTTTCCTGTACAAATCGAGCAACTTGGTGCGGTCAGTGCGACCCCCGTGCGACGCGCTACCCCCCGAAACCCGCGGAGCGCAAAGCACAGAGCCTGAGGGGTTCAGGGGGGCATTTCTGACTAGTTTAGCCTAAGCCATACGGCGAAAGAATGGTGACCTATCTCGATCGCTACCCGAGACCCCATTTTGGCCAAACATTTTGTTACCCGAGACCCCGGAACCCCCCAGCTCTTAGGGAGCGCTGCCCCTGAACACCTCGGGGCAGCCCTCCTCCTACTATTACTACTACTACTACTACTACAAAAGCTACTTGGAGGAGGCCTCAATCCATGAAGCTACCAGGTAACCCACTTTCTGAACTGAAAAATAACTTGTGTTACAAGTAGCACTTTAACAAAAGGAACGAGTGTCTATACGTAGCACAGTGGTGCTCCTAGTACCTTTTGGGGTAATACTAGCTGCTGGTTTGGCTCTAAAGGCAAACCCAGAAGACTCAAACGGGCATGCCCAATACACAAAGATACATAATTGACCATTTGTGCTACAAGTATCAACTTATAGCCATTCAGGGGATTGGGATTGGGGTCTCGTAGTTTGTAGTTCGTACCTCGACTTTTTCAGGAAACAATTCCGACTATTCTCAGAATGCTCTGGCTAAAATCTTATAATTCTCACAGATTCTGAGTCAAATCCTCAAAGTTGAGGTACGCACTACGAACGTTTCGGGAAAAATGTTTCGAAATTCCAAATTCAAACCATCCACTGAATTACCGTCACACAATTCACACAATCCCTGGTCAAACCTGCAGACTCACAAGTGGAATTGTTAAAAAACAAATGCTCTCCTGTATTGGAGGTTTTCCTGCCTTTCCTGTTTTGAAGGATGGGCAAGTCCCTTTAGC
The DNA here is from genome assembly GCA_013435795.1 of Chlamydomonas sp. ICE-L. Lineage (NCBI taxonomy): Eukaryota > Viridiplantae > Chlorophyta > Chlorophyceae > Chlamydomonadales > Chlamydomonadaceae > Chlamydomonas > Chlamydomonas sp. ICE-L. Next base: position 152,529,174 of record JACBWV010000610.1, on the reverse strand, counting down.
CTATTTGGATACCCTTGGACTGTACAAATGTATACATACATACCTCCAGACCCACAAGTGGAATTGTAAAAAAAAGTCCTTTCTTGTTCTGAAGGTTTTCCTGACTTTCCTGTTTTTAAGGATGGGCAAGTCCCTTGAGCCTATTTGGATACCCTTGGACTGTACAAATGCATATATCATGCAAACATACATACCTCCAGACCCACAAGGAGAATTGTAAAAAACAAAAAAAACCTCCCTGTTTTGAAGGTTTTCCTGCCTTTCCTATTTTTAAGGAAGGGCAAGTCCCTTTAGCCTATTTGGCTACCTTTGGACTGTACAAATGCATACATACATACCTCCAGACCCACAAGGAGAATTGTAAAAAACAAGAAATCCCTTCCTGTTATGGAGGTTTTCCTGCCTTTCCTGTTTTTAAGGATTTCCTGACTTTCCTATTTTCAAGGATGGGCAAGTCCCTTAAGCCTATTTGGCTACCCTTGGACTGTACAAATGTATACAGACATACCTCCAGCCCCACAAGGGCGATCCAAGCCTTCACAGCTGAGGGGGAACCAAAAGTGACAATGTCAGAATCCTTAGCTTCGGCGACCAAATCAGGGGAGACACTCGTCACGCCAACCTGTGATGATAATGATGATGATGATTACACTGGGACATACATACACACACACATACATATATATGTATATATATATATATATATATATATATATATATATATATATATATATATATATATATATATATATATATATATATATATATATATATATATATATATATTCAAATGATAAAACAACAGGAAGACAGGTAAGGGTAACAATAACACACAGGATACAGATGTAAATGCATAGGCCTATGCAAATATGCAACCCAACCTGTGATATACAACCCAACCACCCAACATGTGACGTGCATTTGAATAGGCAGAACAATACACGGTGAGCAGTGCAACGCGAAAGATTGTGGTTCCTGAGCTGCTCACGTTGACAATACCTGTCCTAGTCGTCTGCTGCCCATGGTGTACAGGCTCACGCAGCAGACGTCTGTCTTATCATCACTGCACCCTCACCTGGGTCCTCAGGTTGAAAGCACAGTGAGAAATACAATGCAATAGCAATACAGATACAGGGCACGGCCAACCTGTGATGCTCATGCACAGTCGTGATGTTCATGTACAATTGTGATGTACATTCACAGTTATAATATACATGTACAGTTGTACTTTGGTTAGGCGGTACACTCACCGTATTGTATGTGTTTAGGCGGGTTACTGTGTAGCCGCTACCTGCCAGGCTGTCTTGCAAATCGGTTGAGGCCTTGGCTGAGGCCGGGTACAGCACGGTGTTGTTTCCGCTCTCTATCTTGGGGAGCTCACCGCCCAATGTCTTGCCAGTTGCCTGCAGGGGATGATGGTAGGGAAAGGAACTTCAGGACTGTAAACAAGAGAGAGATGTGAGGAGTAAGTGTGAGAGGGGTGAGTATGACAGGAGTTGGTGTGGGAGGGGTAAGTGTGAGAGGGGTGAGTGTGAGAGGGGTACAGCACTGTGTTGTTTCCGCTCTCCACTTTAGGGATCTTATCGACCAATGTCTTGCCAGTTGCCTGTAGGGAATGATAATAGGGAAAGAAATTTCAGGACTGCAAACAAGAGGAAGGGTGAGGGGTAAGTGTGAGAGGGGTACAGCACTGTATTGTTCCGCTCTCTACCTTGGGGAGCTTATGGCCCAATGTCTTGCCAGTTGCCTGCGGGGAATGATGATATGAAATGAGGTGGTGTACTGTTACAGCTGTGTATGATATGACCATCTATTTCACTTGCTACAGCCTTAACCACACGGGCATGCATGAGGCCGCATACCTTGGTTGCCCTGTATGAAATGAGGTGGTGCACTGTTACAGCTGTGTATGATATGACTATCTATCTCACTTGCTACAGCCTTAACCACACGGGCATGCATAGGCAATTCATCTTTGTTGGCGCGTATGAAATGAACATCTATTTCACTGTGTGTGCCATGGTTAACTACCCATATGTGGAGAAAAAGATCAAATGCAAGATCTGTTATAGGCCGCAAACATGATCAGTACAATTTGGGAAGCAAGAATACTTAACACATTGCCAGCCAACCGAAGCACACACAATGCTTTACATGTTGCCATGTATGCACCTTGGTTGCCGCGTACTGGGGCATCACGCCAGCCTCCTCCAGGATCTATCCGGTACCACCACTACTACCACTACCACTACCACAAAGCACATGTCTATGCATGAGGCCACATACCTTGGTTGCCGTGTACTGAGGTATCACGCCAGCCTTCTCCAGGATTTCTCCAGTACCACCTCCGACGACACCAATTCGAACCTGCACATGTGAAGGGTCAGGATTTTATGTAGGGGACGGCATATGACATGATATTGACTTAAGGCAAGTACTTTACAATTACAAAATTATACAATTGTGCATTATACTACTTAAAACCGCTAAATTCCACTCACAAGAACTTCCCCTACCCTGTATTTGTGAGACTACCCTGCGACTACCCTGTTCTAGTGAGACTACCATGAGCCTTACCCCCCCCACTACCTCAATCCACCAATACCTCTGGCTTCCCAATCTTGACCCATTTCACTACCACTATCTTTCACTACCACTAACTCCAAGAGTTCCACTACATTGCAGTTTGCACTACCTATCAATTGCACCACCCCGAATTTTGACCACCACAAACTTCCACCACCACGAGCTTGCACCACCACGAACTTTCACCACCACAAACTTACACCACCACAAACTTCCACCATCACAAACTTACACCACCACAAACTTACACCACCCCGAATTTACAGTACCACTGACTTTCACTATCTCAACTCTTCCATACCTCAACCCTCCCATACCCCTGGCTTTCCAGCCTTTCCCCATGCTTCCAAGAACACAGTGGCTGCCTCAGGATTTTTTGGGGTTCAGTTCACCAGTGCTTGTTTTGTATACAGCCTTTCAAATAATTGAGGTTGGGCAAGTCTATTTAGCACATTTGGCTTCGCCTTAACCGCCTTCGACTGTAAAACACACACACCTCTGGCTTCCCAGCCTTTCCCCATGCTTCCAAGAACACAGTGGCTACCACAGGATTTGTTGGGGTTCAGTTCACCAGTGCTTGTTTTGTATACAGCTCAGCAATATTGAGGTTGGGCAAGTCTATTTAGCACATTTGTCCATGCCTTAACCAGCTAGACTGCACAACACACACACCTCTGGCTTAACAGCCTTGTCCCATGCTTCCAATAACACAGCTGCCGCCTCAGGAGATGTTACCACCACCCAATCATACGATAGGACCCGGGTACCCCCAGTATCCCCCTCCCTACCCACTACCCCCCCCACCACCACCACCACCCCCACCCCCACAACCTTCCCATACCTCTGGCTTTCCAGCCTTGTCCCATGCTTCCAAGAACACAGCTGCCGCCTCAGGAGATGTTACCACCACCCAATCATATAACTTTGATGATAGGAAACTGGGTAGGCGATCACTGCATGCACACATGGGTTGGCTTGGGATGAGTGCCAGTGAGTGTGTGGGAGGGAGGGAGGAGGGGGGTCAAGACTGTGGGGGGATCAAGTGTTTTGGGGAGGGTGGGGGGGGGGGGGGTGGTGGGGGAGGGGGGGGGGGGGGGGGAGGGTGGGAGGGGAGGTCAAAAATAGGGTGGCCAGGGGGCAGGCAGAGGGCACGTGGTTGCGTTGCATTAAGTGTCAATGGAGACTTGAGGATGAAGGATCACTGCATGGACACATGGTTGGGTTGGGGAGGAGTGCCAGTTGTTGTTGTGGGGAGAGGGGGGGGGGGAGGGGGACAGGGGGGGGGGGGGGGGGGGGCGCCGGGAGCCCGCGGACCGGCGGGGGGCGTGGCGGGTCAGGAATAGGGTGTCAGGGGCAGGCAAGGAGGGCGGTTGGTTGCGTTGCGTTTTAGTGCAATGGAGACTTTGAGGGAGTGAAGGAATCACTGCATGGACACATGGTTCGGTTGGGATGAGTGCCGGAAGTGGGTGGGGGAGGGGGGGGGGGGGGGGGGGGGGGGGGGGGAGGAGGGGGGGGTTCAGGAATCTGGGTGTCCCAGGGGGCAGGGCAGAGGCGTGGTTTGCGTGTGTGTTAGTGCCAATGGTGAGTTGGGGATGAAAGATGACTGCATGGACACATGGGTAGGGAGTGGCACATCATATGATGTTGACAAAAGGCAAGTATGATGTCATATGATATCAAACAAATTGTATTACATGATGTCATATATGAGTGGTAACTTTGGCCTAGCTAGACCGCCGTCATCACATGATATCATATGGTATCATGTCATCATATGATATGATACCGCCATTCCCTACACATGGGTAGTTAGCATTTTGGGGGGGCAGTAGATGGGATGTGGAGTGGTTTTAGTTAGTGGGCTGGGCTGGGCTGTGTTGTGTTATGTTGGGTTGGGTTGGGTTGTTTAGCATAGTTTAGGGTAGTTTCTAGTTTGGTTGTAAGGTAGGTTGGAATGTTGAGAATCCAAGTCAAAGCTTTTATTTTCAGCTATCAGCAGCAGCTTCTAGGCTTCTAGGCTTCTAGGCATTTATTTTCAGCTATATTATTTTTAGCAGCTTCTAGGCTTCTAGGCTTTTATTTTCAGCTATCAGCAGCAGCTCCCCTAGCTTGCTACCTAGCCAACCCTAGAGCAATTAAGTGCAACTGGATGCTTTCCAGTTTTTTTTTCAAATCTGAAAGTGGGTTTCTTCTAGCTTTATGGTTTTAGGCCTCCTCCAGGGACAGCGTTTTAGTGTTTTCTGTATTTTGTTGTAGCTTTTTAGGGCCATTGGGCACACACAAAAAAACTTTGTTTTCCCTTCTTTATTTATAGCGATATTTTCGCTAAAACAGGGTCAAAACTAGCGATCGCTATATATTATAGCGGAAATAAAAATCCCACATGCTTTCACGGATGGGCAAGTCCCTTTTGCCTATTTGGTCTACCCCTGGAGTGTCATAACAAACAACGCGCATGCCCAGGCGTCTAGTATGTCAGATGTCCTTAGGTGCAGGGCAAAGGTCCCCCCCCGCCCCCCCCCTACCCCCCCCCCCCCATCACACACACACAACTTTCCCCTTTCCACCCCATGCCCCCCCCCCCCCCCCCACACCCCCCCCCCCCCCCCCCACGCACACATCCCCCCTTCCACCCCACACACATCTCACACGCCTTTCCCACCCCACACCCACCCCCACACCCCACCAACCCATGCACACCCACACAGACAAGACTTACGTGTCTGGCCCATAAGAGAGCTCAATAAGAGTAAAATCAACACAGTCCATGTCCAGCTTGGTCATCCCCAGTACCCCCCCACTACGCCCCCCCCCTCCCCACTTCACCCCACTCCCCCCCTCACACACACACACACAAACATGCACAAACACACACACACCAAGACTTACGTGTCTGGCCCATGAGAGTGCTCAATGAGAGGAAACTCAACACAGTCAATGTCCAGCTTACTCAACGACCTCATCATCTTATCGTTCTTTCCCTCCTCGCGGGTCAGGAGCACCCTCGGGCGCCGGGTCTGGACCGCAGTGGCGGATGCCCTCAATCTAAATCCATTTGCACGCCCACCTGGTGCGCATGTAGCTTGTCAGATTCGGTAGGGGCGGGCAGAACTTACGCAAAAAGTGTTGGTTTGCATGCGAGCTCCCCTTCTCGACAGGTGGGACTGGGGTCCGGTGGGACTTGAACAAAGGTCAACACAACGCAGGGCGACAGTCTAATGAAACAAACACGTAGATGTAAAGGGCATGAATCGACACAGCAGTGCCCGAATTATGATTTAGCGGACGGGGATGTGGGGGTAACTGAACAGGAATGTAACGGTATTGAGGCTTACTGGCTTCCAAACGGCTGCTGACTCCTCTAGTTACTGCAACCGATCGCATCATGGTGTGTGCGGAGTGTGAGACGTGCTACTAGCGCTACAGTGTCGATCGTTATGACGTCCTCGTCGAGGGAAACCAAGATCTGCGGTACAGCTGTACGATCATATGCCAGCTAGGCGCTTCGGTGACAACCAACTGCAACTGGCTGGATGGCTGTCGCTACCTGTATTCCCTCCTGCTTTCCTGTTTACGCGTCATACGTCTATGGTCTACTTATCTTCGTGCGTTCCAATTACGCATGACAAAATCGAGAACCAAGTTCGTGATATAAGTAGGGAACGGCAAATCATATGATGTTGACCAAAGACGAGTATGATTTCATATGATATCATACAAAAATCATATGATTTAAAATCATATGATGTGATGCCCCAGGCCAAAGTAACCTAGTCAGACCGCCGGCATCATATGATATCATATGATATCATATGATGACATGATATCATATGATATCATAGTCCGACCCCTAGATACAAGAAAACATGTGAAATTGAGACGGGAAATTCTGAAGGCTTGTGAGGACACCTGGCGGGGGTATGTTGTGTTCGTAATTGCCTTTTTTAGTTGTGAAAGGCAATTGCCACTCCTACAAAAGAGTAAGCGCACTAAGGGTCCGTGGGAGATACCTGCCTGTGTTGTTTTAATTTATTTATCTTATAATACTGTTTGCCAAAGGTGTTGTTTTCTTTCTCTTGTTTGCACCCTTTGTTTGGCCCCAGCTTCAGTGATTCGATCCCACAATGGCGCGGGCCGGGTCGTGAGGGGAGTTGGAGTTGGAGGGTTGCGGGGAGTTCTTTTGGTGACGCTTTTACAGTGGAAGTTGGCTGTTACCGTCTTACTAGTTTCCAACAAAAGATGCTGCATAATGGTGCCGCGTACTGGTCCAGGGACGAGACGCACAGGTGGTGGTAACTCCAGGTCTCATCCGCCTAGGTAGCGACAGGTGTCCCAGAAGTTTCAGTTCAGCTGAACATGCAAAAGCGTGCGACAAAGCATTCAAAGGCGTAGATCACGCTTATGCGGACTGAGTCTTAGGTAAAGGGAATGGCTCTCGGCAAACTGGTGCATTTTTTGTGAGTTTGCGCGGGGGAGCTCAGGCCCTGAGGGGCGACAAGGCCTGCCTCTTCCGTCGATGAGTGCTATCCGCAGCCCCCCCCCCTCTCTAGTTAACGGTGTTACACAATTATATTGCGGTCCAGTTATATTGCCCCACCCCTTCCCTCTCTCTCTCTCTCTCTCTCTCTCTCTCTCTCTCTCTCTCTCTCTCTCTCTCTCACTCTCTCCCCCACACAAAAACACACACAGGGCGAAATTTCCGTTGAGGCCAAAGGCCGGCAAATCTGCAAATTTGCCTGACCTGCCCCAGCCGAAATACCATCCTTCCTTTGGTCCATCGGCTAATATGCATGGCAAATTTGTCTAGCACTGCAATTCAATGGAGGTTTACATATTGCTTAGTGAGACCATGTTTTAGGGATTCAAATCACTATCTTCAAAAATGACTATCAATAATCCAACAAAAAACACTATAAAAACACCTGCACACATGTAAATTTGCCCACCCTGAACCCAACCCGAACTATGGACCATTAAAAAACATCCATGGGAAAATTTGCATAGCACTACACTGCAATATAGGTCTATACAATTATAATCGAGAGTAAATATATGTTGTAGGAATACAAATCACTATCTTCACAAATCACTATAAAGAACCACCATCAAGAATCACCATCAAAAGCTAGAATCTTCACTAGCATTATTACTGATTCGAGCTACTTATGCTGACTGCCTCTAAAGCTAAATACAAAACACACATTGATTGAGTCATGTTGACTACATTAAATGTGATATTGAAGTATTTACGTAAACATACATATAAATTATCACTGTAGCACGAACTCAGGACCCCCATCAGTTAAACGATTGCTTGGGGTCCAGTTCGTCAGTGCTTTTTCTATTAAAGCCCTTTCTATAACGGTTGGGCAAGTCCCTTTAGCCTATTTTGCCTACCCCTGGACTGTAACATACATACACACATACACATACACATAATTTACACATACATATATACGTACATACTTTACACATACATACAACTGATTAACTTTATCTACTTAAGGGCCATGCATGCTCAAAAGGCCTTATTGTTCAGAAGCGCTTCCTCCCGGAAAGAAGTGGAAACCTTGAATATAAAAAACAGTTTATAACACCATGGCGCACATTGCCCAGATCCCTCTTCACTCCGTCCTCGTCGCAACTTCATGCATACAAGGCATGCTAGGCATGCAGGAACTGGAAAAATAAGAATCAATATCCAGTCGAAACAGGCGGCTTGGGGTCAAAATCAGCAACGTGTTGTATTGTTTTTTCCAATTAGTGCACCAATTTCCACGACCAAATTGTAGTCTCAAATGGCCGAATGGGAGACTCCCTTGATCCACGCCCCAGGGCATATCCTGTTTTCTTTCTTTATCTCAAAACAGCATGAGCCTCTTTTTTATATTAGCTTTAGCTATTCTATAAGCTTTGGGTTCCCATCATTTCTTTCTTTTTTAGAGCCGTCCACCCCCTACCTGCTCCCCCCACCCTTTTTTTCCTGCAACTCAACTCAACTCAACAACTGAGCAACTCGCAACTGGCTGTCTTTCTTTCCCTCAAAACAGCATGAGCCTCTCCTTGGTGCAGAACACCACCTTGCCCAACCCGAGGAAAGCGTCCAGGCCCAGGATCGCTGCAGGCTGCCCCGGAGACACGCCCAAAATTGCGAACCCGGGCAGGTCGCCCACCATAGGCTTCACACAACCCATGGAAGCCCAACCATCCCCACTGCTGCCACAGGCCGTGGCACTCGCCTTGCTGTCACTGGCCGTGGCACTCGCCTTGCTGTCACTGGCCGTGGCACTCGCCTGTTGAGTAAATGCGGGCAATTGAACGCAGGTTATTCATGAATGTTTGTTGGCGGAGGTTTAAGGTTTCGGGGATCCAGTCTATAGCAGGCACACATCATACGTCGGGCAATTGAACGCCGGATATTTAGGGGTGTTTGTTGGTGGAGGCTTAATGTTTAGGGGATGGAGTCTTTAGCACGCACACATCATACGTCGGGCAATTGAACGCAGGTTATTTAGGGGTGTTTGTTGGTGGAGGCTTAGGGTTTAGGGGATCCAGTCTATAGCACACACACATCATACCTCGGGTTATTGAACGCAGGTTATTTAGGGGTGTTTGTTGGTGGAGGTTTAAGGTTTAGAGGATGCAGTCTATAGCACGCACACATCATACGTCGGGCAATTGAGTGCAGGTTATTTAGGGGTGTTTGTTGGTGGAGGTTTAGGGTCTAGGGGATCCAGTCTATAGCACACACACACATCATACCTCGGGCAATTGAACGCAGGTTATATAGGGTTTTTTGTTGGTAAAGGTTTAAGGTTTAGGGGATCCAGTCTATAGCCCGCACACATCATACCTCGGGTAATTGAACACAGGTTATATAGGGTTTTTTGTTGGTAAAGGTTTAAGGTTTAGGGGATCCAGTATATAGCCCGCACACATCATACCTCGGGTAATTGAACACAGGTTATTTAGGGGTGTTTGCAGGTGAGGGTTTAAGGTTTAGGGGATCCAGTATATAGCAGGCACACATCATACGTCGGAAATGGTATTTCCAACACAGCCTCCTCCCTCTTGCATCCTCTCCCCACTGGTAAAATGGTAACTAAAATCTACCGGTTGGGGTCGCTTTTAAAGGGCAAGTTGCCGGTTGATTTACCGGTTGTTGTTGTTGTTGTTGTTATTAGGCAAAAACAAGGGTCCAATCGCCGTGGTTATTTTACCAGAGACCCCCAACCTCACCTTGTGGAGCTATATGTGTGTGTGTATGTATGTATGTATGCGTGTATGTATGTGTGTGTGTGTGTGTGTGTGTGTGTGTGTGTGTGTGTGTGGTGGTGGTGGTGGTGGTGGTGTGGTGTGGTGTGGTGTGGTGTGGGGGGTCAGTGCGCTTCCGCTTTGGAACGCTCTTGAATGGAACGCACCGTGTGGAGCTGCACATCCAGCCTGACCTCCTTGCCTGGCAGCTGCAGACCCACCACAGCACCCACAGTTGGCTGAGGCCGCGCCGCTACCGCCGAGCTGATTCCCGCCACCAGCTTTCCAAACAAGCCTTTGGGCTGCGCCTTCGGCTGAGATAATTCTTGTTGCTCCGCCTCGGGGGGAGGGGTTTCGTCAATCAGACCGAGCTGCAATGCTGCAGCTCGGTTGAGGATCGTTGCCGGGGCGCCGGTGTCGACCAGGGCGGGGACAATCACGTCGCGGTACATCGGGACAGTACTCTCATCCCCACCGCCAGCAACACCAGCAGGGGAGGATGAGGGAGCGGCGGGTGTGATGGAGCTCGGGTCAGAAGAGGACTGAACATCAGCTAGGCCGTCTGGGGAGGCAGGTGCCCTCGGCTGGATAGGGACTCTAACTCGCAGCTGGACGCCCCAAAGACCCGTCTCGCCCAACACGCCCATTTGTACCACGGAGGTGAGTCCATTGCTGGCAACCCCTCTGCTTAGAAGCTTCTGATGTAGGTTGAATTGTTGGTAGAAGCGGACCTCGTTCCGCGCCTCGATGTGCCCATCAGGCCCGGTGGAGGATGTGGCTGTTAATGTGGCTGCTTCTGTTGCCGCGGCTGAGGAGGCTGAGGAGAGAGATGAGGTTGAGGATAGGCATGAGGAAGATGATGGTGAGGAGGAGACAGGTGAAGAAGATGATTATGAGGATGAGAGAGATAAGGAAGGTGATGAAGAGGAAGCTTTAGAGGATGGTAGGAGAGGGATGAGAGAGATGGGGCTGAGGAGATGAGTGAGTGGGTGTGGGTTTGGCGGGGGGATGGGTGTGGGTGTGGGTGTGGGTGTGGGTGTGGGTGTGGGTGGGTGGGGGGGGGGGGTGGCTGTGAGGGGTGTGGGTGTGGGTGTGGCTGTGGGTGTGGGGTGTGTGGGTGTGGTTGTGAGGGGGGGTGGGTGTGGGTGTGGGTTGTGGCGGGGGGATGGGGAGGGGTAAAGGGATGTGTGGGGGTGTGAGTTGGGAGGGTGTGTGGGATATGAGGGGAGAATGGTAAGGGGAAAGAGATGTCAGGGGTGAGGAAGATGAGGAGGAGGAGAGAGATGAGGAATATGATGATGAGGAGGCTGTAGAGGATGTAAGTAACCCAGGCACCAGGGCCTACCCATGGGAGGGTTGAGGGTTGGAGACTGAGAGTAGTGCCCAGACTCAGGTGGGAGAGCCACACAAAAAGGTTTATGTTGACAACACCCCCTTCTTCGACAACCTGGTGTATTTGTGTATGTGATCATGAACACCTACAACCACACCAACACCCCCCCTCACCCACACCAACACCCACCGACACCCCCACAGACACCCCCCCTCACCTACACCAACACCCATCCACACCGACACCCACCAACACCGACACCGACACCCACCCTCACCTACACCAACACCCACCCACACCCACACCGACACCCACCCACCCACCCACACCTGTAGCACCTGTGGCACCTGGGCCTGCCCATGGGAGGAAGCTGTTTTGGCAGAGATGGTTTATATATGTGTATGTGTGCATGTGTGTATGGATGTGTGTGTATGGATGTGTGTGAGAGGGGGGGGGGGGGGGTCAGGATGTGTATGTGTGTTTACATGTTTGTGATGTGTGATGTGTGATGTGTGATGTGTGATGTGTGATGTGTGTGTGTTTATATGTTTGTGATGTGTGATGTGTTAATGTGTTTGTGATGTGTGATGTGTGTGTGTTTATATGTCTGTGATGTGTGATGTGTGATGTGTGATGTGTGATGTGTGTGTGTTTATATGTTTGTGATGTGTGATGTGTTAATGTGTTTGTGATGTGTGATGTGTGTGTGTTTATATGTTTGTGATGTGTGATGTGTGATGTGTGATGTGTGTGTGTTTATATGTTTTTGATGTGTGATGTGTTAATGTGTTTGTGATGTGTGATGTGTGTGTGTGTTTATATGTTTGTGATGTGTGATGTGTGATGTGTGATGTGTGATGTGTGATGTGTGTGTGTTTATATGTTTGTGATGTGTGATGTGTGATGTGTGTGTGATGTGTATGTGATGTGTGATGTGTGATGTGTGATGTGTATGTGTTTATATGTTTGTGATGTGTATGTGTTAATGTGTTTGTGATGTGTGATGTGTGTGTGTTTATATGTTTGTGATGTGTGATGTGTGATGTGTGATGTGTGTGTGTTTATATGTTTGTGATGTGTGATGTGTGTGTGTTGATATGTTTGTGATGTGTGATGTGTGTGTGTTTATATGTCTGTGATGTGTGATGTGTGTGTGTTGATTTGTTTGTTGTAAGTGATGTGTGATGTGTGATGTGTGTGTGTATATGTTTGTGATGTGTGATGTGTGTGTGTTGATATGTTTGTGATGTGTGATGTGTGTGTGTTGATTTGTTTGTTATGTGTGATGTGTGATGTGTGATGTGTATGTGTGTATATGTTTGTGATGTGTGATGTGTGTGTGTTTACATGTTTGTGATGTGTGATGTGTGATGTGTGATGTGGGTGTGTTTATATGTTTGTGATGTGTGATGTGTGTGTGTGTTGATATGTTTGTGATGTGTGATGTGTGTGTGTTGATTTGTTTGTTATGTGTGATGTGTGATGTGTGATGTGTGTATGTGTATATGTTTGTGATGTGTGATGTGTGTGTGTTGATATGTTTGTGATGTGTGATGTGTGTTTATATGTTTGTGATGTGTGTTTATATGTTTGTGATGTGTGTTTATATGTTTGTGATGTGATGTGTGTGTGTGTGTGTTGAAGGGGGTCACCTACCAGTGGCTGGGGACTGCTCTAGGCTTAGGCCATTGGACTCTGCAGCAACGACAGATCCACTCTCTCCAGACCCAGATCCAGATCCTGATCCAGACCCAGATCCTGAGCTGGCTCCGAAGTTGAGCTCCACGGCTGGGAAGCAGTCGATGAAGGGGCGGCCGAGGATGCCTGCACACCCTGGGGAGGGCACAGCCAGGCCAGCAGCCTGCTCGCAAGCAAGACAGGTCCAGAATAAATAAAAGAAGTTCCAGTTGTCTTGACCGCCAAAAACAAAAAAACGTCCTGAATAAATAATTGAAGTTGCAGTCGTCTTTACCGCCCAAAAAGAAAACGTCCCAAATAAATTATTACAGTGGCAGTCGTCTTTATCGCCCAAAAAGGAAACGTCTGAAATAAATCAATAATTACAGTTGCTGTCGTCTTCAACTGGCATAATAAACTGCCGTAAGCCCAGTGGTACAGTTACTCCCCACAAGAGACACACATTGAAAATTAGTATGAGCTGCCACAAGACGTGAGATTGAAAGAACCCTCCCACTTGCATGTTCTGTACATACTGGAGACTGGCTACTATGATAGGTTTATTTGGTTGTGTGGACCGAAACTGCGCCTAAGCATGGAGCGCGACAGCACGGGGAGGAGGTCTACAAGAGAAAAGGCCCCATCAAGAAGAGACTAATGGGGCTGTTCCTGGGTGGAAAGAGCCCAGGCCCTTTCTTTTCAGCAGAGCCCCCCCTAAGAGATTCCCCCCCCCCCCCCCCCCCCCCCCCCCCCCCCCCCCCCCCCCCCCGCTATATATAGCGATCGATAGTTTTGACCCTATTTTAGCGAAATTCTTGCAATAAGAAAAGAAAATAAAATATTTGTACTTCGTTCTTTTGCCCTAAATTGCCCTATAAAGCTACAAAAAGCTATAAAAGCTATAGAAGGCACTAGAACGCTGTCCCTGGAGGAGCCCCAAAACCATGAAGCTAGAAAAAATCAATTCAGATTTGAAACAAAAAACTGCCCCCCCCCCCCCCATAGGAGATGCTTCCATTGGATAATTAAACCAAGGCGATTGCAACCCCTTTAACCTTTACCCTAAATCCCCCTGCGGCCCCTAGAACCTTAAACCCACCTGCAGCCCCGACATGAATGTGAATCTCTCCTCAATAGGGAGGTGGTCTAGCTGGATGTCGCCCAACAGGAAGATGGGAGCTGTGGCAATGGCACCTGATGTAACAGGGTTCAGGGTTCAGGGTTCAGGGGGGGCAGAGGGTTCAGGTTTTTTTCAGGGGGGTCGAGGGATTTGGGGGGATTTTAGGGTTCAGGGGGTTCAGGGTTGAGGGGGTCAGAGGGTTCAGGGGTTTGAAGGGGGTCGAGGTTTTTGAGGGGTTTGGGGGTTCAGGGTTAGGTTCCAAGGTCACAGGTTCTAGGGTTTCGGGTCCCAGGGCCAGAGGATTCAGGGTTTAGGGCTCCAGGGTCAGAGGGTTCAGGGCTGGGTTCCAGGGTCAGAGGGTACAGGGCTGGGTTCCAGGGTCAGAGGGTTCAGGGCTGGGTTCCAGGGTCAGAGAGTTCAGGGCTGGGTTCCAAGGTCAAAAGGTTCAGGGTTTAGGGTTTAGGGTTAAAGGGTTCAGGGTTGGGTTCCAAGGTCACAGGGTTCAGGAATGAGGGTTGAGGGGGCTCAAAGGTTCAGGGGATTGAGGAGGGTAAATTGGGATCATGGTCTGCGAAACCATTTTTTTTATCATAGTGACCATTCTTCAGGATGTTCAGTGCATGCGAACAGGATGGTTCCTTCAACTTAACGCCCCATGGCAGGGCGTCAGGGATGTTTTTTTCAAATCAAAAAGAGGAAATCTTACTGAAATCTTATTCCTTTTTATTTCATTCCTCCCTATTTTCCTCCCAAAACAGGATCCTTATTCCGATTTTTGTTATTTTTGGTCATTTTCAGTCAATTTCAGTACAATAAAAAACTTTTTTATTTTTAGGTTTCTTATTCCGGCAATTTCGGCCAAAACGGGGTCTCGTATTCCTATCGGAATGTTTTCCGGAAAAAAATATCCCTGCAGGGCGTGTGAATTTTTAATTTTTCAATTTTACACTGCCGTGCACGATGTAGTGACATGCAGGAGGTTATAGGTCTGAACGAAGTGTCCATTATGTAAGTCCCTCTTGGCTCCGTCAAGCCGAGGGCCCATTTAGAGTCCAGTAGGGCATTATGTAAGACCCCCTTGACTCCGTCATACTGAGGGCACATTTGGTGTCAAGTAGGGCATTATGTAAGTCCCCCTTGACTCCGTCAAGCTGAGTGCAAATTTGGAGTCCAGTAGGGCACTAGGAACAAGTCCTATGCAGTGTCGCAAGCGACGCGGAAAATTGGCGGAGTGTGTTGGCAACGGAACGATGGAGCTGACCGAAGCGAATTAGTTACGCGACCGTTGGATGACGTGTCAGGCTTTAAGCAAGAATTTGGTCGGACGGACAAATGGGTAATCCTGGGGGCTCCCTCCCCCTTGCATAGGGGGCTCCGCAAAAAATGTAATCGTCATCATCACTAAAATACGGCGGATTATTTGTTCCAGACAAAGGGAAGGCAGGGTTTCCTGGCTTAGGGTTCAAGATTTAGGTCTGTATGTTGGTCTGGTTCTCCCCCGCTGGATGCATGCACACAACGGCCTAGGGCTAGCTTGGTTACATAGCTTTAGCCAGCAATTTGGCTGCTCAGCATCTTCAGCGGTAAAAACAAAACTTGCTAGGGTTCTCCCCCGATGGTTGCCCCCCCCTCCCTCCCTCCCTCCCTCCCTCCCTCCCTTCCTCCTGTCCCTACCTCCTGTCCCTTCCTCCCTCCCTCCTCCCCCCCCCTCCCTCCCTCCACAACGGCCTAAGGCTAGCTCCCTCTCA
This sequence comes from Chlamydomonas sp. ICE-L, assembly GCA_013435795.1. Taxonomy (NCBI): domain Eukaryota; kingdom Viridiplantae; phylum Chlorophyta; class Chlorophyceae; order Chlamydomonadales; family Chlamydomonadaceae; genus Chlamydomonas; species Chlamydomonas sp. ICE-L. The sequence continues at coordinate 152,513,456 of JACBWV010000610.1, read as the reverse complement.
CCACCAGCTCTAGGGTTATAACTTCAGATTTTAGGTGGATCTGCTCCTCATTGAGACCTCCACAAGATTTCACAATGTTTTTGCGCCGGCGACAGCCGAAGCGACCTTTCACCAGAGATCGTCTTTTTCCGGCACGGTCATCCTTACATCGGGGGGCGATCAGCTGTGATTACCTCAGTTGTAACGTATATAATACGTCTGTATCGGGGATATAAGTAACGGGAAGGCAAGGGGATGATCCTTGCTGTTGTCTGCCTTGGAGGGTAAAGGCTTGGAAAGGGACCTTTACCCTCCTCACATCGACCCGTGCGTCACTAAACCTCGAGGTTTAGGGTTGCTTCGTCAGCGTGACTGGGCGCATACTGTTCCCCTGACTCTGGGAATTCTTCGCCCCCTCGTGGGGGCTCAAGGTGAGGATCGTCACACTGGTTTTCACCCGCTGCCCCTGCACCCGCTGGTTGCAAGCAAAAATGGACTAAGGCTAGCTCTCTCTAACTGCCGGTTCTAGGTTTATAACTTCGGGTTTTAGGTGGATCCGGTTCTCATTGAGACGTCCGCACAATTTCACCCATTTCAGCGTCCCCGACAGCCAATACGACCTCTCACCAGAGATTGTTTTTTTACAGGCCTGGGATTTTTTGGGGGACGGTCATCCTTACATTATAGGCCTCATGAGCCTCCGGTCGCAGGTTCAACTCCTGCAGTGCTAAGACAAGATAAGATATAAGATATAAGACATCTGAGGGCGATCGGCTGTGACTACCCAGGTCCTCACCTGCTGCCCCTGCGCCCGCTGGTTGCATGCCCACGACGGGCAGGGCGAGCTCCTTCCCAACCCCTGGGTTGATGATGTTGACTGACGAGCCTGCAGGGCACAAGGAGTACAAAGTTCAGGTGAAGAAGTTTGTTCTTGTCTAGAAAGAAGGGGGAAGGGGAGGTTCGGGTGAAGAAGATTGATCTTGAGTGGAAAGAAGGGGGAAGGGGAGGTTCGGGTGAAGAAAATTGTTCTTGTCTAGAAAGAAGGGGGAAGGGGAGGTTCCGGTGAAGAAGATTGTTCTTGTGTGGAAAGAAGGGGGAAGGGGAGGTTCGGGTGAAGAAAATTGTTCTTGTCTAGAAAGAAGGGGGAAGGGGAGGTTCGGGTGAAGAAGATTGTTCTTGTCTAGAAAGAAGGGGGAAGGGGAGGTTCGGGTGAAGAAAATTGTTCTTGTCTAGAAAGAAGGGGAAGGGGAGGTTCGGGTGAAGAAGATTGTTCTTGTGTGGAAAGAAGGGGGAAGGGGAGGTTCGGGTGAAGAAGATTGTTCTTGTGTGGAAAGAAGGGGGAAGGGGAGGTTCGGGTGAAGAAGATTGTTCTTGAGTGGAAAGAAGGGGGAAGGGGAGGTTCGGGTGAAGAAATTGTTCTTGTCTAGAAAGAAGGTGGGAAGGGAGGTTCGGGTGAAGAAGATTGTTCTTGTCTAGAAAGAAGGGGAAGGGGAGGTTCCGGTGAAGAAGATTGTTCTTGTTGGAAGAAGGGGGAAGGGGAGGTTCGGAGTGAAGAAGATTTTCTTGTGTGGAAAGAAGGGGGAAGGGTAGGTCCGTGAAGAAGATTGTCTTGTGTGGAAAGAAGGGGGAGGGGAGGTTCGGGTGAAGAAAATGTTCTTGTCTAGAAAGAAGGGGGGAAGGGGAGGTTCGGGTGAAGAAGATTGTTCTAGTCTAGAAAGAAGGGGGAAGGGAGGCTTCGGGTGTGAAGAAGATTGTTCTTGTGTGGAAAGAAGGGGGAAGGGGAGGTTCGGGTGAAGAAGATTGTTCTTGTGTGGAAAGAAGGGGGAAGGGGAGGTTCGGGTGAAGAAAATTGTTCTTGTGTGGAAAGAAGGGGGAAGGGGAGGTTCGGGTGAAGAAGATAGTTCTTGTGTGGAAAGAAGGGGGAAGGGGAGGTTCGGGTGAAGAAGATTGTTCCTGTGTGGAAAGAAGGGGGAAGGGGAGGTTCGGGTGAAGAAGATTGTTCTTGTGTGGAAAGAAGGGGGAAGGGGAGGTTCGGGTGCAGAAGATTGTTCTTGTCTGGAAAGAAGGGGGAAGGGGAGGTTCGGGTGAAGAAGACTGTTCTTGTCTGGAAAGAAGAGAGAAAGGGAGTTTTGGGTGCAGGAGATTGTTCTTGTCTGGAAAGAAGGGGGAAGGTGGGGTTCGGGTGAAGAAGATTGTTCTTGTCTGGAAAGAAGGGGGAAGGGGGGGGTCGGGTGCAGAAGATTGTTCTTGTCTGGAAAGAAGACAGAAGGGGAGGTTTGGGTGCAGAAGATTGTTCTTGTGTGGAAAGAAGGGGGAAGGGGAGGTTCGGGTGCAGAAGATTGTTCTTGTCTGGAAAGAAGGGGGAAGGGGAGGTTCGGGTGAAGAAGACTGTTCTTGTCTGGAAAGAAGAGAGAAGGGGAGGTTTGGGTGCAGGAGATTGTTCTTGTCTGGAAAGAAGGGGGAAGGTGGGGTTCGGGTGAAGAAGATTGTTCTTGTCTGGAAAGAAGGGGGAAGGGGGGGGTCGGGTGCAGAAGATTGTTCTTGTCTGGAAAGAAGACAGAAGGGGAGGTTTGGGTGCAGAAGATTGTTCTTGTCTGGAAAGAAGACAGAAGGGGAGGTTCGGGTGCAGAAGATTGTTCTTGTCTGGAAAGAAGAGAGAAGGGGAGGTTCAGGAACAGGGATGATTTCCTCGGGGTGTTCCTGGCCCCCAAGCACCATCAGCCACTGCCCACTGGCATTCACGAATCGCAGCGTCACAATGGGCTCTGCAGGACCCTGGGATTGGGAGGTGGGAGGCCCTTGCCAGGTCCCCAAATCTCAGGCCTGCCGCCTTGGATGAGATAGAGAACTTCCCTCCGTGCTGTCATGCAGTAGTCCAAGCTCAGTCGCAACACGGTCTTCGAAACCAAAAACCCAACATAGTAACCATTCTCCAGTATGTACGGTGCATGCGAACGGGAGGGTTCCTTCAACCTCACGCCACATGGCAGGGAGTATGAATTTTCAATTTTCAAATTTTAATCGGAGCAGAACTTTGGGGGGGAGGCGCTTTAGATAAGTTCGCCTGAGAATGAGGGTGAGTAGAATGTCGGTCCCTCAGCCTAGACCCTAATTTTGTACACCCTTTAGGCCTCTAAATTACACCGTGCATAAGTTAACTTTGGCACCCTTTCAAACGTCACCCTTTCAAATGGCACCCTTTTAAACGTCACTCTTTCGCACGGCACGCTTTCAAACCAATTAAAGGGTTGCCGATGACCCAAATTTGTTTCTGGGTACAAAGCTGGTGATGCTGGGCACAAACGCATCCCCCCACCCCACCCCAGGCCACCCCACTCCTCCACCCCCTCAATACCACTAACAATTCAGCTACACCCCCCAGGGTGAGGGGTGCAGCTGAACTCTAGCTGCAGCACCCTTCAACAAATACTGGTGCAGCTCGCTGCACCCGGAGAGATGCAGTGGGTTGCATAATTCTATGATGGACCCTGCCCCGCACCCATGTGCACGCTCAAATCTTTTAAGTCATGAGATTAACCCGGCGCTGAGGCAGACATGCTCTTGGCCGAAGCCTCGAGCGCAATATGCGTTCAAAGATCTTTTAATGATTCACATAATTCTGGAATTCTGGGATTTAAAGTCTAGGAGACCCATGGCGACACTCTGGTGGCTGCCCCACGGAAGCAACCCACCCATTAGGGAAAGGCAACTAATATTCGTGTTTGAAAAACTAATATTAACTAATATTATTATAGTGTCCAGAAGGTGTCAAGGCCTCAAAAAAAATCATTCTCCCGATTGAGTTTTTCTGATAATGGGGCTGTAATCGCATGTATCATTGCGATATTATGAGACTTTTTTCAGGTCATTCTGAGCACCTCTTTTAAGGGGGGGGGGGGGGGGGGGGGGGGGGGGGGGGGGGGGGGGGGGGGGGGGGTCAGCCCTCCTCAGGTTTTTTCTATCTTTTTACTCAGACCTCCAAATGACACTCTGAGACCACCCTTGAGTAGGCCTTGGTGAGGGCAGTCCACTGGCACCACTTTGGACCTTGTGCTATAAGTATCTACCCCTTGGGTGGGTGGGTGGGTGAATGGGGTCAGCCCTCCTCAGTTTGTTTTCTAACTTCTTACTCAGACCTCCAAATGACATTATGAGACCACCCATGAGTAGGCCTTGGCAAGGGCAGTCCGTTGGCACCACTTTGGACCTTGTGCAATAAGTACCTACCCCTTGGGTGGCTGGGTGGGTGGATGAATGGGTGAGTATGGGTGGGTGGTCCCAGCCCCCCCCCTCGACCCCCCCACACCTATGCTGATTAAATTGTCCCTTTTGACCGCCCCCTGCGAAGGCTAAGGGTGACTATAGTACTTGTGAAACCCAAAGGGGGTTGAAAAACTGATTTTTGACTATCAGACAATCTCTGTGAGGGAATTCCGAGGATGCCATTATGTGCGCCATGCTGTAAACCCCCACAATCCATATCTAATTATTATATTATTTTTTTCGGGGTATTTCGATTTAAATGGGGGGGGGGGGGGGGGGGGGGGTCAGCTCCCCTCAGGTTTTTTAGGGATAGATGTCCCCCCCCTTTTTTATACTCCCATAGTGTCACAATAATATTAGTTTTTCAAATAAATTCGAAATTCTGGTGATACTAAATTCTGGTCCGACTAATATTATATAATATTATATAATAATACTTATTTACTAATATTATATAACATAGCCGTGCCCTACCCATTATGCAAGCCGAGGTCTGGGCTCCTAAAGACTCCCTGCACCACTCACCCGTGTCCAAGATGAAGTCTAGAGATACCCCATCATGCAGGGAGAGGTCTGGGCCTGGGTACTACATTTTGTCAAATTGGTCCGCGCTTAAAGCGCACAAACATCAAATTTGTCAGCGCTTTGTAGTGTAAAGAACGCAAAAACTGCGTGCTGCGCCCACAGGGACGTTAAAAACCCTGCGCGAAACGCGCAGTGGGGCTTAAAAAGCATGCGCGAAATCGCGCTGCTGCGCACGCTTTGTAGTACCCTGGTCTGGGCTCCTAAGGACACCCCGCACCACTCACCCGTATCCAAGATGAAGTCTAGAGATACCCCATTCTGCCCCCGCTTGCGTTGAGCCGAAGTGGCGGCCTCGGGGAAGCGCATGGATAGCGCCAGATACGGAGAGGAGGGCTTGCCCATGAGCGGCAGCATGGGCGCAGCCACCCAGGAGACATCTTCATCCTCATTGGCGACATCAGCTGCGCCAGGATTTCCAGGCATGGCAGCAACCACCTGCATTCAGGAGGCGGGTACGTGGTTGAGTACAAGCATGATTCTTTCCGCCATATATAGCGATCGCTAGTTTTGACCTCGTTTTGGCAAAATTATCTCTATAAATGCAAACAAAAAACTGTTATGTTTGCCCTAAATGGCCCTAAAAACCTATAAAAGCTGGAATATCTAAATATAAAGCTATTAAAAGCTGTCCCTGGAGGAGGCTTTAAACTTTAAAGGTTGAAAAAAACCACTTTCAGATTTGAAAAACAATCCCTGAGTGTGAAGGGCAACAAAGGGGACGCCCGCGACTGTGTTTATTTTAGAGTGCTTAAGCTACAGTTAAGCTACACTAGTAGGGGTCTTGTACAGCAAGCCCTGCTGCTTCAACCGGTCAAGGTTTGGTCCCAATCAGCCCAGTGGTGGCCGCCCAGCAGTTCGCCACAGGTGGTTTGTTGCACGGTAGGGGGAAGTTAGACCGGGGTTAGCCAGCCCGGGGGTGGGGTTTAACCCTAAACCCTAAAGCCCCTAAACCCTAAACCCCCACCCCCGGGCTGGCTAACCCCGGGCTAACTTCCCCCCACCATGTTGCGCACTATAATTAACGCAGGCCTTGTCAACCGCCATGGTAGCTTTGTCCAAGTAGCAGCCCGTTCCCTACCGCCGTAAGACGGGTCTCCCTTAATGCCGCGCCCCACCAGGCGTTATCATCATTACTTTTTTCAACACAGGCCAGTGACAGGATCTGGTGAGCCTGAACACTCGACCGCTGGAGACTAGCGACAGCTACGGCCAAAATAATATTATTTTTTAGAAGGAACCTAAATAGTAGGACAAAAAAGTAGGATTGGCCCGGATATCCATTTTATAAGGGTCAGTGACAGCTATGCTATCCCAACCCCAACACAGGCCTACGACCGGCTGTGGTAAGCTCCTGACATGGAGCAGTTACCCCTGCACTCACGGGGTGGGTAAATATGGAGCAGCATAGGCAGGTTTAGCATAGGAGCATAGCATAGCTCATATGCTATGCTCCTATATATATTCATATATATATTCATAACATAGATTAGCTCGAGCATAGGCATTGTTTCTTCTTTTGTGAATCAGATACACACCGCATGGGGTGCATGAGACAGGGATGTGCATGCATGCATATATGTATGGTCCGTGGGGTGCATGAGGCAAGGATGTGCATGCATGTATGTACGTACGGTCCGTGGGGTGCATGGGGCAGGGATGTGCATGCATGTATAAATGTATGGTCCGTGGGGTGCATGAGGCAAGAATGTGCATGCATCCATGCATGCATGCATGCACGTGTAGTCGCATGGGATGCATGAGGCAAGGATGTGCATGCATGCATGCATGTATGTACGTGTAGTCGCATGGGATGCATGAGGCAGGGATGTGCATGCATGCATGTATGTATGTATGAATGGTCGCATGGGGTGGATGAGGCAGAGGGGTTCTGAAAGCCCTCTGCCAGCTTGCAGCAAGGCCTGATTACCTGATAACCCATTTTTAATATCATTTCCCCGCTTACTTACCCCAGAAAGCTCATTCGCGGTGGCAGGCTCCTGCTCTGGTGCTGCGGCCCTGGGTGATAGGCTAGGGGCGCGAGCAACCTGTCCGTGCAGGAGAAGGGCACGGTTAGAGGGCGTCCGTAGGGTAACTGCTGCCAGGGGGGTAGCGTTTTTTCCCTGCAGGCGGAGTGAGGGCCCATGAGGGCGGGGTGGGAGGAGGAGGGGGCGGGAGGAGGCAGCTGCCTGAGAGGGCAGCAGGCGGTATGTTGATGCGGACATGGAGAGGCGCATTCTGCTGGGTGGATGGGGGTGGTCTAGCTGGCTAGCTGAGCGGGCTGGGTGGATGGGGTTTGTCTCGCTGGCTGGCTGAGTGGGCTGGGTGGGGGTGGGTGAGGGGCCGGAGGGGCGTTGGGGAGGTATATCGGTAGGTCGCCGGATGCTCTCGCTGGGTAATTGACTGCTGGCGATAGATAAGACAATATTAATATATGCCGATAGGGATGAGCTTGCAGCGATGGATAGTGTCGGTCCCGGTGAAGTTATCCTGTGGTCGTGGGAGGGGTGATACAGCAATATAATGGGGACTGGAGAGTGATCTTCAGCAGTCCCGTAGGGACTGAAAGTGTGATGAAAGCCTTTTTTTCGGGCTTGCAAGCACCAATATCTGCTACTTAAACGAGCTACTTCTTTGTGCTCGAAGCAACTTCTCGACTTGACACTGCCCTTGAGTGCACAACTTTAGCTACCTCGATTGGTTGGAGCAACCCCAACTGCCCCTTCTCTTCTCGATTCGAAGTTAGCCCTACTTCGATGCCAGACCTACCTATTCCAATGCCAGACCTTGCTACTTCGATGCCAGAACTACTTCGATGCTATACAACTTCGATGAAAAGGTCCCCTTGACACCACGCCCCTCCAGGCGTTATCTTTTTTTTCGATGAAGCTTTAGGCAGGGTGCCCAACTTCGTTACTATGCCGCGACCCTTCATCCCGCGACCCTTCATCCCGCGCCTTCTTTCGTTTCCTGCGCTCATTCAGTTGGAAGGTGGAACTTCAATGAGAGCACTGTACTTCTTAAAGTACTGAGCTGTATGATGAGTTTCATGCATGATGAGGTTGCATGCAAGGTGAAGTAGCCCTTCGAGGTTGCATGCAAGACGAGGTAGCCCCGTAGCCCTTTCAGGATGCATGATGATAAGGTTGCATGCATGATGAGGATGTATAAATGATGAGGTAGCCCCTTGAGGTTGCATGATAATGAGGTTGCATGATGTTGAGGTAGACCCTTGAGGTTGCATGAGGTCGAGGTTGCCTCTATAGGTTGCCTGATGTTGAGGCAGTCCCTATATGTTGCATGCTTTTGAGGTAGCCCCTACAGGTTTCATGATGTTGGGGTAGCCCCTATAGGTTGCATGATGTTGGGGTAGCCCCTATAGGTTGCATGATGTTGGGGTAGCCCCTATATGTTGCATGATGTTGAGGTAGCCCCTATAGGTTGCCTGATGTTGGGGTAGCCCCTATATGTTGCATGATGTTGAGGTAGCCCCTATAGGTTGCATGATGCTGGGGTAGCCCCTATAGGTTGCATGATGTTGGGGTAGCCCCTATAGGTTGCATGATGTTGGGGTAGCCCCTATATGTTGCATGATGTTGAGGTAGCCCCTATAGGTTGCATGATGTTGAGGTAGCCCCTATAGGTTGCATGATGTTGAGGTAGCCCCTAAAGGTTGCATGCTGTTGAGGTAGCCCCTACATGTTGCATGATGTTGAGGTAGCCCCTATAGGTTGCATGATGTTGGGGTAGCCCCTATATGTTGCATGATGTTGAGGTAGCCCCTATAGGTTGCATGATGTTGGGGTAGCCCCTATTGGTTGCATGATGTTGAGTTTGCCCTACAGTTTGTATGATGTTGAAGTTGCCTCTATAGGTTGCATGATGTTAGAGTAGCCCCTATATGTTGCATGATGTTGGAGTAGCCCCTTCAGGTTAGAGAGGTTGCTTGCGTACACCCTGGGGAAACGAGGTTGCTCAGTCCCTACTTACTATATTACTGTACTGTACCAGGGGGGGAGGCTGTGCTGTGAGGCGAAAAGCAGGCACTATGACTTGTGCAGCCGTCGATTTCTCTCTTCTGTTCTTGCCCTTATGGCCTCAGGATTGGTTACTTGCCAAGACCTGGTCTTATGTGCGAATATTGTGTTAATTTGAAACTGAGTACCGACTTTGTGGCCAGGACTTGCGAATATCTGTTTGGATGTCCGACACTGTTATCCAGTTTGGAGTTCCTGTTCAGACGTTAAAACCAGGCTTCGACACATTCAGACAATTGATCAAGAATTATATGGGAGATACTGTCCTGGGTTCCTATATTGGAAGGGAATCCAAGTCACCCACTCCCATATAATTCTGAGCCTTTCACTGTTGTAGACGAAGAATTTTTACAAGGCTCTGTACGCGAGGTTTGGCGTCTAATCGTCTGCACATTGTAGCGAACAATTACCCCCCGTGCGAGAACCACGGAAACCAGGGATTTCTAGTGCACTTGTCGGGGTGCAGATTTGAACCGGGGACTCCTCCGGTTGTGGATTCACTGTGGTAGTGTGTGAGGCTGGATAGTCTCCTCCCCTCCCTTAACGAAACTTTATTTGGGGGGTGGGGGTGTACATTGGTGGTGAACCCCTATATAACCCAAACATCTGCATATAGATTTGTAACCCAACCAAATGCGATATCACTGGGTGGGTGGCTGGGTGTAGGGCGTAGGGTTGGGACATCAAAGTAAGGGGTTTGTTTTTTCCCGCATATTTCGTGGGCCAAAAATACGCCCCGGACATGGCTCGCATGCACGTGAAAACATGTGTGTGAGCAACACACCTGACATTCCCCATTCATGGTTCACAACATCCAGCAAACTCGTTCAAATGAGCAATCGTCGCAGTAACATGAAGCATTGCTTGTGCCACAGCTGAGTTAAAATTAGTGGGTTGCAAGGGTAGGGCACTCCCGTGGCTGTGTAGGGGGGGTAGGGCACTGCCATGGCGGTGTAGGGGGGGTAGGGCACTCCCATGGCTGTGTAGGGGGGTAGGGCACTGCTATGGCTGTGAATGGGTGGTAAGGCACTCCTACGGCCGTGTAGGAGTGATAGGGCCTTGCCATGGCTGTGAATGGGTGGTAGGGCACTCGCTTCTATGGCTATGTGAGTTATGCCACTAAGCCTGGTGGATAAATTCATTGCATGACTCGATTATTGCTGGGGGCAGGGTACTACAAAGCGCGCACGGCAGCGCGATTTTGCGCACGCTTTTTGAGCCCCACTGCGTTTCGCGCAGTTTTTTTGACTAGTAGGTAGTATCTCAAACAAACAAATAAATACATAAATAAATAAATAAGCAAAGAAAGAAAGAAAGAAAGAAATAAAGAAATAAAGGAGCCACAGGAACCAAGGCCAGCTCCCACCTGCAATGGAAAAAAAGAAAAAACAAAACAAAACCCTTCACGCAGGGGGCATCTGAGAAGTTTTTCTTTACCCTATGCTCAGATTTATTTGCCCCCCCCCCCCCCCCCCCCCCCACACACACCCACACCCACCCACACACACACACACACACCTACACACCTACACACACCATCCCACCCACCCCACCACCAAGCTTGCGGATATGAACACAGTGCCTATGTTTGAGCCATTTGGGTTGGAGCTATGCAGCGTGTGCAAGCACAGCAGTGACAACACCAAAGGAGCCACAGGAACCCAGGCCAGCTCCCACCTGCAATGTTAAAAAAGAAAAAAGAAAACAAAATTGGTCACGCAGGGGACATCTGGGAACTTCAAGGGCAGGTTCATGCTAGTAGGATATTATGCTAAACTACTGAGGATGATCGCCATAAATATCCAAGCTGCCTACCAGACATACCCAAGCAGGTTGTAAATATACCGAAGCTAGTCTACTGAACTGCTAAGGATGATCAGTTGATCCCCAGAAATACGCATGCTGGTTGTAAATATTAAAACATATCGAAGCTTTTTCACGAAACTAATGAGGATGGTCACCATAGATATCCAAGCTGGTTGTAAATATACCAAAGCTTGTCAACGGTACTCAACAACTGAGGATTATCGTTAGGAATACCCAAGATAGTTCGCAGAAATACCCAAGCTGCTTGACAAACAAACTTAGGGTGGCAGCTGGTGAAAGTCTTCTCATAATGAGCTTGTGATAAGTTATTTTCCGGTTTATCCACGGTACACACCATTAAATCCTATTCGGAGGGGCACCCAAGTAGAGGTCATTTTTTTACCTCCTCCTCGTTTTTTTCAAACTTAGCCCAAGTAAGAGGTTGGGCGTTTGAGCGTCATTTAACATCTGCAAATGTCTACACAAGCCTGCAATTCCAGGTTCATTTGCCATATTCACTTTTTAAGCTCTCACTCCCCCACTCCCGTTGAACTCGGAACCGCTATTGTTGGAAGTATAGTATAGTGCTGAGGACGTATGGCTCTGTAAACTTGAAGCATACGGATGGGTTTTGAGTGTAATTTCACATCTGCAAACGTCTACTATTTGCAAACCTGCAATTTCATGTTCATTGGATAAATTCACTTTTTCAGCCGCTAATTGTAGGAACTGTATGTGCTAAGGACTGAGGTATGAGTTTCATTTCTCATCAGCAAATAAATGTCTACATATATTCAGACCGGTATAAAAGAGAAACGGAATGGTGCAGCGAAGAGCAAGTTCTTTCAAATCACTGAAGAGCCATGGACTGCCATGGCGATAGGGCTGATGCGAGGGTCAAAGAAGGTATAAAGCAGAGCTAAAACTGGAGCGCTGCAGAACGGTGGAACAGAGGTGCATCCAAGAGCAAGTTCTGTGTGGTCCGTGGCGCCAAGCGAGTCCAGAGGGAGCGAGTCCGCAGTAGATGTGGCCAAACAGTGGCGATGCTCGAATCAGCTGTCTGACCACCCTATCGTTGACCCAATAGTTAGTCACCACGCACCCCCCCAAACGAGTGCAATCGTGTACCTTAATTCGAGCTTTATCGAGCGGTGTTAAGGAGAAGGGGAATAGTGCAGCGAGGAGAAAGTTACGAGGGGCTTCGTGTTTTGCGTTTGCCAGGTCGGGGAGCGACCCGTGTATGGGGGGTATCACCGGCCTGACACGTCAGCCAACTGTCTCGAAACTATCTGGCTTCGGTCCGTTCGATTCCGTTCAACGGTTGCCACCTGTCGCTGATCACTTCCAGCCAAAGTTCTGCAGGCGGTCATGATAATAAATCCCGCCTGTTCCAATTCTGAGTCCTGGTACGCAATTTTAGTCCCCATACCTCCCAATCGGCACTTATCTAGAGCCGCACCGGTGCTGTCTCTCTCTCATTTCGATACATTGAATCATAATGCCATCCTGGAACGTGAGGTGTAGAGGTCCCGCGGGCCAATCCACGCTGCAATGCGACTCCGACATGCCTGTCTTCGAATTCCAAGCATTGCTTCAAGAAAAGACTGGGATTGCTGCAGATCGACAAGAAGTGTTGGCCGGCTTTCCCCCCAAGCCAATTGAAGTGCGAATGCTCATCGTAATGCACTTCACTGTTTCCTCTTTGGGCTGCTGGTAGCTCCATGGGCAAAACCTGAAGCTAGCGTGTGCATCTGACAGCTGAGATAACAGGCAGTGAAGAAAAACCATGCAGCTGCACACTGTGGGCTCGGCTCATTGGCTGGCTATTGGAGCTGGCTGGAAGTTGCCGTGCGTAGCCAAAATAAACAGTCCTCATCTTAATGCACTTGACCTCAAGTCTTGAATGGAACGGTGTAACTGAGCTATAATTGACATGAATACATAGTTATCCAATGTGGCTATGAGATCATCTGGTCCAGATTACGTTTGTGTGCATTGCTTGGTTGTGTCGCTGACAATGAGCATGCATGCTGATGCACTTACCATGCATTTACCATTTACCATGCACTGACCATGCATTTACCATACATTTACCACGCATTTACCACCCATTGACTATGCAATTACCATTGACCATGCATTTATTATCCATTTACCATTTACCATGCATGTACCGTATACCATGCATTTACCATTTACCATCCATTTACCATGCATGTACCGTTTACCATACAATTACCATTTACCATGCATGTACCGTATACCATGCATTTACCATTTACCATCCATTTACCATGCATGTACCGTTTACCATACAATTACCATTTACCATGCATGTACCGTATACCATGCATTTACCATTTACCATCCATTTACCATGCATGTACCGTTTACCATACAAATACCATTTACCATGCATTCACCATGCATAAGTCCCCCTTGGCTCCGTCAAGCTGCGGGCACGTTTGGAGTCCTGTAGGGCATCAGGTAAAATATCGTCATCGTCGTCATGCGCCCTCGAGGCCAAAGATTTGATTGATGATTTTGGCACATGTCAGGGCTTTTCTTTTAGACTACCAGCAGCAGCTTCTAGGTAGCTCCCTGAGGCTGCCACTAGGCTAAACCTCAATATTCCAGGAGCACTGGAAAGCTGGCGCTATCAGCTTCCTGGTACACTAGGTTGCTTAATGTTTGGATGAAGAGAGAGCTACTGAGACTGTGCTACACCCAAATATTATAGCAGTCCTGGGCAGCTGGTTGTATCAGCTTCAAGGTGCACTTAGCAGCATAAGTTTTGGCTGGGTAGCAAGCTAGGGGAGCTGCCTAGAAGCTGCTACTCGTAGCTGAAAAGAAAAGCTATGGGGGGTTTTGCAGCTGAGCTATGCAGTACACTGAGAAATGAGAGCACTACATCATGAGCCCTAGTCTTATCCTGAAGTCTAGCACTCATTCGAATGGGAAACTCATCAGGGGTTACAGGCGCATATTCCCTGCGAGTAGGTTTTAAAACCGTTTTAGGTTTGGGGTTGTTGGCACCTGTCTCGGGCCGTACTCCCATGTCCACCATTTTATTATTTCATTGTTAGTCCGCAGTCACCTATACATGTGGTTATGCCAGAGCTTTTGTTTCCGTTCCAGAAAGGGGTCTTCTGGTAGCAATCAGGGATTTGATGTTTTCCAAGGCTAGGCTTCTGGTAGCAATTTGGTTAGGCGGCCCGACGATGACTATAGCTAGCTCCGGCTTACGCTATGTTGTCCTTAACTTTACGTCCTGTGAGTAACTGTATTACAAGGATGTAACAATTTCAATTTCAATTTCAATTAGGCAGCCCGGGGGGGTTGGGGGGCGGGGCGTAATATTTGAGTCTTGGAAGGTTTGGCCAAGACAGGGTCCCAGGAAGCGATCGCTGCTGGTTGCAGAAAAAAAGCTCTGGGTTATGCTGGTGTCCGTCTTGTCGCAGGCCACAGGCTCGCACCATGCAAATTCAAGATCAAAAAGCATGCTTACAATATTCTGTGTGTCTAGCACTTAATCCCCCCCCCCCCCTGCCCCCCCCCTCCCCCCCCCCCCCCCCCCCCCCCCACACACACCACACACACACACAAAACCACCACACCACACACCACACGTCCACACACACCTTATCACTCTACGAATCTACCTTAACATCATGGACTCATTGTGCATGCTGCAGTGGCCCTCTGATTGCGCTGCTGCCAGCCTGTCCACCTTACCCCTGGTTAATGGCGACACAGTTGTTGTAAGAGAACGAGAATCAGCCGCCCCTGTGGTCACCCCTCCTGCTGCTGAAGCCGCTCTACCAGTTGTCGATCTTGCAGAAGGTGGTGGGGGGGCAGCTTCGGCAAACCCTTTCCAAATGAACGTGGTAAGAAGCATGCATAGCTTTTCTTTTCAGCTTTAAGCAGCAGCTTCTATTGTATTATGTATTTACCAAGTGGACGTGGTAAGAAGTATCCATGGCTTTTCTTTTCAGCTGTAAGCAGCAGCTTCTAAGCAGCTCCCCCAGCTGGCTCTCCAGCCAAAGCGCAAGCTGTCCAGTAAATTATTATAATCAGCTGTCCAGCACTTCTCAATTTGTAGGTTGTAGCCCAGTGGCTGGCTAAGGGAGCTGCCTAGAAGCTGCTAAGAAAAGCTGAAAAGAAAAGCCCTGGAAGCACGGCTGGGGGTTACACATGTGTTTGATGGAATACCATAGGGATTGATGATGATGATGATGATGATGATGATGATGATGATAATGATGACGAAGAAGGTTAGGCAAACCCTCTCCAAGTGGACTTGGTTGTAAGCATCCATAGCATGGAGTTGCTCATGTCTTCCAGGGTGTGTTCTAAGGTGTACATATAATACAGTATCTCAAGGTGCTCCTAGTAGCCTCGGGGTATTACTAGTAGCCTGTGTACTAGTAGCCTGTAGGAAGTGAACTAGTGCATCACCATGCTCCTAGTAGCCTTCGGGGTGCTACAAGTAGCTTTGTTGACCCCAAGAGCAGCCCCAATAAATACCAAGGTGCGTAATGTAGCACTTGTGCCAGATAGTAGCTTTTAACTTTCCTTTAACCCAGTCGACTCCAGTTCAGTTAATGCAAATTTGGGAGTTCAGGTTGCTGTGCTAGCAGACTAATAGACTAATAGACTAAAATCTAGACTAGAAGACTAGACGAAACTAGACTACTAGCAGACTAGACTACTAGAAGACTAGACTATTAGGCTAATAGATTAGCAGACTAATAAACTAAAAGCTTGACTAGCAGACTAGCAAGCAAATAGACTAGCAGGCAAATAGACTAGCAGGCTAATAGTTGCAGTGCTAACAGACTGTTTGACCCTAAAAGCGGTTGGACAAGTCCCTTAAGCCTATTTGGCCTAACCCTAGACTGCAACATACACACAGACTACTCTATCCCCCCACGGATAACGATTTCTGACCTGGCACCTAGAAAGAGGCGATTTCTGACCTGGCACCTTGAAATAGAAGTTGCTTCCGTGCAGTAGTCCGACCTCAGGCGCAGTAGCAGTCTGCGAAAGGAAAACCCACAGGTACTTCCCCAGTGCAAGCAAACGGGAAGGTTCCTTCAACTTCACGACAGCAATTTTGAATTTCCATTTTGTAAAGTGTGGTTGTAGGATGAGGATGAATGTATTAAAATGTTTAAAAAAGCAATGCATTCAGAGACAGTGTACTGATTTTCTTTGTCAGGACCGGGCCAGCCAGCACCAACATCAGTCCAGCTTCCATCAATTCCCATTTTGTATACTGTGGATGTAGGATGAGGATGACGACCTGGCCAGGGCCATTGCGGCCTCCCTGGAGGTCTCCCTGCCCCAACCATCCAAAGCAGGAGCTCCCCAGGTCGCAGAATTGTCACAGCTTCAGACCCCATCAGCCATCCAAAGTAATGCCGTGGCAACATCCAGCACAGGTACGGCATATTCTTTAATGTCAGACTACGTGCTGTGTGTTTGCTGTGTGCTGTGTGTGTGTGTGCGCATGTTTGTGTGCATGAGTGTGTTGTGTGGGTGGGTGGGTGGCGCGTCATCCACAGCAATGCCATGGCAACATCCAGCACAGGTGCGGCATATTCTTAAATGTCAGACTACGTGCTCAGCATTTTGCGTGTATGTGTATGTTTTTGTGTATGTGTGTGTGTGTGACGCGTCATCCAAAGCAATGCCATGGCAACATCCAGCACAGGTACGGCATATTCTTTAATGCCAGACTACGTGCTGTGTGTTTGCTGTGTGCTGTGTGTGTGTGCGTGCATGTTTGTGTGCATGAGTGTGTTGTGGTGGTGGGTGGGTGGCGCATCATCCACATCAATGCCATGGCAACATCCAGCACTGGTACGGCATATTCTTTAATGTCAGACTACATGCTCAGCAATTTGTGTGTATGTGTATGTGTATGTGTATGTGTTTGTGTATGTGTGTGTGTGTGTGTGACGCGTCATCCAAAGCAATGCCATGGCAACATCCAGCACAGGTGCAGCTTTTCTTTTAATGTCAGACTACGTGCTCAGCAATTTGTGTGTATGTGTATGTGTATGTGTATGTGTTTGTGTATGTATGTGTGTGTGTGTGGCGCGTCATCCAAAGCAATGCCATGGCAACATCCAGCACAGGTACGGCATATTCTTTAATGCCAGACTACGTGCTGTGTGTTTGCTGTGTGCTGTGTGTGTGCGCGTGCATGTTTGTGTGCATGAGTGTGTTGTGTGTGTGGGTGGGTGGCGCGTCATCCACAGCAATGCCATGGCAACATCCAGCACAGGTACGGCATATTCTTTAATGTCACTACGTGCTCAGCAATTTGTGTGTGTGTGCGTGTGCGTGTGTGTGCGTGCGTGCATGCGTGCGTGCCTGCATGCGTGCGGGCGTGTGTGAAACCTATCCTCAAAACCGCAGGGTACAATCGATAAAGCAATGTATTAAGCAATGTATTAAGCAATGTATTAAGCAATGTATTAAGCAATGTATTAAGCAATGTATTAAGCAATGTATTAAGCAATGTATTAAGCAATGTATTAAGCAATGTATTAAACAAATGTAGTGAAATGTATTAAAAAACAGTGTATACAGATGTACTACAAAAATGTATTGAAATATGTTAAAAAGCAATGTATTAAATGTATCAGAAAGCTATGTATTAAGAGATGGCGTACTGATTTTCTTTGTCAGGACCGGGTCAGCCAGCACCAACATCAGTCCAGCTGGCTGATGGCTCATGCGTGGTTCGTCGCGTCATCGACTCCGACAACAGTTGCCTCTTCAATGCAATGGGATACGTGATGGAGCATTCTAGGTTAAAATCAAAGGTATGCAAACTGTATGTGTAGGGTGGGTAGGGTGGGCAGGGTTGGGTGGGTTGGATGTGTAGGGCCAGTGCAATATATTTGTGTATAAGCTAGAAACCACTTGACAACAGTTGCCTCTTAAATGCCATGGGATACGGCATAGAGCACTCTAGGTTAAAATCAAAGGTATGCAAACTGTACATGTGGGGTGGGTAGGGTGGGCAGGGTTGGGTGGGTTGGATGTGTAGGGCCAGTGCAATATATTTGTGTATAAGCTGGAAACCACTTGACAAGAGTTGCCTCTTCAATGCAATGGGATACGTCATAGAGCACTCTAGGTTAAAGTCAAAGGTATGCAAAATGTTTAGGTTGGTTGGTTGGTTGGGTAGGGTAGGTAGGGTTGGGCTGTGGTGCATGAGCTGAGAGGCTTAGTCTAGACACAGTTGGCAGTGGTTTGGCATGCCCCTCCTTTCCAATGTAACATTTTTTGCATGTTTTGGTATGGGGGCCGATGGGGGGCATGTTTTTGCATGCCCTGCCTTTCCAATGTAACATGTTGGCATGTTTTGGCATGGGGGGCATGTTTTGGAATGCCATGTGTTTCCAATGTAACATTTTGGCATGTTTTGGCATGGGGGGCTTGTTTTGGCATGCCCCGCCTTTCCAATGTAATATTTTGGCATGTTTTGGCATGGGGGGCATGTTTAGGAATGGGAGGCATGTTTTTGCATGCCCCGCCTTTCCAATGTAACTTGTTGGCATGTTTTGGCATGGGGGGCATGTTTTGGAATGCCCCGTCTTTCAACTGCTTAGCGTTTAGGGTAACATGTAGGAACTTCTCCACCTTACTTTCTGAATTCTCGGTGGTGCTGGGTTGTGTAAGGGGTCCCACCTCCTGGGGTGAAAATCCTGTCCATGAAAAATACTGCTAAGTGTTCTTTTTAATCAAAAATAAGGGGTGACTTTATACAAATTGTATAGGGATGGGTACTGCTCAACAGAATAAACAAAAAAATCCTTGAATACAGCCCAGTAAATATGATGACATAGCAAAACCAGAGTGTCATCCGTCTTCTTGTGGTGTATCCCCCTCTACTTTTTAGGAGAGCTCCAGCACACAGTTTCTACAAGTCCACGGTGTGCTAGCTTCACGCAAAAACAAAAAGACAGTTGCGTGAAACAAGCAGTTTCAAATGGCGCATTGTAGTACCCTAGAGCAAAGGAGAAATATCGAGGCAGGTGCGGGGTTCGAACCCCCTTGAGTGCGCTTGGGCCCGTCCGGGGGGTCGTCGACCGGCACGGTAACTGGTATCTAGATGCTAGTTGGCTCGAGCAGCGCATACTTACGATCCGGTTCCCTTAATCCCACTGGGCACGTCCTTAGAGGTCATTATGTCAATTCTTGGATGTTTAAATTTTCTTTTTTTCAAAAACAAGCAGACAGTTGCGTGAAGCAAGCAATTCCAAATAGCGCATTGTTTTACCCTGGTACAAAGTACGATCTGCGACAGTCAATTCAAAATCATTCGCTGAATGATATATTACGTGCCGTCAATCCTGTTGTGGACCAAGGCGAAGCCTGATATATCATGAACTGGGTTACATAGCTTCAGCCAGCAATTTGGTTGCTCGCTGTCTTCAGCAGTAAAAAAAAAGGAAAAAATACGTGTGGTGTCATCCATCCTGTTTTGGTGCAGGAGCTGAGAGGCGTGATTGCAAATGTGATTGGTAGACTTCACACTCCCCCCCCCCCCCCCCACCCCCACCCACCCCACCCCGCCCCCCTCCCCACCTCACCCCACCCCACCTCACCCCAGCCCACCCCACCCCCACCCCACACACCCCACACACCCCACACACTGGTGTCATCCACCATGTTGTGGTGCAAGAGCTGAGAGGTGTGATCACACATGTGATTGGTAGACTTCACACGCACACACAAAACTCGCCCCCACCCCACCACCACACCCACACCCACACCCACACCCACACCCACACCCACCCACTGGTGTCATCCACCCTGCTGTGGTGCAGGAGCTGAGAGGCGTGATTGCAAATGTGGTGTCCTCAAACCCCGATATGTACAATGAGGCCTTCTTGGGGAAAGAGAATGCAGAATATTGCAAGTAAGTCATGTACATCATCTGGTGTACTGCTGGCATGGTGTACATGATCTGGTGTACTACTGGCACAAGCAGTACACCCTTGACTGTGTACATGGTGTTCATGATCTAGTGTACTGCCGGCTTGAGAGAGAATGCAGAATATGGAAAGTAAGTCACGCACATTACCTGGTGTACTGCTGCCATGCTCTTCTCTGGTGTACTGCTGGAATGGTGTACATTACCTGGTGTACTGCTGCCATGCACTGTTCTGGTGTACTGCTGGCATGGTGGGGATATGCTTTCATGTCGTTCACATACTTTGATTACTTGAACTTGAACTTGGTTACATAACTTCAGCCAGCAACATGGCTGCTCGCTCTGTGTGTGTCTGTGTGTGGGTGTGTGGGTGTGGGTGTGTGGGTGTGGGTGTGGGGTGTGGGTGGGTGGGTGGGTGGGGGGGGGGGGGGGGCGGATGCTTTCCCATGCTGCCGTCAAATCGTTCACAAACCAACACACTGCTTTTTTGTTTTTATGAATTGCAGGTGGATCCAAGATCCATCTAAGTGGGGTGGTTGCTTGCTTGCTTTATTTCTGCTCGTTAGGTGTGTGAGGTTTGTGTGATAGGGGGGGGGGGGGGGGGGGGGGGGAGATGCTTTCCCATGCTGCTGTCTAATCGATCACATACTAACACGCTGCTGAATAAATTTGATTGTTTAATCTTATGAATTGCAGGTGGATCCAATATCCATTTAAGTGGGATGGGGTGGTTGCTTGCTTTATTTCTGCTCGTTAGGTGTGTGAGGTTTGAGTGAGAGGGGGGGGGGGGTGTTGGGGGGGGGGGGAGATGCTTTCTCATG
The DNA here is from genome assembly GCA_013435795.1 of Chlamydomonas sp. ICE-L. NCBI lineage: Eukaryota > Viridiplantae > Chlorophyta > Chlorophyceae > Chlamydomonadales > Chlamydomonadaceae > Chlamydomonas > Chlamydomonas sp. ICE-L. The sequence goes on along the minus strand of JACBWV010000610.1, from coordinate 152,493,012 downwards.
CTGCTGTCTAATCGATCACATACTAACACGCTGCTGAATGAATTTGATTGTGTAACCTTATGAATTCCAGGTGGATCCAGGAGCCATCCAAGTGGGGTGGGGCCATAGCGCTGTCTATCCTGTCTGCTCACTATCAGTAAATGTATTGTATTGTATTGTATTGTATTGTATTGTATTGTATTGTATTGTATTGTATTGCCCATGTGTCAATGCTGCATGTGCTTGGTTGCTTTATTTTTTGACCCCTAAACATCGTTGAGTGGGTTGCATCGATGCTGTTGGGGGAAGGGGGGGGGGGATGCTTTCCCATGCTGCCGTCAAATCCATCACATACTAACACACTATTTTTTAATTATACGAATTCCAGGTGGATCCAGGAGCCATCCAAGTGGGGTGGGGCCATAGAGCTGTCTATCCTGTCGGCTCACTACCAGCGAGAGATTGCAGCATATGACATCAGCACCCAACGATGTGATTTATATGGCTGTGTTGCCGGTAAGTGTTGCATGATTTAGTTTTCTACACCTTGACATGATGTGATCAAAGGGTGTGACATCAGCACCCAGCGCTGTGATTTATACAGCTGTGGTGCCCAGTGTTTTTTATTTCAGATTTATGTAGTCCAGGTTGAGTAGCTACTTGGGCTACTCAACCCTGATTTCAGTATAGTTGCGTAGCCATCGCATGGCGGAGCGCGAAGCGCGGAGCCTGGGGGGGTCAGGGGGAGCGCGTCCCGATATCGGGGGGTCTGGGGGGTGTAGCATTCTACGGGATGGCGACAGAATGGCAATGCGTCGTCGAAAAATGAAACACTGGTGGTGCCTTCTACTCAGAATTCCAGGCCCAATGTACGAACGTGACCAGCGATGTGATTTATATGGCTGTGGTGCTGGTAAGTGTGGCATGACTTAATGTATACAATGCTGCGATGCCTTAAACTCAGAATTACAGGCCAAATGTACGACATTGGCCAGTGCTGTGATTTATATGGCAGTGATGCTGGTGGGTGTGGCATGATTTAGTGTATACAATGCTGTGATGCTGGTAAATGTTTGGGTTAGGGTTTGGGTACGATAAAAACCAACCCCAAATGTACTGCTGATTACTTCTGGTTAATGCCTGTGTACTGCTTGTTAATGTTGATTTATACCCATGTACTGCTGGTTTATGCCCATGTGCTGCTGGTTTTTGCCCATGTACTGCTGGTTTATGCCCATGTACTGCTGGTCAAATGCCCATGTACTGCTGGTTTATGTCCATGTACTGCTGGTTAAATGCCCATGTACTGCTGGTTTATGCCCATGTACTGCTGGTTAAATGCCCGTGCACTGCTGGTTTATGCCCATGTACTGCTGGTTAAATGCCTGTGTACTGCTGGTTTATGCCCATGTACTGCTGGTGTAAATGCCCATGTAATGCTGATGTAAATGCCCATGTACTGCTGGTTAATGCCCATGTAACCATGTTATGCTGGTTAATGTATACAATGCTGTGATGCTGGTAAGAATGGCATGATTTACTTTTCGGTACCTTGGCATGATGTGATCGTAGCGTATGACATCAGCACCCAGCACTGCGATTTATACGGCTGTGATGCATGTATGTATGTAGGAATGTAAGTATGTAGGGAACGGCAATATGATATCATGTCATCATATGCTACCATATAATGACGGTAGTCTGACTAGGCTAAAGTTATCATTTATGTACAATATCATATCATGCAATTTGTGTAGTATCATATGGTATCATACTCGCCTCTGGCCAATATCATATGAAATGCCGTTCCCTATTAGTGCGGCATGATTTTCTTTTCCGTACCTTTGCATCTAGTGACCGACGCTCTATACAAATAAAATAAAGAAATAGTACGCCTAATTACGAGGCGTGAGGTTGAGGGGGCCAGCGTGTTTGCTTGCACAGGGGCCAAACACCAAACACCGCTCATTACAGCAATTCAGCGGATGATTTGGAATTGACAGTCAATAAATTTACCACAACGTTGTCGGATCAAATTTACGAAACATCTTCCAGAATTCTCGGATTTGAGGCCAAATTTGAGGTTCAATTACTACCTCCTACCTGCGTCGAAAAACCGAATTCCAAATCATCTGCTGAATTCCTATAAGCCATCATTAACAATAAAATATAAAAATATAAATAAATCTAAAACCCTTCTCCCCAGACCATGCAGGATACAATGAGGGAGTGATGCTGATCAACAATGGTTTTCATTATGATGGGATGGCGCTCTCTGCATTTATTTGGAGTCCAATAGGGCACCATCATCATCATCATCATCATCATCATCATCATCATCATCATCATCATCATCATCACCATCATCATCATCATCACCATCATCATCATCATCATCATCATCATCATCATCATCACCATCATCATCATCATCATCATCATCATCATCATCATCACCATCACCATCATCATCACCATCATCATCATCATCATCACCATCACCATCATCATCATCATCATCATCATCATCATCATCAAACCTTGCAGGTTACAGTGAGCAAGTGATGCTGCTATATGATGGTTTGCATTATGATGCAATTGCAATCTCTGCCTTCGACGGGGCTCCTGAGGAGCTTGACATAACTATCTTTGAGCCCAAGCTGCCGACTAGCATTTGTGCTAAAGAAGGTGCTGCCAAGCTTGTGAGTGGTGATATATAGTATGCTGAAGTATGTTATACTGATATGTATTAGAATGGTGTATGAAGTTTGATGGTGCTCCTGAGGAGCTTGACATAACTATCTTTGAGCCCAAGCTGCCGACTAGCATTTGTGCTAAAGAAGGTGCTGCCAAGCTTGTGAGTGGTGATATATAGTATGCTGAAGTATATTATACTGATATGTATTAGAATGGTGTATGAAGTTTGATGGTGCTCCTGAGGAGCTTGACATAACTATCTTTGAGCCCAAGCTGCCGACTAGCATTTGTGCTAACGAGGGTGCTGCCAAGCTGGTGAGTGGTGACATATAGTATGCTGAAGTATATTATACTGATATATATTATAATGATGCATGGAATTTGATGGTGCTCCTGGGGAGCTTGACATGACTATCTTCTAGCCAAAGCTTCCAACTAGCTTTAGTGCTACAGAGGGTGCTGCCAAGCTGGTGAGTGGTGATATATAGCATGCTGAAGTATAGTATGCTGGTATGTGTTAGATTGATGTATGGAATTTGATGGTGCTCCTGAGGAGCTGGGCATAACTGTCCTCGAGCCAAAGCTTCCAACTAGCATAAGTGTCACAGAGGGTGCTGCCAAGCTGGTGAGTGGTGATATATAGCTTGCTGAAGTTTAGTATGCTGGTATGTGTTAGATTGATGTATGGAATTCGATGGTGCTCCTGAGGAGCTGGACATAACTGTCCTCGACCAAAGCTTCCAACTAGCATAAGTGTCACAGAGGGTGCTGCCAAGCTGGTGAGTGGTGATATATAGCATGCTGAAGTTTAGTATGCTGATATGTATTAGATGATGCATACAATGCTGATATCTAGCATACTGATATAAATTATGCTAGTATATGTTATGTGGTGTATAGAATGATGATACATAGTATGATGATCTATATTATACTGATATATGTTACACTAAGATATATTATACTGATGTTTACAATATTACTCTTGAAGAGCTTGACATTAATGTCTCCAGCCAAAGCTTCCAACTAGCATTAGAGCTACAGAGGATGCTGCCAAGCTGGCGATTGGTGATATACAGTATGCTTATGTATATTAAACCGGTTTATGGAATGCTGATATCTAGTATACTGATATAAATTATGCTGGTATATATTAGGCTGGTGTATATTAGGCTGGTGTTTAGAATGCTGATCTATGGTATGATGATCTATATTAGACTGGCGTATATTAGGCTGATATAGTTTAGACTGATATATATTAGACTTATCAGTACTAATACATATTATACTGATGTATACAATATTGCTCTTAGAGAGCTTTGCATTGCTATCTTTGAGCCAAAGCTGCCTACTAGCGGTAGTGCTGCCCAGCGGCTGGGTGATTATAGTATGCTGGTGTATAGTATATACGGGTATACTAATATATATTATATACGGCTATATACGGCTATATATTATAATACTGTATATTAGAACGCTGATATATTTTCAACCGATGTATATCAAGCTCAGGGGGCCCTCAGGAAGTTTGTTTCATACACATATGCCGGAAGTTTTTGTAATCTGCCTTACCCCCCCCCCCCCCCCCCCCCCCCCCTCCCCCCCCAAAAGGCCCATATCTCCTCCAGAAATTATAATTTGGGGGTCTAAGTAGGGTCCATAGTGATCTCCTTGACGAGCTCCATCCATTTGTGGTCTTACATTTGGATTTGATCAAAGTTCGACAACATGGTCAAGCAAACACCCTTTCCTAGTCCTGCTTCTGAGCTGAGCTAGCTAGTGTTGGTGTTTGAGAATCTGAAGGTGGTGTTAGCCTAAGTCGCATGCCTAAGTACCCTCCTTATACCCAAGAAGTTAGGGGAGGAAAGATTGAGTTTCTGGGTTGACCCAACCTTCACACTTGGTGTACTTATAACCTGTGGAGGTCACTACTCAAGCACTACCACGACACTTTTTCTCATTCCCGAAAACAAGCGAGGAGTCGGAATGCTCTCGTCAAACCAGTTTCGTGGGTATGCTTAACTTCGTCAGATTCCGTCTGGTGAGGAAGTTATGAAGATATTCCCGAAACCGGCTCGACCCCTGTACGAGGATCTGCCAGCCTGGCAGGTGCCTCGACTTGGATCTAGAGGATCACGCCTCCATATTTACTCGCTGTCGGAAATAAGGGTGGATTCGGAAAGATCTCGCCGAGCTTGTGTTATAAGTCTGCTTAATTTTATCAGAGACCGAGTACTGAGGAAGTTTTGGCCTCTAACTGTTTTCACCAGAGGAAATTCATGAAAGCCGTCGGACCCCCCCCCCCCCCCCCCCCCCCCCCTATTTTTGAGGGGTCGATATCTACCCCACCCCGACACATTTTTCGACTTTTTTTATGGTTCCGGGGCTTACGACCCCTTCCGGCCCCGATTCCGACATGCGGTACACGAGCAACTTCCTGAGGGCCCCCCGATCAAGCTGATCTAAATTATACTGGATTCTATTATGCTGCTGTATATTAGACTGATACAGTATGCTGATGCATACAATATTACTCCTGCAGAACTTTGCTTTACTGTCTCTAGCCGATGCTGCCAACTAGCGTTAGTGCTACAGAGGGTGCTGCCCAGCTGGTGGGTGGTTATAGTATGCTGATGTATAGTTTATACGGGTATATATTAAAATGCTGTATATTAGAGCGCTGATATATTTTCAACTGATGTATATCAAGCTCATCTATATTATACTGGATTCTATTGTGCTGCTGTATATTAGACTGATATAGTATGCTGGTGTATACAATATTGCTCCTGCAGAACTTTGCTTTACTGTCTCTAGCCAAAGCTGCTAACTAGCGTTAGAGGATGCTACAAAGCTGGTGGGTGGTGTCCTGTTGTATGAAATATTGCATGCCCTATTTTTGGCGGAGCCCCCAGGAGGGGGGTGGGAGCCCCCAGATTCACCCCATTGTCCGTCCTTCCGACGGACGACCAAGACGAAGCCTGACACGTTTTCCAACTGTCTCATAACTAACAGGCTTCGGTCAGCTCCATCGTTTTCACCTGTCGTTCCGTTGCCAACACTCTCCGCCAATTTTTCGCGTCGCTTGCGACGCTGCAAACGACTCCTTGTCATGTGTGCCTGCTGACTAGTGTTAGTACTGCATAGGGTGCTGCCAAGCTGGTGGGTGATGATGTATATTATGCTGTTTTTATAGTATACTGATGTATGAAATGTACTGGTGTATAAAATGTACTGGTGTACAACATGTACTGATGTACAGTATACAATGTCTCATGTTGTTTGTTTTGCCATTTGTGCCTTCAGCCGTCCCATGCATTTAATTGGGTTGAAAACTGTAAATGTAAATGTATTATATTTAAATATAAAGTGTACGCCACCACCACACTCTCACACACACACTCTCTCACACACACACTCGCTCACACACACTCTCTCTCACACACCGACCACCACCATCACCAAACCACCCCACTCTCACACACACACTCTCTCACACACACCACCACCATCACCAAACCAACCCACTCTCACACACACACCACACACACACACCACCACCACCATCACCAAACCAACGTGCAGGTTGAAGCAGCAAACTAAGCAGGGCTGATCACTGATACTGCAACGTTCACGCTTCACAACGCTACATATTTAGTGTATTTAAATATGTATTATATTTAAATAATGACAATAATATACACACACCACCACCCCACTCTCTCTCTCCTCTCCTCTCCTCACCTCTCCCACCTCTCTCTCTCTCCTCTCACTCCTACTCTCTCTCTCATCCTCTCTCCTCTCGGCCGTCTCCAATCTCTCAATACCTCTGCTCTCTCTCTCTCCTCCTCTCGTCTCTCTCTCTCATCTCTCTCCCACAAGACCACCACCGCTCACTACACCCCACCACTCACCACCACACTCTCTCACACACTCTCTTTCACACACACACCACACACACCAAACACACCACCACCACTCTCTCATACTCACACACATCACACACACACACCTCCACCACCACCACCACCACCACACCAACATGCAGGTTGAAGCAGCAAACAAGGCTCGGCAGTTCACTGATACTGCCACATTCACGCTTCGCTGCGGGGTAAGTCCAGCGTAATGCATAAGCCGGGTTTTGTTGCGAGGTGCAGTTGCATCGAATCTGCTGTACACATGGCATGTGGATGTATGGGTGGACAGCGGTGTAGTCATGTTCCATGAGCGCGCAATATAATATAATATATCATGAGTGCGCAATATAGTATAATATAGTATAACATAAAATAAAATAATATTATATATCATGAGTGCGCAATATATAATAATATAATATAACATAAAACAAAATCATATGATATATCATAATATATCACGAGTGCGCTATATAATGCAGTGCAATTTAATATGCACAATGTCCAGTGTAACGCCCGATTTATGTATTCTAATGTTTTGAGCCGCTTTTGTCCATCAAGCTCCCGGATGTGGGAACCGTTTTCGGATGCAGCATTGTTTCAGTGAGCTAGCTCCTTTCAGCGAATCAGCTTACCCTGCATGGCCTCCATAGCACTGTATGCGTTGTAGTTGTTGGTCGTGTTTTCGCCTTGCCACTGCTGATTCTCACTGCTCATGGGCCTTGCGCGCTGAATAGAGTTTGCGCGACGTACTCCACTATCCACAGAGTTGCGCCTCTCAGGTCCCTCGGCAAATCCATGGACTGATGCCCGGGGTTGATGTTTTTGGCGGAGCCCCCCCTTCTGGGGGGCGGGAGCCCCCAGTGTTACCCATTTGTCCGTCCATCCATCCATCCGTCTGACCGTGATGAAGCCCGACACGTCAGCCAACGGTCTCGTACCTAACTCGCTTCCGTTGCCACCTGTCGCTTCCTCGCGATCACTCTCCGCCAATTTTTAGCGTCGCAGGCGACGCTGCATCGAACTTGTCGGATGCAGTATTGTATCAGTGAGCGAGCCCCTTTCAGCGAATTAATTGGTCTAGCGGTACACCAAATTGCTTTGGGGATGTAGGGTCTGGGGTTCGATTCTCCCTACGGTCGCCCTAGGCGTTGCAGGTCGTTGTCAACCGCAATGGTAGCTTGTCCAGTTGAGGTAGAAGACCGCTCTCTACCCGCGTACGACGGGTTCCCTTAAGACCACGCCCCACCAGGCGTTATCATTACCAGTGATCTGATGCAAACAAAACAAAACATTCACGCTTTGCTGTGGGGTAAGTCCATGGTCTTATATATAGGGATCAGCATATCATCTGATTTTTGCCAAGGGTGAGTATGATTTTATATGATATCAAACAAATTGTATCATATGATATTATATGATGACATGATATATGAATGGTAACATTGGCCTAGTCAGACTGCCGGCATTATATGATAGCATATGATGACATGATATCATATGATGACATGTTGCCGTTCCCTACTTGTATACCCTGAGCCGCGCTGAGAACACTGGTCCCATAGGCCGCCAGTCTGTAGCATTAACCCCCAAAAGCCACATGCAAACAAGGCTCGTCAGTTCACTGATCTTGCATCGTTCACGCTTCGCTGCGGGGTAAGTCCATGGACTTACATATGCATAAACCCCTCTAAGAACACTTGTCCCGCGCAACCGCAAAGCGACTTGCCTGGAGCTTCTTTAGTACGCGCATTTATCCATTCTGGCTGCCAGTCCGTCTCGTTAACCCCCAAAAGCCTCATTCAAACAGGGCTCATCAGTTCACTGATACTGCAACCTTCACGCTTCGCTGCGGGTAAGTCCATGGAATTATATGTGCATGAGGCCCGCTGAGAACATTGGTCCCGCGCAACCGCAAAGCGACTTGCCTGCAGCTTCTTCAGTACGCCCATTTATCCACGTAGGCCGCCAATCTGTCTTGTTAACCTCAAAAAGCCTGGTTCAAACAAGGCTCGACAGTTCACTGATTTCGCAACATTCACGCTTCGCTGCGGGGTAAGTCCATGGGATTATATACAGGCAACGGCAATACTATATCATGTCCTCCTATGATATCCTATGATGCCTGCAGTCCGAGTAGGCTAACCTTACCATGCATATACACTATCATATGATGCAGTTTGTTTGATATCATCCTCGAATTTGGTCTATTTCATGTGATATGCCGGTCCCTACTTATACATGCATGATTATTACATGTGCTTATATATGCCTGATGGTTTTTGACGGAGCCCCCCCTTCTGGGGGGCGGGAGCCCCCAGTGTTACCCATGTGTCCGGTCGGTCGACCGACCGACCGACCGACCATCCATCTGACCATGATGAAGCCCGACACGTCAGCCAACGATCTCGTAACTAACTCGCTTCCGTTGCCACCTGTCGCTCCCTCGCGATCACTCTCCGCCATTTTGTAGCGTCGCAGGCGACGCTGCATCGAACTTGTTATATGCAGGGTTGTCAAGTACGATTTAGTGTATGAAATATTGATGATATCATATCATATATTTTACAGTATCTGATAATATAACGACTGACAATCTTGGGGACCAGTACAATACTGACATCCATATTATGATGTGCGCTTGTTGCACACTTGGCACTCAGTAGTCTCCATTTAGTTCGATTTTAGTTTTGATTGAAATCTTGTCATTATTATTACAGGTATTATTATTATTACTATTATTATTATTATTATTATTATTATTACTATTATTATTATTATTACTAGTATGGTAGCCCGTGTGGCCGGTGGCCACACCTGTCAGGATGTACCCAGCAAAGAATGATGCCCACCCCACCCACCCCTTCCCAATCAAACACATTAAAATGAATACTCACATGATCCCCTCAACCTCAACCCCCACCACACAAAACCACACCATCAGTCGATCCCCTCCCTCCCCCTTATTCCCTGCTTGCATAACGCACCACCATGCCCATTGGATAACACGCAACGTCCTTCTCTCTAAGAAAGACAAAACCAAAAAAGAAAAAACCACAAAACCCCCCAAAACAAAAAAGAATGCATTTATAAAAACAAAAACAAAAAAAAAAAAAAAGAAAAAAAAAAACCAAAACAAAAAAAAAAAAAAAACAAACAATAAAAACAAAAAAAAAACAAACAAAACAAAAACAAAAAACCCCAAACAAAAAAAAAAACAAATAAAATATTATTTAAACCAAACATATAAACAAATTGAACCAACCCCCTGAAGACTGACCTGTCACCACAAATACCAAAAACCCGGAGAACCACATCTTGTCTAATGTTCGGCCTGTGGGATGGTTGTGGTTCATTCCCAAACACACCGGCAGGGCTTCTCCCGAGGAAGCCAAGCCCCCTCCTCTCTCCATCCCTCCCCCCCCCCCCCCCCCCCCCCCCCTCTCGACCCCCTCTCCTTCCCCCGAGCATCAACAAACACACATGCTCCCCTACCTCTCCCCACGGCTTCCCTGCTGAGAAAACAGGACTTGCGCAGTCGCAAAGCTCATACCCGAAGCTTCTTCTTCGCGCGCATTTACCGAAGCTGGGGTGTTGACGGAAACAATCCAGTCAACTGGAACTTCACTTGGGTACATGAATTGGTTAATTCATCCAACTCGCGCTTGCTATCAAACAATGCGCAGTGACATACTTCTCGATGCAATGGAAAGTGGTCGCAGACATGGGACGATAGCAGTACCACTATGGCTGTATTCGCCGCCCTTCTGTCTAAATTTGGCTGGTTGTGTGCGTGCATGGTAGCATCGAGAAGCAAAAGATTATAGACGATGAGTCTGAGCGCCATCGTTGGTCTGAACATGCGCTCAGAACGAAAGCTGAAAAATATGGATACTCATAGCTACACAAAATGAGCACATAATGAGCAGCTATGTCAACGTTCAAATTTGGATGGGTGGGGAGCTGGGTCGGGGAGCTGGGTGGAAAGTCGGCTGTGAACGAAAAAACCGAAAGCCAGCCAGCGCCAGCTGGCAAAACCGAAAGCCAGCCAGCACCAGCTCGTGATAATCTATGTATGTTTACATATGTATGTATACATTATTGTTGTTGTTGTTGTTGTTGTTGTTGTTATTATAAGTAATGGTGACTGTCCCCTGTTGCGGAGTGCAGGAGGGTCCCCTTAGCACCACGCCCCTCCAGTCGTTATCTTTTTGTTTTATTATTATATGTGCTTATATATGCATCCTTATGGCCATCCATTGTAATATAATGTAATATAATATGCACAAGATAATAGAACGTATCATTAGTGTGCAATATAATGATATATAATGTAATATGCGCGATATAATGTGATGTAATATAATATGCACAATATAATGTATTGTTTCATGAGCGCGTAATATAATGTACTTTAATATAATATGCGCAATATTCTGTAATATATCATGAGTGTGCATTCACATAGCAAAGCTTGGCCTCTCCTTGCATCCATGTTAAGGGTGCTGCTCCCTACCGCCACACACATATACACACACACACCGCACACACAGACTCACTGACATGAGACTGCCCCCACCCACACCCACACACAGACTCACCTACATGAGACTGCCCCCACACATACACACACAGACTCACTGACATGAGACTGCCCCCACCCACTCCCCCACTCACACACAGACTCGCTTACATGAGACTGCCCCCACCCACTCACACACCCACACATAGACTAACTGACATGAGACTGCCCTTGCATCCATTTGCAGGCGTGCCAGATTGGCCTTAAGGGAGAGAAGGAGGCAGTTGAGCATGCAAAATCAACAGGGCACTCCAATTTTTCAGAATACTGATTGGCCTTGGCAGATATGCCTGAAGGGAGAGAAGACGGCAGTGGACCATGCAAAATCAACAGGGCACTCCAATTTTTCAGAATACTGATTGACCTTGGCAGGTATGCATAAAGGGAGAGAAGGAGGCAGTGGAGCATGCAAAATCATCAGGGCACTCCGATTTGTCCTGAATACTGATCGGCCTTGGCACATACAGTATGCATAAAGGGAGAGCAAGAGGCAGTGGACCATGCAAAATCAACAGGGCACTCCAATTATTCTGAATACTGAGATGCAAAAAGGGAGAAAATGAGGTAGTGGAGCTTTCAAAATCAGCAGGGCACTCAAATTTGTCAGAGAACTGATGTGCCTAAAGGGGGAGAAGGAGGCAGAGGAGCGTGCAAGATCAACTGGGCGCTAAAAAATCAGATACTGATTGGCCTTGGCAGATTCTCCACATTCATGAAAGCGCAAAACACATGGGGGGTCTTAGTCACCCTTTTCTGGTGCACCCTTGTGGCACCCCTCTCATCCAGAATGCTCCCTCTTTGGCCAAATATAAGGGTGCCAAAGACCCCCCAAGTGAGCAGTGCAGACAGATACTCCACAGTCATGACACCACACATTTGGAGGGTCTCAGTCACCCTTTTCTGGTGCACCCATGTGGCACCCCTCTCATCCAGAATGCTCCCTCTTAGGCCCAATATAAGGGTGCCGGAGACCCCCCAAATTAGCAGCGCAGGCAGATTCTCCACATTCATGAGGGCACTGCCCTTTATTTAATGAGCTCTGTTTCTGTTTTGGGCTTCTCATGGCAGCTTCCATCCAGCTCCATTAGCCAGACACTGGGTTAAGACAAAAGCTTTCAGCTGCATTGGAATGCCCATCATGTCGGCTTTCAGACGCACTAGCTAGCTTCTGGGTTCTTCCATGGGCAGGGAAAGGAACTACCTAGAAGCTGCTATGAGTAGCCCCAAAAGTAAAATGTGTTAATGAGAGGGTTTTCACCCAGGGAGGTGTGTCCCCACTGTGACACTGTTTCTGTTCTCGGCTACGTGCAGCAGCTTCTAGGCAGCTCCCTCCCCGAAATAGTCCTTGGGCCAGAACTGCAGCTGTGCAGTGCATATAAAAACTGACATGATGGGCATTCCAATCCAGCTGCAAGATGTGGGACTGACCCAGTGGCTGGCTGATGGAGCTGACAGGAAGCTGGCATGAGTTGCCCAAAAAAGAAACAATGGTTTTCTCCCAGGGAGGTGTGTTCATATTCTGGCTTGTGATCTGACTTGGAGATTCCGGGGTTTGCTAGCATGTGAAGAGGGGGGGGAGAGTGCGTTTGTTCTGAGTTTGGCTGGGGTCTGTGGTGACTGAAACGCATGGATGGAGTTGGAGATTCCGGGATTCGCTAGCATGCGGACCTAAATCAACGTCTGTGACGATGGGGGAGAGCGTTTGTTCGGAGTTTGGCTGGGATCTATGGTGACTGATACCGGTAGATGGAGTTGGAGATTCCGGGATTCGCTAGCATGCGGCCCTAAAACCTGCTGCCTTGGAAGAGATAGAGAACTGCCCTCCATGCTGTCGCGCGGTTGTCCGTGCTCAGTCGCAGTAGCGGTCTGTGAATCAAAAACCCATCATTGCCATTCTCCAGCATGTACGGTGCATGCGAACGGGAGGGTTCCTTTAACCTTACGCCCCGTGGCAGGGTGTATGAACTTTCAATTTCTGCGATCCAAATCCAACTTATGTACGCTGTCTTTCCGTTGCTGACTTTTGTGTGGGTGGTGGGTGGTAGAGGGAAGCTAGCCCGGGGTTAGCCAGCCCGGAGGTGGGGGTTAGGGTTTAGGGGTAACCGGTTACCCCCGGGCTGGCAAACCCCGAGCTAGCTTCCCCCCTCCGTGGTGGGGGTGTGGCCTTATGGAAGCACATAGTGATTTCATTATAATTGTATAATTAAATGATCACTGTAGCACCAACTCAAGTCCCCCATTGGTAAAACGAGTGTTTGGGTTCAGTTCATCAGTTTGTTTTCCGTTTTAGCCCCTCCTACCTGTCACGGGTGGGCAAGTCTGTAGCCTAATAGGCCCAAATAAATCATAATCCAACGAACGTCCGCTGTATCTCCGTTGCTGACTTTTGCTGATTACAGAAGTGTTAACAGTCATTGGACAAGTGCAAACTATTATCTTGGACACTTACTTGGCCAACAAGACTGGGCATGCAGTGCTGCTCAAAGTGCACGGATTCGCTTTTATACGCTGCTAATTTGGGAGGATACCAGGGTTGGTCAGGTCACAGAGCTGGGGGGTCGCCTGAACAACCCTGTTTGTCACCCTATTTTGCGAGAAAGGGTGCATCATGGGTGAGAGGGGTGCTGCACAGGGTACAACATTTTGTCAAATTGGCCAGCACTTCAAGCGCACAAGCATCAAATTGGTCGGCGCTTTGTAGTGCAAAAAGCATAAAAACTGCACGCTGCGGCCACAGGGGTTTGATAAAGGTAATGATAACGCCTGGTGGGGCGTGGTGTTAAGGGAGCCCGTCGTACGCGGGTGGGGAGCGGTCTCCTTCCTCAACTGGAGAAGCTAGCATCGCGGTTGACGACGACCTGCAATGCCAAGAGCGACCGAAGGGGGAGTCGAACCCCTGACTCTTCATTCTTTAGCGATCTGGTACAGGGAGTTGAAAACTGCACGGAACGCAGTCTGGGACTCAAAAAGTGTGAGCAAATTCGCGCTGAGTTTTTCAGTAGAGGAAATGTAAGCGTTATCAAAAACAATATAAATATTAAAATATATCAAAACTCTAAGCATTATTAAAAAAATGCATGCATTTATGGATAAACAGAGTTCGCTTCGCAAAACCTTCCACTCTGATATTGCACAGTAGATAATGCTGGGCGTATGAAGCGTGTCCTAGGTAGGGGTGAAGCGATATATCCCCTAAAACATTGCATGGAAAGAAACAGGTAATCTGGGCCAATTAACTATTACTGGCTAAAATCAGTTATTTAATTTTTTAACTCGAACTTGAACTTGGTTCCACAGCTCCCAGCCAGAATTTTTGCCAGCTTATGGTGAGCCAGCAAATTCTGGAACTCCGATGTGACATTCTGTGATGGTTAGCATCAACACATGTTACACCTGGGAATCTCGCTTCCAGATACTTAATGTTTGTGTCATAATCCTTAGCTAAGACTCTGACGGTAACCGTGGAATGATGAGAGATGTTGCCCTTGCTGATCTCAATATGGCTAGGAACCGCCGAGACTGTTGAAGCAATGGTGTGTCTGATTCCCTGGAGATGGTTTACACTTGTACTCCTTCACTTGGAAGATTCCCGGAATGAATCTCTGGCCACCAACGGTCATGGAGGTGTGAGATCTTAAAAACTTAAACCAGATAACTGGATCAAAGTGGAGAAGGTCCAAACCATCTTGTCTCTTACTACAGCACCAAGTCATCAGATACGCGCCCGGGAGATAAAAGCTCTGGATCATACAGAAGGTAGACTGCGGTGTACACTACTTTGATGTCCTCATCATGGTATGAGTGTGGTAAACCTGAGATGCCTACTTATCTCATCTTATACCTACCTCATCAAGTGGTTCGTAATATGGATAGACTCAGTACTTTCTCCCGCTACCTTCAGGTGGAAACTGATGGATGGAAGCGACCGTTGTCCCTTATAATGATCGAGTGTGCCATGTATGTGATTCTGGACCCTTTCAAGATGATCATTATGTGTTTTTTTGGCGGAGCCCCCCCTTCTGTAGTGTGGGGCGGGAGTCTCCAGTGTCACCCCGTTGTCCGTTTGTGCGACCGACCGACCGACCGACCGACCGACCGACCGACCGACATGCAACCGAGACGAAGCCAGGCACGCCAGCCAACTGTCTCGTAACTATCTGGGTCCGGTCCGCTCCATTTCGTTGCCACCTGTCGTTCCTCTATTGCCAATATTCTCCGCCATATTTCCGTGTCGCTTGCGACGCAGCCTATGACTTGTTGGATGCGCTGACGAAGCCCGACTGAATTCGATAAGAAAGTATCGGAAGCAGATTTTCCAATCTGAGAACAAAAAATGATTCCTCTACGCAGCTCTACGTGCCCATTCTCGTCACCAATGCCTGCCTATCTATCTAGATAGGCAGGCATATGAGGGAGAGACTAATGCCTGCCACTAGGCCCCCGGATCTAGTGCTCCCAGTACGCGTTACGCCACCGACGTTATTTTGAGGTCCAGGCAAGATCTTCGACCACATCTATGACCACTCAAATATTGGCTGACCTATCTCTTCGGACATCTGACAGTTGACAGCTGAAACCTTCCAGCGGTCCACCTTCCTATCTCTGCTAATCTCCGCCAATTTTCTATTAATTCTACGTCGCATGCGACGCACCTTGGTTTTGTTCACGAATGCCGACAGCTTATTATTTGCATCCTGTTGATGATACTGGACTATTATATGCCATAACAAGACATTGTCATTCACCTCGTTATCCGAGGCATCCACCCATCCAAGACGCACAATCGCGTTCCCAAAATATTGCAAATTTGCTTGCGTGTCCCCAAATCTCCTCGAAAACACGCCACACGTTCCAAACTTGCGGCAGAGGCGCACCTAGACCCCCGTCCCCCACAAAGCTAGTCTCCGCAGCCACGCAAGTGCCCATTGTTTGGAAATGGGGCCGCATGCGTTTAGGTGTATCGTTAGAAAACGAGACAAATGGACAGGACAAGTGGCAATAACAAAAAAACATTATCTTGAGCTCCATGAGAGCTGCCGTATGTCAACCCTCAGAACAGCCTCATACACGACTCCAGAGGAGGCTGCTACAGCAGTCGACAGGTATGCTACCGTGCTGTGCTTTCAATGATTTTACGCCTTGCCACGGGGCATTTTACGGGCATTTTACGGGGCATTTTACGCCGTGCCACGGGGCATAGGATTGAAGGGACCTTCCCGATCGCTTGCAATGGGCAAGGCTACTCTAGTTCATTACTTATATCTGTGTGTGTGTACCTTATCCAAACAGGCTATATGAACTTAGTTTTTTTAATAAGGATTTTAGCCTAGAAGGGTGTGTCTTCCTGTACTACTCCTAGTCTGGAAGGATAATATGTGATGTGACGAAGCATTTCCTACTCGGAACAAGGGAGTAGGCTCCCTTAAGTCGGCGGGCGGACCCGCAACCACTCACACCTGCACACATATTTACCACGGCGCCATAGTGTTCGCGGTCGCTGTCAACCGCCATAGCTTTGGTCAACCGCCGTAGCTTTGTCCAGCCCGTTCCCTGCAGTCGGAAGACCGTGCTCCCTTAATACCACGCCCCACCAGGCGTTTTCGTTACCACGTATTTATAATACTGTTACACATGATTTGCATTTTACTTCTCCTTCACTCTGGAATATTTACATTCTGAGCATATTCTGAGTAGAATCTGAGTAGATTCTGAGTACATTTTGAGTATATTCTGAATATATTCTGAATCTATTCTGAGTCTATTCTGAGTACATTCTGAGTATATTCTTTGACTTGGGTATGGGACATTGTTTCAATCTCTGTCCCTGCTGTGTATGACAAACACAGGGTGGACCTGATATTTTTGATGAACTTGGATCTTGAACTTGGTTACATAGCTCCAGCCAGCAATTTGGCTGCTCGCCGTCTTTCTCAGCATACAAAATATGTACCAGGGAAAATGTTAACGTGAACGAAACATTGTTAATTTTCTTTTTGTGGAATTTACATTCCACACTACAACTTTAACTTCGACTAAAACTTCAAATTCAAAAACAAAATCAAGACAAACCCACACTGCAGGTTCCGGGTGGGGTGGGGTGGGGTGGGGTGAGTGGGGGATCCACTACAACCACCCTGGGCTCATAGTGGAAACGGTGAGTGTGGGTGGGTGGTGGGTGGTGGGTGGTGGTGGTGGTGGTGGTGGTGTGAGTGCGTGTGTGTTGGGGGGGGGGGGGGGGGGGGGGTCTTCCAACAAGTGAGCTATGCAAATGATGCTCAGTACTGAACATGACAAGTGCAATTAATGCCAGCAAATCAACAAAGCCCCACCCACCCACCCACCCCACCCCCTCCCAAGCAACTTCATACAACCACACAGCTCCACCAGCATCACACCACTAGCATATGGCAATACAACTGACTCCTCAAATATCTACTCACTAATGAACATGATAACTGCAATGGATGGTGACAAATCAACTCAAAAACCACCCACAAGACCCCCTTGCAAGCAACCTCGTACAAGCACACAGCCCCACCAGCATCCCACCTCTAGCATACGGCAATACAACTGACACCTCTAATATTGACTCACTAATCAACATGATAACTGCAATGGATGGTGACAAATCAACACAAAAACCACCCACAAGACCCCCTTGCAAGCAACCTCGTACAAGCACACAGCCCCACCAGCATCCCACCTCTAGCATACGGCAATACAACTGACACCTCTAATATTGACTCACTAATCAACATGATAACTGCAATGGATGGTGACAAATCAACACAAAAACCACCCACAAGACCCCCTTGCAAGCAACCTCGTACAAGCACACAGCCCCACCAGCATCCCACCTCTAGCATACGGCAACACAACTGACACCTCTAATATTGACTCACTAATCAACATGATAACTGCAATGGATGGTCACAAATCAACAAAACACCCACTCACCCACCCCGTTCCAAGCAACCTCATACAAACCACAGCTCCACCAGCATCCCACCACTAGCATACAGCAACACAACTGACACCTCTAATATCTACCCAGGTTGCAGGTCGTTGTCAACCCCGATGGTAGCTTGTCCAGTCGAGGTGGTAGACCGTTCTCTGCCTGCGTACAATGGGTTCCCTTAACACCACGCCCCACCAGGCGTTATCGTTACTTTTTCTACTCAGTAATCAAAACATGATAACTGCAATGGATGGTCACAAATCAACAACACACCTATGTGTTATGTTTGCAAGGATATTGTACAAGTTGGGACGGCATTCATCGATGAACTTCTGCTTATCTAAGGAGGATGAACAAGAGTTAGACAGCATAGGACTGGAAGAAGTGTTGGCACAATTCAGGGCTGCTGGGAAGTCTAACAAGACAAGTGCATACAGGTGTGTTCGTGTGTGTGTGTTTTGTGTATGTGTGTGAGTGTGTGTGTGTGTGTGTGTGTGCGTGTGTGTGTGCGTGCGTGTGTTTGCGTATGTGTGTGTCACTGTTCAACACATGACATGGTTGTCATCGTTTTGAATCCTGTCTCCCAACAGCAACCAAATTAACTGGCCTACATATCCATTTATCTGTATCAGCCACCATAGAATCTCATTCAAACTCCAAACAACAAGCTCTGCCCACTCTTCATATTGCCCTTCAGCCCAGCCCCCCCCCCCCCCCCCCCCCACCCACCCACATCACACACCCCACACACCTCAAATCGCATCAAACCACCTCAAAGCACCCCTAACCATCTCTAACCGCCTCAAACCACCATAGACCACCTCAAACCACCTCAGATCACCTCAAACCTCCCCATGCCACCTCAAACCACCCCAAACCACCCCCTCGAGCCACCCACCACCCCACCTCCCCTCCTCACCTCCTCCCCACCTCCCACCTCCCACCGCCCATCTCCCACTGCCACCGCCACCTCCCACCTTACCCCACCCACCTCACTTGACCCCACCCCATGCCTTATTGCAACATTTGCAGGGGGATAGGCTTCCATACAAGGGACAGTGTGTGGCATTTGCATTTGCATTTGCATTTGGAACATTTGCAGGGGGATAGGCTTCCCCACAAGGGACAGTATGTGGCATTTGAATTTGAATTTGAATTTGAAACATTTGCAGGGGGATAGGCTTCCGCAAAAGGGACAGCGTGTGGCATGTGAATGTATCATCGACTTCAAGCCGCACATACCTTGGCTCATTCCAAGAAGAAGCCGAGGCAGCGCTGTATTATGATAGAGCTTTGGTTGCCCTAGGGTAAGTCTCTGATCATGTAATTGCTACTGTTGTTGAAACATGTTCCATCCGGGATGGACATTGGAAAATTCCAAGAAGAAGCTGATGCAGCGTTGTGTTATGATAAAGCTATCATTGCCCTAGGCTTAATCTTTTATAATGTAATCGCTACTGTTATTGAAACATGTTTACATAATCCATTCAGTTTAGAACTTGGCAAATTCCAAGAAGAAGCTGAGGCAGCGCTGTATTATGATAGAGCTATCATTGCCCTTGGGTAAGTCTCTGATCATGTAATTGCTACTGTTGTTGAAACATCTTCCATTCAGTATACACCTTGGCAAATTCCAAGAAGAAGCTGAGGCAGCGTTGTGTTCTGATAGAGCTATCATTGCCCTAGGGTAAGTCTCTAATAATGTAATTGCTACTGTTGTTGAAATATGTTTGCATGTTCCATTCAGTATAAAACGTGGCAAATGCCAAGAAGAAGCTGAGGCAGCGCTGTGTTATGATAGAGCTGTTGTTGCCCTTGGGTAAGTCTCTTATAATGTAATCGCTACTGTTGTTGAAACATGTTCCATTCAGTGTAAACCTTGGCAAATTACAAGAAGAAGCTGACGCAGCGTATTATGACAGAGCTGTTGTAGCCCTTGGGCCATTTGTGTGTTTGTTGCTATCGGACAAAAAGCTTCTTCGGTATCTCAAGTATTAAGCACTCTTAAAGAACGTGGAGCTTTAGAGTATACAATTATTGTTGTAGCTATCACGTTCAATGTAATTGCTACTGTTGTTGAAACATGATCCATTCAGTACAATTGAACATACACATACTTGCATCTCTTCAGTTTTTGAAACCCGTACTTGCATCTCTTCAGTTTTTGAAACACAAATCATTATCCGGAATGCTCAATCATTGGATATATCTGCTCTCGCTTTCAACAAACGAACAAGTTATATGCAGCGTCGCATGCGACGCTGCAAATTGGCGGAGAGTGATCGCAACGGAGCGACAGGTGGCAACGGATGCGAGTTAGTTACTTGTAGGGAATAAAGCATTTGTAGGGAATATAATCATTTATGTGGTATTTGTAGGGAAGAAAGCATTTGTATGGTATTTGTAGGGAAGAAAGTAGTTGTAGGGTATAAAATCATATACATAGGATTCCTAACAAGAGGATTTTTAACTTATCAATCCAGTGCTTAAATAAACACAGGGAACTCCACGGACCAATGTAACCACTGCATACTTTTGAGATAACACAATTTCTTCAACAACAATGATGGCAACAGGAGGCCAGATGAGCAGCTCAACTTTCCGGACAGAAGGGAAGAATCTGAATCTCTAATTGACGTCAAGCTGTTGATGAAATTATTTGGCACCACTGAAAAGGAACAGATCCAGGCCTGTGTCTTGCAAGATCTACAGCATCGACAGGGAATTCAGGTATGTTAGACTGGCTCCGAGCTTTCCTACATATACGTATTAAAAGTGCTTATGCGTGTTTGGGAGGGTAGTTTACATGGCTTTTCACACAAGTTCCTGGTACCAAGGCATTTATTTTCCCATTCATGTTGTTATCATGGAACATGCGCAATATCTAGTACCAGATGATAAAAATAAACATGAATACATTATAATACAAATAAAATAAACGCACAAATCATCATAAACATAAAAATAAACATCTGCAGTATCTCATACCAGATGATAAAAAAACCTAACAAACATAAAAAAACATAAAAAGCCTGTGCACTCCCCGAGCATCCCAGCCCAGCGCCATATGCCCAGGGCCAAGTGGAAATCAGCACAGAATCCATGAAAGCATCAGGTCTGTGAAGGGGACCATGAGTTCACGGGTGGTGTTAAATATGTATAATATACAATATACAATATAAATATATATTATATAATATGTAATCATGAAACCCTGCCCAAACCTACAATTCCCAACCTGTGAATAGGACCCTGAGTTCACTAGCGGTGAGTTAGGCAAGAAAAGGAAGAAGGCTCCACCAAGGGGTTTGAAGAAGAGTGCGAACATGAGTGAGAGTACCCAGAAAGACACTGGGGAGGAGGTGTCCATGCACAATGATCATAATGTAGACAGTGGTGTCAGTGATGACAATGGGGAAGCTATCCAGGAGGATGAGAGCACTGACTGTGTGCCGGGCCAGGGTCCAGATGCTACCAGCAGTCATCAGGATGGTCCAGTACCTAAGAGGAGGAGGAAGATGGCGAGGAGGGGTGAAGGGATGAGTGGGGAAGAGGATGCCAAGCTGCGTCAGGAAGTACATGCTGGGAGTAGGGGTCCTGCAGGGGTCTGGTACCCCCTAGTGATTGGGAAACCCCTGGCAATTGATGATCATCATCAGCAGATACTTAATACGGGTGGGCTGGTTGCTCCTGTAGATCTGCAAAGCGCTGTAGTAGTAAAGCAGGAGCCAGACTGTCTGGAGCAAGCTGGTGGGGCTCTTCCTGGCCTTGTGTTACCTGCCCAGCCATCTTTGTTTCCCACTCAAGATCCTGCCTTATCTGCCCAGGAGCTCACCTTTGTCGTCCCAACAAGCGTGGACACTCAGGTTAGCTCTAGCCTGCCGGGCAAAACAGTCTTTGTGAGCGACAGTGGCTGGATCCCACAAACGGGGTGTGACAGTGTTACTAAGGGTGAGCTAGATTATCTGCAGCTGCCTCATCCTCAGCTGCCTCAAGTGGTGATCAAACCCGATCCTGATTCAGCTGGCATTATACCACATGTGATAGGATGTAATGTAGCATGTAGGCACATGATGACTAAACAAGTGAATGCGCAGATGCTTCATAACACTCAGCAGGGTGTGGGTACAAGCCATGATCAGTTGGGTCATAACACTCAGCAAGGTGTAGGTACAAGCCATGCCCATTTGGTTCATAACACTCAGCAGGGTGTGGGTACAAGCCACACACAGCTAGCTGACCCGATGCCCCAGCCTCTAGACCTGTCTGACAGGACTGCACACCTGCAGCCCCGTATGACTTTACACTATTTGACCTACCCCTGGACTGTAACATACACATACATGACTGAGCTAGGAGCACCTCAGTTCCAAGCACAGGTATTACCACCAGCAGAGCAGCTGACGCAGCAACAGCTACAGCCGCAACACCCAACTCAACAGTCGGGGGTCTCCATGCTTGCGCCGCAGCATCTTGAGCAGCCGCAACAACCATCTCAACATTCAGGGATCTTGATGCTGGCGCCGCAGCATGTAGGGCAGCCAACTCATCAGCCAGGTTTCTCCATGCTTGCCCCGCAACAGCTGCGGCAGCGGCAACAACCATCTCATCGGCCAGGGGTCTCTATGCTTGCACCGCAGCATGTAAGGCAGCCGCAACAACCAAGGGTCAGCCAAGGGTCTCTGTGCTGGTGCCGCAGCATCTAGGTCAGCCGCAACAACCAACGCATCAGCCAGGGATCTCTATGCTGACGCCGCATCAGCTACGGCAGCCAGCAACCAACTCATCAGCCAGCAACCAACTCATCAGCCAACAACCAACTCATCAGCCACGGATCTCCAGGCTGGCGCCACAGCATCTAGAGCAGCCACAACAACCAACTCATCATTCAGGAATCTTTATGCTTGCGCCGCAGCATATAGGGCAGCCGCAACACCCAACTCAGCAGCCAGGGGTCTCCATGCTTGCGCCGCAGCATACAGAGAAGCCACAACAACCAACTTATCATTCAGGGATCTTCATGCTTGCGCCGCAGCATATAGGGCAGCCGCAACAACCAACTCAGCAGCCAGGGGTCTCCATGCTTGCGCCGCAGCATACAGAGAAGCCACAACAACCAACTTATCATTCAGGGATCTTCATGCTTGCCCGCAGCATTAGGGCAGCCGCAACAACCAACTCAGCAGCCCGGGTCTCCCATCTGCGCCGCAGCATCCAGAGGAAGCCCACAAAACACCCAACTTATCATCTCCAGGAATCGTCAGCTTGCGCGCAGCATATAGGGCAGCCCGCAACCCAACTCAGCAGGCCAGGGGTCTCCCTGCTTGCGCCGCACATACAAGAAGCCACAACAACCAAACTCCCCCATCCCATTCCCCCCAGGATATTCATATGCTTGCGGCCGCAGCATATAGGGCAGCCCGCACAAACCACTCAGCAGCCAGGGGTCTCCATGCTTGCGCCGCAGCATACAGAGAAGCCGCAACAACCAACTCATCATTCAGGGATCTTTATTATGCTTCGCCGCATCCATATGGGCAGTGCGCAGACAACCACTCAGCAGCCAGGGGTCTCCCAGGCTTGCGCCCAGCATATAGAGAGCCGCACACCAACTCATCATCAGCCCGAGTCTCGTGCTGGTGCCACAGCATCTAGAGCAGCCGCAACAACCAACTCATCTGCCAGGGGGCTCTGTACTGGCGCCGCAGCATCTAGCGCAGCCGCAACAACCGGCTCATCAGCCAGGGATCTTTAATGCTGGCGCCACATCAGCTACGGCAGCCAGCTACCAACTCATCAGCCAAAAACCAAGTCATCAGCCAGGAGTCTCTGTACTGGCGCCGCAGCATCTAGCGCAGCCGCAACAACCAACGCATCAGCCAGGGATCTACATGCTGGCGCCGCAGCATGTAGAGCAGCTGCAGCAACCACCTGATCATCCAGGGGGCTCTGTACTGGCGCCGCAGCATCTAGCGCAGCCGCAACAACCAACTCATCAGCCAGGGATCTATATGCTGGCGCCGCAGCATGTAGGGCAGTCACAACAACCAACTCATCAGCCAGGAGTCTCTGTGTTAGTGCTGCAGCATCTAGGGCAGCCACAACAACCAACACATCAGCTACGGCAGCCAGCAACCAACTCATCAGCCAACAACCAACTCATCAGCCAGGGATCTCCAGGCTGGTGCCGCAGCATATAGGGCAGCCACAACAACCAACCTATGAGCCAGGGGTCTCCGCACTGGCGCAGCAGCAGCTACAGCAGCCGCAACAACCAACTCATCAGCCAGGAGTCTCTGTGCCGGTGCCACAGCATCTAGGGCAGCCGCAACAACCAACTCATCAACCAGGGGTCTCTGCACTGGCACCCAAACCATTGCGGCACACCTCAAGGTATAAGGTTCAGCTGAGGATTCATAAGTATTCAAATCCAGTTCCCCAGCCAGGATCCATGGTTGTAGGATTGTGTCCCTTCATTCTTCTTGTTTTTCTTCTACTGTTGAATACGAGCAATGCATACATTCATGGATTGCTTGTATGCAGTACATTGCATGTATGCTGATCTTAGGGGAAAGATTCTGCAATTGTTACTTAATGCTGATGACCTAGCTATAATGGCAGAATCCCCGGCAGATATGCAAGCGATGCTTGACTGCCTGAGAGATTTCTGCGAGGCTACTAAGATGGCTGTGAATATAAAGAAAACTGAGATTGTCGTTTTCAACAAGCAATTCCGTGATGAGGCCCGTATGGATCCTGATTACAAATTTGTCTATGATGGAGCACAGCTTTCTACAAAGTTATCTTTTATCTACCTGGGATCCCTCTTTGTGGATGGTGACTCAAGCAATCGTGCAAAAGCTGCTTTTTCTAGGATGCTCAATAAGGCCCAAAAGGCACACCACATGCTCCGTAGGCGATGCCATACTATGGAGATATACATTATTGATATTCTCACCCACCTGTTTGATTCTCTTGTACAACCTATCCTGAATTTTGGCTGTGAGGTGTGGGCTCCTTCTATTCTGAACAACACACTTATCTCAAATGACCACGCTTGTGAGAAATGGCATAGAGGTATACTTAAACAAATGTTGGGTGTTTGCCAATCTACCACATCTAATATTATCATGGAAGAGCTGGGTAGAACCCCGTTGTGTTTTGCTTGGCTTAAACAAGCTTTGCGCTTCTGGAACAAGACCATAGATGAAGAACCTGAGTATCTCATTAGAATGGCTCTTGAGGAATCTTTTGATTCCAACACTGGCTGGGTTCATGACTTACGTTGTGCTCTCCACAAGCTAGGATCCAGTAAAAACCTCAACATTTTGGAGGCTGTCGATGTCGAAGGTATTATGTCTGAAGTTTTTGAGTCATGGAGGTTTAAGTACCCAAGTGACACCAATGCAATCAGAGATATCCCTGATGAGAGAAGGATTAGCTTTAAACACCTCCGATACCAGAAATGGTTAGCAGCCAACAGCAATGATGAGAATGGCTTGATTCCCTTTACATCTGCCTTACATAAGCAGGATCAGATTCGTTCTATAGCACAGTTTAGAATGGGTTCCCATTGGCTGAACACAGAAAGAATGAGGGTGGTGGATAGAGCACACATCCCTCGTTTAATGAGACACTGTCAAATGTGTGGGTTCCAAAAACCTGAGGATGAAATGTATACGTTTGAGTGCCCTTTTTATAATGATATTCGCCTCCGCTACCAGAAGCTGTTTACAGATATTTATAGGCATGTCCATGAGGATACCGACTTAACTGTACGGAATGTGGAATTCTGCGATTCCACATTCAGAACCTTTATGAATGGAAATGGCACTTAGACTTTCTGGAGCAACCTAGCCGACTATCTTTCTACTCGTAGAAGAGCAAGACAGGAAGCCCTGGACTGCTTAGTGGCACCGTAATTTATTATCCCTTTTTTGTGACTTCCCATTTGTTAGCTTCTTACCTCCGCCATTGTAAGTGGTTGAGATCTGGGTCCTGCTCTAGGGGGTTTAATACCTACGCCACCAAAACGGTGGTTGGGAGTTTGGTTTGTTTGTCCTCGACACCCCCCTGATTTAATGGGGTGTTTTGCTTTGTGGGTGCTTTTTCTTTTTGTTTAAAGCACTGAGTCTCATACACCCTCGCGGTGTCAAGTAGAATTTAACATGTAATGTAATGTATGATATACATTGCTTCCCTACCGTCTGATGTAAGTTTAACTGAATTGTAACCGAGGTCGTCTGACTGTAACCGACTTCCCATGGCTGTACGGTGCTATGCGGTACTCTTCCTTCCTCAAATTCGGCTGCTCGATAATATTGTTTTGATGTGTTTGATGTTGCAGACGATTGTGGACCGTCTATTCAGTGTTAACTCTGGGGTAGTGGGGTCTGGTAGTGTTGACCCAAGACTTTTCGCATGCACTTTGCACATATTTGGGTTAGGCTGTGTGAATTGTCTAAGAAGTCAAAGACTACAAGTATTGGCACAGCCTCATATTGTCCGCATGTAGTGTGGTCGGGGTGCGGCAATTAGAAGAGTCTTAGGCTTCTGAGACTTTTCGCAAGGCTGCATCTGCTTCGCATGTAGTGCGGTTCGGTTTCTGCTGTGGGAAAGTCGGACAGGGTACATTTTCTGGGCGCATTTGCATGCATACTTTTCAGGTGCATGTTTCAATAACATCAGGATTCCAAACGGTCCATATATTATATATTCATATGTAATATAATATGCACCCATTCACCAATTAATATACCTGTCTATCTATTTAAGCATCCTCCACCTCGTCTCCCGGTCCGTATGTCCGTATTACCCCCAAATAGTTTCGGGGGTCCCAGGTGTCAAGTCTTCCCAGGGTCTTTACCAGGTCTGAAATCGCTCGCATATGAGTAGCGCACGCAACCGTTCGCTCCAGGGGTTCGCCCCTGGTTCGCTCGTGTCAGGTGGCTCGTGTCAGGTAGTCGCGCAACCAAATAGTCAAATACAAATCATCCTCTAGTCTGAACGGCTGAAGCCGCGGCTATCGGCTATCGGCTATAACTCCGATGCGCGCCCCCCCAGATCTGACTAGTACAGCAGTAGTACACTATCAGAACACAACGGCTGAGGTTACAAGATCAGTTTCAAACAGGTTTCGAATCTTGCTCCAATTCACGGTTCCCAGTTCACTGCAGCGTCCGCGCTGGTTCTAACAGAGAATATACATCTAGCTCTTCAAGCCCTACTTAAATTCAACCAGTGTCGCTTTGTCAGTTTGTGCGAAAGTTCATTTGGGTCGCAGTCTGAAGGAGTATCTGCTTCCTTTGCCTTTGTATCTGTCTATACTCTGGGCAAATGCTTTTCCACAAGTTGAACCACCCGCTTCCCAGGAGTGGCGTCCAACCCCGTCTGCTCATGAAAGGTTGACATGGACGGGCCTCTGCTAATGATAATATCTCGATGAAACCTTCCATGATTTGCGGTTACTCGCGCACCTCTCTATGTTGATACTAGTAGGCCCCCAGACCGAACCATTTGCAATCCGCAATTCCCCGTCTAAGCATGGGCAAGGTATACCAATACAGAATATTCCCTGCGCCCAGGATCTGTCGTCAGGACGCGGCGTCAGCTCACGGAAGGGGTTTCTTTGCCTCGTCGAGGGGTTCACTGCTTCTTTCAGCAGAACAGAAGTAAGAATGCTTCAGATATCGTCTCTGCAGACACCCCACCCAAATTCACGACACCAGCAGTGGACGCCTCGGTCAAGGAGGTCCTTATCCCAGGTACGGGAACCCTAGAATGTCGTCGCTCGCCTCACCGTTTCTTTTGGGGGGCTATACAGGGCAGCTTCCTACCAGCTCCATTAGCCAGGCACAGGGTCAAGCCCAAAGCTGTCAGCTGCATTGGGATGCCCATCATGCCAGCTTGCAGACACACTAGCTAGATTCAGGATTGGCCCAAGGGTTGGGGAAAGGAGCTACCTAGAAGCTGCAGTGTGTACCCCCCCCCCCCCCCCCCCCCCCCCCCCCCCCCCCCCCCCCCCCCCCCCCCCTCCAAAAAAGTACTCCTCATACCGTGGTATGAATGTCCTTAGGACAAAGAGCCCCTAGGTGGGTTACTGTGCGCGTTGGTGGTGCTGTGTGCGGGATTTGTAGCGAGGGAAGAGCAAGGGGAGTGGAAGCTGCATGTGTGAAGTGGTGATGTAGCACAATTTAGGCGATCTAATTGAGGACTGACCAAGCCCCATAAGAGTTTTTGTTTTGCAAAAAAAGGAAGGATTATATGTGATGCGGCGGAGCCTAACCTTCTCAGAATGAGGGAGTAGGCGCCCTAATGTCGGGGGGGGGGGGGGGGGGGGGGGGGGGGGGGGGGGGGGGGGGGGGGGGGGGGGGGGGGGGGGGGGGGGATGCCGACCCACGAATTATCCAATTAAAGGCAATCTATGCCCAGAACAACATGTACTAGTGCCACATTTATTCAACCCTCTCACGTGTTGCACCCCCATGCTTGCTTTTACCACAGCATGCCGTCCTCGACCCATGCAACCCTAGACCGTCCCTTCCTTGTACTATTGCATTATCCCGTTTCGACGAATGGTTCTAGCTCGTTAAACCGATGAAGGTGCTGGGTTCGAATCCATATGGGTGCGCTTTACTGTTCGCAGTCGCAGCCGCCATGGTAGCTTTGTCCAGGTTTAAGTGGCAGTCCGTTCTCTACCGCCATAAGACGGGGTTCCCTTAATACCACGCACCACCAGGCGTTCTCATTACATATGCATTAAGCTACACTTTTGGAGTCCAGTAGGGCACCAGGAAGCATGCAATCATCCTCATCATTACTATGATTTTGCCAGGTATATTCAGCTCCAACATTGTATACTAAAACCATGTTCTCTGGTGATTGTGACAATTTCACGGATGATTTGGATGTTGATTTTTCGAATCAGGCTGTGGTTTGTAGTGTGTACCTCAGATTTGGTCTGCAATTCCGAGAATACTGAGAATCCTGAGAGAATGGTTGTAACTTTTGCCCTAAAAAAGTCTAAGTACAAACTAAAACCTACGACTGTCGATTCTAAACCATCCGCTTAATTAGTACATTCAAATTCAAGTCTGGTCACTTTAGGTGGTTGGCCCCAGTGCAAGCAAACAGGTTGGCCCCCTCAACCTCACGCCTCCTAATAAGGCGTACTATTTATTTATCTGGCCACTTTCATGTATTCCTTGCACAAGCTGGAGCTTTGTCTCAAGACATGGACTTCCCACTTCCCACTGTTTCATTATTGGGCTTCGTGTAGCAGCTTCTAGGCAGCTCCTTTATCCTGGCCAAACTTGAAGCTAGCTAGTGCATATGAAAGCTGGCATGATGGCATTCAAATGCAGCTGAGAGCTTTGGGCTTGACCCAGTGGCTGGCTAATGTAGCTGGCTGGAAGCTGCTATGCGTACCCTGATGAATAAACAGTGCCATTTACACGCCTTTAGCCTATTTGGTCAACCCCTGAACTGCAACAACATACATATAGCGCCATTTACTTGCAAACCATGATCCCCATCTTTATCCATCTGTTCGCCACGTGTAACATTGCTGTGCAGAATTCGAAGAGGTACCATCTCATATTGTAGCTGAAGCGCAGCTGTGCAGGTGGTTGGGGGTTTATTCAGTTGCGGATGCATCCATCGCCTCGGTGAGTGCTTGAGCGCATATCTTCAGCTTTGAGCAGCTTTTATTTTCAGCTACGAGCAGCAGCTTCCATGCATCTCCCTTGACTGGCTGCACAGCTGTGCAGGTGGTTGGGGATTAACTCAGTTGCAGATGCATATATTGCCTCGGTGAGTGCATGATTGTATGTCCCAGTCCAGGGGTGGGCCAAATAGGCTGAAAGGTGTTGCCCAACCGTGACATGAAGGGCATTGATGATTGGTGAGTTCTTGTGCGCACATCTTTATTTTCAGCTACAAGCAGCAGCTTCTAGGCATCTCCCTTGAATGGCTGTACAGCTGTTGCGCGGTGCATCCATTTCCTTGGTGAGTGTAGAGAGTGCCAAAATTAACTAACCCTTTTGTCACTGATTCAGTCAGTCAGTCAGTCAGTCAGGCAGGCAGTCAGGCAGTCAGGCAGTCAGGCATTCAGGCATTCAGGCATTCAGGCATTCATTCATCCATCCATCCATCCATCCATCCATCCATCCATTCATTCATTCATTCATTCATCCATCCATTCATTCATTCATTCATTCATTCACTCATTCATCCATTCATCCATGCATCCATCCATCAATCTATCCATCCATCCATCCATCCATCCATCCATCCATCCATCCATCCATCCATTCATGCATCCATGCATCCATGCATCCATCCATGCATCCATCCATCCATCCATACATACATACATACATACATACATACATACATACATACATACATACATTCATTTATCCATCCATTCATCCATCCATACATCCATCCATCCATCCATTCATCCATCCATCCATCCATGCATCCATTCATCCACCCATCCATGCATTCATGCATCCAGCCAGCCAGCCAGCCAGCCAGCCAACCATCAATTCATTCATTCATTCATTCATTCATCCATCCATCCATTCATTAATTTATCCATTCATCCATCCATCCATTCATCCATTCAGTCATTCATTCATGCTTGCATGTTCTCAGTGGAATGATGGTGAACATAAATTCATACTTTAAACCCTACACCCATCCCCTACATACTACCACCCCAATGAAGGGTATCCGTGCCACCCTAAACACTACACCCTGCACTCAAACCCTTCACCCTTCACCCAAACCCTTAACCCTACACCTGTCCCCAACAGACCACCACCCCGGTGAAGGGCATCCATGCCAACCTGTCCATAGCCGGTACCGTGGTGGAGGTCAACAACTCCAGGCATGCGCTGCTGTGCCTGGTGATGAAGGAGAAAGGGGGGGAGAGAGGCAGGCCACACATGGATGACCTCACCCTCCACTGGGGGACAGTTGGAGGGGACGGGTGGCAGTGGGTGGCTCCCCCCCCTGGCTGCTACTACTACCCCAGCAAGGGAACCATCTCTCCTCTGGCTGGTGAGTGCTTGGGTGTGTGTGTCCCTTTAGCCTATTTGGCCTACCCTGGACTGCAACATACATACAGGCTTCTGTATGATATGCTGACTTACCTCTACCCACCCTCCTATTTACTGAGCTACCTATACCCACCCATATAGGTCTATATGATATGCTGACCTACCTCTACCCACCCATATATATGCTGACCTACCCCTCACCAACCTACACACAAACCCTTGCAGGCAAGGTAGCATGGCAAATACCTTTCGCCAAGCACGCCTCCCCTGATGGTTTTCCGCTGTACGTGGCCTTGCTGCAGCTGCCTATCTCTGACGGTGTCCTGAAGTAAGACACCATCATAAAAAAAAATTAAATAGTACGCTTTATTAAGGCCTGATTACATTATTATTATTGTTGTTGTTGTTGTTGTTGCTGTTATTATGATTGATATTACTATTATTATTATTACATTATATTACAAGGTGTGAGGTTGAGGGGGCCAGCCCGTTTGCCTCTGTATGTCGTGTTGTTGCAGCTGCCTATCTCAGTCACTGTCCTCAAGTAAGCCCCCAACATTAATCAAATAGTATGCCTTATTCAGTCCTTCTTACATTTTGTGTAACGAGGCCGGAGTTTGAGGGGGGCTCCCCTGATGGCTTGCCTCAGTACGTGTCGGTTTTGCAGCTGCCTATCTCTTGTGGGGTCCTCAAGTAAGCCCCCAACATTAAATTAAATCATTAAATAGTACGCCTTATTACATTGTGCAACGAGGCGGGAGGTTGAGGGGGGGTCCCCTGATGGCTTGCCTATGTTTGTGGTGGTGTCGCAGCTTTTTTTATTATTGTTATGATTATGATTATTATTATTACTAGTACGGTAGCCCGTGTGGCCGGTGGCCACCCCCGACCCCCACCCCCACCCCCCCACCCAGGCCATGGGTCCTAGTCTGGTCTGGGTTACATAACGAGTAGCGCCCTTGTATGCCCCCCCCCCCCCCCCCCCCCCCCCCTCCCCCTCTCCCTTACACACAGTAAAGAAATCAGCCATCTCAGCCCTTGCTTGACGCTCCCCTGCCTCTCCCCCCAACCCCCACCCCCCCACACACACCTCTTCTCCCTACCTATTCCCCTTCTGCTTCAGGTGTGGCCTCCCACCTTGTCATACACACATACCATCCCCCCCTCCTCCCCCCAACCTGACCTTTCCCTACCCCTCACCCCACCCCATCCACACGCACTCTCTTTCTCTCACCTTACCCCCCACCACCCTCCCTTCCCCCAACCACCAACACGCACACACAATCTTCTTCTCCCTACCTCGTACCCCTCACTTCACCCTGTGGGATTCAATCGTGCAGAAAGTGGGACCCGTTGTGCGTCGAACCTACCAACATTGCGAACGCTCAGATTCTGATCGCCACGAGAATACCGGACCGGTGCGATGGCATGGCCACAAACCTGCAGCTTCGTCTTCTCGTACAGTGCCCCAGTCGATACTCGGACAAGTCAGAACAGCAAAAATCGCAGCAACGTACTTCATATTCTATACAACGAAAAGAGGTTGCAAAGATGGGATGAGAGTGGCAAGCGCGAGAGTGTCCAGGGGGTTGGAATGGCCATGGCGATCTGAACAAAGGTAATTAATCGCAACTGGATGCCAATCACTACGAATGTGATGCGATGGCATGGCAAAATTGCGCTTGCGTGAGATGAATGGTGGCGACGCTCGCAGACGGAGAAAAAAAGCATCACGATCTGAAGGTCTGGCTTGATTATGATCCTGGTATAACTCCTCAGGCTGGGCAGCATAGTCTTCGCGCCTGAATCGGTTAGCAGCTTCGTGTTCCTCCTCAGGCACGGTAGCTCGTTCCTGACTCCTTGCGATATTACCAGCATGACGTAGCTCCTTGGATCGGGCAGCGCGGGCATCACGTCGACGCTTGTTGGCTATTTCCCTGTCTTCCTTGCTCTTTCAAGCTCGCATTGAGCGCTGGCTGGCGGTGTTGCGGGCCCTCCTGTCCATTATGACCGTTGCCATGCATCATGGTCACATGCTCCGTGAAGAAGCAATGAACTGAAACGATTATTCTGAGCGCCATACAAAGCTTGGGTCAGCAGATGACCTCCGAGGAGAGGATCTTCTGGATCTAAATTGCTTCCAGTCATAGTATGGGAGGCAAATGTGGGGATGAAATGAGCGTGCGCGCTTAGCTTTGCGCATCTGCAGTTTCGGTATTTGAAAATTTTGCTGGGCGGGGTGTTGCGAGTTGGGTTTGACGGAAAGTCAGTCGCAAGTCGGTTACACTTCGCACGCCCATGGCACGTGGGCACGCGATGATGACACCACCACGACCACCACGACCACGACCATGATTTCTGTATACATATAGATTATTATCATCATTATCATTACCATTGCCAACCAACACCCATTAACTAACACCTACCAACCAACACCCACCAACCAACACCCACCAACCAGCCAACCAACACCTGCAAACCACCACCCACCACCAACCAACCAACATCCACCACGAGCCAACCTCGCCCACCACCACCCACCACCAAACATCACCCACCCACCAACACCCACCCACCAACACAGGACTGGAGGCATCAGATTTCTACTGACAGCAGTGTAGGGAACTAAATGAATGCATAACTACTCACCAACCAACACCCACCCACCAACACCCACCAACCAACATCCACGAACTAACACCCACCACCAACACCCACCCACCAACACCCACCCACCAACATCCACCCACCAACATCCTCTAACAACACCCCACCACCAACACCCCACCCACCACAACCCCCCCCAACACCCCACCAACACCCACCCAACACCCACCAACCCACAACACTCACCCACCAACATCCCCCGAACCATAACACCCCAACCAACATCCACGACCAACACCACTCAACCACCCCACCCCCACACCCACCCACACCAACACCACCAACCAACACCACCAACACCCCCCCAACATCCCACCACCACACCCACCAACCATCACCCACCAACACCCCCCACCACCCCCAACCACCACCACAACATCCACCCCCAACACCCACCACCAACATCCACCGCACCAACACCCACCACCCACCCCCACCCACAACACCCCCCACAACCCCCACCAACCCCCCCCCACCCCACCGCGCCACCACACCACCCACCAACCAACATCCACGAACCAACACCCACCAACACCACCAACCAACAACCCACCCCCACCCCCCCCACCAACACCCCCCCAACCACTCCCACCAACACCCACCCACCAACACCCACCCACCAACACCCACCCACCAACACCCACCAACCAACACCCACCAACACCCACCCACCCACCAACACTCACCAACCAACATCCACGAACCACAACCCCGAAACCAACATCCCTTAACCAACCACCCACCAACCACACACCACCCACACAAAACCCCCCACCAACACCCATACCACCACCACCAACACCCACCCACCTCACACTCTACCAACCACATCCACCCACGCAACAACCCATCCAACCAACTCCACTAACCAACACCACCAACCACACACTCCCCAACACCTCACCCACCAACCCCCCCCACCAACCCCACCCACCAACACCCAACAACCAACGCCCACCAACACCCACCCCCACCACGCAACACTCACCAACCACATCCACTAACCACACCACCCCCCAACCACTCCACCTCACCAATCAACCCCACAACACACCAACCAACACCCCCACTCCCCCACCACACTCAATAACCAACATCCAACTCACCAACACCTCACCACCACACCACCTAACCAACACCCCCCAGACGCACACTCCACCCACCAACAACACCCACCCCCACACCCACACACAAACCCACCAACCACACCCACCACCCCCCCACCCACCGACACTCACCAACCAACTCCCGAACCAACACCCACCCACCACACCCCTCCACCAACACCCTCCAACCAACACCACCGACAACCACCCCCCCACCACACTCCCACCACGTCCACGAACCAACACCCACCAACCAACATCCACGAACCAACACCCACCAACCAACATCCACCCACCAACACCCACCAACCAACATCCACCCACCAACACCCACCAACCAAAATCCACCCACCAACACCCACCAACCAACATCCACGAACCAACACCCACCACCCACCACCCACCCACCACCCACCACCCACCAACGTAGGACTGGAGGCATCAGCTTCGTACTGACAGCCAACGAGGGAACTACATGGATGCACAACAACCCAACACCCAACAACCAGCACCCAACAACCCAACGCCCAACACCCAACACCCAACAACCCTAAACCCACACAACAACCAGCACACACCCACCCACCATCCGAACACAAACCCAAAAAAAACCCTAAAAACCCAACACCCAACACCCAAACCCTAAACCCTAAACACCCAACACCCAACACCCAACAACCAACACCCAACAAACCCTAAACCCACACAACAACCAGCACGCACCCACCCACCATCCACCAACACAGGACTGGAGGCATCAGCTTCGTACTGACAGCCAACGAGGGAGCTACTTGGATGCACAACAACCCAACACTCAACAACCAACACCCAACAACCTACACACAACAACCAGCACACACCCACCCACCATCCACCAACACAGGACTGGAGGCATCAGCTTCGTACTGACAGCCAATGAGGGAAGTACATGGATGCATAACTATCACACATCAAAGGACTGGTTCATGCAGCTGTCCAACTGGCTGCCCACTACTCCTTCCACCGCACTGCCCGCACACCCCAGCACCCAGTTCCAGCCCTCCACTCCTGCGACCCAGAGCGAAGCCCTGAAGAACTCTCTGCTCACCCCTATTGCAGTCGACGAGGAAATGGATGTGACCTTACTGAGATCTGAGGATGAGGTGGGTTCAATGCATCTCATCACTACCACCACACCAGCAATACCCCACCACCACCATCGCAATCACATAGCCACACCACCACCACACCAGCAATACCCCACCACCATCATCGCAATCACATAGCCACACCACCACGCCAATGCGTCAACAAAGTACATCAACATTACACCAACACCAACACACCAACAAACACACCAACAACACACCAACACCAACATAACAGTGCCAGCACCACCAACAACACACCAACACTACACCAACAACACTCCAACACACCAACATCATTACACCAACACAACACACCAACACACTAAGACCAGCAGGATAACACCAACACCAATACAACAACACAGCACACCAACTCACGAACACGAGCAAACCGGCACCACTTCACCAACACCACACCACACCAACACTACATCAACACCAATAAACCAACACAAATACACCAACACCAACACACCAGCAACACCAACACCAACACCAGTACACCAACTCCACGCCAACAACACACCAACACCAGTACACCAACACAACACAACACACTAACACCAGCAAACCAACACCAACATCAACACACCGCCAACACCAACAACACGCACACCAACAACACACCAGCAGCAACACCAACACCACACACACCAACACCAACCCCACTACACCAACACACTAACATCAGCAAACCGACACCAACACCAACACATTAATATCAGCAAACCAACACCAACACACTAACATCAGCAAACCAACACCAACACCAACACATTAATATCAGCAAACCAACACCAACACACTAACATCAGCAAACCAACACCAACACCAACACATTATTATCAGCAAACCAACACCAACACACTAACATCAGCAAACCAACACACCAACACCACACAGGAGCTGTCCAGGCTGCGAGCAGTGATGTCAGCTGCACAGAGAGAGGTTGAGAAGCATGAGGGACTGAGGGCCGTAGCACTTGATGAAGCTAGACGAGAGGCTGGGTTGGCCGCTGCCCCTCCCCCTCCCCCCCCTAAGGTATGATGCTGAGGTTGGTGGTGGGGGTGGGGTGGTCATGAAGATGAGCAGTGGTGTCAGCTGCACTGAGAGAGGTTGGGAAGCATGAGGGACTGAGGGCGGTAGCTCTTGATGAAGCTAGACGAGAGGCTGGGTTGGCCGCTGCCCCGCACCCTCCCCCCCCTGAGGTATGATGCTGTTGCTGGTGGTGTGGGTGGGGTGTTCATGATGATGATGAGCAGTGGTGTCAGCTGCATAGAGAGAGGTTGAGAAGCATGAGGGACTGAGGGCGGTAGCACTTGAGGAAGCTATACGAGAGGCTGGGTTGGCCGCTGCCCCTCCCCCTCCCCCCCCTGAGGTATGATGTTGAAGTTGGTGACGGGGTTGGGGTGATCATGATGATGAGCAGTGCTGTCAGCTGCCTAGACAGAGGTTGAAATGCATGGACTGAGGGCATTAACTCTTGAAGTAGCTAGTTGTGAGGCTGAGTTGGCCACCGATCCCCCCCCTCCCCCCCCTAAGGAATGATCATGAGGTTGGTGTTGGGAGCACGTGTTGAGTTTCAGACTGTGATGCCCTGTGAAGCTGCTTATGCTAACTTCAATTAAAAGTACGCCTCAATATGAGGCCTGAGGTTGAGGGGGCCAGCCTGTTTGCTTGCACTAGGGCCAACCACCAGTGTGTGTGTGGGGTGGGGGGTGGGGGGGGGCTGTCATCCTAACGCTATTAACCACTCATGGGAGCACTAGTTGTGTTTCAGACCAGGAGTTTATGTTTAGCTGCCACACTCACCCCTCTGCCACGTACCCAACTACCTCCCACCTACCTAACTATCCACACTACCTCCCTCCTCCCGCCTTCCTTCCCACAGTTCCCCCCTGTAGTCACCCCCCTGCACCTTCCTAAGGCCCCCACCCCCCCTTTCCACCCTGTGTAGGCAACAGCAGCAATCCTGATGAGGATAGTTCAGTAGGCGAGGCTGAGTCGATCGCGGACCACCCTGATCCGGCCACCCTCCCCACTCACCTCGCCACTCACCTCCCTCCGTACCCACCCTCAGCCCTCACCTCCCTCCGTACCCAACCTCACCTTCCTTCCTACCAACCCACGCCACTTACCTTCCTCCCTACCCACCCTCACCTCCCTCCCTACCCACCCTCACCTCCCTCCCTACCCGCAGTTCCCCCCTGCAGTCCCCCCCCTGCACCTTCCCAAGGCCCCCACTCCCCCTGCACGCCCTTTGAAGCCAGCAGCAGCAGCCTCTGAGGAGGATAGTTCTGTAGGCGAAGCTGAGGCACTCGTTGACCACCCTGATCCGGCCACCCTCACCACTCACCTTGCCACTCACCTCCCTCCCTACCCACCCTCACCTCCCTCCCTACCCGCAGTTCCCCCCTGCAGTCCCCCCCTGCACCTTCCCAAGGCCCCCACTCCCCCTGCACGCCCTTTGAAGCCAGCAGCAGCAGCCTCTGAGGAGGATAGTTCAGTAGGCAAGGCTGAGGTCCTCGTGGACCACCCTGATCCGGCCACCCTCTTGGCTCAGCAGCTGTTTGATGAAGGTCTGGCTGAGATGTACGAGAAGGAGGTGGAAAAGTATGAGGAGGAGGTGGCTGAGCAGCTGCGCGAGTATGAGGAGGAGGTGAAGAGGCTGGAGGAAGTGCATGGCCGCGCTGAAGCAGAGAGAGCCGAGCTTATTCAGAAGCTTGAGAAGGAGTACCATATACAGTGCACAGAGGCTGAACTGGTAGGCATGAATACATAAATAATGCGTAGTATACCGAGGCGTGAGGTTAAGGAGGGCAGCCTGTTTACTTGCACTGGGACCAAGCACCAATTGTGTGTGTGGGGTGGGTGGGTGGGTGGGTGGGGGAAGTGCTGAGCAGCTGCGCAAGTATAAGGAGGAGGTGAAGAGGCTGGAGGAAGAGCATGGCCGCGCTGAGGTAGAGAGAGCCGAGCTTATTCAGAAGCTTGAGAAGGAGTACCATATACAGTGCACAGAGGCTGAACTGGTAGGCATGAATACAGAAATAGTGTGTATTATTCCGAGGCGTGAGGTTAAGGAGGGCAGCCTGTTTACTTGCACTGGGACCAAGCACCAATTGTGTGTGTGGGGTGGGTGGGTGGGTTGGGAAGTGCTGAGCAGCT
The DNA here is from genome assembly GCA_013435795.1 of Chlamydomonas sp. ICE-L. Taxonomy (NCBI): domain Eukaryota; kingdom Viridiplantae; phylum Chlorophyta; class Chlorophyceae; order Chlamydomonadales; family Chlamydomonadaceae; genus Chlamydomonas; species Chlamydomonas sp. ICE-L. The sequence continues at coordinate 152,453,741 of JACBWV010000610.1, read as the reverse complement.
GCGCAAGTATAAGGAGGAGGTGAAGAGGCTGGAGGAAGAGCATGGCCGCGCTGAGGTAGAGAGAGCCGAGCTTATTCAGAAGCTTGAGAAGGAGTACCATATACAGTGCACAGAGGCTGAACTGGTAGGCATGAATACATAAATAATGCGTAGTATACCGAGGCGTGAGGTTAAGGAGGGCAGCCTGTTTACTTGCACTGGGACCAAGCACCAATTGTGTGTGTGGGGTGGGTGGGTGGGTGGGTGGGGGAAGTGCTGAGCAGCTGCGCAAGTATAAGGAGGAGGTGAAGAGGCTGGAGGAAGAGCATGGCCGCGCTGAGGTAGAGAGAGCCGAGCTTATTCAGAAGCTTGAGAAGGAGTACCATATACAGTGCACAGAGGCTGAACTGGTAGGCATGAATACATAAATAATGCGTAGTATACCGAGGCGTGAGGTTAAGGAGGGCAGCCTGTTTACTTGCACTGGGACCAAGCACCAATTGTGTGTGTGGGGTGGGTGGGTGGGTGGGTGGGGGAAGTGCTGAGCAGCTGCGCAAGTATAAGGAGGAGGTGAAGAGGCTGGAGGAAGAGCATGGCCGCGCTGAGGTAGAGAGAGCCGAGCTTATTCAGAAGCTTGAGAAGGAGTACCATATACAGTGCACAGAGGCTGAACTGGTAGGCATGAATACAGAAATAGTGTGTATTATTCCGAGGCGTGAGGTTAAGGAGGGCAGCCTGTTTACTTGCACTGGGACCAAGCACCAATTGTGTGTGTGGGGTGGGTGGGTGGGTTGGGGAAGTGCTGAGCAGCTGCGCAAGTATAAGGAGGAGGTGAAGAGGCTGGAGGAAGAGCATGGCCGCGCTGAGGTAGAGAGAGCCGAGCTTATTCAGAAGCTTGAGAAGGAGTACCATATACAGTGCACAGAGGCTGAACTGGTAGGCATGAATACATAAATAATGCGTAGTATACCGAGGCGTGAGGTTAAGGAGGGCAGCCTGTTTACTTGCACTGGGACCAAGCACCAATTGTGTGTGTGGGGTGGGTGGGTGGGTGGGTGGGGGAAGTGCTGAGCAGCTGCGCAAGTATAAGGAGGAGGTGAAGAGGCTGGAGGAAGAGCATGGCCGCGCTGAGGTAGAGAGGGCCGAGCTTATTCAGAAGCTTGAGAAGGAGTACCATATACAGTGCACAGAGGCTGAACTGGTAGGCATGAATACAGAAATAATGCGTAGTATACCGAGGCGTGAGGTTAAGGAGGGCAGCCTGTTTACTTGCACTGGAACCAAGCACCAATTGTGTGTGTGTGTTTGTATATGTGTGTGTTTGTTTGTGTGGGCGTTAGTGTGTTTGTGTGTGTGTGGATACGTGGGGTGTGTGTGTGTGAGGGGGAGGGGGGGGGGGGTGAAAGTGTTGAGCAGCTGCGCACGTATGAGGAGGAGGTGAAGAGGCTGAAGGAAGAGCATGGCCACGCTGAACAAACACAGCCACACACAAACACAGACACGCACACACACACCTTTTCTATCTCCCCTCCCCCAAGCTGACTGTCCAATAAAAACAACCTATTCCTACCCAATCCAACCCAATCCAACCCAACCTAATCCAACCCAATCCAACCCAACCTAACCCAACCCAATGCAGTCCAATCCAACCTAATCCAATCCAATCCAATCCAACCCAACCCAACCCAACTCAATGCAGTCCAATCCAACCCAACCTGATCCAATCCTACCCATCCCAATGCAGTCCAATGCAGTCTGATCCAAACCAACTTAATTAAATCCAAACCAATATAACCCAACCCAACCCAATGCAGTACAACCCAATGCAATTTGTAACACTATCTCTTCAGCTAACCCATTGTGCTGACACCTATCTCTGGCAACTCAATTCAGCTTCGGACCAAGGCAGAGGTAGCGTGTGACAAGGCCAAGGGAGTCGCCGCTGCTGAGGCTGATGCCATCGCTTCTGGTCAATCCGAGGTGAGAGGTGCAGTGGAGGGCCTGTGGGTAGGGAGGTGAGGGTGACTGGAGAAACTGCAGGGGAGACGTGTGGGTAGGGAGGTGAGGGTGAGTGGTGAGGGGGGGCCTTGGGGAGGTGCAGGGGGGGGGGGGGGGGGGGGGGGGGCTGTGGGTAGCGGAGCGCGAAGCTCAGAGTGTGACAAGGCCAAGAGAGTCGCCGCCACTGAGGCTGATGCCATCGCTTCCGGTCAATCCGAGGTGAGAGGTGCAGTAGAGGGCCTGTGGGTAGGGAGGTGAGGATGAGTGGAGAGACTGCAGGGGGGGCTGTGGGTAGAGAGGAAGTATAAACATTCTGTTGCATTTACGGTTTTTATTGCAATTTAACCGTCAAATGTGTAACGTCAAATTATATCACTCTGGACAAAAAAGTCAAATTAAAACACCAAATTATAATGAACCCAAATTATAGTAAACCAGAATGTCTGTCACGTCTTTTGAAGTGTTAAATTTTGCTGTCTGTACGGTATATGCAAATAATAATATAAAACAGAATATTGATTCAATTAATAATAATAATAATAATAATAATAATAATCAGATAATAATAATAAGAAGAAGAAGACAAAAAATATTTTAAAATAATATGAATGGATAAATAACACAATCTCCCCTAAACCTCCCTACCCAGGTAAGAGCTGCACATGAGGCTGAGTCAGCGTTCAAGGAGCAGGTGGCAGCTGCCAGGAGGCGCCAAGAAGCTAGACAGAGGGAACGTCAGTTGGAGTTTCTAAGGAGCCAAATGTCAATTGAGGGGCCAGAGGAAGTTTTGGATACCTCCAGGTATCCGAGGCACATGATGATGTATTCATTATCATCACTGTCATCATCATTGCCAGCATCATCATCATCACCATCACCATCTCCACCACCATCATCATTGTCATCGCCGTCATCATCACCACCACCACCATCATCATCTCCACCACCATCATCATCAGTATCATCAAGGTAAACTGGGGTACAAATTGAAATTGAAATTGAAATTGTTACATCCGTGTATTACAGTCACTCTCAGGACGTGAAATTAAGGACACCACAGCGTAAGCTGGAGCTAGCAATAGTCACCGCAGGGCCTCCCCATTAAAATAGGATCTACGGTGCCACTGGCCGAAGTCCCTTGCCAATGCATCATACTACAGGGGGTTTTCACTCCGGTTCGGAAACACCAACACAGTGCAGCACGCTACTAATACTAGATAGCAGTCCTGTTCTGGAAAAGCCTTATTGGCAGATCTAATGTAATGAGGGGCACGGTCTGTGCTAGTCCCCGGGTATTCAGACAGGTTGTGCCTCCATAAAACGTCGGCACTGTAAAATAGTTTGACAACTAGAAATAGAGTGGGAATGGACTTTGTCCGCCAGTTTAAGGGCACGCAATCTGTCAAGTCCAAAGTTTGTCATAGAAGTCAAGAAAGAGGTTGTTCGTACCCACACCACCACCCACACCACCATCAACACCTCCTCACAAAGTCGGTCTGCTCGAGCATACCCACACCACCACCACCACTTCCTCACAGGTTGGTCTGCTCAAGCATACCCAGTGGCCTCAACGCTTCTCCAGTACCTGGTTCACACAAACATTACAGCCATCATGCTGGGGATGACTTCTCACATGTCCGCCCTCCTGTGCCCTGCACCTTCAAGGCCCTACAATTCGTCGCTGGGCAGCAGGTGAGACCGCGTCTTGGCCTCTAGAAAAAAACATTTTCGCCCTGAATGATACCAAAAAGCTAGAAAAAACCACTTTCAGATTTGGAAGAAAAATAAATGCCTTTGCCAAGCCCCTTCAAGGTCCTGCAACAATCTAAAGGAGAGTGGAAAGGGGAGGGATGCCTAGGTAGGCAATCCAGAACACCAAGCCCACCAACCACAAGAGAGGAAGGCCAAACTAAAAGAACTAAATACCACCCAAGGGCATGCGCTATGAGCACCTTGCTATGTCCTGCTCCTTCTGAAGTACCTGCTTGTGTGTGTGTGTGTGTGGTGGTGGTGGTGGTGGGGGGGGGGGATTCACCGCCCATGTGACTAAATACCACCCAAGGGCATGCGCTATGAGCACCTTGCTATGTCCTGCTCCTTCTGAAGTACCTGCTTGTGTGTGTGTGTGTGTGTGTGGTGGTGGTGGTGGTGGTGGTGGTGGTGGGGGGGGGGATTCACCGCCCATGTGACTAAATACCACCCAAGGGCATGCGCTATGAGCACCTTGCTATGTCCTGCTCCTTCTGAAGTACCTGCTTGTGTGTGTGGTGTGTGTGTGTGGTGGTGGTGGTGGTGGTGTGGGGGGGGGATTCACCGCCCATGTGACTGAATACCACCCAAGGGCAATTCGCTAGAGCACCTTAATATTCCTGCTCCTCTGAAGTCCCTGCTTTTGTGGTGTGTGGTGGGGTGGGGTGGGGTTTGGGGGGGGGGGATCACCGCCCAGTGACTATAATAAAATACCCACCCAAGGGCAAGCGCTATTGAGCACCATGCTATGTCCGCTCCTTCTGAATAACCCCTGCTGTGTGTGTGTTGTTTGTCTGGTTGTGGTGGTGGTGGTGGCGTGGGTGGTGGGGTTGGTGTTGATGGGTGGTGGGGGGTTTTTGCCTTCCCCTCCCATGTGACTCATACCACCCACAGGTCATGCTCTCTGACACCTTGCCATTCCTGCTCCTTCTTAAGTCCCTGTCTTTTGTTTTGTGTTTGTATGTGGTCGTGGTGGTGGGTGTAGGTGTTGTGTGGGGGGGGGGCATTTTCACCGCCCCCCCATGTGCCTAAATACCGCACCCCAGGGCATGCGCTATGACACCTTTGCTATGTCCTGCTCCGTCTGAAGTAACTGCTTATTGTTGTTGTGGTGGTGGTGGGGGTGGTGTGTGTGTGTGGGGGGGGGGATTCACCTTGCCCATTGACTACATACCACCCAAGGGCATGGCGCTATTAGCACCTTGCTATGTCCCTTCACCTTCTGAGTACCTCTTGTTGTGAGTGTGTGTGTTTGTGTGTGTGTGTGTGTGTGGTGGTGGTGTGGTGGTTGGGGCGTGGGGGGGGGGGGGGGGGGATTCCCCGCCCATGTGACTAAATACCCCAGGGCATGCGCTATGAGCACCTTGCTATTGTCCTGCTCCTTCTGAAGTACCTTGCTTGTGTGTGTGTGTGTGTGTGGTGGTGGTGGTGGTGGTGGTGGTGGGGGGGGGAGATTCACCGACCCAGGTGACTAAATATCCAACCAAAGGGCATGCGCTATGGCACCTTGCTATGTTCCTGCTCCTTCTGATAGTACTGCTTGTGTGATGGGGTGAGTGTGTGTTATTGTGGTGGCGGGTTGTTGTTGGTGGTGGGGGGATTCACCGCCCATGTGACTAAATACCACCCAAGGGCATGCGCTATGAGCACCTTGAGTTAGTCTGCTGTCCCTTATGATAAGTACCTTGCTGTGTGATTGTGTGTGTGTGTGTGGTTGGTGGTTGTGTGGTGTGGGTTGGTGTGGGGGGGGGGGTGGCGGATTCACCGCCCAGTCGTGAATAGAAAGTACCCACCAAGGGCATGCGCTTTATGAGCACCTTCTATGTCCTGCTCCTGTGCGAAGTTACCTGTCTGGTGTGTTGTGTGTGTGTGTGGGTGGTGGTTGGTTGGTGGTGGTGGTGGTGGGTAGTGGGGGGGGGGATTCACCGCCCATTGGGGAGATAAATACACATACAAGGGCATGCGCTGGATGAGACATTCTGCTATGTCTCTGCTCCTTCTGAAGTACCTGCTTGTGTGTGTGTGTGTGTGTGTGTGTTGTGTGGTTGTGGTTGTGGGGTGGTAGGATGTGGGGGAGGGTACTTCCACCGACCATGTGACTAATAACCCAAGGGCTATGCGCTTGACACCTTCATTAATCTGTCTCTGCCTCACTTCGATAAGCAGTAGCTGCTTGTGTGTGTGGATTGTGTGTGGTTGGGGGGTCGGTTTGGTGGTGGGGGGGGGGAGGGATTCACCGCTCATGTGGACTAAATACACCCAAGGGCTATAGACTGCTATGAGCCACCTTGCTATGTGCGCTCCGTACGTATAGTACCTGCTGTGTGTGTGTGGGTGTGTGCTGTTGTGTTTGGTGTTAGGTGGTGGTGGTGGTGGGAGTGGGGGGGTATTCACCGCTCAATGTTTGTGATTCTAAAATACCATCCCGAGGGCATGCCGCTATGAGCCACCTTGCTATGTCTGCTCCGTCTGAGTAAGTAGAATGCTTGTGTGTGTGTGGGAGTGTGTGATGTTAGTGGTGGTGTCTGGTTGTAGGTGCCATGTGGGGGGGGGATTCACTCCATGTTGAGCTATAATTGTGCCACCCCAAGAGCAACAGCCGCTCCAGTGAGCACCAGTGCTGGATATGTCCTGCTCCTTCTGCAGTACAGCTGCGGTGTGTGTCGGGTGTGTGTGTGTGTGTGGTGAGGTGGTGGTGGTTGCGCGACTGGTGGTGGTGCGGGGGTGGGACCGGTTGAGCGGATTCACCGCTCCATGTGACCACTAATATACCACCGCAAAGGCAGTGAGTCGATAGGAAGCACCTTGATGTCCTGCTCCTTCTGAAGTTGAAGTAACTGCTTGTGTGTGTGTGGTGTGTGGTGGTGGAGGGTGGTGGTGGTGGTGAGGGGGGGGGGAGGGATTCACAGCCCAGTGGAATAAATACCACCCAAGGGCTGCGCTATGAGCATATTGCTATGTCCTGCCCTTCTGAAGTACCTGGCTTGCTGTGGTGTGTGTGTGTGGTGTGTGGTTAGGTGGTGGTATGGTGGGGGGGAGGGGATTAACACGCATGTGGACTAAATAGCCACACCAAGGGCATGCGCTATGAGCACCTAATAGTCCTGAGTCCTTCTGACAGTACCCGCTGCTGTGTGTGTGTGTGTGGGTGGTGAGGTGGTGTGGGGGGGGGATGCACCGCTGTGAGTGACTAAATACCACCCAAGGGCATGCGCTATCGAGAGCACGGTAGCTATGTGACGGCTCCTTCATGACAGTATAAGACTGCTTGTGTGTTGTGCAGTGTGTTCTGTGTGTGTGTTGGGTAAGGGAGTGAGTGGTTGGTAGAGGGGTGGGGAGGGCGGGATCATGCGCCCATGTGACTACAATACCACCCAAGGGCATGCGCTGTGAGCACCTTGCTATGTCTGCCTCCTTCTCGAAGTACTGCATGTGTGTGATGGCTGTGTGTGTGTGTGGCTCACGGTGCGTGGTGGGGTGGTGGTGGGGGATCACCAGCCCCATGTATGTTAAAGTACGCACCAAAGGAGCATGGGCTAGGCGGGCACCTTGCTATGTCCTGCTCCTTCTGAAGGTAACCTGCTTGTGTTGGGTGTGTGTTGGAGTGTGGTGTGTGAGGGTGGTGGTCAGGTGGTTGGGAGTGGGGGAGGCCCGTGGGGGGGGGGATGTTCATCGCCCATGAGACACTATCAATACCACACCCAAGGGCAGCGCTAGAGCACTTCTGATGCGGCCTCCTTCTGAAGTACCTGCTTGTGTTGCTTACTGTTGTGTGTGGTATGGGGTGGTGGTGGTGGTGGTGGGGGGGGGGGGATTTCAAAGTCCTGCCCATGTGACTAAATACACCAAGGGCAGCGCCTATGACGTGTGAGTGATAATTGTCCTAGCTCACTCTAAGTACCTGCTTTGTGGTGTGCTGTGTTGACTGTGATGTGTTGTGTGGAGGAGATGAGGTAGGTGGGTGGGTCGGCTGGACTGGTGGGGGGATTGAAGCGCGCCCTGCGAGCTTAAATTACCACTGTAGTGTCAAGGGCATTGCGGCTCGATGCGAAGCACGCCATGCTATGTCGCTGATGTCATTCTGAAAGTGACTAGCTTGGTGTGTGGTGTAGGTGTGGGTGTAGGTGGTGGTGTTTTAGGTTTTGGTTCGGGGTGGGGTGTGGTGGTGGGGGGGGGGGGATTTCAACGCCCATGTGGTAAATACCAACCAAGGGCATGCGCTATGAGCACCTGCGATGTCCATGACATCCCTTCTGATTAGTACCTGCTGTTTGTGTAGTGTGGGCTGTGTGTGTGTATACTGTGTGTTACATGTGTGTGGTGGTCGGTGGTGGGGGAGGGGTGGGGGGGGATTTCACGAGAGCCCAGTGGGACTAAATACCACCCATAGGGCATGCGAGTATGAGCACCGTGACTATGCACTGCTCCTTCTGAAAGTACCTGCTTGTGGTAAAGTATTGTGTGTGTGTGTGTGGGTGTTTGGTGATGGTTGGTTGTGGTGGTGGTGGGGGGTGGATTCACCGCGCCATGTGACTAGATATCCACCCAAGGGCTCATGCGCTATGACGACCACCTGCTATGTCCTGCTCCTTCTGAGTACACCGGTTCTGTGGTCTGTGTGTGACTGGGTGTGATGTGTGTGTGTGGGTTAGATTTGTGGTGGGTGGTGGGTTGAGGGTGGAGGGGGTGAGAGATTCACCGCCATGGACTAAATACCACGCATAGAGGCATGCGCTAATGAGCACCTTGCTATGATCCTGCACCTTCTGAAAGTACCTGCGTTATGGGTGTATAGTTGTGTTTTGTGTTGTGTGTGGTGGGTTAAGTGGTGGTTAGGTGGTGGTGGGTTGTGGAGTGGAGGGGTTACACCGCCATGTGACTAAATCACCACCCAAGGGCATGCCGGCTGATGAGCACCTTGTGTATAGTCTGACTCCGTCGGAGTAGTACCTGATTGTGTGTGTGGTGTGTGTGTGGGTGGTTAGGTGGTAGGTAGGTGGTGGGGGGCGTGGGGTGGGGGGATTCACCGCCCATGTGAACCTAAATACCACCCAAGGGGCATGCGGCTCATGAGCACCTTGCTATGTCCTGCATCCTTTGAAGGACCTGCTCTGTGGTATGTGTGTGTGGTGTGTGTGGTGGTGGGGGTGGGTTGTGTGGGGGGGGGGGATTCGGCGGAGTAGGATTCCACCGCCTATCTGTGACTAAATACCACCTGACAAGGGCAATGCGCTATGAGAACCTTGCATGTCCTGCTGCCTCTGGAGGACCTGGTCTTGTGTGGTGGGTGTGTGATGTTGTGTTAGGGTGTTGGTGGTGGCTAAGGCTGGTGTGGGAGAGGGGGATTAAAACGCCCATGTGAATCTGTATAAATACCAGCTCACATGGGCATGCGCCATTGAGATCTCTTGTCGCTTGTTGTCTTGCTCTAAGTGACAGAAAGTACCTGCTTAAGTGATTGAGGTGTGGTGGGTGCGCGTGAGAGGGGTGGTACGAGGTGGTGAGGTGGTGGTGGGGGAGGTGGGGGAGTCACACGGCCCCATGGACTAAATACCACCCCATCGAGAAGGGAAGGCGCTGATGCTGCCACTGCATATGGGTCCTGCTCCTTCTGAGGAGGTACCTGCTTGTGTGTGTGATGTGTGGTGTTGTGTGTGGCGGTGGTGGTGAGTGGGGGGGGGGAGACGTCGCGACCATAAGTGTGACTAACTGATAATACCACCAAGGGCATGCGCTATGCGGCCTATGCTATGTCGTGCTCCATTCAGGAGGTACCTTTGCTTGTGTGTGTGTGTGTGTGGGGGGTGCGTGAGGTGGTTGGTGGTGGAGAGATGTTGGGTGGGGTGGGGATTCACCGCGCAATGATGCCTAACTACCAACCAAAGGCATGCGCTGATATGAGAACCTGGCTAATTCCTGGCTCCTTCTGAGCAGTACGCGGACTGTGTGTGTGTGTGTGTGTGGAGTTGTTGTGGTGTGTGGTTTGGGAGGGTTGGTGGGGGGGGGGAGGGTGCGATTCACGCACCCCATGATGGACTAAATACCACCCAGGGGCTATGCACAGCTATGAGCACACTTAATATGTCTGCTCCTTCGAGCAGTACCTGCATGGTGTGTGCGTGTGTGTGAGTGGCTGGGTGGTCGGCTAAAGGTGGGTGGGGCGGGGGTATGGCGGACTTCAACGCCCATGTGACTAAATACACCAAAGGGCAGCGCTAGTGAGCCACCTTGCTATGTCCTGCTCCTTAGTGAAGTACCTGCTTTTGTGGTGGGTGTGTGGTGAGTTGTGTGGTTGTGTGGTGGGTGGTGGTAGGTGGGGGGAGGGGAGTTCACCGACCATGGACTAAGATGTACCACCCAAAAGGGCGCAATGCGCTAATGCAGCACCTTGCTACTGTCATGCTCCTTCTGATGTACCCTGCTGTGTTGTGTGTGTGTGTATGTGGTGTAGGTGTTGGATGGTGGGGGGGGGGGATTTCACCGCCTGGACTTAAAATTACCACCCATGGGCATGCGCTATGAGCCACCTGCTATGTCCTGCTCCTTCGACCAAGACCTGCTTGTTGCGTGTGGGTGTGTGTGTGTGTGTGTGTGGTGGTGGTGGTGGGGGGGGGGATTCACCGCCCCATGTGATCTTACCACATACAACCACACCCGAATGGGCATTGCGCATGAGAACCTTGGCTATGCTCTGCTCCTTGCTTGAGTACATGCTTGGTGTGTGTTGTGTGTGTGGTGTGTGTGGTGGTGGTGTTGGTAGGTGGTGGGTTGGGTGTGGGGGGGGGGATTGACCACCGCCCATGAGGACTATAATAACACCGCAAAGGGCATGGCGCTATGAGCACTTGCTATGTTATTTCCTTCTGATCAGTACCTGGTTGTGTGTGTGTTGTGTCGGTAGGTGGTTGGTGGTTGGTGGTGGTGGGGGGGGGGATTCCAGCGCCCATTGTGAAGATATAATACCATCCCAAGGGCATTGCGCTGTAAACCAGTCTGTTATGGAGCATCTTGCTATGTCCTGTCTCTTCTGATTAGTACATGCTTGTGTTGATGTGTGTGTGTGTGTTGGTTGTGGCTGGTGGTGAGAGGGTATGGTGGAGGTGGTGGTGTGGAGTCTAGTGATTGGACGGGGGGGGGGATGCAGCCCATGTGTGACTAAAGCCACCCAGGGCAGTGATTGTATGAGCACCTAATATGTTCACTGCTTCTTCGAAGTACCTGCTTTGTGTGTGGTGTGTGTGGTGGTTGCGTGGTTGGTGGGTGTGGGTGGGGTGGATTCACCCGACTTCATGTGGACTAATATACCACAAGGGCATGCGCTTATTGAGACCTTGCTATTGTCTGCTCCTGGTCTGAAGTACTGCTTGTGGGGTGTGTGTGTGCTTGTGTGTGTCGTGGTGGTGGTGGTGGTGGTGGTTGGGGGGGGGGATCATCCGCTCATGGTGACTAAAAGACCACCCAATGGGCATGCGTCTATGGCAATTGCTATGTCCTGCTCCTTCTGAAGTACCTGCTTGTGTGTGTGTGTGTGTGTGTGTGTGTGTGGTGGTGGTGGTGGGGGGTGGGGGGGGGGGATTCACCGCCCATGTGACTAAATACCACCCAAGGGCATGCGCTATATGAAGCACATTGCATAGGTCCTGCCTCCTTCTTGCAGTACTGCTGGGTGTGTGTGTGTGTGGGTGTTGGTTGGTGGTGGTTGGTGGTGGTGGTGGGGGGAGGGTGGCGGGAATCACACCGCCATGTGTACTAAATACCACCCAATGGGTAATTCGCTAGGTAATGAGCACTCTTGCTATGTCCTGCTCCTTCTGAAGTACCTGCTTGTGTGGTGTTGTTGTGTGTGGGGGGGGTGGTGGTGGTTGTGTTTGGTGGTGGGGGGGGGGGGATTCACACCATGCCCATGTGACTTAAATTACCACCTCAAGGGCATGCGCTATGAGCATCTTGGCTGGGACCTGCTCATATCTGAAGTACGTGCTTGTGTGTGTGTGTGTTGTGTGTGTGTGCGTGGTGTGGTGGTGGGGATTGGGTGGGGGGATTCACCGCCCTGATGGACTAATACCAAAACCAAGGGCATGCGCTTCCCCATGAGCACTCTTATATGTTCCTGCTCCTTCTGAATACCTGCTGGTGTGTGGGGTGTGTGTTGGTGGGTGGTGGGGTTGGGATGGGGGTGGGGATTCACCGTCATGTGACAATACCACCTTTAAAGGGCATGTCGCTGATGAGCCAGTCCTTGCGATGTGGCCTGCTCCTTCTGGAAGTAAGCGCTTGTGTGTATGAGGTGTAGTGTTGTGTGTGTGTGGTGTGTGGGTGGTTGGTGGGGGGGGGGGGTGAATCACTCGTCATGTGGACGAAATACACCCAAGGGGATGCACATGCCTTATGAGCAACCTTGCGGTGTCCGCTCCTTCTGAAGTACCTGCTTGGTGTGTGTGTAGGTGTGGTGTTGAGGATTGTGTGTGGTAGGTGGTGGGTTGGTGGGTGGTGGTGATTATGGGGGTGGGGATTAGACCGCCCATGTGACTAAATACCACCCAAGGGCATGCGCTATGAGCACCTTAATATGTCCTGCTCCTTCTGAAGTACCTGCTTGTGTGTGTGTGTGTTGTGGGTGGTGGTGGTTGGTGTGGGGGGGGGATTCACCGCCCATGTGACTAAATACCACCCAAGGGCATGCGCTATGAGCACCTTGCTATGTCCTGCTCCTTCTGAAGTACCTGCTTGTGTGTGTGTGTGTGTGTGTGGTGGTGGTGGTGGTGGTGGTGGTGGGGGGGATTCACCGGCCCATGCGAGACTAAATACCAACCCAAGGGCCATGACGTGCTTCGAGCATCTTGCTCATGTCCTGCTGCCTCTGAAATGTACTGCTGTGGTTGTGGTGTGTGTTGTGTGTGGTGAGTGTGTTGGTGGGTGGTGGTGGTGGGGGGGGGGATTCCACCGCCCATGGACTTAGAAGTACCACCAAGGTGCAGTGCGTGACTATGAGCACCTTGAATATGACCTGCTCCTTCTGAAGTACCGGATTTGTGTGTTGGTGTGTTGTGGTGGTGGTGGTGTGTGGGGGGGATTTCATGCTAATGTGACTATAATACCACAACCAGGGCATGCGCTATGAGCACCTTGCTATGTCCTGCTCCTTCTGAAGTACCTGCTTGTGTGTGTGTGTGTGTGTTGTGTTTTTGTGGTGTTGTTGGTGTTTGTTGGTT
>JACBWV010000610.1:152268183-152438183 GCA_013435795.1 Chlamydomonas sp. ICE-L | reverse complement strand
CCCCCCCCCCACACACACACACACACGCACACACACACACACATCCACACACACAGCCCTTTTCCACATCTCCCTTGCCATGCGCGTTCAAGCACGCTGGACAGCAGGTGAGCCCCTATTTACCTTATGTCCTAAAAATACACCATTATGTGCTTAGTTCGTTAACTTCCTGTCACGGTTGGGCAAGTCCCTCGGGCCTATCTGGCCTGCCTCTGTACTGTGACATACATGCCATACTACTTACAGAAGATGCACCCCATGAGTATCACTTCTTATCAGAACATGTACCTTCAAGCACTTGAAACTTGTCGCTGGCCAGCAGGTGATCCCCTTTTATTGTTTTATTTTTCCGGGACTTCAGTAGTACGGTTTACGATAAGCAGTACCGCTGGGTTTGGTATTTGTGTTCCCCAGCCATCCTCGTTCCTACTCATAGGTTCATCTCCTTACCTGTATATACTTAGGGACCGGGATATCATATGATGTTGACCAAATGCGAGTGAGATATCATATGATTAGGGAAAGGCATCGTTAGTTAATATTAGGTAATGAATAATATTAGTGAATGTTAGTTAATATTAGACTGACGAGCCGTCTCACCAGAATTTTGAATTTATTTGAAAAACTAATATTATTGTGACACCTACGACAATATTAGTTCATGTTAGTTTTTCAAACACTAATATTAGTTGCCGTTCAGTCCTGACGTGCTTATTCACCCACCCAGCCCCCCCCCACCCCCCCCACCCCCCACACATGCACACACACCCAGCCCTCCCACCCCCACACACGCACTCCCCTCCCCACCCTTCTCCAGTTGCGCAAGTTCATGGGAATCCCCTCACAAGGGAAGCTCAACGTTCTTCAGTACTGATTTGAGGTCGACCTCCTCCATGGGGGCTACCCCCCCCCCCCCCCCCCCCCCCCCCCCCCCCCCCCCCCCCCCCCCACCCACACCCACCTCCCCCCCCCCCACCCCCCCCCACACACAGTCCCCTTCCCACCCTTCTCCAGTTGCGCAAGTTCATGGGAATCCCCTCCCAAGGGGAGCTCAACGTTCTTCAGTACTGATTTGAGGTCGACCTCCTCCATGGGGGCTACCCCCCCCCCCCCCCCCCCCCCCCCCCCCCCACACACACACACACACCTCACCCCACTTCACCCCACCCCACCCCACCCCCACACACAGTCCCCTTCCCACCCTTCTCCAGTTGCGCAAGTTCATGAGAATCCCCTCCCAAGGGGAGCTCAACGTTCTTCAGTACTGATTTGAGGTCGACCTCCTCCATGGGGGCTACCCCCCCCCCCCCCCCCCTTACACACACACACACCTCACCCCACCCCACCCTACCCCCACACACAGTCCCCTTCCCACCCTTCTCCAGTTGCGCAAGTTCATGGGAATCCCCTCCCAAGGGGAGCTCCACATTCTTCAGTACCGATTTGAGGTCGACCTCCTTCGTGACAGCTACACACCTGGTGGAGGTAGAGCGCCTATACTAGTGTGGCTGTCCTGCCAGGAGGAAGCCCAGGAGGATGGAAGCGTTAGCAAGCATGCTATTGTCACCGTGCTTACGGATGCCCTTGTCCAGGCCAGGTAATGTGGTTGTTGAGAGGGTGGTGGTCATGTGTGGGTGTGGGTGGGTGGGTGGGTGGGTGGGGGGCCTCTATTAGTGTGGCTATCCTGCCAGGAGGAAGCACAGGAAGATGGAAGCGTTAGCAAGCATGCTATTATCACTGTGCTTACAGATGCCCTTGTACAGGCCAGGTAATGTGGTCGTTGAGAGGGTGGTGGTGACGTGTGTGTGGGGTGGGGTGGGGGTGGGGGTAGAGCGCCTATACTAGTGTGGCTGTCCTGCCAGGAGGAAGCCCAGGAGGATGGAAGCGTTAGCAAGCATGCTATTATCACTGTGCTTACAGATGCCCTTGTACAGGCCAGGTAATGTGGTCGTTGAGAGGGTGGTGGTGACGTGTGTGTGGGGTGGGGTGGGGGTGGGGGTAGAGCGCCTATACTAGTGTGGCTGTCCTGGCAGGAGGAAGCCCAGGAGGATGGAAGCGTTAGCAAGCATGCTATTATCACTGTGCTTACAGATGCCCTTGTACAGGCCAGGTAATGTGGTCGTTGAGAGGGTGGTGGTGACGTGTGGGTGTGGGTGTGGGGGGTGGGGTGTGTGTGGGGGGGGGGGGAGCCTCTACTAGTGTGGCTATCCTGCCAGGAGGAAGCACAGGAAGATGGAAGCGTTCACAAGCATGCTATTATCACCGTGCTTACAGATGCCCTTATCCAGGCCAGGTAATGCAGTTGTTCCACCACCACCACACCCACCACCACCCACACCTTTCTTTATGCTTGTTTGTATGTTGGGGGAGCATTCATGGGCATGCATTCTAGGATTCACTTATTTTTGATTGGGCTCACGTTACAGTGCTGCTCACTGTGTATTGTTTAACCCATTCAAATGTATGCATGTATGTATGTATGTATGTATGTATGTATGTATGCATGTATGTATGTATGTATGTATGCATGCATGCATGCATGCATGCATGTATGTATGCATGCATGCATGTATGTATGTATGTATGTTTCCAATTGAAATTGAAATTTGTTACATCTTAGTTATGTGCCACTCTCAGGACGTGAAGTTAAGGACACCACTGCGTAAGCCGGAACTAGCAGTGGTCACCATTTTTTTCTTTTCATTTTTTTTTAAATTGCATGTTTGCATATACGTATGCTATTTTTGGTCCTTTGTCCGCCTGACAAGATGTCTGCTGACTTCAATTCATTTTCCTGTGTAGGCCTGACAGTGTTATGGTGCTGACCACCACCACCACACCACCAACACCAACACCAACCACCACCACACTACCGCCAACCACACCACCACATCAACACCACCAACACCAAAACTGAATACATTGCTTCTTTCGAACAATTCATTTTCCTTTGTAGGCCTGACAGTGGGATGGTGCTGAGATGGGCACACACCACACACCACCACCACCACCACCACACACTTCACACCACACACACCACCACCACCACCGCACACACCACACACTTGAACACTTTTTTTTCCTTTGTAGGCCTGACAGTGGGATGGTGCTGAGATGGGGAGGCTGTGCCTGGCAAGGAGAGAGGATGGCTCCCACCCTACCCGCCGGTTGGACCACCAGGTACGTTCAATAGCATACATGTGTGTGGCGTACACATGTGCATTAGCGCACGTGTGTAAGGCTTTGCATTACTTGGATATTGATAAAATAGTCAACAGTTGTTTCAGATGTCTGCTATGGGGTGGCTGTGCGTGATGAGGAGAGAGGATGGCTCCCGCCCCGCCCACAGGTTGGTCCACCAGGTATGTTCAATAGCACACATATGCAGTACACGTGTGCTGTAGTGCTGATGTGTAAGGCGTACACATGTGCATTGGCGCACATGGGTAAGGCTTTTCAGAATTGGGAACTTGATACGAAAATCAACCGTTTTTATAAATGTCTAGGATGGGGTGGCTGTGCATGGAATAGAGAGAGGATGGCTCCCGCCCTGCCCGCTGGTTGGACCACCAGGTAAGTTCAACAGCACACATGTGTAGTAGTGCATGTGTGTGAGGCTTTGCATTACTTGGATCTTGATAAAAAAAAATCAACGGTTGTTTCAGATGTCTGGGATGGGGTGGCTGTGCATGGAATGGAGAGAGGATGGCTCCCGCCCTGCCCGCTGGTTGGACCACCAGGTAAGCTCAACAGCACACATGTGCATGGTAGACACATGTGTAGTAGTGCATGTGTGTGAGGCTTTGCATTACTTGGATCTTGATAAAAAAAAATCAACGGTTGTTTCAGATGTCTGGGATGGGGTGGCTGTGCATGGAATGGAGAGAGGATGGCTCCCGCCCTGCCCGCTGGTTGGACCACCAGGTAAGCTCAACAGCACACATGTGCATGGCAGACACATGTGAAGTAGTGCATGTGTGTGAGGCTTTGCATTACTTGGATCTTGATAAAAAAAATCAACGGTTGTTTCAGATGTCTGGGGTGGGGTGGCTGTGTATGGAATGGAGAGAGGATGGCTCCCGCCCTGCCCGCTGGTTGGACCACCAGGTAAGCTCAACAGCACACATGTGCATGGCAGACACATGTGAAGTAGTGCATGTGTGTGAGGCTTTGCATTACTTGGATCTTGATAAAAAAATCAACGGTTGTTTCAGATGTCTGGGGTGGGGTGGCTGTGCATGGAATAGATAGAGGATGGCTTCCGCCCTGCCCGCTGGTTGGACCACCAGGTAAGCTCAACAGCACACATGTGTATGGGGCGTACACATGTGCATTAGCGCACGTGTGTGAGGCTACGCAGAATATGGAACTTGATATGAAATTGAACTGTTGTTACAAATGTCTGGGATGGGGTGGGTGTGACTGCCATGGAGAGAAGATGGCTCCCACCTTGCCCGCTGGTTGGACCAACATGTCGCCCATCTTGTAGCGCCTGTGTGTGTGTGTTTGGGGTGGGGGGGGGGGGAGGGGGGGGTCAAAATTTAGCTCACCTGCCCCCATCTAAACTGACCCCCTTCTAAACTTCCCCCCCCCCCCCGGCAGTCCAAACTACACCTGGGAATGTGGAGACAATGCTAAGTGCACGCCCTTTTCTCACCATTTCGCCCCAGCCTTGGACCAGTATGACTGCCAGGGAACTCCCGGGGCCATGTGCGTCATTCTCAAGCTCCCACTTAAGGATATATTCAGGTAGGTTTTTTTGCGGAGCCCCCCCCTTCTGGGGGGCGGGAGCCCCCAGTGTTACCCATTTGTCCGGTCAACCGACCGATCGACTGAACATGATGAAGCCAGACACGTCAGCCAACGGTCTCGTAACTAACTCGCTTCCGTTGCCACCTGCCGCTCTGTTGCGGACACTCTCTTCCATTTTTTAGCGTCGCGTGTGACGCTGCATAGAACTTGTTCTGAACTGCAACAACAATTCTGAGACACATGCTTGCTAGGGCATTCAAGCACCATCAGTGAGAATAGAATAGAATAGAATCAATGCACCAAAGTCAGGGGATAGTAAGGGGGGGGGCGGGGGGGCGTTTTTCTGAACTGAAACAACCCAAATCACTGATGCTCACCCTTCTGTCGTTGAAACATGCCGATGGAGATTTATCGTCTTGTCTCATGTCCCCCTTAGTAAGAGTACATTCAGGTAGGTTGAACCCTAAAAAGTGTAGGTACCAAATATCAACTACAAGACCCAAATCCAAATCATCCGCTGAATTCCTATAATATGAGTTTGCGTAGTTGTATATGTATATCCCCACCAGGACCCTTAGACACTGCATCTGCGAAAGTGGATTTTCCGTAGCTTTATGGGTTTAGGCCTCCTCAAGGGACAGCGTCCTTATAGCTTTTTAGGGTTTAGGGTTTACATATTTGGATTCTTTAGTGTTGGTGGCCTTGCCTTCCAGCTGAAAAACAGCGCAGGCTCACTTTTGAACTAGCCAAACACATTATGACTACATTTTAAACATTACAATAATCAGCGCCCTCTCCCATTGTATTGCCTGCAGTCTTGGTGGCCTAGCCTTCCAGCTTAACAACAGTACAGGCCCTCTGTTGAAGAACCCAAACACATTTAGACTAGATTTTAAACATCACAGACTAACGCCCTCTGACCCAGTGCCCCCCCACCCAAGGCCCCCTTTAAACATTACATACCCAACGCCCTCTCCCATTTTCTGATCTGCAGTGTTGGTGGCCTAGCCTTCCAGCTTAACAACAGCGCAGGCTGTCTGTTAAACAAGCCAAACACATGTTGACTATATTTAAAACATAACAACGCCCTCTGACTCAATGCCCCCACACCGAAGACCCCCTTTAAACATTACAATAACCAACGCCCTCTCCCATTGCATGGCCAGCAGTGTTGGTGGCCTTGCCTTCCAGCTTAAGAACAGTGCAGGCTCTCTTTTGAACAAGCCAAACACATGTTGACTAGAGCTTAAACATCACAGAACCAACGCCCTCTGATCCAACACCCCCAGACCCAACAACCCCACACCCAACGCCCCCTTTAAACATTACAGAACCAACTCCCTCTCCCATTGCCTGGTCTGCAGTGTTGGTGGCCTTGCCTTCCAGCTTAACAACAGCGCAGGCCCTCTGTTAAACAAGCCAAACACATGTTGACTATATTTTGAACATCACAGAACCAACGCCCTCTGACCCAATACCCCCAGACCCAACAACCCCAGACCCAGCGCTTCCTTTAAACATTACGGACCCAACTCACTCTCCCATTGTCTGGCCTGCAGTATTGGTGGCCTTGCCTTCCAGCTGAAGAGCAGCGCAGGCTGTCTGTTGAACAACCCAAACACATTTAAACAATATTTTAATATTGTAAACCCAACGCCCTCTGACCCAACGCCCCTGGGCCCATCGCCCGCTTTAAACATACCAGAACCAGCGCCCTCTCCCATGGCATGGCCTGCAGTGTTGGTGGCCTATCCTTCCAGCTGAATAAAAGTACAGACTGCCTTGTGAACAACCCAAACACATTTTGACCATAGTTTAAACATTATTGAACCAAACCCCTCTCCCATTACCTGGCCTGCATTGCTTAAACATTACAGGCCCAACGCCCACTCCCATTTCCTGGCCAGCAGTGTTGGTGGCCTATCCTTCAAGCTTCTGATGCCCCCTTTAAACATACCAGACCCAACGCCCTCTGACCCAACGCCCCCAGACCCAATGCCTGGGCCCAACGGACCCTTTAAACATCACAGACCCACGCCTCCCATTTCCTGGCCCGCAGTGTTGGTGGCCTAGCCTTCCAGCTTGAGAACAGTACAGGCTCCCTTTTGAACAACCCAATCACATTTTAACTAGATTTTAAACATACCAGAACCAACGCCCTCTCCCATTTTCTGCTCTGCAGTGTTGGTGGCCTATCCTTTCAGCTGAAAAACAGCGCAGGCTCACTGTTGAACAACCCAATCACAAGGCAGCCCTTCTTCCTCCAGCTTCAACCCCTTGCATGCTACGGCCTTGACTTCATCCACGCGCACACTAGGAAAGAGGAGGAGGCGGAGGAGGAGGAAGAGGAAGCCGAGGAGGAAGTGGCTGGTGATGGTGTGGGAGTTGTGGGAGATGGTGTGGGAGAGGAGGCTATTCTGGGTGAGATGGTCGAGGCACAGTGGGGATCATATGATGAAAACCAGTGCGAGCCCTGATGGAGTCACACACTGGTACAGTTGTTGATGCAGAGGTGGAGACAGGTCACTAAGTGCTGGCCGCAGCTAGCTCACTAAGAGCAGTGGGAACCGCACCAGGACGTCATATGTAGGTGCTAGCTGGCCTAGAGCACAAGTGCTTGGCCTCTCCCACAAGGACGTCATATGTAGGTGCTAGCTGGCCTGGAGCACAAGTGCTTGGCCTCACCCAACGTCATATGTAGGTGCTAGCTGGCCTGGAGTACAAGTGCTTGGCCTAGGGGCCCGGAGTACAAGTGCTTGGCCTCACCCACAAGGACGTCATATGTAGGTGCTAGCTGGCCTGGAGCACAAGTGCTTGGCCTTTCCCACAAGGACGTCATATGTAGGTGCTAGCTGGCCTGGAGCACAAGTGCTTGGCCTCACCCACAAGGACGTCATATGTAGGTGCTAGCTGGCCTGGAGCACAAGTGATTGGCCTCTCCCACAAGGATGGTGTGTTGCTAAAATTGAAAAATTGAATTGTTACGCCTTGACACGGGGCGAGATGTTGAAGGAACCTTCTCGTTCGCATGCACTGGGGAATGGTTACTAAGTTTTTGTTTTCGCAAACCGCTACTGCGCCCGAGCTCAGACTGCTGCGCGACAGCATGGAGGGATGGTGTGTTGCTGTATCTATAGAGTAGTCAGTTTGTCACTATGGGTTTTCGTTGTTTTTGCATGTTGCATGTTGTGTTTGGTTGGTTAGTTGCAGGTTGCCTTGCAAGCTGTGTCTGTGTGTTGTTCTTTATCGCCAGTCCATAAAAATAGTCCATGTACCATCACGTGTGTCATTATTTGCATGTATTTGTATTCCTGGTCTTCTTTGTCAGCATTGGTTATTTCTCAAAATATTTCACTGTTGGTCGGATATTGATTGCATACGTTGGTTTCCACACATCGATGTATTGTATGTATGTTGTTACAGTCCTGGGGGAGATAAAATAGGCCTAAGGGACTTGCCCTACCATGGCAGGAGGGGCTACAGCGAAAAAGCACGGGTGAACTGAGCACCAAACAATTGTTTTTTTGTCGTGGAGCGGGCTTGTCTTGGGCCAACAATGGCCTGCAGATGACAATGTAATGTAATGTTTTACCGACTGGGGCCCTGAGTTCGTGCTGCAGTGAAAATTATAAGTTGGTTGTTACCCATTGATTTATATTATTTATTTATTATGTTTACTTGTTTCAACAGCTCCATGTAGTCCAGTCTGTCATTTTCATTCAGTAGTAATAATATCGACTTGTAGGGCGAGGTATTAGGCCATTGACTGGATTAATTGTCATGTAATTATGAAAGCTCTGGGGAATTTCTGGAATGGTCAGTATCGTCTTTTATTTCAGCAAAACTGTAATCGTGCCAAAATCGTGCATAACGATTATTAATGTTTGAATTCCCCCGAATTGCACACCCAGGAATCGGACCTGATTGATCATTAATGTTTCATCCAAAAACCGTAGGAAAAACACTAACTAAAATGGTGGTGGTTGGTGTACTTCAGGAGGACCCCCAGAACAGCTGCCTGAGACGCAACCAATTGTATAGCCCGCGTCCTGCGACGCAACGGACTCTTCCTTCTGGTCAACTGACCCTCCCCACGTTGTGTCCTGTGACGCATAAGACCCTTCCATGTTGTTTCTGCGACGGACGACGCAGCATCCTGAAGAAAAATAAAGAGAACGCCTGGAGGTGCGTGGTGTTCAGGGGACCCTCCCGTACACCGCAGCTGGGGAAAGTCACCATGGTAGCGTCCTGAACAACCCAGGTAGTGGTAGCTTCTATGTCCCGGATACTTCAACTGTGATATTTGAACTTGAACTTGGTTACATAGCTTCAGCCAGCAATTTGACTGCTCGCCGTCCTCGGCAGTTATAATACATTTATCAGGAAATTATAAACGCGAAAAAATCATTGTTTTATACTTTTGCTGAGTTACATGGTAGACTCCAACCGTGTTCCATTGTTCCAGCCTTCAAGGCTGCTCGCCATATTCGGCAGTAACATCCTCCCGCAAGACACACAGCCATCATCAGCTTCCGTAGTGATCTTCCTATGTCATGTATTTTTGAACTTGAACTTGATCATATAGCTTGAGCAAGCAATTAGGCTGCTCGCCATCTTCGGCAGTACAATTAATTATCACGGCAGCATAAATACGTTCACCAGGAATTGAAACGTGTACACTTGACACGTGTACACTTGAAACGTGTACACTTGAAACATGTACACTTGACACGTGTACACTTGAAACGTGTACACTTTACACGTGTTCACTTGAAACGGTTTACTTGAAACGTGTACACTTGACACGTGTACACTTGAAACGTGTACACTTGAAACGTGTACACTTGACACGTGTACACTTGAAACGTGTACACTTGACACGTGTACACTTGAAACGTGTACACTTGACACGTGTACACTTGAAACGTGTACACTTGAAACGTGTACACTTCGTCTCTTCTATTTCTTTTGGGAAGTATTGTATTCTGCAGACGCCGAATTGCTGGCTTATAGAACCTTGTAGAAATTTTTCGTCTTCTTCTTCAAAACATCACAGATAATAAGGTACTCAGGTACGCTATGTATATAACGTGCATGATGATGAGCGCCCTTTCCACGTTTCCCCTGAGTTCTTCAAATAACACCAACAAGGTCTTCCTTGTGCATGTCATTAGCAATGGCATTTGCTACCCCTTGACTGACTTTATGGATATTACAGTCAAGGGTTAGCCAAGTAGACTAACGGGAATTGGCTTGACACCTTCGTATCACGGCCTCCAGGAATGGCTCGACAGCCTTGGCATCAGGAGGGGCTACGCGGAAACGTACACTGATGAACTGGGCGCCGGCAAATCGTTTTACCGACGGAGGCCCTGAATTCTTGCTATAGCAATAATTGCAATTTGCGTTTACCAATACACTTGTACTATCTTTCTTTACCCTTTTTCGTGTCACTACCAATGCCTAGAAGCCTATATCTCCAATAACATTTCAGTTTCAGTTACACTTTGACTTGGTTACATAGCTCTAGCCAGCAATTTGGCTGCTCGCCTTCTTCGGCAGTACAATTAATTACTCGGGATTTGCAGTTGCATTGTTTTGAAATAAAGAAGTTCTTAACTTGAAATTGGATTTTGTTACATGGCCCCAGCCAGTGATTTGGCTGCTCGCCGTCGTCAGCAGTACAATTAATGTCCTTCTTAAAGAAACGAGCCCTCTTAAAGAAACGACCCCCGCCAGTATCTACTGAGTTCTTGCCAGAGTTGGCATCCACATGTCTGTATGCCAACTGCAGCTGCTTCTCATAGAAAGAAGCTGTTATGCAGCCCATGCAATAAAATATGATGAGTTGGTGGGTGGGCAGAGGGGGTAGGGCTGAGGTGACATGAGCTTGTGTTATTTATCTATCCTGAAAGTGTTGACAACCACAAATGCAGCTGCTTATCATAGAAAGAAGCTGTTAAGCAGCCCATGCAATAAATACTGGCTGGGTGGGTGGATGGGCAGGAAAGCCATGCCATGAGATTGTGTATGTTGTTACAGTCCAGGGGTAGGCCGAATAGGGTAAAGGGACTTGCCCAACCGAGTAGGAAGCGCTTGAACAGAAAAAAACACTGACGAACTGAACCGCAAGCAATCGTTTTAAAGGCGGGGGCCATTTAATTCTACAATATAATCAAATCATCATCTCAGATGGGATGACAATTTAATTGAGCTTGTGCTATTTATCTATCCTGAAAGCGTTGGCATCCACAAATGCAGCTGCTTATCATAAAAAGACGCCGTGGCCACTAGGGACTCCTCTGCTCCACCATCTGCTCCGTCTTTCAACCAACACCCCTCGCTTGCATCTCTGCACGTCCCATGCACCCAATCTGCACCGTACGCAATACTGTTGTTGTCCTTCCCTTGGCTGTACTCGTCAACAATGGATATCACAGGCGATACGTTGTCGGAACCCAGCCCTGGGGCTTGTAGCACAAAGAAGCCGTTGTACATACTGGCCGTGAGTAGGAGTTCCGGATCAGAGGAATGCCACTTCAGTCGCCAAACGCCCCCTCCGGTACCAACCTGGTTGTGGGGGGGGTGGGGATGGGGGCGGGAGGGGGGGGACGGGGAGGGGAGGGGAGGGGGGAGGGTCGTGGGCGGAGGGGGAGGCGGGGGTGGGGGGAGGATGGGGGGGGGTGGATTTGGGAGGTGGGGGGGGGTGGGGGGAGGGGGCGAGGGGGGAGGGGTGGGGGAGGGGCAGGGGGGGGGTCGCGGTTACCTGGGGCTCGCGTTCCTGGGGGTGATGGGCCAGCTAGGGTGGTACCCGAGGGGCGGCGCATATGATTGGCCCCGGGTGGGGCCGGAGTTACGCCGGGGGAGGCTGGCCGGGAGGTGCTAAACGCGGTACTGCGTTCTCCCCCTGCGTGTGGGCCAGCGTGGATGACGGGGGCCGGTTGCGGGGGCTGGGGGGGCGGGGGCAGGGGTGGAGGGGAGGGCTACAGGGCGAGTGGGGTCAAAGATAGGGTGGTGGCGGGGAGGGAAGACGGTTGTTGTGGTGGAAGTCGTGCTGGATGTGAATGTGGTATTGTGTGTGTGGGGGTGGATGGTGGGGTGAGTGTGACTTGTGAGCGGGGTAGGGGTGTGGGTGAGAAGGAAGTGGTGGGGGGAGATGTGTCTGTGGTGGTAGTTATGTGTGGTTTGTGTGGGTGGTTGTGTCGGTGGGCGGTGATGTGTGTGTATGTTTGTGTATGTGTGTTGTACTATGGGGGTTGTGGTGGTGTATGTGTGCGTTTGTATGTATGGAGTTGGTGGTGTTACTTGTGTTGTATGTTGGGGTCTGCTTCTGCCTTATTTTTGACAGCTTCCAAATAGGGGGGGATTTTACTGTTCCTTTTTTTGGCTACACGTAGCAGCTTCTAGGCAGCTCCTTTTCGCAGTCCTCTGGCTAAACCTGGAGCTAGCTCGTGCGCCTGAAAGCTGACAAGACAGGCATTCCAACAAAGTTGAAATCATTGGGCTTCAACCAGAGGCTGGCTAATGGAGCTGGCCAGAAGCTGCTATGTGTAGCCCCTGGAAAGACAGTGTCTGTCCGTGGCTTTCGGATAAAAAATAGGGGGGCCCTCTGTAAAACAATTATTTAGGGTTCAACCAAAAGAAATCTCAAAACACAAAACGCTAAACCAAAACAAAACACAACACAAAACGCTTAACCAAAGCACTCAAAGCACTAAACCAAACCTAAACAACCCAAAACACAGAACACTTGAGCACAACACTCCTAGCGTTCAACCAAAAGAAAACTAAAAAACAAAACACTCAACCAAAACACACAAGATGTGGTTCGTTTGTTTTTTTAGTTGTGAAAGGACTTTCTCCCCAGAAAGTGGGTCTCCCGACACAAACCAGCGACATGGAGGATTCAGTTCGAATGGTGGTGCCCCCGATGCTCAATATGGGCTCAAGCCTGCTTTGGAGGCACACAAGTAGCACAAAATAAAAATACAAATAAAACAAATGAAAGCCAGGGCTCGAGCCTAGCTCGGAGGTGCACAAGGGCATGGTTGGCATACGCACGCCCCACAGCCTCAATCAAACCTAGATCTAAATAGAAGCCTAAATAAAAGCTCACATACATAAATAAAAGCCTCAATAAAATAAAAAAGCCAGGGCTCAAGCCTACCTCAGAGGTGCACACGGGCTTGGTAGGCATGCGCACCTCCCACAGGCTAAATAAAATATAGGTATAAATAAAAGCCTCAATAAATCAATAAACGCCTCAATGAAAAAAAGGCTCAATAGATACAAACCCACATAAATAAAACCCTAAATGAAAGACTGAGACCAAGCCTACTTCGGAGGTGCACAAGGGCTTGGTTGGCATGCGCACGTCCCACAGCCGCACTTTCTCGTCATATGATCCTGTGGCTACAAGTTGACCACACGTGGGATGTGGCGATATGGTGCACACTCCTGCACTGTGCGTCTGCAAAGATGGAAGATGGGAAGGGGAGGTGGTTTGGTTTTATTTTATTTTGTTTTGTTTGATTTTATTTATTTTTATTTGGTATTATTCTATAAATGTTTACAGAAGTTTAACTTTATTTTATTTTATTCTAATTGTTTGATTTGGCTTCATTTTTATTTAGCTTTGCTTTGGTTTTGTTTTGTTTTGTGTGTGTGTGTGTGTGTGTGTGTGTGTGCAGGTGAGAGGTTGGGAGGGGGGAGTAGGTGTGGGGTGTGTGTGTGTGTGTGTGTGGTGGTGGGTGGGTGGGGGGGTGGGGGGGCATACAGTCAGGTCCAGAGAGCTCCCCTGGCTTGCTACTCAGCCAAACGTAAAGCAAAGTGGTGCATCTGGAAGCTGACATAATCAGATTTCCAGTACTGTTAAAATCTTGGGGCTTAGCCCAATGACTGGCTCAGGGATCTGCCTAGCAGCTGCTGCTCGTGGCTGAAAAGAAAAGCTATGGTTAGGAGTCGTGTCTGGGGGTGGCTAGGCGGACTGTAAGAGACTTACACACTTCGAATAAAAATAAAATAAAGAGTAGGTCAAAAAAGTCAATAAAAATGGAAATATTAATAATTAAATAATAACCCGAATAATAAAATACAAAATAATGAAACAAAAATAATACAAATTAAGTACAGATCAAAGAGAGGGGGGGGGGGCGGGGGGGGGGGGGGGGGGGGGGGGGCAGAAAATATGAATAATTAATAATACTGAAAAATACTGAAAAATAAGGATAGCCAGAAGGGCCAAAAGAGACTTACCTTCCTTGACATAAAATAGAATATTATAAAATGAAGTGCAGTCAAAGAGAACAGAAACAACGGAAAGTATTAATAATTGTATAATTAAATAACAATAATGAAACCAAAAATAATGGAACTAAAAATAATGAAATGAAAGAAAAAATGGAACCAAAAATAATAAAAACAAAAATAATGAGACAAAACATAATGGAACCAAAAATAATGAAATGAAAAACAAAATGGAACCAAAATAATGACACAAAAAATAATAAAACTAAAGCATAATGGAAGCAAAATAATGAAATCAGAAATAAGGAAACTAATGCATAATGGAACCAAAAAGAATGAAATGAAAAACAATATGGAACCAAAAATAATGAAACAAAGCATAATAGAACTAAAGCATATAATAAAAATCGAGGAATACAATATAAATCGAGAAATGTTTTCGGAACCAAAAATGATGTTATAAAGAAAAAACCCAAAATAATGAAACAAAACATAATGGAACTAAAAACAATGAAATAAAATAACAAATTGAACCTCTTATGATACCGGTGCCTGTATACTGTGGGGGGTAACCGCTTAGCTACATCAGGGTTTGTGTTACCGCTACCTATCCTGATCGCTATCTGAGACCCTGTTTTGGACGAAATGTACGCTACCTGAGACCCCTGACCCCCCCAGGTATCGGAGGGCGCTGCCCCCCAAACACCCCGGGGCGGGCCTTGTAAAGCTACCAGGACTATGTCCCTGGAGGAGGCCTGCACCCCATGAAGCTACCAGGTAACCCACTTTTTGAACTGCAACAACAATTTTGAGACACATGCTTGCTAGGGCATTCAAGCACCATCAGTGCCAATAAAATCAAAGCACCATAGTCAGGGGATAGTTAGGAGGGGGAGACGGAGGGAAACGTTTGTCTGAACTGAAACGGACTGATCCAACAAAACTCTCTGATGCCCACCCTTCTGTCAGTGAAACATGCTGAGGGGGGGGAGTGAGGGGGGAGGAGGAGGATTGTTAGGGAGGGGGGGGGGGGGGGAATAGTTAGGGAGTGTGTGTGTTGGGGGGGGGGGGGGGGGGGGGGACTTTTGTCTGAACTGAAACAACCAAAATCACTGATTCGCACCCTTCTGTCATTGAAACATGCCGATGGAGATTCGTCGTCTTGTCTCATGTCCCAAGCTTTGAAGTAGCAGTCATCCGCGCCACTGTAGATTACATCATGCTACACAGTGGGGGTAGACACAAGTAATACTGTTTAGTATTGGTGTTGGTGCTTGTGTCAGTACTAAAGTTAGCGTTCATGTTTGTTTGTGTTTGTTTTTATGTTTGTCTCATGTCCCAAGCTTAAAAGCAACAGTCATTAGCACGAAAGTAGATTATATCATGCTACAAAGTGGGGGTGAACACCATGTAATATTTAGTATTTGATATTACATCATTCTGTTAGGTGGGGGTGCATACATGTAATATTTAGTATTTTATATTGCATCATGCTATTAGGTGGGGGTAGATGCATATAAAATTTAGTTTTTAACACTTATTATTGTTGTTTGCATGTTGGTGGAGGTACATATGTGTTATACATATTATTATTGTTTGCTATATGGTGGAGGTACATACACGTCATGTTTAGTATTGTTATTTGCATGAAGGTGGAGGCAGGCACCATGTAATATTTATAATTTGTGTTTGCATGAAGGTAGAGGTAGGCACCATGTTATGTTTAGTATAGTTGTTTGCATCAAGGTGGAGGCACATACATGCAATATTTTGTTTTTGTGTTAGTGTTAGTGTTAGTGTTAGTGTTATTGTTAGTGTAAGTGTAAGTGTTAGTGTTAGTGTTAGTGTCAGTGTTAGTGTTAGTGTTAGTGTAAGTGTAAGTGTTAGTGTTAGTGTTAGTGTCAGTGTTAGTGTCAGTGTCAGTGTTAGTGTTAGTGTTAGTGTTAGTGTAAGTGTTAGTGTTAGTGTAAGTGTTAGTGTTAGTGTCAGTGTTAGTGTTAGTGTTAGTGTTAGTGTTAGTGTCAGTGTTAGTGTTAGTGCTAGTGTTAGTGTTAGTGTTAGTGTTAGTGTAAATGTTAGTGTTAGTGTTAGTGTCAGTGTCAGTGTTAGTGTTAGTGTTAGTGTTAGTGTAAGTGTTAGTGTTAGTGTCAGTGTTAGTGTTAGTGTCAGTGTTAGTGTTAGTGTTAGTGTTAGTGTTAGTGTTAGTGTTAGTGTTAGTGTCAGTGTTAGTGCTAGTGTTAGTGTTAGTGTCAGTGTTAGTGTTAGTGTTAGTGTTAGTGTTAGTGTAAGTGTTAGTGTTAGTGTTAGTGTTAGTGTTAGTGTTAGTGTCAGTGTTAGTGTTAGTGTTAGTGTTAGTGTTAGTGTTAGTGTAAGTGTTAGTGTTAGTGTTAGTGTTAGTGTTAGTGTTAGTGTTAGTGTTAGTGTAAGTGTTAGTGTTAGTGTTAGTGTCAGTGTTAGTGTTAGTGTTAGTGTTAGTGTTAGTGTTAGTGTTAATGTAAGTGTTAGTGTTAGTGTTAGTGTTAGTGTTAGTGTAAGTGTTAGTGTTAGTGTCAGTGTTAGTGTTAGTGTTAGTGTTAGTGTTAATGTAAGTGTTAGTGTTAGTGTTAGTGTTAGTGTAAGTGTTAGTGTTAGTGTTAGTGTTAGTGTTAGTGTAAGTGTTAGTGTTAGTGTTAGTTTTAGTGTTAGTGTCCATGTTTGTTTGTGCTTGGTTCTATGTTATCTCATGTATATTTGTATTTACGTTGATGTATTGGTGCCTTTGTGTATCGGTGGGACCAAGATCTAGAGGCAGGCAGGTTATTTTTTCCAGCGACGCGTAGCCAGTGCGACACCATTTCACTGTCACATGGCGATGCATAGGTTCATCTAAAACTAGTCATAAATATGAGGTGAAGGAACAGACTACTGTTTAGTGTGCTACGCATCGCCATTCCCTCACTGCATGACAACGCATGGGTCCGGCTAAACTAGTAAAAAACGCCCCCCCCCCACCCCCCAACTCAACCCAACCCAAGTCAACCCAACTCCAACCCCACCGGGCTCTCCGCTTCGCGCTCTGCGCTGTTCGAGGGCAATACATCGCACTGAGTTCGCATCCAGTCATTCAATTTGAGATGCGCCGCATCATGCATATCATCACGAACATCATGCACAAAAACAGCGGTCTAGACTAACCTGTTTTCGGCTGAATGCACAGCACCATAGCTTTAATTTTCAGCTACCAGCAGCAGCTTCTAGGCAGCTCCCCTTGCTTGCTACCTATAAAACAACCGCACCAGACCGCACCACACCACAAAACGACAAAATTGACATGAAACAACACAACACAACTTAACACACCACACCACACCGCACCGCACCACACCACACCACACCACACAAAGCGAGATGGTGCAGCTGGAAGCTGACTGAATGCACAGCACCATGCATCAAGCACCGTTTCATTTTTTGGCTTAACATAGCAGCTTCTAGGCAGCTCCTCTCCCCTGTCCTCGGGACAAACCTGAAGCTAGCTAGCTAGCTAGCGTGTCTGAAAGCTGGCGCGACAGGCATTCCGATGCAGCGGTAATTTGTGGGTTTGAGTCTGTTGCAGGCTAATGGAGCAGAGTGGAAGCTGCTACGCGTAGCCCAAGAATGAGACAGTGCACTCCAGTGTTTTTCTTTCCAGCTACGAGCCTCAGCTTCTTGGCAGCTCCCCTGACGGGCTACTCAGCTAATCTTGGCACAACCTCGAGCACCTTGAATAAGCTTTCCAGAAGCTGACATAATCAGCAGCTGAAATACTTCTGCGTAGTCAAGTGGTCAGCTCAGGGAGAAGCTGCTATGAAAAGCCGAAAAGAAAACCCTACCCTGGTGCACTCTACTGACCTGTGTCCGGCTGAAAGCACAGCACCATGCCTCAAGACTGTGGGCACTCCACTCCTTGTCAACCGCAACTGTGCCGTCTTCTTGAATCCGGAGCACTGACACAGATCCAGATGAGCTGCTCACACCAACCTGCCAGTGAGGGGGAATAAATACATAAATGAATCAATGAATGAATAAATTACTAAACGAATACATGAATAAATAAATAAATATGTACATAAATAAAGCTGCTCACACCAACCTGCCAATGTGGGGAAATAAATGAATGCATAAATGAATACATGAATAAAGAAATAAACAAATATTAAACAAATAAATACATAAATAAAGCTACCCACACCAACATGCTGTGAGGGGGAATAAATAAATGAATACATATATAAATGAATGAATACATAAATACATACATACATACAAACATGCATACATACATACATGCATACATACATATATATATATATATATATATATATAAAGAAATCATGGTCGTGG
This sequence comes from Chlamydomonas sp. ICE-L, assembly GCA_013435795.1. Taxonomy (NCBI): domain Eukaryota; kingdom Viridiplantae; phylum Chlorophyta; class Chlorophyceae; order Chlamydomonadales; family Chlamydomonadaceae; genus Chlamydomonas; species Chlamydomonas sp. ICE-L. The sequence continues at coordinate 152,419,826 of JACBWV010000610.1, read as the reverse complement.
TCGTGGTCGCGGTCGTGGTCGTGGTCGTGGTGGTGTCATCATCGCGTACCCACGTGCCATGGGCGTGCGAAGTGTAACCGACTTGCAACCGACTTTCCGTACACCCGAGTCTTCGCCCAGCGATTTCAATTGCCGAAACAGCAGATGCGCTAAGCTATGCGCGCGCGCTCATTTCATGTCCACAACTGCCTCCCATACTGCGACTGCAATGAATTGCAATGAAATGAGTGAGGAGATCCTCTCCTCGGAGGTCATTTGCTGACCCTCAGATCGCTTTGCATGGCGCTCGGAATAATAGTTTTCAGTGTATTGCTTCACGGAGCGACCTGCGGGCTGCGGCTCATGCTCCAGAACTTTCACTTCGGCTAATGATTCGGCTCGCCCTTGACTTTCACTTGGCTCACGCATGCGCACTTCTTTCTTCATCTCAGCTTTACATTCGTCGCATTATGCGATCACATCGCCTGATTCGCTATCACATCGCCTGATTCGTGATTGGAGGTAGTTCACTTCCTTTCTCCAGCCTTTCTGCGGGCTCTATTGATACATTCATCTTGCTGCGAGCTAAGACACTGGCGCGGCTCATGGTATCTCAGCACGATCTAAGTCCCTGCAACCCTGTGACGTTCTTCCGACGTCCGACTTCCTTCTTGCTGCGTGCTCCTTGCACCGCGTGCAATACCTCTTCAAGATCTTCCCCCCCACCCCACACGACTCACACCCTGCAACGATAAGTTTATTTCGCGCTGAGCTGTAGCGAGTGCGTGACAGAGTTGACCGAGCGAAGGCCCTTTCGGGAAACAGCTTGCACGCCCAACCAGGTATCTATGCGCGAAGAGGAAGCTACAGATAAGCACCTTTGGTCTCGCGCAATTCCGATCTTTCAAGCTGAGTCTGAATCTGCGCAGACGTTCGTTTGCAATTTCCAAAACTCTTTGCATTTCCGCGTCTTCTGACGAAACGTCCAAACGTCTGCGCGATTTCGAACTCAGCTGGAAACATCATAATCGCTTCTGTTAAACCCATCTGCTAAAGTGGCCGAGAGAAGATCAGATTAATGGGAACGGAGAAGCAGGGAAGTGCGTGTGTGTTGGCGGGTAAAGAGGTGAGGCAAATTTGAGATTGGGCCTGGGTCGAGGTTTGGGCAGAGTGGGGACTGTGTGTGTGTGGGGGGGGGGTGGGGGTGGGGGTGGGGGGGATGCATGGGGAGGGATTAGTGTGTGGGTAGTTGTTAGTGCTGGGGAGGGGGGGGGGGGGGGGGGGGGGGGGGGGGGGGGGGGGGCAGATGCGTCAGGATTTGAAGTGGGGGAAACATGATGACTGTGTTTATGAGAGGGGTGGAGGTGAGGACTTATGTGTAGCCCATTCTGTAACCCAGCCCCACGGGCACCCTATTATGATTGGGGTAGGGGTGATGTGTGTCTGTGTGGCCACCGGCCACACGGGCTACCGTACCAGTAAATAAATAAATAAATTGATAAATAAACAAATACATTAGAAAAGAAAAAATATGTAAATAAATACATATCTCGTGCACAAAGAAATAAATAAATAAATAAATAAAGCTTCTCACTCCAACCTGCCAGTGAGTGGAGTTAAATAAATAAAACACTATCACAGTCTCACAGTGAGAACCCTTGCGTTTTTTAAATTCTGATTCCTTGACGTTGATCCCAGTTACCTGGTTGGATGACACCAGCTTGTAGATGGCTCCATACGACAGCTGAGCAAGCCTGCCGTGCCACAGCCAAAGAGGTTTGGGGTGTCGGGATTGGGTGCCATGAGTATGGAGGTGACTTGCACAGGGCAGTTTCCTCATTCATCTATGGGCGTGTTTCCACAGAGACTTCTCCCGTACCGGGAACACCAAAGCCGTTGGTTTTAAGCCAACCCTCGCGGGGGCCAGGTCAGCAAGTTTTGTTTCTGCAGGGGTATTTGGGGTCTCCTCGGGGATCTTTCCGGCAATCCAGGGCGGATTCCCGCATCTATGATATGGGTCCATCCCGCGTGGGTGACAGTGCCGTTCGGACCCAGTGGTAACAATCGTGATTGGTTTGGCAACTGGGGATATATCGCGCAAGAGGCATGCATTCCCAGTGATGTGGATGTGGTCAGATGCGCCAGTGTCGACATAGAAACTATCCCTGCCTCTCACAGTGCTAAGGAAAACCGGGAAGGAAACGTTCTGTGCAGGAACATCTTCGTCCTGGTCGGCAACATCAGCCGGGTAAGACACAAAAACTAATCATTCTTATAAAAAAAGCACATACCATACCCCCCCCCCCCCCCCCCCCCCACACACACACACACCACCACCACCACCACCACTTGAACAACTTGTTTTCCTTTTTCCTTTTCCATTTGTTTTCTTCCACAATCAAAGAATCAATACTAAAACTAATCATTCCGGTATAAAAAAGGCACGTACCATACCCTGCCTCAGTGTTGACCAGTCCAGCGATAGAAGCATTCCTTCCGAACAGCCTTGGCACTGGGCCGCTTCTTTCAACTGACCTCCGGCATCAACCTAATGCAGAGAGTGAAATAAATGGGTGGGTGGGTGGGTGGGATATTAGTTGGGTGATTGGGTGGGTGGGTGGGATATTGGGTGGGTGATTGGATGGAGGGGTGTGTGTGTGTGTGTGTGTGTGGGGGGGGGGGGGGGGGGGGGGGGGGGGGGGGGGGAATATTGGGTGGGTGATTGGATGGATGGGGTGTGTGTGTGTGTGGGGGGGGGGGGGGGGGATATTGGGTGGGTGATTGGATGGATGTGTGTGTGTGGGGGGGGGGGGGGGGGGGGGGGGGGGGGGGGGGGGATATTGGGTGGATGGGTGGGTGGGTGGGGGTGGGGGTGGGTGGGTGAGTGGGTGGGCACTGGGCTGCTTCTTTCTACTGAGCCCGCCACCAACCTTATGCAGACAGTAAAATAAAAGCAAAGCAAAGCAAAGCAAAGCAAAGCAAAGCAAAGCAAAGCAATGTACTGTACTGTACTGTACTGTACTGTACTGTACTGTACTGTAATATACACGCTCGCTCACCCACCTCATACGTACGAAAGCTCCCATCAGCAAGAGCTGCACCCAACCACCTGTGGCTAGTTGGCATGCTTTCGGGGCTCTGTTTGTCGTCGCATGGAGCAAGCTCAGAGCCAGATGTGGAACACAAAGCTGCATCTATGCCATCGATGCCAAGTGATGTGGAGGTCACCGATGCATCTGTGTCGTCATTTCCATGAGACCACTTGAGGTCAAAGATGCCAGGAACGTCCTCCTGCATGTTAAAAAGGGAACCTGATTTTGATCAATCTGTGTGAGGAGAGGTGTAGTTAGGGGTGTAGGGTGTGGGTTGTGGAGCTCAGAGCTGCGTCTATGCCATCGATGCCATGCAATGTGGAGGTCACTGATGCATCTATGCCATCGATGCCATGAGACCACTTGAGGTCAAAGATACCAGGAACGTCGTCTTGTATATTGATAAGGGAGCCTGATTTGGGCAATTATGTGTGAGGAGAGGTGTAGTGTGGGGTGTGGGTTATGGAGCTCAGAGCTGCATCTATGCCATCGATGCCATGAGACCACTTGAGGTCAAAGATAAGGGGAACGTCGTCCTGTATGTTACAAAGGGAACCTGATTTCGATCATTCTGTGTAAGGAAAGGTGTAGTTAGGGGTGTGGGGTGTGGAGCTCAGAGCTGCGTCTATGCCATCGATGCCTTGTGATGTGGAGGTCACTGATGCATCTATGCCATCGATGCCATGAGGCCACTTGAGGTCAAAGATACCAGGAACGTCGTCCTGTATGTAAAAAAGGGAACCTGATTTTGATCATTCTGCGTGAGGAGAGGTGTAGTTAGGGGTGTGGGGTGTGGAGCTCAGAGCTGCATCTATGCCATCAATGCCTTGTGATGTGAAGGTCACCGATGCATCTATGCCATCTATGTCATCTATACCAAAGATGCCATGTGACCACTTGAGGTCAAAGATACCAGGAACATCCTCCTTTATGTTCCTGGTATCTGATTGTTGAGATTCTGTGTGAGGAGAGGTGTAGTGTGGGGTGTGGGGTGTGGAGAGGTGCAAGGTGTAGGGTGGGTAGTGGGGTGTGCAGAGGTGTGCGATGTGGAGAGGTTTAGTGTGGGTAGTGGAGTGTGGGGTGTACAGTGTGGGGTGTGAAGAGGTGTAGTGTGGGGTGGTGTAGTGTGGGGTGTACGGTGTGGGGTGGTGTAGTGTGGGGAATGGGGTGTGAGGTGTACAGTGTGGGGTGTGGAGAGGTTTAGTGTGGGGAATGGGGTGTGGGGTGTACGGTGTGGGGTGTGAAGAGGTGTAGTGTGGAGAATGGGATGTGGGGTGTACGGTGTGGGGTGTGGAGTGGTGTAGTGTGTGGAGAGGTGTAGAGTGGAGAGCAGGGGGATTGGTTGAATGGGAGAAAGGGAGGGAGGGAGTGAAAGAGAAGAATTTAATTGTTGTGAAAGTATTAGTACTCGATTTCGTACATGATTGTTTATGTGGTGATTTAGAGCGGGTCCTGCTACATTTCGGAGTTTGGCAAGTTCCACTCTTTCACTCTTTCACTCTTTCGCTCTTTCCAGGGCCAAAAGAATTTGCTGTTGTCATGTCCCATGCTTGTCTATGCAGCATGGGCGCAGAGGTGCGTCTTTGTGCGGAGGTATGGATGTATGTGCGGAGGTATTGGTGTCTGTGGGTCCAGGGGTAGCCAATTAAATGTGTGTGTAGCTATGGGACTCTTCGACTCTTTCCAGGGCCAAAAATAATCTGCTTTTGTAAATGTACATTTTAAATACTTGTACATTTACAGATTATACCAGTAATGTACTTGTAAATGTAATCTGCTTTTGTCATGTCCTATCTGGCACCCCAAAGACCACTGTTTCTTTTTGGGGCTCCTCATGGCAGCTTCCCTCCAGCTCCAATAGCTATCATCTGGGTCAGACTCAAAGCTTGCAGCTGCATTGGAATGCTTTTCAGGTCAGCTTTCAAATACACTAGCTAGCTTAAGATGTGGCAAAAAGACAAGGGGAGAGAGCTGCCTAGAAGCTGCTACTTGTGGCCCAAAAAAGAAACAGTGCCTTAGTCAGTAAGACACACCTTTGTCTACACCTGACTCTTAAGCTGCTACTTGTAGTCCCCAAAAGAAACAGTGCCCTAGTCAGTACGTCACACTGTTGTTCCCACCTGACTCTTAAGCTGCTACTTGTATCCCCCAAAAGAAACAGTGCCCTAGTCAGTACGTCACACTGTTGCTCCCACCTGACTCTTAAGCTGCTACTTGTATCCCCCAAAAGAAACAGTGCCCTAGTCAGTACGTCACACTGTTGTTCCCACCTGACTCTGAAGCTACTACTTGTAGCCCCCAAAAGAAACAGTGCCCTAGTCAGTACGTCACACTGTTGTTCCCACCTGACTCTGAAGCTACTACTTGTAGCCCCCAAAAGAAACAGTGCCCTAGTCAGTACGTCACACTGTTGTTCCCACCTGACTCTGAACGCAGTATAGGTACAGCCAGCATGAGCGGGTTTGTTTTTAGAAAAAGAAACAGTGCCCTAGTCAGTAAGTCACACCTGACTTTGAAGGTCCATGCTGTGGGAGGGCCTAGCTCTCTGAACGCTGCACAGGTACAGCCGGCCTAAGCGGGTTTGTTTTAACAAAAGGAAACAGTGCCACCAAGTTTTAGGGTTTAAGGTATAGTTTTTTAGGTTTTTAGGGTTTAGGGTTTAGTCACACTGCTGTTCCCACCTGACTCTGAAGGTGCATGCTGTGGGAGGTCCCATCCCTCTGAACGCTGTACAGGTACAGTCGGCCTAAGCGGGTTTGTGTGCTCTCCTCCAGCTGGTAGGTCCCCACAGCAAGGAGGTGGCAGCAACCCGGCCAAGGGCATGACTCCACCGAATCTGCGTTGTACTCGAGCTCCAGAGTCTGGTGCACTTTATTCGGCATCAGAGCGACGCTAGGCTTGTCTACTGCGGGAGTGCAGAGCCGGAGGCTCAAGTTGCCAGGCTTGTCTGCCGCAGGGGTGCAGAAAAGGGTGCTCAAGTCAGTAGGCTGATCTGCAGCAGGAGTGCACAAAAGGGGGCTCAAGATGCCAGGCTGGTCTTCCACATGGGTACAGAAAAGGGTGTTCAAGACCACTTGATTGTGCAGTGGTCCTTTGACAAGAAACAAACGACTGGCTAGCACTCTAATGTTACACTTCAGCTTAACTGACGAGGCAGGTTTTGTTTACTGATTTGAGCGTTACACTTCAGCTTAACTGACGAGGCAGGTTTTGTTTACTGATTTGGGTGGTGTAACTTCTGGACTTCTGGTAATTTGTGGCTGTATGCTGATTGCTATATGCTGATAGTTGGCCCCAGTGGAAGCAAACGGGCAGGCCTCCTCAACCTCACGCCTCGTAATAAGGCGTGCTATTTATTTGTACATTGCTAAATGCAAGTGGTTGGTCCCAGTGCAAGCAAACGGGCAGGCCCCCTCAACCTCACGCCTTGTAATAAGGCGTACTATTTATTTGTGTATTGCTAAATGCTGGATGGCTTGAACTAAATGTGGATGAAATTTGAAAATAATAGAATGGGGCTTCAACAAGGCTGACTGGCTTAGCGGGGGAAGGTAATAGAAATGTGTAATGGAGTGTAAGATTCACAACGGTTAGTGAATCTGATTTCCTAGGTGTGCCAGGCTGGTTCAGATGAGAGGTCAAGCTTTAGAGGGAGGGGGAGGGGGGATAGAGCGGGTTGGAGGGGGTGAGGAGGGGGTTTTGAGACGGTATGGGGATGGGTGTTGAGATGGGGTGGGATGGGTGTTAAGATGGGGATGGGATGGGTGTTGAGATGGGATGGGATAGGTATTGAGATGGGTACCGAGATGGGGTGAGATGGGTGCTGAGATAGGTGTCGAGATGGGGATGTGTGTTGAGATGGGTGGGATGGGTGCTGGGATGAGATGGAGATGGGTATGGGTGATGAGAGGGGCGATGAGAGAGGTTAGAGGAGGTAAAGGTGGGGTGGCAGAGTGTATTGGCTTGGGTGGCAGTTTGGGGTGACAAGGGGTTCTTGGGTGGTGTGTGTGTGTGTATGGGCTGGGTTGTCTTGCGCAGGGCTGAGTTGGGAATCCGGGGAACTATCACTTACAGGTAATGGTGACAGAGGCGGCCCTAGCAAACACTAATAGGCTGGTGTACGAAGGCGTGCAGGATCGGGTTTTCAACCGATGCGATATTTGTGAAAAAGAGAGGAATTAGTCCCCGTCATTCAGCGCAGCGCTGCACACACTTGGCAGCTGTTCTCGTTATCTGGCTTGGGGTCTTCATTCTAGGTCATCGAGTCCCCACGATTCTTCTGACAGCCACTGAACCTCGCATTCATTGCGTCGTTGCGCTTTGCATCGTGCCCCGGCTATTATGATCATAATTCTACAAAGCTGAAGTGGTGACTAGGTTCTAACTCATTCCCGACTGCGACTATTTCTGCCACTATTGCTTACGTCTTACTCCATGGAGGACCGGAGCCCTTCGGAATCTCATGTTTCGGGATCAACGTTGCAGGCAGCTTCAGAAGCGCAAGCATCAGAGCCCGCGCCCTCCCCTTCGACCTCCACTTCACACAGACAACCCCCTCCGACGGAAGCTACTTCTAAAGACGAGAGCCGGTCGAACACTGAGTGTGTGGATGATGATAGCTCAATAGGTAGCTCAAGCCATGTAGGTTCCGACTCAAGTGCTTTCGGCCCTGCTGATACTGCCTCTCCCAAACCTGGTAGTGCTGGTGCTACTGATGGTGATGGTACAGGTACTGGTGCTAGCGCGGATGCTACTGCTGATGCTACTTCAAGTGATGCTGCCACTACTTTGACTGCTGCTACTGCTACCTCTGCTAGTACTCACCAGCAAGAGACATCCCCCGAGAGAGCAAGCCCCGCGTCCGACAGCTCACCAAACAGCACAGCACAGCCTCATCAATCCGAAGCCTCATCACCAGCCACAGCAAACCCCCCCCCCTCTCAGCAGCCCTCTAGTCTCCAATCCCCCAACCCCATTGACTCAGCTTCAAAAGCGAAGGCAAGCCCCCCACAGACATCATCTACCACCATCGCCGGTGATGCCAGCCTGGACTTCCTCTCTCTCCAACCCCCAGACATCTGGACCAAGATCATGTCCAATATCAGCAGCAGGCACCTGTGTGCAGCTCGACAGGCTTCCAAGCAAATGAGAGAGCATGTGAACAGCAGTGTGCGCAAGATGAAGCTGGACCCCTCATACAGCCACAAGGTGCTCTCCTGGCACCTGGCCACCCACTTCCCATTCGTGGAGCACTTTGAAGTGGGGAAGCCATCCATGCTAGATGCGTTCACAGATCCCTTGTTTGCACAGCTGGCGCTTAAGGAGCTGAGTCGCATGCCCCGCCTGACATCTGCCAACCTGGAACACTGCATGCTTCTCACTGCAGCAGGGGTGTCAGCGTTGGCCCTAGCTGCACCCAATCTCACCCAGCTCACCCTCCCCCACGTGTGCCGCCTGAACCAGACCGACACATGCCTTTTGGTGCTGAAGAACTTACCGCAGCTGACCAAGCTGAGACTGAAGTGCTGTAAAGGCTGCTCAGATCTGAACTTAGCCTCGCACCTCAGCTCTTTAAGTAGTATCACGTCACTCGAGCTAGAGGACTATGGGCATGCCTTGAAGGACGTGAGCGCACTCTCATGCCTATCCACCCTGCGCTCCATCATGGTGTGGTCAGATGCGGCCATCGATGTGACGAACGCCTTCAACCACTTCAACAACGTTGGTGGAGTGCACCAGGCCCTAGGAGGAGGCCTGGCTGCACAGCACCTGCCACACCAGCAAGACCACCACCACCACCACCACCACAATATCCCATTTCCAGCCTTCATCCATCACATGCATGGCCACCAGCATGCGCCCCTGCCTCTGATCCCTGTGCCAGTGGGTGCCATGGGAGTGGTGGAAGGGGGGGGTGAGGGTGCAGCTGGGGTGGCAGCCGTAGCTGCAGCCTTGATAGCTGACGGCCAGCCTCATGGGGGTGCTGCAATAGCAGCCGCTGCAGCTGCCCTGTTCGCTCATCAGATGGAGGCACAGGACATATACCTGCAAATAGAGACCGCAGAGGCAGCCCTCAATGACTTGATATCTGGCCGGACGGCACTTCTCAACTGGGTGGTCTCCATCCCCTCACTCACGCACGTGGATGTACAACGCGTCGACATTGACGACTCTGATCTCCTCCGATTCACCGCCTTGAAGCAGTTGAAGCATCTGGGTGTGGGGGACCTGAGAATGGAATCCGATCCCCTCTGCTCCCTTGCATCAGTCACCAAACTGGTGGTCCACAATGTGCTCAATGAGCAACACATATCTAAAGCCTTCCCAAACCTGGAGGCCCTGAGCTGTGATGCAAGTGACGCCTCCCTCACACACATCTCCCTTATGACCTCCCTGTCCAGCCTTTTCTTATGGAACTCCCAACAGCCCGAGTTGTCGATCACTAACGCAGGCTTAGCCGTGCTCGACAACATCCCATTGCTGCATACGTTTAGACTAGAGGGCACATCAGAGGTACACGATGAGGGTTGGTTCTGCTTCGCCTCCTCCCACCCCTCACTCACTAAGCTAGACCTTGTGGGTATGAGTGGGATGTCTCCCGTTGGCCTTATTCTAGCATGTGGGAAGCTCCCCAAACTCCAGCTGGCTTCTTTCTCTGAGCTTCAGTCTGTGATGGACAGCTCTGTGCTTGCCGCCATGTTAAGTCTGTGCCCCATGCGTAGGCTAGAGATCTCAGATTGCGAATCTATCACAAGGGAGGAGGTGAAAAAGGTTCTGAATAGCTTGAGGGACCCAGACTTAGAGATCGTGTACAGTAAGGGGGGGGCCATCAGCCTTATGTATTGCCCAACGGGGTGAGGGTTAGTCGCATGTACTGACTAAGAAGTTAGGTTTAAGAGTGCGGTGTAGGGCAGGCAGACTCTGGTTGACTTTGGAGATGAATGAATGGTTGGTTGGTTAGTTGGTTTGACTTTGGAGATGAATGGATGGTTGGTTGGTTAGTGCACTTGGTCTTGCATAGGAATGCAGAGAACTGTAGGGATAACCTGAGGCACACGGTAGGGGGAAGTTAGCCCGGGGTTAGCCAGCCCGAGGGTGGTGGTTATGGTAAATCCTAAACCCTAACCCCCCACCCCCAAGCTGGCTAGCCCCGGGCTAACTTCCCCCTAACAAGGCACACCCATTGTAGAGTAGGACATTGCTTTTCTTTTCCGCTACGAGGTACAGCTTCTAGGCAGCTTCCCTGGCTAGTTACCCAGCCAAACCTACAGCAACGTAAAGAAATCTTGGGGCTTCGCCAAGGGGCTGGTTTAGGGAGCTGCCTAGAAGCTGCTACTTTTAGAGGAAACACTAAACCATGGTCGTGTTCATTTACAGTCCTGTTTTCGATGATATTGTCCGATGGTTAGAGCGTTCATGATGGAGTATCTTGGATCCAGGTTCAGATTACATTACATGGCTGATGTCCTATCTCGTTTTTATGATTAGCTCAACGGTAGAGCTCGTTTAAACAAGGTGCGGGGTTCGAATCCCTACGGGTGCGCTTTAGTGCTCGCGGTCGCTATCAACTGCCATGGTAGCTTTGTCCGGTTTAAGTAGCAGCCCGTTCCCTACGGACGTAAGACGGGGCTCCCTTAATACCACGCCCCACCAGGCGTCATCATCATTACATGGCCCAGCTGTAGGGCTGCTCGCTGTCTTGTTTGGCCATATGTAATATATGTAGTTATTATGTACTAACAGTGAAGTGCTGATTGTGTCATCATGAATGTTATGACTAGCTACGACTCATTAGTCATATCCTGTACTGCCTGGTTAGGTTTCCCGTGGACGGAAACCCCCCGTGTATGATATCTGCCAGTGTATATATATCATACCGCTGAGGTTAGTGTAATCATATCTAAGCTATCAAATGTTATGGCGGCCCAACTACGCTATAACACCACTCTGAACAATCTGTTCAAAGCGCCTCTGCAAGCTAACCTCGTTTGAGCTTTGCAACCGCACGACCAAGCGTCCAACTCTTACGGAGACTACTATGGTACATCTGTCAAAGTTTTCCAACCCTAATGGGAGCATTGTAATATCTGACCAGCTCGCCTCACCTCTTCTCGCTGCGATCTGGTCTTGCTCTAATGGATATCCCGTCCAAGCTCCCCACAATTCCGAGATGTAACGGTGATCATGCCGACTTTCCAACATGGGAGGCCAAGCTCTCGTGACTGCTATTGTGCTATGGCTTATCTGCCCTTCTGGAGGATTCCATTGGCAACGTTCCCCCACGATACAGCCGCTCAACGCTCCCGCCCTCCCCCCCGTGTTGGTCTTCTCGAGCTCATGAGTCTGTTTGCATTGCGTCCATCCTTTTGTGCTTCAAGGATGCAACCTATAAGGGTGCGTGTGTGTGTGTGGGTGAGAGGGTATGTGGGTTGGTGAAAGGGTGGGTGCGTGGGTATCTGGGTGGGTGAAAAGGTAGCGGAGTAGACATGGGTCGTATGACATTGGAATAACATTACGTTAAACTCTAAATGATCTTAAACCGTATTGCCATAAATACACATAACATGATTGAAATGCATCAATAAGGCATGACTGGTCGTTTATCGTTTTAAGATCAGTGGGGGCCATGCGCCCATGCTAGATCGGATGTTACCGTCGTTGTTGAGATCCTTGCGCTTGCTTGCTCACACTTGAGCTTGTATACCTCAATACCGGAATATCGACCGGTATGTTCTGCTTCGTGTATGTGTTGTAAATCTAGCAGGCTATCCATGGACTGTAACAATAATATATGAATATTGCCTTGGATTTTCTCATGAATGATTTTCACCCCAAAGTGTGTATGGGACTCCTTGAGCTAGCCCTAGACAGAGAGGATTTGGTCGATGTGAAAGGCGTAGCCATTCCTACAGGAGGAATTATGCACCCTTACGTGGGAGGTAGATGCCCACGACCAATCAGGAAATGACACCTGCATGGGGTGGTGAGGGATGGCTACCCCTGGACTGTAACATACACACAGGGATATAAATTTAGAGGAGGATGAAAATCGCTAGGATATGGGGGGCGGGGCGAAGGATATGAGGAGCGTATACGACAAGAGCCCTCATAAGAAACTCGCAGTAAAAAAGACGCTGAAAGTGCCAAACACGTTGGGTTTGGGACAGCGGAGCTGGCCAATTACCCCTTGAAATGTGTATACGGGGCTTTGTATTATTGTATTTGTATTTTTCCTGTTGCTGTTGTTGTTTGTTCGACCGACAGCTTGTTGGGGGGGCTACGAAGCTGACAATTTCACAAGCCATACATGTTGGCCTTAACTGCCTGGTCGGCTTCGTGAACCTGGCCAATTCCAATCAGGGATTCCAAAATGAAGTGGGAAATGCCACCGAGTTGGCGATTCCGAGTGCAGCGTTCCTGAACAATAATTCCACTTGAGAGTTCTTTGTTAATCCACTGCTTGCCAAGACCTCAGCAATCAGCGGGGCGTTTTTTATCTCCTACCTTGAAAGCGTTCTATCCCCCGCCTTCTGGGCTGGAGCTGGCGGTTTCTGAGCTGGAGCTGAGTGACGGCCTCTGAAGTTATCAAAATATGATATGAACGGCATCGTGGGAAAGGAAGAGGATTGAACTGACGACCAGATTCAAGGTGCGCTGTTGGGAGCTTGCAGATTTGAATTTTGTTGAGGGCCCTTTCACAACATCAGCGACCCAAAATATTGGGTGAGAAAGGCAGGAAGGCGTGGCCAGTCCTCCGAAAGTAAGAGCTTTAGCAATAGGAGAGCATGCACTTGTGTCTTCCCCATCAAACAAGTCGCTTTCGCCACAATTTCATCAGACTAGTCTGATGAAATTGTCTGATCGTGATGATCTGGTGAGGAAAAGAATCTCAGCCTTGATCAACATCCATCAATATTGTTTCTCGATTAGGAATAAGGGACGCCCTAGACTGAGGGGGTGGTGGGAAAGTTTACAACAAGATCATGAATATGGCAGATATGGCGGCCATATCTTCAACTTGATTAAATTGATTGCCTTAATGGGATTATGTCTAGCTTCCGAGGTGTTTTACAGTCCAGGGATAGCCAAATAGGCTAATTAAAGTTGCCCAGCCTTGATATCACGAGGGGGTAACACGAAATCAAATACTGAACTGAACTCCAACAAATTGTTTACCGAGGGAGGTCCTGAGTCCGTGGTACACATCTAATTTAATTGTACTATTACCATCGCACCCTTTTACGATTATTATCACAATCACAGCTATATATATGACACTATTTTGTTTCTCACATTTGGAAAGGGATACGGCGCAAGGGTAAAAAAGGGTAGAGAGGGAGTTGAAGCTGATGATCGATAGGAACTTGTTGGGTTGGGAAGTTGGCAAAGGCAGGCCACCTCCCAAAACAACACGTACGGTAGCAGTAAGGCTGCTATAAGCAGGAGCGATTCTTAACTCATTACATTACATTACTGCGATTCCACATTCAGAACCTTTATGAATGGAAATGGCACTAAGTCTTTTTGGAGCAACCTAGCCGACTATCTTTCTACTTGTAGAAGAGCAAGACAGGAAGCCCTGGACTGCTTAGTGGCACCGTAATTTATTATCCCTTTTTTTTCTTCTTGAGACTTCTCATTTGTTAGCTTCTTACCTCCGCCACTGTAAGTGGTTGAGATCTGGGTCCTGCTCCAAGGGGTTTAATACCTACGCCACCAAAACGGTGGTTGGGAGTTTGGTTTGTTTGTCCTCGACACACCCCTGATGTAATGTGGTTTTTTGCTTTGTGGGTGCTTTTTCTTTCTGTTTAAAGCACAGAGTCTCATACACCCTCGCGGTGTCAAGTAGACTTTAACATGTAATGTAATGTAATGTAATGTAATGTAATTACATTACATTACATTACATTACATTACATTACATTACATTACATTACATTACATTACATTACATTACATTACATTACATTACATCACATTACACTACATTACATTACATTACATGTTAAAGTCTACTTGACACCGCGAGGGTGTATGAGACTCTGTGCTTTAAACAAAAATAAAAAGCACCCACAAAGCAAAAAACCCCATTACATCAGGGGTGTGTCGAGGACAAACAAACCAAGCTCCCAACCACCATTTTGGTGGCGTAGGTATTAACCCCCCTAGAGCCGGACCCAGATCTCAACCACTTACAGTGGCGGAGGTAAGAAGCTCATAATGCAGATTAAATAAAATGTAATAGTGATCAACAGTGCTTTGTAGGATAGCCGATTGTTGGCCCAATTACATGACATGACATGTATTTTTGTAGTTGTGATAGGAATTTCACCCCAGAAGGTGGGTTTCCGTACACAAACCAGCTACACAACACCACATAGTCATTGAAAGGCCATTGTTGGCCCAAGGCAAGCCCGCTTCACTATGATCATCCGGGAGGGGTCTTCCAATAATTCAAAAAAATAAAAAAGGGAATTTTGCAGCAAACAAGCAAAATTGCAGCAAGCAAGCATTACTGTCAGCACTAATGCCATTCAATTGTGGGCGAATTCAGCAGTCCTAGTAAAATGTCACCTAGTATCTGTTCCATGTCTTAGGAAGAATATGAATCAGAGTTGGAAATGGAGAAAACAAATGCAAACTTAGGGGGATTGTTGGTTATAGATCTTGACTCTGCTGATATTATGGTGATCAGATGTTGACAATGAGTGTTGTAAGCTATGGTTTGAACCATACATCTATCTGATCGCGGTATGGTTAGGATGAATTGAAGTAAATAATAATATAAATAATAATATAAATATAATATAAAATATATGATTTTTTTAGATATAAATAATAATATAAATAATAATATAAATAATGATATAAATATAATATATTATATGAATTTTTTTATATATCTATATATCTATATATATAAAATTTAATTATGATATATCTATACATGATCAGATGGCTGTATGGTTAAAACCATCTCTTGCAAAAATGAGCGACACTGGTCAGTGGTGGGCCATCCCAGTGGTGCAGGTGTGATTAGTGATTGGCAGTGGGTCGGCAACTCCCGCCGACTTACGGGTACCTACTCCCTCGTTATGTTGGAGTGACTCCACCGGTCACATATAATCCTAAAGTCTAGGGCTAGCGCACAGAGACCCACCCTTTTTTGAGGAGAAAATCCCTCTTGCAAAAAATACAATGCTTAGTAGAAGTAGTTGATCAGAAGTTTACTGATTTTTCGAAACGCCGCTGCTCTGGAAATATGACTGATAATTATAGACAGTTGTATGGATTTTGGTGCCATATGATGTATTGGATTGTTTTTCGAACATGCTCAATGTTGAAGTGCTGGTATGATGAAGTTATAATACATATTCATCGATGTATTTATACAAGTACTGTCTTCACAATCGATGTTAAATCATCTGCATAGCACAAACTCTGTGCCCGCACCGTTTAAGATTTCTTGAGGTTCATTTCGCCAGTGCTTGTTTTGTATAAAGCCCTTCCCAACATCCAGGTTCGTGATGTGATGTGATGTGATGTGATGTGATGTGATGTGTGATTGCTGGTGTTTGATGTGATGTGATGTGATGTGATGTGTGATGTGATTTGTGTGATGTGGATGTGCATGGATGTGACACTTGATTGACGGGATGTGATGTGCTGTGATGTGATGTGCTGTGATGTGTGTGCGTGCTGTGCTGTGCATGTGCTGTGCTGGCTGTGATGTGACTGTGCTTTGCTGTGCATTGCTGTCGTTCTGTGCTGTCTGTGCTGTGCTGTGCTGTGCTTGCCTGTCGCTGTGCTGTGCTGTCTGTGGACTTTGCTACTGCTGTGCCTGTGCTGTGCTGTGCTGTGCTGTGCCTGTTCTTTGTGTGTGCTGTGCTGTGCTTTCTGTGCTGTGCTGTGCTGTGCTGTGGTTTGCTGTGCTGTGCTGTTCTGTTCTGTGCTGTTGCACCTTGCTGTGCTGTGGCTGTGCTGTGCCTGTGCTGTGCTGTGTTGTGTGTGCTGTGGATGTGCTTGTGTTGTGCTGTCTGTGCCTTGTGATTTGCTTTGCATGATGCGTGCTTGTGCTGTGTGTGCTGTGCTTGGTGTGGCCTGCCGTGACGTGACGTGACGTGACGTGACGTGACGTGACGTGACGTGACGTGACGTGACGTGACGTGACGTTGACGTGGACGTGACGTGACGTGACGTGACGTGACGTGACGTGACGTGACGTGACGTGACGTGACGTGACGTGACGTGACGTGACGTGACGTGACGTGACGTGACGTGACGTGACGTGACGTGACGTGACTAATGTGACGTGACGTGACGTGACCGTGACGTGACGTGACGTGACTAACGTGACGTGACGTGACGTGACTTGACGTGACGTGACGTGACGTGACGTGACGTGACGTGACGTGACGTGACGTGACGTGACGTGACGTGACGTGACGTGACGTGACGTGACGTGACGTGACGTGACGTGACGTGACGTGACGTGACGTGACGTGACGTGACGTGACGTGACGTGACGTGACGTGACGTGACGGCTTGGACGTGACGTGACGTGACGTGACGTGACGTGACGTGACGTGACTGCGTGACGTGACGTGACGTGACGTGACGTGACGTGACGTGACGTGACGTGACGTGACGTGACGTGACGTGACGTGACGTGACGTGACGTGACGTGACGTGACGTGACGTGACGTGACGTGACGTGAGGTGAGGTGAGGTGAGGTGAGGTGAGGTGAGGTGAGGTGAGTGGGAGGTGAGGTGAGGTGAGGTGAGGTGAGGTGAGGTGAGGTGGTGTGGTGTGGTGTGGTGTGATGTGATGTGTTGTGATGTGATGTGATGTGATGTGATGTGATGTGGTGTGGTGTGGTGTGGTGTGGTGTGGTGTGGTGTGGTGTGGTGTGGTGCGATGTGATGTGATGTAGCCTATTTGGCCACACCTTAACTGGCTAGGCCATACCCCCCCCCCCCCCCCCCCCCCCCCCCCCCCCCCCCACACACACACACACACCTCCCCCCCCACCCCTAAAAAAGTTGCGAGGTCACAAGGTCTGTCAACCCTCTCTCTCCCCACCCAAACCAAACTCCCCCACTGTTTTTGTCTAGGGTCAACAATGGCCTGTCTATGACCATGCAATGTGCTGTATCCAGTTAATGAAAAAAGTGA
Source organism: Chlamydomonas sp. ICE-L (assembly GCA_013435795.1). Taxonomy (NCBI): domain Eukaryota; kingdom Viridiplantae; phylum Chlorophyta; class Chlorophyceae; order Chlamydomonadales; family Chlamydomonadaceae; genus Chlamydomonas; species Chlamydomonas sp. ICE-L. Next base: position 152,402,579 of record JACBWV010000610.1, on the reverse strand, counting down.
TTTGTTAGAGTCTACATTTTCCTGGTAATAATATTGTTTCTGCCAAAGATGGCGAGCAGCCGAATTGCTGGCTGAAGCTATGTAACCAAGTTCAAGTTCAAGTTCAAGTATCCAGTTATCCACTGCCCACATGTCTTCATGGATCCCCTGCTTTCCCTACTTAATGCCTCACATACCCCCCCCCCCCCACCCCCCACCCCACCCTCTTCTTCTATCTCTGCAAGCAGGTCAGGAGTACTGAGTTGGACAAGACAGGATCCAGCCTCTGACTCAGTATCCACCTAGCAGGATTCAATACCAACAGTCATCCTGGGCTTATCTGTAACTATGTCAGCCAAGGAGGACTTGCACGATCAACTAGAAGACCATACAAATATCTGCGACTCTGCAAAACGTCATTCCTCATCCAGTCCGGTTGGCGAATCTAGTGGAACGCATGAACCCAAGGCTGAAGCATTGAAAGAAAATGTGGCAGATACCTGTCTCCACCTGGTGGCCTTGTTATCACCCGATGTGCCATCCAACAAACAGAGGAAAGCGGCAGAGGCGCTTTCTTTGCTAATCCTGGAATACCCTCACCTGCGGGGCAAGGTGGCTTCAGCCGGTGCCATCCCACCCTTGGTGGCGTTGTTGTTCGTCAGCACTCCAGCGCCTGTGCAGACGCAGGCAGCAGGTGCTCTCGCAAATCTATGTGTCAACAATCCTTGCAACCAGGGCAAGGTGGCATCTGCTGGTGCGATCCCGCCCTTGGTGGCATTAATGTCCGCCAGCACTCTAGGATGTGGGCAGAGGGAATTTATGACGGCTCTCTATTGGATATCTACCTGCAGTACTCACACCAGACAAATGATGGCTGCTGCCGGTGCCATCAAGCCCTTAGTGGCATTGATAGGTGATCCTGAGACTACAGAATGTCCATGGAAAGCGGCACATGGCACTTTAGTCCACATGCTTCGTGATCCTCTTGTCAGTGTTTTGTTCACATCTGCAAGCTCTTTCCTGCCCTTAGTGACCTTGCTACGCAACTATTTCGGAGAATTTGTGGTACTTGGGACAGCCAGGACCTTTCATCGTCTAGCTTCTATTAGTCCTAGCATCCGGAGAGAGCTGGCTGATGCTGGTGCAGTTCCTGCTCTCATGAGAGCCTGGAGAGATGGGGGGAAGGAGGTGGGGGGGGAGAACAAAAGGTAAAAAAGAGGGGAGGAGGGGGGAGAAGAGAAGGCAGGGCAAAGAAATGAGCAATAAGACAAGGGAGAATGAGAAGGAAGGAAAAACGCAGAGAGGGAGGGAGAACTAAAGACGAGGGGGAAAGGGGGGAAGGGGAGAGCGCAGTGACACGAGGAAATGAAAGGGAAGAAAAGACCGACCGAAGGAGAGGGTATCGACGGGACAGAGAGAAGGGAGGACACAAATACGTAGGGATTACCGCCGGAGGGGAGAGGTGGTGATTCCCAATTACCGACACCAGCAGAGGAAGCAAGGGGGACGGCCCCGAGGGACGAGACAAAAGACCCATAAAAAGGAGGGAGGGGAGAAACAGACGAGTCGCAATAGGAAGGAGAAATAAGAAAGACAAAAAAAAAACAGGAACGGAAAAAGCAAGAGTGGAGGGAGCGAGGCCCACAAAAGATCGGGTGTGAAAGAGAACAAATGAGGCGGAGGAACGGCATTAAATGGCGGGAAGTAGGGAAAAAAAAAGCAAGAAACGAGAGGAATAGAGGGGTATCCGAGAGGGTACCGAGAAAGCGGAGGGATGTGGATAGGAAAGGGGGCGGAAGTATTTTTTTTTTTGACTAAACAAAAGGTAACACGAAAGGTGGAAGCGGAAGATAAGCTTATAGATAATAGGAGAACAGGGCATAAGGTTTAAGATGGGGGGAGGAGGGGGTTCAAGAAAAGAAAAAAACTAGAGAAGGGGCCGGGAGCGGAAAAAGAGACAGAGAAAAGAAAAAAAAAAAGGCGTACGGGGGGGGTACGAGGAAAAAAAAGAGAATCGAAGAATGAAAAACCGCGAGGGTTGGGGGGGGGGGGGGGGGGGGGGACAGCTGGAGGGAAAGAGGTAGGATATGTGAGAAGGAAAGAAGGGGGAAGCCGGACCACTCAGTGAACAGAGAAACGGGAGGGAAGGGAGGAAGGTAAAAACCGGAAATACCGGGCAACGTAAAGCTAAGTAGAAGCGGAAAGAAACTAATCAGGAGGGAAGAGGCAGGCGGGGGGAACGGAGAGAGACAAAGGATCGGGGGGAAGAAAGATCACCAAAAAGAAAAAAAAAAAAAAAAAAATAAAAACTCAAGAGGGGGAAGCTGGGGGATGGACTCTAGTCTTGAGGAGGTAAAGGGGGAAGAGGAAAGGCTAAACGTATGGAGAAAGGTCCTAAAAGCCATGTATCACATGGGAGTCCGGGATGCTAGGAGGCCCCCACCAAGGGTGAAGAACGCGATTAAGAAGCTGCACCTGGCGTTGTTCGATGTATGCACCTGCCAGGAGTGTGCATCTAGGCAAAGGCATATCACCAGACAGACTTCACGTGAGGCTAGTTCATCATCTGCGCTTGAGCCTGCCGGGGCTGCGCCCTCTGCCGTGGAGCCAGGGGACTCGGACAGGCTTATGCAGGTAAAAGCTCGTGGTTTTATGGTAGCATAGTGAACACTGGTGTGGGGATGGTGGTGACATGGACGGTGTAATAGTGGTGGTGGCAACGGCGTCTGGGTGTTGATGTTGGTAGGAATGGTGGTGACAACAGTGGCGCTGGTGGTGGTGTAGATGTGGATAAGCTGATACGGGTAGTGGTGATGTGGATGACAAGCAATGTGGTGGTTATAGTGTCAGTGACAACAGCAATGATACAGATAATGAACTTGAGGATAAAAAGGAGAGGAGAATAATGGTGGTAACATGATGAGGTGTTCAGGTTTTAGCATAAGGTGTTAAGGTGTTCAGATAATGAGGTGCTAAGGTTTTTAGCATAAGGTGTTAAGGTGTTCAGATAATGAGGTGTTAAGGTTTTAGCATAAGGTGTTAAGGTGTTCAGATAATGAGGTGTTAAGGTTTTAGCATAAGGTGTTATGGTGTTAAGATAATGAGGTGTTAAGATAATGACGTGTTAAGATAATGAGGTGTTCAGATAATGAGGTGTTCAGATAATGAGGTGTTAAGATAATGAGGTGTTAAGATAATGAGATGTTAAGATAATGAGGTGTTAAGATAATGAGGTGTTAAGATAGTGAGTTGTTAAGATAATGAGGTTGAGGAGGAAATTGGCGAAGATAATGATGGTGCTACCATAAAGGAAAATGATGGTGGTGGTGGCGGGAATGCTCAATGCTGGCAGCAAGATTGTAGCTAATCAGTTGTACATCGATGCAGACAAGTACAGTGATTATGTGTATGTGCAATGGAGTCCAAGGGTAGATAGACGCGGCTAGAAGAGACATGTTTAATGGTGTTTGATGTTAAATATAATAATTAAGTCTAGGGCTAGCGCACAACAGTGTTTGGTGCTGTAATGGTCAACTATTCAAACTGTTTTTACAAACAGGAAGGCCTAATATGAACTCCCTTGCATTGTCCGGTGCTGATCTTGTTGATATCACAAACAAGGCACTGCACTGGTATGTATGGTGTAGGATAGCTTTGCCAAGGGAAACATACATGCTTGTATTCTGTACTCTAGAGTGTGGTGTGGGAGCCTGGGTACAACCCATGTTTACTCTGCCCACAGACGGTGAGCAGCCTGACGGCTGATAGACCATGTACGCAAACAAAACAAAACCAATGGATACGTGTGCACACATAAATACAGACTACTACCTTACTTATGTTGGAGTTACTCCCCGATTATATCGACAAAATCCTGGAGTCCAGGACTAGCGCATGGAGGCACACCCATTGAGGCGAAAATCCTTTAATTTTTAAATAATACAGAGAGGAAGAAAGAAATGCACTTTTTCACTCATGTTTTCACCCCAGAAATTGTTTGAAGAGGAGGAGAGGGATAATATCAGCTTTATCATACAAGGATGGTTATAACTTATAAGGTGTACAAATTACATTACATGTTAAAGTCTACTTGAGACCGCGAGGGTGTATGAGACTCTGTGCTTTAAACAAAAATAAAAAGCACCGACAAAGCAAAAAACCCCATTACATCAGGGGTGTGTCGAGGACAAACAAACCAAACTCCCAACCACCGTTTTGGTGGCGTAGGTATTAAACCCCCTAGAGCAGGACCCAGATCTCAACCACTTTCAGTGGCGGAGGTAAGAAGCTAACAAATGAGAAGTCACAAGAAGAAAAAAAGGGATAATAAATTACGGTGCCACTAAGCAGTCCAGGGCTTCCTGTCTTGCTCTTCTACAAGTAGAAAGATAGTCGGCTAGGTTGCTCCAGAAAGTCATAAAGGTTCTGAATGTGGAATCGCAGAATTCCACATTCCATACGGTTAAGTCGGTATCCTCATGGACATGCCTATAAATATCTGTAAACAGCTTCTGGTAGCGGAGGCGAATATCATTATAAAAAGGGCACTCAAACATATGCATTTCATCCTCAGGTTTTTGGAACCCACACATTTGACAGTGTCTCATTGAACGAGGGATGTGTGCTCTATCCACCACCCTCATTCTTTCTGTGTTCAGCCAATGGGAACCCATTCTAAACTGTGCTATAGAACGAATCTGATCCTGCTTATGTAAGGCAGATGTAAAGGGAAGCAAGCCACTCTCATCATTGCTGTTGGCCGCGAACCATTTCTGGTATCGGAGGCGTTTAAAGCCAACCCTTCTCTCATCAGGGATGTCTCTGACTGCAATGGTGTCACTTGGGTACTTAAACCTCCATGACTCAAAAACTTCAGACATGATACCTTCGACATCGACAGCCTCCAAAATGTTGAGGTTTTTACTGGATCCTAGCTTGTGGAGAGCACAATGTAAGTCATGAACCCAGCCAGTGTTGGAATCAAAAGATTCCTCAAGAGCCATTCTAATGAGATCCTCAGGTTCTTTATCTATGGTCTTGTTCCAGAAGCGCAAAGCTTGTTTAAGCCATGCAAAAATGATGGCGTCCATTGCAGTCCTGGGTTGGCCATATCCACGCATAAATACGAACATACACGCAGCATATGTGCGCTCAAGAGGAAATCCTATCAACCGGCTATCAACAGATTAATTATTTCACTGCCAGAATAAAACATAAATATAATATACGTATTTCATAATATTACTAATAAATATAATAAATACGGATACATGTAATATAAATAATTACAGCATAAATAATTACAACATAAATAATAATATAATAATAATAATAATAATAATAATAATAATAATAATAATAATAATAATAATAATAATAATAATAATAAAAAAAAAAAAAAAAAAAAAATACTTATAAATAAATAGAATATACTAAATACCAAAATACATGTGTGCCTTGTGAGCTAGGACTGTGATGTGGGTGGGGTCCTGCCCAGTCTAGTCCCACCAGAGCACCTCATCTTGGGTAGAAGCATCATGGGCATGCATTTTACCAATTTTCGGTTTCAAACATACATGCGTACATAGATACACTCATATATGTTTACAGCCATGGAACAAATCAGCAATGCAGGTAAACGGGGCACAGGAAGAAGGGAATTCAGCATTAGAACGTGCGTGCACTTAAATCTGTCCTCATACATGTATGTTCCAGGAGATGATTGAGGAGGAGGAGAGAGAGAAAGCTTCGAAGGAGGCCAAGGCCAAATCTAAGAAGGGTAAGATGCAGAGGCAGAAGGAGAAAAAGAAGAAGAAGAAGAAGAAGGAGGCAGACAAGACAGGGCATGCAAACAAGGGAGATACAAAATCTCAGGACCAGGGATTGGCAGTGGAGGACCATGATGCAGATGCGAACCTGATACTAGAGCAACAGCAACCTGCAGGGTGCAGTGCTGATGGTGGTGGAGATGGCGGGGAACCAAGTGGAAGTGGCACAGCGGCTTTGGGAGGGGATGAAGAGCATGCTGGTGGTGAGAGGGAGCAACGCGAAAATAGCTCTACTACTACTTATACGCCCAACATGCAGCCAGATCCGAATGTGACCGCTAGAAACACAGCCTTGACTGCACCGCTTGGATCTACAGGACCAGACCATGTACTCTCTCCCACTGCGGCTGCCACTCCCACTCCTGCATGCACTGCTACTGCCACTGTGCCTGCTTCAGCTTCGGCTTCTACCTTTGTTCCCAACACTCCTACTGCTGCTACCGCTGCTATTGCTGCCGCTACTGCCACTTCAGAGTCAAGTTCCAATGCACTGCCTGCTACCCACACTGCCAGCCATGAACAGGATCGCCCCATTCTGGAGATCCTACAGTCCCATGCAGCTATGCCCAAGCCTGGACAGCATCAGCAGTTTGCACAGCCTCAAATAGCACAGCCTGCTGTTGTTCAACCTCATGTTGTACAGCTTCAGCTCGTACAGCCCCCTGTTGTTCAGCCAAGCCTTGTTCAACCTCAGATTGTACAGCCTGGCATTGTACCGCCCCAGGTCGTTCAGCCTCACGTACTGCAAACATACGTGTGTCATGTCCAACAGGGGCAGGCCCTGGCACCGGCCTCATGTGGCGTGGCCCCAGGACCCGCACCCTCCCTGATTACCCATCTCCCTAGACCTACACTGAAAGCTGCCCCTATTGGACCCTACCAACCCTTGAGGCAAACGCCTCCCCCCACCTCTGCTCCCACATCTGCGCCTTCACCCCTTCCCACCATGCATGCAAGCCCCTCCATAGCAAACCCCCTCACCAACCCAATGAGACCTGAAGCTTTTGACCTCGCCACACACCCTGCACATGGTACCCAGCCTGGGGCAGTAGGCCTCATAAGTGCCATGAGGCCGGGAATGAAGCCTGCTCTAACTGGTCAGTCTAGGCAGGCTGTCATGGGAGGTGCCATTTTTGGAGCTTACCAACCCTTGAGGCACAGGCCTCCCTCCACAACCGTGCCCCACTCCATGCATGCACCCTCTACCACCAATGCTACCCCCTCCACAGGGCCCCCCAACCGCAGCCCAACCAGACCTCCCTCGTGCACACCTGCCTCACTCCCCGCACATGCTGCCCAGGCAGGGGCGGTAGGCCACACCATTGCCATGCAACCGGGAATGAACCTTGACCAATTTCATCAACGCAGGCAGGCTGCCATGCCAGGTGCACAGCCGCCACCACCCATCCCCACTGCAGAGTTGTTTCCCACCCATAGTACCCCTTCACATAGCCAGAGTGTTGCTGCTTGGGTGGCCGATAGAGAAGAGGTGGAGGAGGAGGAGGAGGAGGAGGAGGATCTGTGTGTTGTGTGTATGGAGAGGGAGCGGGACGTGTGCGTGCAGCCTTGTGGCCATGTCATCATGTGCTCCCCCTGCTGTGAGCAGGTGCTTGCTAAGTTTCGCGAATGCCCCATGTGCCGAACCAAGGTGGTGGCCCATGTGAGGCTTGTTTTATCGTGAGCATTTAGGGGCACTACCCTACTAGCGTGTTTATGATGATGGTGGTTGCATCGTAATAGGCCCTTAGCAAATATGCCGTAGCAAATATGCCGTAGCAACAGGAAATAGTGGGCGCTAATTGTCCTGAAGGTTGAGGGGCACTACATTCATGGCTTCTTTACACAGCTGGTGCAGGGTAATTCAAAGCGCGCGCTTTTGCGCTTTTGAGCGCTGACTTTTTGACCCCCTCTGCGCTTTAAGCGCAGTTTTTTGCAACCCCTTGTGGGCGCTGCAAGCAATTTTTGCGCTTTTTTCACTACAAAGCGCAGTTTTTTTGTTTTCAAGTGCGCTAAAGCGCTGGCCAATTTGGCCATTTGAAGTACCCTGAGCTGGTGCCCTGGTGGACTACACGCCCATAGCTTGGCCGTTGGCATTGAAGGACACTGGTGCATGCGCCTAAGCTTGACCGTGAGCATCGAGGGACACTAATGCATGCGCCGAAGATTTTTGGCCCTAGGTTGAGGCCAGATTCAGGCTGGGGGAGTGCCTAGTGTCTCTTATCATGTCTGTTGAGCCCATTAACTGGCCAGCCCTTTGGCTATTCAGGTACAGGTAGGCCAGCACCTCTGGCTATTCGGGGATTGTGTTAATTCAGGTGTTGGAAGAGCAGTCTCTACCATAGAGGTACCTTCCCCAATCTAAGGGGGATTAAAACCCTAAACCCTAGATAGGTTTGATACAGACCTTTGGCTATTCAGGTATTGGAAGGCCAGTCCCTATCATTCAAGGACTTTCCCATATCTAAGGTGGATAAAAAATTAATGATAACGCCTGGTGGGGCGTGGTGTTAAGGGAACCCGTCGTAGGCGGTAAAAGAGCGGTCTTCTACCTCAACTGGACGAGCTACCGTTGCGGTTGACAACGACCTGCAACTCTAAGAGCGACCGTATGGGGAATCGACCCCCCGACTCTTCGTCCTCAAAGTAATTTGGTCTACCACTAGACCAATTGAATGTATATCACTGAAAGGGGCTCTAAGGTGGATATACCCTGAACCCCAGATGATTAATTTCGATACAGCCCACTACGTAGTGAACACCCATCGTCGCCTTAAGGCTTGCACGCCCTCTTTACTATTTGTACCCCTCCTCCTACTACCCGTCTTACCCAATTGTATTGCTGGTGCGGTACCGTCGCGTTCCGTGAACATACAAATGAACAAACACCCCAACGAATCCACCCATAAATAAACTACGCTGGAGAGAGTTAACTAAAAGTCACGCTGGCGTGATTTCTTTTCTACTTATTTAAGTCTCCAAGCGTTTGATCTTCTTTGATTACGGCAAGTAACTGCTGAAGACGGTGAGCAGCCTTCAATGCTAAAGGCATGTAGCTAAGTTCAGGTTCAAAGAGTCCAACATCATAAAATGTATTGCTCTCTGAACTATGATCAGGAGCAGCAATTTGTTAGGCAATTGGGCCTAAACTTAAATAATCGGTCTGCACGATGCCCATGTCTGGGGTTTGAGGAGATGAAAACATTAATAATCGGTCTGCACGATGTTGCTTACATTCTGGCTCAACCAATAAACTCACGTATAGACGTATCGTACACATCTAGAGATTAGGGTTTGAGCCATGAGAGTTTTGATCCACCTGAGTTAGGGGAGGGTACCTTTATCGCAGGGACTGGCCCTCCAATACCTGAATAGCCAAAGGGCTATCAAATTTGTATCAAATTCATCCAGGGTTTAGGGTTTCAGGGTTTTCTATACATTATTTTACAAATACCAAAATTGCCAAAGGCTACCAGAACCAAATACCAATGCCTGCCAGTATCTGAATATTCTAAGGTTTGAACTCGTTTTTTCTTTTTTAAGAACTCGCATTAAAATAACTTTGAGCTTGAATTGCAAGGTTGAACTTGAACTTGAACTAAAACTTTGAACATGAATTAAAGTAATAACTAGGTACGTACGTACCGTAAATCAGAGGCGGTGGCCTATCCACTAGACAGAACTAGGGCCCTGACCAAGACTATCTTACATTTGCGGCACAACGACCACCCACTGGCAAAAGCAATATCGGGCTACTACCTTAGCTGCTTTGCACGATAAACAGACGACCAGACTTAGGCGCTTTATCGATCAAATAACATGAAACAGTGATTCAAGCGAGACTGGAGGAAGTAGGAGCAGGAGTCGAGCCGGGCCAAGGTTGTGATATAGTCAGGCTCAAATTCAAATTTGAAGCTTCCGATCTGACGAGTAATTCCGAGAACCACAGAGGTTTGGCGCGTGAAAACTAGTTGCAGGCGTTGCAAGCGACATGGGAAATTGGCGGAGGGTGGTGGCTATCGGAGCGACAGGTGGCAACGGAATCAAGTGCAGCGGACTGAAGCCAGGGTTAACGAGACAGTTAGGGGCAGGGTTACTTAAGCCAGGGTTGTTCTGAATATATAAAACAAGACACTACACAGACAGACAACGCTGCGGACAACGTGGTGACCCTGGGCTGGGGGCTCCCACCCCCCAGAAGCCGCTCCGCCAGACTGCGGGAGGAAGGAAGGTATTGGTCGCACTGTGTGTTGAAGTCGAGATACAAATTTGAGCTGGGGAAAAAGTGAGAAAATAGCAGCTTGTGTCCGATTGATTTAATTACCATGTCAGGGGCAATGTTGAAATATTTGGAGGTGCGCAGTCTAGTGCAACCGGCACATTTGTTGCGATACGTCACCAGGAGGGTGTCGACTGACGATACATGTAAAATTCCTGTTACATTTGGCTGCCCACTGGTCTATAGACGTGCCAAAACGTGTAAACAGATCTGCCCCTAGCCCACCCCCCCCCCCCCCCCCCCCCCCCCCCCCCCCCCTCTCCCTCGCACACACACACACACACAAGAAGTGGGCCCCCGTACACATAACAGGGCTTGGGGGTTCAGAACGAAAGGCGGAGAAATTTCCACAGAAGTTCACGCTGAAAAGGCGGGGCATGACAGACCATTGCCGAGGCGGGCGCCACTGCCCCAGGGAACCTGGACAGATGCCCCATGTGCTTGTGTTAAGACCTGAAGACCTTGCCTATGCTTCCTGCTGTACATACAAGTGAGACGAGTATCACTCTCCTGCGTAAACACGAGGTGGAGAAGGTTGGCAACTATTCAAGGCATCCAACATTATTACATACGGTCTGAATTTGCCGCTGGGATTGGACAGTCAAGTCATCCCGAAGGAGACTACCTAGTCACAGCCGGAGGGTGCATAGCCCCAGTTTATGAGGTAACGCGCAACTGTGTACCAAAGCGCGGTGTGCGAGACACACATTCCGCAAGTACAGCCGAGAACAGCCACGAGGGCAGCAACAAGGTTACACACACCGCACATCGCACACAAAACAACCCTAGTTACCGCCCCTCCATGTTACAGCGAGGCTACCCATCCCCTTCCCCAGCCACCAGCGGATCCCTTGGTCCAATTGGTCCAATCCAACACAAGGGCGGTCACGCCCTTGTTCCAACCATCCTCCCGAAAGTGAAGGCCCGGTTAGAGGTCGAGTCTAAACCCTCCAAAACACAATCCTTAAGCGGACCCGACCGGACCCCCAACAAGCTGTCGGTCGAGACCGACCGCGGTCGGTAACTACTCGGTAGTTGCATTACATAATTACAGGGTCGTTAGGATCTGCGTCAAACTCGCCACCAAGTGGCTCATGGTGGGTCTCGCTAGATTAATTATATCCCACACCCGGACTCCCGGAGCTGCGCTGTTTAATATTATTTCATCAGATTATAAACAAAGAAAAAATGCGCTCGCTCGAAGCTGAAAAGAAAAACAAACGCTCCAGGGTTCGCGTGGGCCAGGCAATATCCGCCGTCACACATGAATTACACATGAATTACATAATTACACTTATACTGGAGCTGCCGCGCTGCCGGGGCTTGTGTGGCCCTGGTGTCCAGTCGGCAGTACTTACGTATTCCAACACACAGCTCTACGCATATTTATTCCCCGTTATTCAAATTGAGTCCAATCTAGAACCTGTCCATCCCCAAACTCTTTCCCCTTCTCCTCCTCCCCACGCCCCTTTCTTCCAGTTCGTCAGCCAGCATGTCAAGCGAAACTAAGGTGTATGGTGACGGGTTGTCCCAGCCCGTCCGAAGCGTTTGGACCTTCATCAGGTGCGACTTTCGTGCTTTTGTTCTGATGTTGATCCACCGATTGAGCTGCTCGTTACCTTTTGGGCAGATTTCGCTCAGGTGCAGGCCGTCGTGGCGCCGACAAAAAAACATCTCCTCTAACCGAATATACGAATAATGCAACTATCCGGTTTCGATCAGAGATCTCTGGTTTCGATGAATCCGGCGCGCCTATCAATTTCGATGAATCAGCCCCCCCTCATCAATACTGTTAGGGCGAAGATTTCCGTTGACAAGGTGTGGTGTATGAGGAAAACGTGTTGTCCGATTGGGGAATTTTATGGGTATATCCGTATGATACACCACACAAGGTAGCCATGCCCATTTTCTTTTCTCATTTACCATGGCCAGAGGTTGTCCTTGACCCCCCAAAGCTGCGAGAATATTGGAGGTCAGAAGGGCTACAATACAATGTAGCCATCTTTCACCACCCTCGTGATCTAGTCGTTATACGACGATTCTCACATGGCAGGATAACCAGCCCCAGTGCTGTCAGATAGAGTTCTGGCGCGTGCCAGAGCTCTCTTCCATTCTAAGAATGGCCTAACGGTAGTGAGGCCGCGGGTCTTGTTGCGATGCGATGCGATGCTCCGTCTGTAACGATGCGATTAGATCGGTGCGATTGTATGAGAACTAGGTCGCGTACCTTCGTTGCATGTATGCACATAAATATCTTGTGATGGTAAGTCCGAATCTTCCGTACTCTGTATGTATAATAGAACCTTGCCACCTTGCTACCTTGGCAGTTCAATCTTGGCCAAATTCCTAGATCAAGATTGGATCATCAACGTTGAACTAGGATTGAGCCATCACCGATAACCATCTTCCACACAACAAGGCAAACCCAGGGCCTGGACTCAACAACTTCTCCCATGCATGCCTGGGACTAATAACAAACAGCAACTGACATGTCAGTTGCTGTTTGTTATGACAATGAAACTGCCGCACACATCCATTACAATCATACGCAGGCTGTCAGCATTCTAGGGGAGGAGATGGCCATTAGCCCCATGGCAGCCTGTAACAACACTTCCATTCACCTGCACACACATGACTAACACACCACTGCATACAATGATATACAGGGCCACCAAGATCCCTGTGGATGAGGTGCCCATTAGCTTAATGGCGGGGGATCACAAATTGCCTGACTACCTTTCCAAGTTTCCCATTCATCAGGTAGACCAGGGTGCATATATTTGTTTTAATTAACAGCTCTCCCTATTGCCTTAGGTCTATAGTATCATTGGTGGATTACCAAAAATACAAAAAATAAGTTTAAAATATTCATTAATAGACTTATGATGAATTGTATAGTCATGTGCCGGTTGTACAGATATTGCGGCTATGTTATGTATTGGGGCCTATCATGTCCACAGTATTGTTGTGAATGAGTAGGGTTGTCAAGTATACATGGTTCTGGGTTCAGGGTTGTATTTAGTCATTATTTATAGTTCATTATATTTTATAATATTGTTTTATATAATACAATACAATATAATACATAGAAATAGGATATTATTGTGATGTTGTACAATATAATGCAATATGACATAATATAAATAAACAAGAAATCGTTGATATTGTTTATATTTATATTGTTTATATATAATGATATGGTGTATTTTCCACACCAATGTGTATTTTTTGTTGAGTGTCAAGCAAAACAATTGGAAGACACTAAAATAAAATGTATGGTTGAAGCAACACAAATAGTTAAGGTGGACAATTTATTTTTGAGTGTGAACTAATTGTTTTCAGGAAGGATATACTCTTTGTCCAGTGTGAACTGCTTGTGAGATGTTTAACATGGTAACATTACATTCCAGAAGATCATGTTGCTCTATTGCAGATGCCTGCCTTGGAGGACGGGGACCTGAAGATAACGGAGAGCGCAGCCATACTGACTTACTTGGCTAATAAATACGAGGTGGCTGAGCATTGGTACCCAAGGTATGAAGATAGTGTGTATTGCACAAGAGAAGGGGGGTAAGGATTGAATAATTAGTGTTAGTATCAAGTGATGATGGTCTGAAGATCATGGAGAGTGCTGCCATGCTGACTGATGTGGCCAATAAGCTCGGGGTGGCTGAGCATTGGTACCCAAGGTGATAAGAAAGAAGTGTGTACATTGCATGAGGGGGGGGGGGGGGGGGGGGGGGTATAGACTGTAAAAATAGTATATGAGTGTGCGGGCCCTATAGATGGAGATTGTTGGAATGCTTGTTAACCTGGCCAAGAAGCACGAGGTGGCTGAGCCGTGGTACCCAAGGTGATAAGATAGAAATGTGTATATTGCACGAGGGGGGGGGGGGGGGGGGTACAGACTGAAAAAATAGTGGAAGGGTATTAAGTGATGGGGTTATGTAGATGATGGAGATTGTAGGCATGCTGGCTACCCTGGCAAACAAGCACGAGGTGGCTGAGCATTGGTACCCAATGTGTTAGATACAAGTGTGTATATTGCAAGGGGGGGGGGGGGGGGGGTAGGGGGGGGGGGGGGTCTAGACTGTAAAAATAGTGTGTGGGCAAGATGTGATGGTAGCCTGTAGATGAAGGAAATTGTTGGCATGCTGGCTGACATGACCAACAAGCATGAGGTGGGTGGGCATTGGTACCCAAGGTAGAAGTGTGTATATTGCAAGAGGGGAGGGGCAAACAGACTAATAAAATAGTGTGGGTAAGATGTGATGGTGGTTTAAAGGTCATGGTGACTGTTGACATGCTGATGAATGTGGCCTACAAATACGAGGGGTTAGCATTGGTATCCAAGGTTAGAAGATAGTAGTGTGTGTATAGGACGAGGGGGGGGGGGGGGGGGGGGGGTAAGGAACGGAGAACTAGTGTGTGGGTATCACGAAAAGGAGGTCTGAAGATCATGTAGTCTGCAGGCATGCTGGTTTAACTGGCTAACAAGTGAGGTGGCTGAGCACTGGTCCTCAATTTTGAAATTGAAATTGAAATTGTTACATCCGTGTAATACAGGTACTCACAGGACGTGATGTTAAGGACATCATAGTACTCAATTTTGAACCTATTATTTTTATTTGGCCTAGTAAGAATGACGGCATTACATGATAGCATGTGATATCATATTGCTGATCCTTATTGATCATATATTCCATTCATGCTGCGCAGGTCGGACCTGAAGGCCAGGGCCAGGGTGGATTTAGTGCTGCATTGGTAGGTTAATCAACACAATCTTGGGTGTGGTTGGGGAGGTGTGTCCCGGCCCTTCTGGGGGATGGGGAGGGGGAGCTTGGGTTTGTTTTATGGGGAGGGGGGTTAAGGTCTGGGTGGGGAAGGCGAGGTGTGGAGAAGGTTGGGTGTGTGTTTGGGGAGGGGTGTTCAGGTCCTGCTGGGGGATGAGGGGCGGGGAAGCTTGGGTTGGTTATATGGGAAGGGGGTTAAGGTCTGGCTGTGGGAGGTTCAGTGCGGGGAAGCTTGGGTGTGTGTTTGGGGAGGGGTGTCCCGGCCTTGCTGGGGATGAGGGTTGAGGGGAACCTTGGGTGTGTGTTAAGGGAGGAATATTGCACGGGGATTAGAGGGGTCCAGGTCCCCCATGGGGGGCTGTTTCTGGCTGGTATAGCCAGACCCATGTGTCTGACAATACCACTGGGTCTCTTAACCGGGGGAGCTCAGCCAAAAAAACGTTGCATAACAATGCCCCTGTCTATGTTCCCCATTCAGGTTCCATGGGGCAGTAAGGAAAAGCATGACTCCCTTGGTCGTCGAGAAAGTGTTGTTTGGTGTCTTCGGAGTGGTGCGTGCATCTAATAATACCTTAATTTTAATTAGGGTTTGCTAGTACTGCCCCCCACCCGGTCGAACCCCTAGGAGTTAGGCCAGGGTTGGCCACCTTTATAGAGAGAGGTCATGTAGGCAGCTCTAGCTTACACCGGCAAAAGAAATAAGTGCCGAGACCTTGTCTTGGACAGTGGTTTTAATTACAGTGGGCCCCCTAAAGGACTGGTGCGTGCATCTAGATGTGTCTTACCATACCATGCAATTGGTTAGGTTTTCGTTCATCATTATTTTTTTCTTCTATCCCTTCCTGTCACGGTTGAGCAAGTCCCTTATGCCTATTTGGCCACCGCTGCTCTGCAACATATACATACATCCCATACAGAATTTTGTTGATGCATACACATGGGTAGAAATGCCCGAATCACATATTGCTAGGGCTTGGCATATCATATGATTTTGGCCAAAGGTGAGTACTGTATGATATCATATGATATCATACAAATTGCATCAAATGATATTGTATTTAAATGGTAACTTTGGCCTAGTCAGATTTCTGGCCTTATATGATGATAGATATTATATGATAGTATGATGCAGATCCCTACTTATTGCTCAGCAACATACAGCAGGGCTCAGTTGTCCTTCATATGCCTAGTGTCTCGTGACATCTTGTTGTTTGGAGTTGGAGGTTTGGGTTGTTTGTGTGTGTGTGTGTGTGTGTGGAGGGGGCGGGAAGAGGGGGGGCACACAGCAGCACAACGTAAGGGGAGATGTTTGAAACACTAAAACAACTGATTCGTCCACTAAATTGAAATACTATACTGAGACCGTTTGAGTTTTAAATAACAGTTGAAACATTCTAGAAATTAAATATATACTATAGCAGTTCAAAAAGCATCCGCCACTAGCTGTTAAATCCATTAATAATTTTATGTTTTTTGCTTGAAGATAAAAATATATGTAGTTGGCCAAAGAAGCATAATTAGACAAAATATAATAAGTAGACACCCACAAACACACCACATTAAAACACACAGGCACACACCCCACCTCACCCCGCTATAATGCATTTTCCAGGTTTCCGGCAACATGTGTTCTTAGAGATCCTTGGATGCCATTGAGAAGTCTCTGTAAGATCTGGGGAACATTTCTCTGGCCACACACACGCATCACCACCAATGAATTTGCCAGACACCCAACGACATGTGTTCTCAGATATCCTTGGACGTCATTAAGAAGTCCCTTCAAAGATGGAACATTTCCCTGGCTAATGCACACTCTCATGCACACACACACCACCACCACCACCATCACCCACTTCTCCTATACCTTTGCCAGACGCCCAACGACATGTGTTCTCAGACATCCTTGTAAGGCATTAAGATGTCACATTTAGCCAGGGAAATTTCCCCTAAATCTTACACACACACACTCATGCACACGCGTGCACACACACCACTACCACCCCCTGCTCCCATGCATTTGCCAGACACCCAACAACATGTGTACCCTTGGACGCCGTTAAAATGTCCCTTAAGATTTGGAGAACATTTGAGGTCTTTGAAAGCCATTAAGATGCCCCTTTAAGATCTGGGGAACTTTTACCTAGCTGACACACACACACACTCACGCATACATGTACACACACACACACTCGCACCACCCCCAGCACCCTGCTTTCTTGCATTTGCCAGACGCCAACAACGTGTGTGCAGTACTTGAGAGGCTACTAACAAATCACTTAACAACCTGGAGAATGTCTTCCTGGCTAACACACTAAAATGCAAACTCTCACGCCTACATGTGCACAAGTACACACACACTCACACACACACCTGCTTTCTTGCATTGCAGACTCCCAACGACCTGTTTGCTCAAAAATACTTGGCTGACTCTAAGAAGGCACTTAACACCCTGGAGGACATATTCCTGTCTAACACCAAGTTTGTAGCTGGAGATGAGGTGAGATATGATGCCCTTTTTTAAGTTATGAAAGGGATTTCACCCCAGGAGGTGGACATCACGTCACACAAAAATTGTGGCAGAAGATGAGGTGAGATTTGTGTGTTTTTCTAGTTATGAATGGAATTTCAACCGAAGAGGTGGGTGTTTAGTCTCACAAGTTTGTGGCTAGAGACGAGGTGAAAAATGATGCCTGTTTTATTATAGTTTTGAAAGGAATTTCACCACAGGAGGTGGGTCTCACGTCACAAACCAGCGGCACCAAGGATTCAGTTTGAATGGTGTGTCCACTGCTACAAAAAAGTAGGCGCAATCAGGCCTGTGACTCCTTTTTGGCGGAGCCCTTCCTTGTGGGGGGTGGGAGGCGCCAGTGTTACCCATTTGTCTGTTCGACCATTCATCCATCCATCCATCTGACCGTCATGAACCCTGCCTCATCAGCCAACGGTCTGTTAAATAACTCGCCCTTGCCACCTGTCGCTCCGTCGGGATCAATCTCCGCCAATTTTTAGCGTCGCAGGCGACGCTGCATAGAACTTGCAACTTTATCTTGCCGCTGATCTAGTCTATTTGACACTTCAGCTTTTTATGTTTGGTCTATTCATGGCAGTTTTCTACCAGCTCCAATAACCAGCCACTGGGTCAAACCAAGTACTTGGATCTGCATTGCAATGCTTGTCAAATTAGCTATGGTGCAAAACGAAAACACCGCCCAAACGTGGTTGGATGGTAAATTCGAAACCCTAAACCCTAGAATAAAAAGCAATCATGAATTGAGCCCCAAAAAATTGTTGTACACATGGGGCCTCTGTGTTCGTGGGGCAGTGATCAAATAATGCTACAATATATGATTAAGGGTCCACTACGTTGGAAAAGGAGGTTTGGGCTTGGGATTTGGCCCATGAAATTATTTATCATATTCATGTCAGAAAATATATATAATGTTGCTGTCTTGGACAACCCTTCTGACTCTCCATTTCACTGAGATACTTCTTTCACAATTTTTTGTAGTTTCCAATCTTGGCTATTTGCTTCCACGGTTCCACGCTTCAGCCTCCATGTATATACCTTGTCAGGGGTGTTATGTTACAGTCCAAGGGGTGATTGAATAAGTTGACCAGAGACTTGCCCAATCACGTTAGCAGGTGGGGTCATAAGGGTACCCAAACCAACTGACTCCTTTCTTGTTCTGTCCTCGTAGATTAGTGTAGCTGACCTGCTGGTTTCGGCAGAGATTGAGATGCTATGCATCATGAAGAAGGAGGCAACTGGAATTTGCATGGCGGTAAGCTTTAAATTTGGTGTTTGGTTGGGTGGTAATCAGAGGTGGGATGGGGGTGGGTATCAGAGGTGGGGTAGGTGGTATTAAAGATGGGTGGGTATTAAGGGGGGGGGGGGGGGGGGGGGGGGGATGGGTGATTTGATGGTTGAGTAGCAGATCATAGATTGTTGGATTAATCTCACGCCTAGTAATAAAATGTACTATCATTTGGTTGGTTGGTTGATAAATGGATCGATTGATGTATTGTAATCTTTAAAGGTCTCTCTCTTTCCCTCAGGTAGATTGATAGTTAGAGTGGATTTGGGCCTGTACAACGTTATGTATGGCTCATGCAACGACGATTTTGATAATAGTTTCGTCCCACAAAGTTGATTCTTGCCTTTTTTGCCCTTCCTATCACGGTTGGGAAGCTCCTTTAAAGCCTAAATTCCAGGGGCAGACCGAGCCTAATTTCCCTGGACTTTCCACCAAAATATACACATATATACAGACAATGTTGTTGCTCAATGTCACGCCTGTGCCCACACAGGAGCTATTGGAGCCTCACCCCAAGGTGAGGGTCTGGCTGAAGACTGTGGCAGAGAGCTGCGCCCCTCACTATGATGCAGTACACGAGGGCATCAGGGGCTTTGCTGCCACTTTGTAATGTGCCCATGAATTGGATTGGATTGTTGCGTGGTTTTTCAGCTGACTCAGCACTGTTTACCGCCTTCAAATTCCAAGCCCACCTCCCCGTGCCAACTCGACGAATAATAGGGAGCATGCTAAGCGAGGCATTGTAATGTGTTATGCACAATAATATGTTTTTGTACCAGTTATGAGTTGTCATGTTCGGCACTACTTGCAGGGCTTTCATCTATCTCCAGTCCGTGTAAGTTACAAGAGCACTGGCGAACCATTGCCGGACACCTCATAATTTAGCTCTCCGGAGTGTTCCAACTGAAACGGCACAGTGAATGGACTGACGGATGGCATATAGCAAACAGGCAGAAGAGTGTGGCATAAGAGGAAGATAGCGGCAATACATTAGGGTACTAACGGCGCTGGGTGCAGGCCCTTTCGGGCGGAGGCACTACAGAGGATGCTGCCTGGCGGAAAGCCTGGCTCTCTAGGACACTCTAGCGGGACAGGGAGAACCGGACTATAACACATAATGGTCTTGTCATCTTCGTCGTCGGTATAGTATTCGGTGCAGGGACTCAGTCGATGCCGTGGGCAGTGTTCTTTACAAGTTAAACAAAGATAGCATAGCAAGCAAGATGGGAAAGAGATTCTAGTAGCGAAGGCTGGAGCAGTACTGCCCGGGTGGGGGACGGCGTCACCATAGACTGGGGGCGTCTCCCAATCTAGACTGCCAGGGCCGTGACCAGCGGGGCTCAGACCTGGGTACACACAGCTATTCTATGTATGACATATAAGTCGTACTATAACAGTCGGAGTGTTGCAAGCACGCACTACAGTTGAGATTGGATTGGATTGTTGCATGTTTTTTTAGTCCCACGGAAAACAGGGAGCATACTCAGCGGAATATACAGTTTAATGAATATGTATTTATTGGGTTATTGCCTTATTGGTTCAGTCTTCGGAGCATGGTATGCATGTTGTTACAGTCCAGGGGTGGGCCAAACAGGCTGACGGAACTTGCCCAACCGTGACAGGAGGGGCTAAAACGGAAAAGTACTCCTCGGAGCACGGACGCGAGTTGATACATGGCGTGAAACATGGTCGCATGATCGTACTACCCTGCAGGTGACCATGGTAGTACCCGAAATAACTACGAAAACGAAGTTCGATGTACGGTAGTTATGAGGGATTCCCTCACGAAATTAAACAGGTATGTAGCGATGTGTGAACCCGCACACTTTCATGGGGATTTGCATGTCTACAAGCTCATTGTTGGCATCTTAATATTTTGACTGGGACGTGTGTTGTGTAGTAGCCCGATCGTAGTACTGTCGTATTGATAACTGATAGTCGCCTCCGCCAGGTATATATACATATCCGACGTACATATCCCGGGATGAGGATCGATGAGACTTCTATCTCCGTGCACCTTTTCCTAATCATGCTGAAAAGTCTAGCGGTCTGTCACATGTTTACACACTCATTTGGGGGGAGCCTCAGTGTGCCAAGTTAACTGTGCGGGCTTAGAACAACCCTGGTCCCATGACTAAATAATGGACCGTCGAGACATATGCGTCCTAGGGCGAAAATCCCCTCCAAAACATAACAAGGTATTGTTAACTGGAAGAGTAGGGACTAAAAATAAGCCCATGATACAGGCAATGCCAATTCATAACGAGCATTATATAACGTTTATTACATGAAGGATTTTCGCCTCTTAGGGTGGGCGATAGTGAGTATATAAGCAAGGGCAATTCATAATGAGCAGTAGCTGACATTAGTAAGCCTGAAATTGACTCAAAGTTATTTCCCAGGCCACCACATCACGACAGCTCGACACTTTTTTGGGGCGGAGCTTCCCCTACCTACTCTAGGAACGGGAGCCCCAGGCGGGGATATCCCAGGCAGGGCCCCCGTTGTCCGATTGTTTGTTAGTCTGTTAGTCCACACGTTCCATACCTGGGCCGTACTTCAGTTACTAAGTAAACCCTGGCTTCGATCCGCTGCACTCGATTTCCGGTGCCACCTGGCGCTCCGATAGCCCCCGCCCCCCCCCCCCCCCCCCCCCCCCCCCCGCCAATTTTTCGCGTCACTTGCGACGCGCCCAATAATTGTTTGGGGGTAGGCCTGGGTAAATGGATGGCCCTTCCACAAACCCACACACGAGTTGGGGCGTAACGGATTAGGGGTGCATGTGAACAGAGGGCTGCGCCAGATATGTTGCAAAAAATGAATGCCGGTTGGAGAACCGCCAGGCTGTACAGCAGGGCGAGATCAACGAGATTGTTTTTTGGGAAACCGAGACTTTATCAATCCTTTCCGGCATCACTCCCCTCACCTGTTACGCAACGCCGATTTTCACTTCGCTGGCGACCCGATAGGTATTTGTTATCCCTTAGAAGTTTCTTCCACACTCGAGAACCCAAGCAACCATTTCCCACCCTCTCTGTCCGCCGGGATGGGTGCTAGCATGCGCAGAGGCCCAATCTCATATGTATAAAAGCCCTTCGCTTGAAACCAGCTTTGACCGCTTCCAAGAAAAAACGGACGAAAACAGCTAAAAAAACAGCTATCATTTCTTGGACGGGTATCTCCAGCTTCAACCCTGCTTCTCCCAGCCAAAAATTTGAATCGAGTTACATATGCGAGTACAGTTACTGCGTGGCGTTCTCCCGCACCTTCCTCCTATTATATAGGCACCCAGTTTCCAGTATTGCAATAGCCCATTCGACAACTGCTTCAATTATCACCCCTTTTGCTTCCACAGTCCACTTTAATCCTTGCATTGGATAGCGACCGACAATGGCTCTTGCCGAGGGCTTCTCGAAGCACGACAACCCGTGCTTCGAGGCAGCAGAGGATGACCAAACCATCACTGCAGCCCCTTTCTGTGCTCCATACCCTTGTCGAACTGCACCTGCTACGAGCACTAGCATCAGCGGTGCTATAAGCCACAACAGGGCTCCCCCAGGGGCTCCCCCTCCCCAAGGGTTGAGTCCATTCACCCCTGTTGTGACTGCCCCCCTGTTCCTAGCCTCCAATCCTAAACCCGTGGGGTCAGAGCCCTCACCAACACCAAGCAGCAGGGGGGGACATGAGTCAGCATCAGTTCCCAATCCTAGTTCAGAGTGGCCGGTGGTTGCACGACTGAAATTAATAGCTGCCAAGACTCTCAACTGGAAGGCTGGGCCCACTCCACTTGCTCCACCTCCACCTGACCCGATCCCGCAGCTCTTGCAAATCCCTGAACCCATCCTCGTCAGGATTTTGTCAATAGCTGCCGAGCAGAAGAGGGAGAGCTCGAGCAGCTCTAGCAGGGCTATGAGGAAAAAGGTGATAGATTGTATTTTCACAAATTTGTTTTGTAGTTGTTTCCTTCCTGCCGAGGTCATTGTTTCTTTTTGGGGCTACTAGTAGCATTTTCCAACCAGCTCCAACAGCCAGCCACTGGGTCAAGCCCAAAGCTTTCAGCTGCATTGAAATGCCAGTAATGTCAACTTTCAGACATGCTAGCTAGGTTCAGGTTGGGCCCAAGCACAAGGGGAAAGGAGCTGCCTAGAAGCTGCTACGCGTATCCCGAAAAAGAAACAGTGCGTCTGCCGTGGTGCAGATCTGTTGGGGGTGGGTTGCGGGTTGTGGGTTGGAGGTTGTGAATGAAATTTGAATGGAAATATGAATGAAATTTTGAATGCACAGCAGACAATATTCAGCATTGTGGCGCTTAGCCGAGCATTGCAACACTGCGGCAAAATTTGAATGAAAGTGTGAATGATAATTTGAATATAATTTTGAATGGAATTTTGAATGCACTGCAGACAATATTCAGCATCGTGGCTGTGTGCCAAGCATTCCGCAGCATCAGGGGGGGGGGTCCTCATTTGTCTGTTTTTCGTTTCTCGTTTGTCATTTTTCTGAATTGCTCTGCAGACAATTTTCAGCATCGTGGCTGTTTGCCATTCATCCCGCCACATCTGGACTTTTTAATGCTTATCTATTTGTATGCTTATTTGTCGCTGTGTTTTGTTCATTCCGACACACCGGGAAATTTTGAATACAAATGTGAATGAAATTTGAATGGAAATTTGAATG
Organism: Chlamydomonas sp. ICE-L; assembly: GCA_013435795.1. Taxonomy (NCBI): domain Eukaryota; kingdom Viridiplantae; phylum Chlorophyta; class Chlorophyceae; order Chlamydomonadales; family Chlamydomonadaceae; genus Chlamydomonas; species Chlamydomonas sp. ICE-L. The sequence continues at coordinate 152,379,211 of JACBWV010000610.1, read as the reverse complement.
CAATTTTGAATACACTGCAGACAACATTCAGCATCGTGGCAGTTTGCCAAGCATTCCGCAACACTGCGGCAAAATTTGAATGAAAATGTGAATGGAATTTTGAATTGAATTTTGAATGCACTGCAGACAATATTCAGCATCGTGGGTGTGTGCCAAGCATTCCGCAACATCGGGAATGAGCTCTTCTTTGCTGAGTCCTGGCATGCTGCCAAGATTGTGCACCCTAGGGCTCTCTTCACACTGGTAGGTAGTGGGTTGGGGGTGGGGAATGGGGTTGGGGGTTGAAGGTTGGGGGGATGGGGGCATGGGTAGAAGGGGTGTGTGGTGTGTGGTGGGTGGTCGGGATAGGGGTGGGAGTGGGTGGGGGTTGCGGAGTCCTGGAATGCTGCCAAGATTGTGCACCCTCGCGCACTCTTCACACTGGTAGGTAGGGGTGTGTGTGTGGGGTGGTGGTAGTGTGCGTGTGAGGGGGGTGGGGGGGTGGGGGGGATGGGGGGGGGGGATAGGGGTGTGTGTGGGGGGGGAGTTCAAGATTGTGCACCCTAGGTCACTCTCAACACTAGTAGGTAGAGGTGTGGGGGGTGGGTGTGGGGGTATTATTATTTGTTGGGAGAGTAGCTAGAGGGGATAATGGGGGTGGGAGTAGGGGGTGGTAGCGGTGTGGTATGTAGGTAGTGGTGGTGTGGTGTGGCGCTGGGGGTTGGGGATTAGGCGGGCAATCTCATTTGTGAGTGTGTGCGTGTGTGCGGGGGTGGGGTGGGGTATATGGGGGTCATCGGGTATAAGGGGGTTCAGCAATAAAAAAACAAAAAAGCCTCTCGCCCTGAGCCCTTTAACATGCCCGATTCTGCAGCTTATAATATAAGCATACTACATATGCGTGCAACTACAACTTTGAGGCAGAGTTTTTTTACTGTTGCCTTCTTTGCCTCATACAACCATCTGGTCATATGAGGCAAGTATGATCATAATACGACTGATGCTTAGGGAACGGCTATGTTGGTAAATTGTAGTGAATGAATAAGATTTGTAAAAGTTTGTAAGTTGTATAAGTCGGCCTAGCTGACTAATATTAGTGAGATTTGCACTGCCTGTACCTCGAGGCATTTTTGTCAAATTCTGATTTAGATAGCTCATCTGAAAGCTCTTCATCTCCTCCTTCACAATATGCTCCTTTTGGCACTAGCACCCCTGCCCCCCCTTGACAGTACAGAATCCAAATCCAGGTCCTCTAGATCTGACGCGCTGCTTTGTGATGCTTGCCTTCTTTTGACACTAGACCCCCCCGCCCCCCCCCCCCCGGCCCCCCCTCCCCTCCCCCCCTCATCCCCACCCTCTCACCCCTTGACTCCCTTTAACAGTACAGAGTCCAACCCTAGAACCTCATGATTCTTAGCCCTCCTAATGATTGTTGCCTCTTTTTGACGCTAGCACCCCTGACCCCCTCACCCTCTTCGACCGTACAGAGCCCAAGCCCAGTTCCTCATGATTCTTAGCCCTCCTTATGATTTTTGCCTCCTTTTGACACTAGCACCCTTACCCTCTGACTCCCTTCGACCGTACAGAGTCCAAGCCCAGGTCCTCAAGATCTGAAGCGCTGCTTTGTAATCAGAGAGCCTTTGAAGATGGGCCTCATGGGCATCCTATCGCGCTTAACCATGTACTCTGGGACAGATCTAGAAGACCCTCACAAAGAGTTCTTGATGCGGGCTGATCAGCTAAGCAAGTAGGTCATATACTAATAATAATACTGTATACGATAAAAATACATCGTTTACATTAAACAACCACTTTTTAAAAATATGTGTAAAATAATATTTTGGCCATGCTCTGTAAGGAAAATTCAGGAGACCCCTACAAAGAGTTATCGTATGGGCTGATCAGCTTAGCAAGTAGGTCATATACTCGCTTAGATACAAATACATTTTTTACATTTTAACAAACACTTCAAAAATGTGTCATCATTATATCATCATATTATAGCGATGCTCTCTCAGTGGGCGAATCCAGAAGATCCTCACAAAGAGTTCTTGATGCGGGCTGATCAGCTAAGCAAGTAGGTCGTATACTCGTATGGATACAAATACATTATTTACATTTTAACCAGTTTTAACGAACACTTTTTAAATCATTTTAAAAATAACATTAAAAAGCAAGTTGGTCATATACTTGTATAAATACATCAATAAATAGTATGCCTTATTACGAGGCGTGAGTTTGAGGGGGCCAGCCCTTCTGCTTGCACTGGGGCCAACAACTAATATGCTTGTATGTATAATACTATTTGTGAATTATATATAGGGTTGTCAAGGGCTGGGACGGGGGGGTCGGGGGGCGGGGCTGAGATCCAAGTCTCGTGGTAGGGGAAGGTTTGGCCAAAACAGGGTCCCAGGTAGCGATCGCTACAGGTAGCGGAGTAAAAGCGTTGGACTCTACCATGCCTAACATTTAGGGATCGGCATGTCATATGATGTTGGCCAAAGGTGAGTATGATATCATAGGATATCGTACAAATTGCACCATATGAGATTTAATTTAAATGGTAACTTCAGCCTAGTCAGACTGCCGGCATCATATGATGTCATATTGCCGTTCCCTAGTTACATTGCAAGCTACTGCATGGCTCTCAACAAGCAGCACTGAGGATGCTGATTACATTTTCCATGGTGCTTTTTGTTTTTAGCCTCTCCTGTCACAGTTGGGCAGGTCCCTTTAGCCTATTTTGCTTACCCCTGGACTGTTACATACATACATGCATACATGGGGCACTACTAAACTGCAATTGTGCCAGCGGCTTCAGTGACAACTTATGAACATCATGAAGAAAAAATGATGTGCTATTCTGCCTACTGCCGACCTCACCTCACCGACCTCACCTCACCGACCTCACCTCACCTCACCACACCTCACCGACCTCACCTCACCGACCTCACCTCACCGACCTCACCCCACCTCACCTCACATCACCGACTCACCACCTCACTCAACCGACCTCACCTCACTCACCTCACCACCTCACCTCACCGACCTCACCTCTCACCTCACAACCACCTCATCTCACCTCAACCCACCTCACCTCACCGACCTCACCTCACCTCACCACCTCACCTCACCTCCCTCACCTCGACCTCACCTCACCCTCACCTCACCTCACCACCTCACGACCTCACCTCAACCCCACCTCAGACCTCACCCGACCTCACCGACCTCACCTCACCTCACCTCACCGACCTCACCTCACCGACCTCACCTCACCTCACCTCACCAACCTCACCTCCACCACACCTTTTCCTCACTGAACCTCACCCACAGACCTCACCTCGACCGGACCTCCACCTCACCGACCTCACCTCACCGACCTCACCTCACCGACCTCACCTCACCGACCTCACCTCACCAACCTCACCTCACCGACCTCACCTCACTGACCTCACCTCACCGACCTCACCTCACCAACCTCACCTCACCGACCTCACCTCACCGACCTCACCTCACGAACACCGACGTCCCTCACCAACCTCACCATCACCGACCTCACCTCACCGTCATCTCACATTCCGACCTCACCTCCCCAACCTCACCTCATCACCTCACTCAACCTCCACCCCCGACCTCACCTCACCGACCTCACCTCACCGACCTCACCTCACCGACCTCACCTCACCAACCTCACCTCACCGACCTCACCTCACCGACCTGACCGACCTCACCTCACCTACTTTCAAAACTACCAAACGGCTTTTTTGGCCTCCCCTCTGCGTCTGACCATTCGAAGCCCAAAGCCAACTGTCTCAACCAACTATCTCGTTCCCTGCCTTCGGTCCGCCGCCCTCGATTCAGTTGCCACCTGTCTGTCTGATAGGACTGCCAACACTCGCTGCCAATCTTCGGTGTCGCATGCGACCCCTAGAACTTGCCTCCTCCTTCCTTTCTGATTCCTCGGTGGCGCTGGCTTTTGTAACAGACTTCTGGGATGAAATATCTTTCAATACAAAACAACAAAGCTCCCAATAAGCAATAATGTCAACATTGCCAACCTTACTGTTTAGATTGAAATAATAAAAAGAACATCAACAACAACAACAACAACAACAACAACAACAACAACAACAATAATAATAATAATAATAATAATAACAATGATGATACTAACAATACTGCTTTCCTCACCTGCTGTACATGGTGGAATTTGAATTTGAATTTGCTGTGCAGGTTGATTTTTTTATCTCAACCTCACGAAGTGGAGGCTTGTGGCTGTCCTCACCTGCTGTCCAGGGTGGAATTTGAATCTGAATTTGAAATTTGATTGAATTTGAATTCGAATTTGCTGTGCAGGTTGAAATTTGTTATCTCGACCTCACGAAGTGGAGACTTGGCTGACGTTGCACTGCTCACTTGCAACATGGGTCGAACCCAGTATAGCCTGCGCACACTCAAAGGTAAGTCAATGCGGGGGCCCTTAGGAAGTTGCTCGTGTACCGCACGTTGATATCCGGGGCTAAAGGGGTCGTTAGCCCCGAAACCATAGCCCATAACCATCGAAAAAGTCGATAAATGTGTCGGGGGGGGGGGGGGGGGGGGGGGGGGGGGAGGGGGGGGGTAGATATCGACCCCTCAAAAAGGGGGGGGGGGGGGGGGGGGGGGGGGGGGGGGGGTCCGACGGCATTCAGAAATATCCTCTGGTGAAAACTATTAGAGGCCAAAACTTCCTGGTCTCTGATAAAATTAAGCAGACCTATGACACAAGCTCGACGAGATCTTTCCGAATCCACGCTTATTTCCGACAACGAGTAAATATGGAGGCGTGATCCTCTAGATCCAAGTCGAGGCACCTGCCAGGTTGGCAGATCCTAGTACAGAAGTCGAGCCGGTTTCGGAAAAATCTTCGTAACTTCCTCACCAGACGGAATCTGACGAAGTTAAGCATACTCACGAAACTGGTTCGACGAGAGCATTCCGAATCCGCGCTTGTTTTCGAGACTGAGTAAATGTGTCGTGGTAGTGCTCGAGTACACAGGTTCCAATTACACCAAGTGTGAAAGTTGAGTCAAAACAGAAACTCAATATTTCATCCCCAAACTTCTTGTGTACAAGGAGAGTACTTAGGCATGCAACTTAGGCTTAACACAACCTTCAAATTCTCAAACACCAACACTAGCTAGCCCAGCTCAGAATCAGGACTAAGAAAGGTTTTGCTTGACCGTGTTGTGAAACTTTGATCAAATCCAAATTTAAGACCACAAATGGATAGAGCTCGTCGAAAGAATCACTATAGACACTACTTTGACCCCCTAATTATAATTCCTCAAGGAGACATGGGCCTTTTTTTGGGGGGGGGGGAGGGGGGGGGGGGGGGGGGGTAAGGCAGATTTAAAAAACTTCCGATGTAGGTATATGAAAAAAACTTCCAAAGGGCCCCCTGAGTCAATGCATCATAATTGTAGGACTACAGGACCCCTGCAGGCAAGAGTATGAGCCGTGACTAACTTGCAATATTTCATATGTACATAAGACACACCAATAGCACTGCCCACTTGCAACATGGGTCGGACCCAGTGCAGCCTGCGCACACTCACAACGGAAGTCAATGCATCATAATTGTAGAAGTGAATTCTCTCTGTAGCACGAACTCAGGGCCCCCATCTGTAACAATATTACCCTCAACGCCACCTACTCACCTACCTTCAACCCCTCCCACCCACCCACCCAACCAACCAACCAACCAACCAACCAACCAACCAACCAACCAACCAACCAACCAACCAACCAACCAACCAACCAACCAATACGGTACCATCTACCCTCAACCAACCAATCAACCAACCAACCAACCAACCAACCAACAAACCAACCAACCAACCAACCAACCAACCAATACGGTACCATCAACCCTCAACCCACCCACCCAGCCAACCTACCACCCACCCAATACGGTACGATCTACCCTCAACCCCACCCACCCAACCAACCAACCAACCAACCAACCAGCCAACCTGCCACCCACCCAATTCGGTACGATCTACCCTCAACCCAACCCACCCACCCAACCGCCCACCCACCCAACCTACCACCCACCCAATACAGTACCATCTACCCTCAACCCCACCCACCCAACCACCCAACCAGCCAACCACCCAACCAGCCAACCACCCAACCACCCAACCTACCACCCACCCAATACGGTACTGCTTACCCTCAACCCCACCTCCACCTTCCCCACTGCTCCTCCGGGGGGCAGCGCGTCACACTGGGGTCGCACCAAATTGCTCAATTTGCGATACGCACAAATCAAAGAGCCCCCAATTCACGCAGGTGCCCCATGGATCCAAGGCCAACCTGAATTGACAGCCCGAAGAGCATCCTAGAAGTTGCTGCTTGTAGCCCACAGAAAAACAGTTATGGCCTAATCCGAACTTACCGAACTGTCATCACCATCCAATGCATGCAGGTGCCCAATGGGTCAGAGTTCAACTGTATTGCTACAATCGCCAACTCAGTTCCTAAGTCTCATCACTTTCAAATGCATGCAGGTGCCGAATGGGTCAGAGTTTGTCTGTATTGCTACAATCGCCAACTCAGTTCCTAACTCGCATCACCACCAAATGCAAGCAGGTGACCCATGGGTCGGAGGTCAACGATCTGAATATCATCTCAGTACATTACTCTAATCACCATCCAATGCATGCAGGTGCCCAATGGGTCAGAGTTCAACTCTATTGCTATAATCGCCAACTAAGTTCCCAACTCTCATCACTTCCAAACGCATGCAGGTGCCCCATCACATGGATCAGAGGCATACGCTCTGAATATTGCTATCTCATTACCATCCCATGCATATCATATTAGTAAAAACTCTCATCACCATCCAATGCATGCAGGTGCCCCATGGGTCTGCAACCGACAAACTGAATATTGCTATGTCGTTACCTATCTCTCATCACCATCCCATGCATCCAGGTGTCCCATGGTTCCGAGGCCATCGCTCTGACTATTGTCTTTGTGCCTAACTCTCATCACCATCCAATTCATTTAGGTGCCCCATGGGTCTGCAACCAACTAACTGAATATCGCTATCTCATTACTTATTTCTCATCACCATCCCATGCATCCAGGTGTCCCATGGTTCCGAGGCCATTGCTCTGACTATTGTCTTTGTGCCTAACTCTCATCACCAACCAATTCATGCAGGTGCCCCATGGGTCTGCAACCAACTAACTGAATATCGCTATCTCATTACTTATTTCTCATCACCATCCCATGCATCCAGGTGTCCCATGGTTCCGAGGCCATCGCTCTGATTATTGTCTTTGTGCCTAACTCTCATCACCAACCAATTCATGCAGGTGCCCCATGGGTCTGCAACCAACTAACTGAATATCGCTATCTCATTACTTATTTCTCATCACCATCCCATGCATCCAGGTGTCCCATGGTTCCGAGGCCAACGATCTGAATATCATCTTAGTACATAACTCTCATCACCATCCAACACATGCAGGTGCCCCATGGATCTGCAACCAATGATATAAATATTGCTATCACATTACCTATTTCTCATCACCATCCCATGCATCACCATCAAAAGCAGGAGCCCCACGGGTCAAAGATCATCTAAGTTGCTACCATCACTAACTCAGTTCCTAACTCTCATCACTACCCAATTCATGCAGGAGCACTATGGGTCTGCAACCAATGATCTGAATATTTCTATGTCGGTACCTATTTCTAGGGTTGGGAAGCAAACGTATATTTTGATTTTTATATGCCGTATAAACGTATGAACGGATGAACGTATGCGTATAAACGTATGAAAACGTATGAGGGAAATTAGACACTTCTCGAGAAAATACTTTTACATGGATTTAAAGATATTGCCGCGTAGCTAATTTCATTGGCATCACATATCAACTATCAAAAAAATAATCGGACAAGTTTAGATTGTCCAAATCTCAAAACATAAATCACGACCAGAAGCGCGTCGATTCAGAAGCGCGGTGCCAATCTAAGGGAGCCATTCACTGCCAATAATAATTGACGTATTGTCTATGTAACCATGTTCACGTTGCACTAGGCTCAAGTCATCTTTCTAGGCAGCTCCCTGAGTCAGCTACATGTGTCAGAGGTATGTGAGTATGTCGCAGCTTTTAGACAGCTCCCTAAGTCAGCTACTGGTTCAGTCCTCAAGGCTCATGGCATCCAAGGCTACCTCCTCATCAACATATACTTTGTCGGCAAGGTCAGCATTGGCAGCTATGTAGATCATCTTTCCCCCCCTTTCAAAGGAGAGGTTGGCCCTCAGCTTTGTGTATATAACTGTATACGTGTATAATAATATAACTGTATAACTATATTGCAATAGTGTCCCTGTTCACATTGCACTAGGCCTGCACCATCAATCCACCGCACCCTCACAGGAGCTCAATAGAAGGAAGGCTAGGTGGCACTCTGATATATGTGCCTGATATCTGGCTATCTAAATAACACTTTGGTCCAAATTTAAACAAAATTGTACAATTGAAAGGTTAATTTATTGCATAGTGTGATAGAGGAGGTTAGTAGCTTTCCAATGAGCTATCTACATCAAATAATGAATGAAAACCGAGAAAGTTAAATGCCGGGAAGCGAGCTGTACTTTTCGACGTACACTACTTCTATGAATATACGTATGATTATATGAACGTATGATTATACGTTCATACGCCGGCCCAACCCTACCTATTTCTCATCACCATCCCATGCATCCGGGTGTCCCATGGTTCCGAGGCCAACGCTCTGACTATCGTCTTCGTACCTAACTCTCATCACCACCCAATTCATGCAGGTGCCCCATGGGTCCGAGGCCAACGATCTGTATGTTATCTCAGACCCTAACTCTGGTCACCTCCCAATTCATGCAGGTGCCCTATGGTTCAGAGGCCAATGAACCGCCTATTATCTATTTATCTCAGTGCCCAACAAGCCCGTTTCAGTGACACGATTGGTCTAGTGGTACACCAAATCGCTTAAACGAAGCAGGGTCGGGGGTTCGATTCCCCTTACTGTCACCCTGAGCGTTGCAGGTCGTTGTCAACCCCGATGGTAGCTTGTCCAGTTGAGGTGGTAGACCTTTCTCTGCCCGCGTTCGACGAGTTCCCTTAATACCACGGCCCACCAGGCGTTATCATTACTTTTTCAGTTCCCAACTCTAATCACCATCCTATGCATGCAGGTGTCTTATGGGTCCGAGGCCAGCCCCTGGTATCCGAAAGTGTTTTGAAGGGAGCCCTCAAGTCATCCATGGAAAGCAAGCTTCATAGTAAGCACATAGCAGTACAACATGCTGGTACGCTATCATGATGTGTTCATAGAAAATGGTAGGGTGCAGGGAAGTAGGGGCAAGCAGTACGACACGCAAGTACGCCGTCATGATGTCTTCATAGCACATGGCAGGGTGTAGGAAAGTAGGGGCAAGCACCACAATATGCAAGCAGGAAAGCAGTGCAACACGCAAGTACGCTGTCATGAAGTCTTCATAGCAAATGATAGGGTGTTGGGAAGTAGGGGCAAGCAGCACAACAGGCAAGGACGCCGTCATGAAGTCTTCATAGAGAATGATAGGGTGTAGGGAAGTAGGGGCAAATGCTATTTGCCCAAAAGCATGTCGCACCCGTATGATTCTCGTAAGTGCACTGAAGGGTGTATGGGCGGATATTGGTTATTTTTCATATCAACAGTAGCATGTCGCACTTACATGATTCTCCTAAGTGCACGGAAGGGTGTAGAGGCGGATATTGGTTATAATTTGCAACAATAGTAGCATGTTGCACTCATATGATTTTTTGGCAGAGCCCCCCCTTCTGTAGGGCGGGAGCCCCCAGGGTCACCCCATTGTCCACTTGTCGGTTTGTTTGTTTGTGTGACCGACACGTGTGCGACTGAGACGAAGCCTGACATGTCAGGCAACTGTCTCGGAACTAACTGGCTTTGGTCTGCTCCATTCCATTGCCAACAATCTCCGCTATTTTTGCACATCGCTTGCGATGCTGCCTAGGACTTTTTATAATTGCACAGAAAGGCATATGGAGAATAGAAGTCGCAGAAATCTGCAGAAGTAGTACATTATTTTATTCGCAACAACAGCAAGCAAAGAAACAGCACCCCACCCCAAACACCCACACCAACCCACCAGCAACTAACAACCAACAATTAACAACCCCCCCCACCCCCACCCCAACCCACCCCACCCCAACCCGCCAACCAACCAACCCACCAACAAGAAACAACCAACCCCCACCCACCCAAAACCACCAACCCATTAATAACTAAAAACCACCCCCCACCCACCCCAACCCACCATCCCACCAACAACTAACAACCAACCCACACACATCCCAACTCCCCAACCCACCAATAACTAACAACCAACCCCCAACCCTCCCCAACCCACCAACCCACCAACAACCAATAACTAACAACCCCCCCACCCACCTCAACCCACCAACACCCCAACCCAACAACCCAACAACCAATAACTATCAACCAATTTTTCCAACCCATCAACCCACCAACAACCCAATCCCCAATCAATCAATATTTGCGAAAACGCAGCATATCACACCCTAACCGCCAACCCCACCCCATCCCACCATCGCACCCTAACTAGCCCCGCCCCACCCCACCCCCACCGCACCCAACGCCACCATCACACACCCTAACTAGCCCCACCCACCCCACCCCACCCCACCCCACCAATCCACCCCACTCCACTCCACCCCACCCCACCCCGCCCAAACCCCACCCACCACACCCAAACCCCTCTAAAACCCCCCCCAACTAGCACCGGACCCTCCCACCCCACTATCGCACCCTGCCTATCCCCCCCCGCCCCCCCCCACCCACCCCACCCACCACCCCATCCACCCAACCCACCCCACCCAACCCCACCATCGTACCTTCACTAGCGCCGCCCCACCCACCTTTGCACACTAAAACTAGCCCCACCCACCCATCGTACCTGCACTAGCGCGCCCCACCCCCCCCCTTGGCACACTAACTGAAAGCCCCACTCCCACCATCGTACCTTCACTATCCCTCCTCCCACCCCACCTTTGGCACACTAACTAGCCCCACCCCACCATTGTGCTTCACTACGCCGCCCCACCCCACCTTGGCACACTAACTAGCCCACCCCACCATCCTCCTTCACTAGCGCCCGCCCCACACCCCACCTTGGCACACTACTAGCCCCACCCACCATCGTACCTTCACTAGCGCCGCCCCACCCCACCTTGGGCACACTAACTAGCCCCACCCCACCATCGTACCTTCACTAGCGCCGCCCCACCCCACCTTGGCACACTAACTAGCCCCACCCCACCATCGTACCTTCACTAGCGCCGCCCACCCCCACCTTGGCACACTAACTAGCCCCACCCCACCATCGTACCTTCACTAGCGCCGCCCCACCCCACCTTGGCAACCTAACTAGCCCCACCCCACCCCCCACTGCACACAGGGGAGGCTAATGAGGTGTATTGCAGTGATCAAGAGGAGGATGAGCAAGAGGAGGAAGTCCTCCGGAAACTGGAGCAAAATCTGGACTTAGGCTTGCCTTTAATGCATGCCAAGTACAGGCTGAAGGTGTCCAACCTCACAGCGCCCAGAAAGTGAGTTTTAGGCGGAGCCCCCCCTTCTAGCCTTGAAGGGGGCGGGGTAGTAATAGAATTTGCCATATTGCTATATAATAATATAAATACTAATAATACTAATAATACTAATAATACTATTAATACTATTAATAATAGCAAAATCTGGACTTGGGCCTGCCTCTAATGCACGCCAAGTATAGGCTGAAGGTGTCCAAACTCACGGCACCTAGAAAGTGAGTTTTATATTTTTAGTTGCAACAAGCATTTCACCCCAGGAGGTGTGTATCCCAACACAAACCAGCGACACCCAGGATTCAGTTTGAATGGTATTGCCACTCCTACAAAAGAATTGGCGAGATAAGTAATATCACAAGTAATATACTATAATTTGACATATTGCTATACACTACTAATACTAATACTGATGATGATGATGATGATGATAATAATAATAATGATAATAACAATAATAATAGCAAAATCTGGACTTGGGCTTGCCTCTAATGCACGCCAAGTATAGGCTGAAGGTGACTAACCTGACGGCGCCCTGAAAGTGAGATAAGTTCATCATCATGTCCTCTGCCACCACAGCTTTCAACAAGCCCTCCGGCCTCACTGCCTTTGCCCTCCCCTTTCCTTGGCGCTTGCCCTCCACCACGTCCTCAGAGCCCCCCCCCCCCCCCCCCCCACCACCACCACCACTGCCTCAACCACCACCCCAACTCACACAACTCAACATGAATCAACCCAACTTAACACAACTCAACATAGCTCATCACAACTCAACACAATACACCACCACCTTCGCCTCAACCACCACCCCAACACAACCCAACTCAACCCAACTCAACCCAACTCAACTCAGCTCAACTCAACACAACCCACCACCACCTTAGCCTCAACCAGTCAACCACCACCCCAACTCAACCCAACTCAACCCAACTCAACTCAGCTCAACTCAACACAACTCAACCTAACTCAACTCATTCCAAATCAACACAACTCAGCTCAACTCAACACGACCCACCACCACCTTTGCCTCAACCACCACCCCAAATCAACCCAACTCAACTCAACTCAACCCAACTCAACTCTCACAGGGTCGTTATGGAGCTTCCCCAGCCTCTCATCATCAGTCCTTCCGCCACCACAGCGTTCAACAAGTCCTCCGGCCTCACCGCCTTTGCCCTCCTCTCTCCGAGCACCCGCCGGTCCTCCACCACATCCCCAGAGCCCCCTACCCCCACCACCCCCACCATTACCACCAAGGCCTCCCCTCCGCCCATAGACCTCAGTGCCCTCGCTGTACCCCGGACTATTGGAGTGGCGGATTCGGTTGACGCGGTTGCTGCAGCGCTACACAGGCTGAGCACTAGGAACACCACCAACATCACAAGCACCACCAGCAACACCAAATACACCAGCGCCAGAGGTCCACTGCGTAGGGCTAACACAAGCACCAATGCAATCACCAACAGAAGCACCGACACAAGCATCAATGCACCAAGGTGTCCTAGACCAGCTAGAATGTCAAGCCCTGGAGAGCTGGGGGGGGTGGCGCATGAGCCCATGATACCAGGCAGTACACATGGTGTTTTAGCTGTTGCACCTGGTGTACCTGGTGTACATGGCGTAGTGGGATCCGCCCCACATGGGGTATATGAGGTAGTAGGATCTGCCCCACATGGTGTACGTGACGTAGTAGGATCTACCCCACCTGGTGTACATGGCGTAGTAGAATCCGCCCCACCTGGTGTACATGACGTAGTAGGATCCGCCCCACCTGATGTACATGGCGTAGTAGAATCCGCCCCACCTGGTGTACATGACGTAGTAGAATCCGCCCCATTTGGTTTGTCGCATCTGGAGGTGCTAGGCAGTGATCCTCACATAATAGGATTACCCACACCTGGAAGCTCACCGACCAATGAGACCTGGGTCTGGGCTAATCCTCAAATAGGACCTAGGCAAGGAGTGGCTCATCCAACGGTGGGACCTGGGTCTGGACCTGGGTCTGTGTCTGAGTCTAGAACTGGGTCTGGGTCTGGGTCTGGACCTTGGTCTGGGTGTGGACCTTGGTCTGTGTATGGGTATGGTTCTGAATCTGACCTTAGCCCTTCACCCGGATCAGGTCCCACCTCTAGACCAGTGTCCCGTCGCTTCCGGTGGTCCTCGACTGGTTGCAAGCATACCCCTACGACCTCCACCTCCTCTTCTGCTGAGTCAGCTGCTACTGCATCTGCTGCTACTGCATCTGCTGCTACCGCTGCCAGTGCCAGTGCCGGACCAGGCCTCAGGGGGTTCCAATGGTCCTGTACTGGTAGCGAGGATACTCCTACGACCTCCACCTCCTCTTCTGCTGCTACAGCTGATACCGCATCTGCCGCCACTGCTACTACCGCGTGCCCTGATGCTAGCAATCTTGACGCGTGCCCCGCCTCTAGACCACGCGTCCGATGGTCCTGTACATGTAGCGAGGGTACCCCTACGACCTCCCCCTCCTTTTCTGCTGAGTCAGCTGCTACTCCATCTGCTATCGCTGCTAGTGCTGGCAATGGACCAGGCCTCAGGGGGTCCCAAAGCTCCTGTACTGGCATCAAAGATACCCACAAGACCTCCACCTCCTTTTCTGCTGAGTCAGCTGCTGCTACAGCTGCTGCCACTGCGGCTACCGCCAGCCCTGATGCTAGCAATCTTGATGCTGGCCCCGCCTCTAGACCAGAGTCCCGACGCGTCCGATGGTCCTGTACTGGTAACGAGGATATCCCCCAGACCTCCCCCACCTCTTCTGCTGCTACCGCCTCTGCTGCCAGTGCTGCTACCGTGTGCGCAGGTGCTAGCGATCTTGACGCTGGCCCCGCCTCTAGACCAGAGTCCCGACGCGTCCGATGGTCCTGTACTGGTAGCGAGGATATCCCCCAGACCTCCCCCACCTCTTCTGCTGCTACCGCCTCTGCTGCCAGTGCTGCTACCGTGTGCGCAGGTGCTAGCGATCTTGACGCTGGCCCCGCCTCTAGACCAGAGTCCCGACGCGTCCGATGGTCCTGTACTGGTAGCGAGCATACCCCTACGACCTCCACCTCCTCTTCTGCTGATACAGCTGCTGATGCTGCTGCCAGTGTAGGCTCTGGACCAAAGCATATAGGTTTTAGACAGTCATGGGTAGGGAGTGCAGACATGACAACAGCCACTGCCTGCATTACTGCCACTACTAGTGCTACTACTGCCACTACCGTGTCCGCCGATGCCAGCGCCAGCGCTGGCACCGTGTCTAGATCTGACCCTAGCCCTAGCCCTGAATCGGCACCTGCTATTGCACCAGGACGCAAAGGCTGCAGGCATTCCTGGACTAGGAGTGAAGGGTTGACACCAGCCACTGCAGGTACCGCAGCTACTGCTGCTTCTGCCCCCGCTGATGCCGTTGATGCCAGTACCAGCTCTGCTGCTGGACAAGGGCGCAAAGGCTTCAGGCACTCCTGGACTGGGAATGAAGGTGTGATAACAACAGCCACTGCTGCTACCACGCCTGCTGTTGCCGTTGATGCCAGTACCAGTGCTGGCACCGAGCCTAGATCTGACTGTAGCCCTAGTCCTGAGTCTGCACCTGTCTGCGGACCATGGCACAGAGGTTTCAGACACTCCTGGGCAGGCAATGCAGGTATGGCAGCAACCACTGCTGCTTCCGCTGCTACTGCTGCTTCTGCCCCCGCTGATGCCGATGATGCCAGTACCAGCGCTGCTGCTGGACAAGGCCTCAGGTACTCCTGGACTGGGAGTGAAGGTGTGACAACCCATGTCAGTACTGCTGCTACTGCATCTGCTACTGCTGCTGAACTGGGGCGCAGAGGTTTCAGACACTCCTGGACAGGGAGTGCAGGTGTGGCAACTCCTGCCGGTACTGCTGGTACTGCCGCTGCCACAGCTGCCCCTGGACCGGGGCGCAGAGGTTCCAGGCACTCCTGGACAGGGAGTGCAGGCGTCGCAACAGCCACTGCTGGGACCGCTGCTATTGCTGCCGTGCCCTTCAACAACATCCGGAAGGACACCATCGCCGACCACCTGCCCCCAGTGATTCAACTGAGCAGGTAAGGAGGTGCTTGTGCGGGGGCTGCTGGGGGTGGAGCTAGAGGGTAGACTGTGTTTTCTGTGGGTGAATAGGTGGGGTGGGGGGGGATGGGTGGGTGGGGTGGGGGGGGGAGGGGGGAGGAGTACCTTTTATCCACAAGACCACAACTTCCATCTGGTAGTGGAGGGAGACGACACTAACGATGGAAGAACACCATCGCCGCCGACAAACTGCCCCCAGTGATTCAACTGAACAGGTAGGGAGGCGCTAGTCAGTACTTGTGCGGGGGCTGCTGGGGGTGGAGCTAGGGGGTGGACTGTCTTTTCTGTGGGTGTGGGTGTGGGTGGGTGGGTGGGTGTGTGTGTGTGTGGGGGGGGGAGGGTCCTTTTATCCTCGACTTTCATCCGGTAGTGGAGGGTGATGACACTAAGCAGGAAAGGACACCATCGCCGACAACCTGCCCCCGATGAGTCAACAGCACAGGAAAGGGGTAGCTCACTGTTGGTTTAGTGCAATGCTTCACAAATCGAGCGACTAGGAGCGACCCCAGTGCGACACCCTGCCTCTCGACCCCCCCCGGGACCCCCCCCCCCCCCCCCCCCACACACACACACACACTGTGTTCCGCCACAATCCCGAAATCAGGCTTACGTTGTTTGCTACACAACTGGACCTACACAAAGCTGGAAAACAAGCCCAAGGCAGCCCCGCAAGTGACGCGGTAAATGGCGGAGAGTCCGGAGAGTGTTGGCAACGGAATCAAGCAGACCGAAGCCAGTTAGTTACGAGACCGTTGGACACCACACCTGCCACACCTACCACCTACCACCTACCACCTACCACCTACCACACCTACCACCTACCACACCTACCACACCTACCACCTACCACACCTACCACCTACCACACCTACCACCTACCACACCTACCACCTACCACACCTACCACCTACAACACCTACCACCTACCACACCTACAACCTACCACCTACCACACATGCCACCAACCACACATACCACCTACCACACATACCACCTACCACACATACCACACATACCACCTACCACACCTACCACACCTACCACCTACCACACCTACCACACCTACCACCTACCACACATACCACACATACCACCTACCACACATACCACACCTACCACCTACCACCTACCACACCTACCACAACTACCACCTACCACCTACCACACCTACCACCTACCACCTACCACACCTACCACACCTACCACCTACCACCTACCACACATACCACCTACCACATCCACCACCTACCACACCTACCACACCTACCACCTACCACCTACCACACATACCACCTACCACACATACCACACCTACCACCTACCACCTACCACCTACCACCTACCACACATACCACCTACCACACACACCACCTACCACACCTACCACACATACCGCCTACCACCTACCACACCTACCACTCCTACCACCTACCACACCTACCACTCCTACCACGCCTACCACCTACCACACCTACCACACCTACCACTCCTACCACCTACCACACCTACCACCTATCACACCTACCCCCTAGGGTTTAGGATTTTGGGTTTAGGGTTTTACCACCACCACCTACCACACATAACACCTACCACACCTACCAGACCTACCACACCTACCACCTACAACACCTACCACCTACCACCTACCACACCTACAAACTACCAACTACAAACACATACCCACAAACCACACATAACACACATACATACCACCTACCACACCTACCACCTACAACACCTACCACCTACCACACCTACAACCTACCACCTACCACACATACCACCAACCACACATACCACCAACCACACATACCACCTACCACGCCTACCACCTACCACACATACCACCTACCACACATACACAACAACACAATACACAACCACACATACCACCTACCACGCCTACCACCTACCACACATACCACACATACCGCACATACCACCTACCACACCTACCACACCTACCACACCTACCAACTACCACACCTACCACACCTACCACCTACCACACCTACCACTACCACATACCACACATACCACCTACCAAACCTACCACACCTACCACACCTACCACCTAACACACATACCACCTACCACGCATACCACCTACCACACATACCACACCATACCACCTACCACACCTACCACCTACCACACATACCACCTACCACACCTACCACACCTACCACACCTACCACACCTACCACCTACCACACCCACCGACTACCACACCTACCACCTACCACACCTACCACACCTACCACCCACCACCTACCACACCCACCACCTACCACACCTACCACCTACCACACCTACCACTCCTACCACCTACCACACCTACCACCTACCACACCTACCACCTACCACTCCTACCCCCTAGGGTTTAGGGTTTAGGATTTAGGGTTCGCTTTACCACCACCACCTACCACACATAACACCTACCACACCTACCAGACCTACCACACCTACCAACGGACAAAACGAAAAACTAAACCTAACGACAATATACAAACGACAACAAAGACAAAAAACAACACAGAACACCAATAACAATACGACAAATCGAACAAGCTGAAAGACAACCGAACAATATAAGAACACCGACACAAAGACAACAACACCAAAAAGGGACCACCAACCACAAATAGACAAAACGACCACGCAGAACACGACCACACAGACCACCACGAACACCGACCACCAAAGAACACACACGAACAAAAGACAAAGAAGCCACACAGACCACAACGAAACCGACCACACCGAACACACAGACCAAAAAAGAACAACCAAAAAGCAGACCACCGACACCAGACCACAAAGACCACCGACCACACAGAAAATCCGACCATCAAAGACCAAACTGACCACACAGACAAAAAGAAACACCGAACCAACATACAACCGAACACACCAACAAGAAACAAACCGAAAACCAGACCACACCGACCACAACGACGAACCCACCACCGAATACCACACCACAGACCACACGACCACGACCACACCGACCAAACCGACAACAGACCACACGACCACACCCGAACAAAGACCAACAACGACCACCGACCACAACGAGCATACCTACCACAACGAGCACAACCTACAAACTAACACACATACCACCGATAAACAACGGAACAAAAGAACAAAACGACACAAGACAAACATACCAAATTACCAACAGACTACAGTACCACAAAGACCACCTAACCACACACGACAAACAATGACAACCTACCACAAAGAACAAAGAACAAAACACACCTACCAACTACCACCAACGACCACAACACCACCGACCTCACACAACAACCTACCACAACCTAAAAACGACCAACCTGCCAAACCGACCAAACAAACCACAACCAAACCAAAACATACCACCACCTACCACACTATAACACTACCAAAACATACAACCTACCACCGACCAAAACTACCACACCTACCAAATACACTACCACACCCACCACTACCACACCTACCACACTACCACAAATACCAACCTACACCTACCACACCTACCACCTACCACCTTACCACTACAACACCTTACCACACTACCACAAACACCTACCACTACCCACACCTAAAACACCTACACCTACCACACCTACCACACCTACCCACATCCACAACCTACCACACCCACAAAACCTACCACCTACCACCTACCACACCTACACCACCTTCCACACCTACCACAATCTACCACACCTACCAGGACCCTACACCTACCATACTACACACCTATCACACCTACCACACCTACCAAACCGACCACCGACCAACACCCACCAACGACCACACAGACCAAAGACCACCACAGACAACCGACAAGAAACGACACAACACCGACACCGAACCAACCGACCAACGACACAAAACCAACGAAAAGCACCACACAGAAAAAAAAAGAAAACACGAAACAGACCACACCGACATGACCGACCACACCCACCACCGAACTATCACCGACCCCCGACCCCTTGACCCCGGACCCCCGACCACCGACACCCCAACGAATACACGACGGAAGAGAATCCGACCCCACGACCACCGACCCCCCACGACCACCGAACCCCACGACCACAGGACACCGACCGCACGACCCCGAACCACGACCCAAGACCCCGACCACGGACCACCGACGCCCACGACCCCGACCACCGACCACGCCAAGACCAGACCACCGACACTGACCCGACACGACCCAGACCACCGACACCGACCACCGACCCCCGCGCCCACGACCACCGACCACCTTACAACACTCTACCCACGACCACCTACAATATACACACAATACCCAATACAACCTACCACTACCCAAACTACCCACTACCACCTACCACCTACAGCCACCCACCTAAAAACTAAAAAATAAAACATACCCCCTCTACCCATAACACCTACCACCGACCACCAATACCCCACTACAACCACCACCTAAACCCACTAACCACTACCACTACCCCCTACCCCACTACCCACTCCACCTACACCTACCCCCACTACCCACTCCTACCACCACATACCGCATACACAACCTACCACCTAACCCCCACTACCCCCTACAACCTACGCCTACCACCTAACCCACTACCACTACCACCTAACGACCTACGCTACCACCTACCCCCCACTACCAACTACTACCACCACTTACTCTCCACTACCCATACCACCTACCCCCTCACTCTCACCACCCCCTACCACCTACACCTTACAACCTATCGGCCCCCCCTCCCCACTCACTACCGCCTACCATCTACTCTCACTATAAACCGCCCTACCACCTACCCCCTACCCCCACTTACCGGAACCTTCGACCACCCCCTATCACTCCCAATCCGCAGCAAGCTACCCCTACACACCAACCCCCCCCCCCCCCTACCCACCTACCACCCACCACCTACTCTCACTACCCACTACCACCGGTTTGCCCCTCCACCCCCTCCCCCCAACCTCCCTCCCCCTCCCCCCTATCACCCAGCCCACTACTCTCACTACCCCCTACCACTTCGTGCCCTGACCCCCTACCCACCTACTCTCACTACCCCCTACCACCCACCCCCACCTACCCACTATCATCTACAACTAACGGCACATACTACCTAAACTACCCCCTACCACCTACCCCCACTACCCACTACCACCCACCACCTACTCTCACTACCCCCTACACCATACCCCCACTACCCACTACCACAACCAACTACTCTCACCCACCCCCTACCACCTTGCACCTACCCCCTACCACTTACTCTCACTACCCCCTACCACCCACCCCCACTACCCACTCTCAACTACAACTACGCAGCAAGCTACCAGCGTGGAATGACGCCATTCAGTGTTGGTGCCTGAACTTCAACGGACGCGTGAAGGCAGCATCTGTCAAGAACTTCCAGCTGGTGGTTGAGGGAGACGAAAACAACCGCACAGTGATGCAATATGGAAAGGTATATCTCTATCTGCCGGTGTGCATGTGTGTGTATGTGTATGAGTATGTGTATGTGTGGGTGGGGGGCTGGTGGTGGAGGGAGACAACAACAAACGCTTGGTGATGTAACAATGAAAGGTATATCTCTTTCTGCCTGTGTGTATGTGTATGTGTGGGTGGGGGGCTGGTGGTGGAGGGAGACAACAACAAAAGCTTGGTGATGGAACATGGAAAGGTATATCTCTATCTGCCTGTGTGCATGTGTGTGTATGTGTATGAGTATGTGTATGTGTGGGTGGGGGGCTGGTGGTGGAGGGAGAAAACAACAAACGCTTGGTGATGTAACATGGAAAGGTTTATCTCTATCTGCCGGTGTGTATGTGTGTGCGTATGTGTGGGTGGGGGGCTGGTGGTGAAGGGAGACAACAACAAACGCTTGGTGATGTAACAATGAAAGGTATATCTCTATCTGCCTGTGTGTATGTGTATGTGTGGGTGGGGGGCTGGTGGTGGAGGGAGACAACAACAAACGCTCAGTGATGTAACATGGAAAGGTATATCTCTATCTGCCTGTGTGTATGTGTATGTGTGTGTGTATGTGTGGGTGGGGGGAGACAACAACAAACGCTTGGTGATGTAACATGGAAAGGTATATCTCTATCTGCCGGTGTGTATGCGTGTGTGCGTATGTGTGGGTGGGGGGAGACAACAACAAACACTTGGTGATGTAACATGGAAAGGTATATCTCTATCTGCCGGTGTGTATGTGTATGTGTGGGTGTATGAGTATGTGTATGTGTGGGTGGGGGGCTGGTGGTGGTGGAGACAACAAACGCTTGGTGATGTAAATGGAAAGGTATATATATATCTGCCGGTGTGTATGTGTGTGTGGGTGTATGGGTATGTGTATGTGTGGGTGGGGGGCTGGTGGTGGAGGGAGACAACAACAAACGCTTGGTGATGTAACATGGAAAGGTATATATCTATCTGCCGGTGTGTATGTGTATCTTTGTGTGTCGGTGGGGGGCTGGTGGTGG
Source organism: Chlamydomonas sp. ICE-L (assembly GCA_013435795.1). Lineage (NCBI taxonomy): Eukaryota > Viridiplantae > Chlorophyta > Chlorophyceae > Chlamydomonadales > Chlamydomonadaceae > Chlamydomonas > Chlamydomonas sp. ICE-L. Next base: position 152,356,994 of record JACBWV010000610.1, on the reverse strand, counting down.
AGGGAGACGACAACAAACGCTTGGTGACGCAATATGGAAAGGCATATCTCTATCTGCCTGTGTGTATGTGTATGTGTGTGTATGTGTGTGGGGGGGGCTGGTAGTGGAGGGAGACAACAACTACCACGTTGATGCAGTATGGAAAGGTATATCTATGTCTACCTGAGTGTATGTGTATGTGGGTGGATGGGGGTGGGAGGAGGTACAGGATGGACTGGTTTGTTTACATCAACAAAAAAGCAGTCGCTGGCATTCTTCGGTATCTTGTCACATGTGGAAGAACACGCAATGTTTTCACTGGACTTCAACCCAACTGTTATGACTCCACTGCAAGCTCTCGCACCGTCTCTGACATTCCTTTGGTTTCTTGTCACAGGTCACAGGCTGTCACAACCAAGTTGAGGATGAAGCACTGTTTTCACTGTACTTGAACCCAACTGTGTTGACTCCACTGCATGCTTTTGCAACGTCACTCACACCCTTTGCTTTCTTGTCACTGGTCAACCAAGTTGTCACAACCAAGTGGAGGATCAAGCATTGTTTTCACTGGACTTCAACCAAACTGTAATGACTCCACTGCATGCTTTTGCAACGTCACTCACACCCTTTGCTTTCTTGTCACTGGTCAACCAAGTTGTCACAACCAAGTGGAGGACGAAGCTCTGTTTTTACTGGACTTCAACGCAGCAGTGAATCAGTGTTGACTCCACTGCAAGCTCTCGCACCGTCTCTGACATTCCTTTGCTGTCTTGTGACTGGTCAACCAAGTTGTCACAACTAAGTGGAGGATCAAGCATTGTTTGCACTAGACTTCAACCCAACTGCAATGGCTCCACTGCATGCTTTCACAACGTCCCTCACATCCTTCGCTTTCTTGTCGCAGGTCACCGGTTGTCTCAACCAAGTGGAGGATGCAGTCGGGCATCCTTCGCTTTCTTGTCACAGGTCAACCAAGTGGAACATGAAGCATTGTTTGCACTGGACTTCAACCTAAACAGTGAATCAGTGATGACTCCACTGCAAGCTCTCACACCGTCTCAGACATTCCTTCGCTTTCTTGTCACAGGTCACAGGTTGTCTCAACCAAGTGGAGGATCATGCACTGTTTTCACTGGACTTCAACCCAACAGTGATGACTCCGCTGCAAGCTTTCGCAATGTCACTCACATCTTATGGAACCAAAATTATGAGCCCTTAGTGCGTGGGTGTGGGTGGGAGGGCGTGTGTGTGTGTGTGTGGGGGGGGGGGGGGGGGGGGGGGGGGGGGGGGGGGGGGGGGGGGGCAGTTCTAAACCAAAACTGTGGTAATGAGTTTTGGGGCACCTCCCCAGGAGGTTGTGTGTTTCATAGTGGGCTGGCGCATGGAAAACTGTCGCTAGGAGGGGGCCGGTCAGACCGGACGTGCACATCTCAGCGATGAGGCAGGCGTCGAATTTTCTTTAGGGGGGTGAATTGTAGTGTACGACGCATTCGACCCCTTACATTCCCCAATCAAACACCACATTTTCCTCATGTACCAAAAAAACAAACCCACGATCCGATTGCGTAGAGCTCCCCAAGAGCTTTCAGGAGCTGGTCTTAGTTTTTGATTTGTCCCAGTAGAATAAGTCATTGGCCTCCAAAGTTTGGGAGGGGCTGGGTGTCGAGGGCAAAAACTTATACTTTCTCCCAGGGTTACCCATTTGTCCGTTTGACCGACCGACCGACAAAATGAAGCCCGACACAACAGCCAACTGTCTCATAACTAACTGGCTTCGGTCATCTCCATCGCTACCACCTGTCGTTCCGTTGCCAACACACTCCGCCAATTTTCCATGTCGCTTGCGACGCTGCATATGATTTGTCAAAAAATTAAGTGATTTTCTGCTTTTCGGGGACATTTTCTAGGCCTCAGAATGACATGGGGGTGGAACCTGGGTGTTCATCCACTAGGTAGCTGTCCATACTATAGATATTCCGTACTTAGCAAGTACCTGCTAAGTTCAAATCCTGACTTAGAAATTGCTTCCTTACTACTGTGAAGTACTTGCTAAGTTCAGATTCCGAACTTAGCAAATTCTATTTGGGAGAGATCATCCGCATATTCTGTCCAAGGGGGGGGGGGGGGGGGGGGGGGGGGGGGGGGGGGGGAGTCCAGGGCCCCTTCTCTCTCTCCCGTCTAATACCACGTGTTGCAAAGAAATACATTGTACCCTTTAGCCAGTTGCATTTTATTGCATGTTACACAAGACTACACTGTTACGTGTTGCAAAGAACTACACTGTACCCTTCAGTCAGTCACATTTAATTGCATGCTGCAAAGGACTACACTGTACCCTTCAGTCAGTCACATTTAATTGCATGCTGCAAAGGACTACACTGAACCCTTTAGCCAGTTGCATTTTATTGCATGTTGCAAGATAGTACATGATCACGTGTTGCAAAGGACTTCATTAAACCCTTTAGCCAGTTGCATTTTATTGCATGTTGCAAGATAGTACATGATTACGTGTTGCAAAGGACTTCATTAAACCCTTTAGCCAGTTGCATTTAATTGCATGTTGCAAAGGACTATATTATGACGTGTTGCATACGACTACATTAGTACATGTTGCAAAGGACTACATTAGTACATGTTGCAAAGGACTACATTAGTACATGTTACAAAGGACTACATTCGTACATATTACAAAGGACTACATGATTACGTGGTGCAAAGGACTGCATTGTTCCCTTCAGGCAGTCACATTTTATTGCATGTTGCAAAGGAGTACATTATTACTTGTTGCAAAGGACCTAATAGTTCAAAAGGACTGAGACGATGATATGCCAGCTTCCATTAGCACTACGTTGCAATAGGATTAGCTTGGTAGCAAACTAGGGGAGCTGCCCAGAAGCTGCTGCTCGTAGCGGAAAATGAAAGCTATGGCATCAGGGTACTACACTTTATCAAATTGGTCAGCGCTTCAAGCGCACAAACGTCAAATTGGCCAGCGCTTTGTTGTGCAAAAAACGCAAAAACTGTGCGCTGCGCCCACTGGGGGGTTAAAACACTGCGCGATACGCGTAGAGGAGCTCAAAAGCGTACACGACATTGGGCTGAAGAGCGTCGTTTGTCCTACCCTGTAATCCTGTGTAGCTATGTTATTGTTGGAGCATGACTAGGTGTGTGTGTACTGCTGAGGGGCGAACCCCTGTACTGCCCAAGTAGCTTCTCTTCTTAGTCAGCCCCCTTGTGGGCTCTGTACTGAAAGAGTCAATTGTAACATGAAGTGGCCTACCTCTACTTCTCCCCAGTCTTTATACTGCTGCTGCATCAGGTATCATGAGTGACAACTCTGTGCTCAAGGTTAGGCCAAACTTTTGCTACCTCTTGGTTTGGTTTCGGTTCGATTTGTTTTATTTATTCAAACTTGTAGTATCAAGATAGGGTACCACTGATCCGAACCAAACGGCTCAGTGGCAGGGCATAGGGGGAAATTTCGAGGCAGGTGCGGCCGTGCGGGGTTGAGTGTGCCTAGGCCCGTCCGTAGGGTTGTCGACCGGCACGGTAACTAGTGTCTATAGATGCGATGTTCGCTCGAGCATCGCATACTTACGATCCAACTCTTTTAATCCCACCGGGCACGTCCTTAGAGGTCATAGTGATAATTCTTGGATGTTTAAATTTTCAATTGTTTTTTCAAGATAGAGCGATAACGCTGAGCTCAAGATTTGGTCAACCTTTAGCTGCCTTTTGGCTCGGCTAGTTTACTCGAACTTGCAGTTTCAAGATAAAGTGACATCGCCGAGCTCAAGTTTTGGCCAATCTTTAGCTGCCTCTGGGGTTGGTTTATTAGGTATGTTCTGATCAAATGTATATTTGGTCAGCGATTGCTCTGGTATGAATTGTTGATGACTTGATGTTTCTCTCTTGGTACTCGTTGATATTTTAAGCGGATAGCTCAAGGGATATGACAGGAATTGGAATTGTTACATGGTTCAGCAGTCTCGGGGCTGCTCACCGTCTTCCGATTCCCCCCTGCAATTTTAATGTCATCTTATTGGAATTGGAATTGTTACATGGTTCAGTCATCTCTGGGCAGCTCACCGTCTTCCAATTCCAAGTCCCCCCGTGCGATTTACCAGGTCATAAAAATAAATAAAACACTCATTGGAAAGACTGCATTATGGATGGCTGTTTTCCATGCCTACTCCAAGGCATTACACTTTCAAGGGACATTGCTTGTCAAGTTGTCATGCTTATCCTAAGGCATTACACTTTCAAGGGGCACTGCTTTCCATGCTTATACTAAGGCGTTACACTTTCAAGGGACATTGCTGTTTATGCTTATACTAAGGCATTACATTTTCTATTTCAAGGGGACATTTGTGATGAACTTTGAATGAGACTTTTTCAGAATGATCAATATTATATGCCTTTACCGCAGCCACACGCTCCCTACATGCTGAACTGTTACATTCAATTCAATCCCACCTTATTCAACATATTGTGCATCGCTCACACACCACCCCTTGCAAAGTACGCTCCCACACAGGCATTCTTGGAAATGACCGGGCTGACAGCCTAGCGCGTCAGGCTGCAGAGCACCCTGCCACTACCGATTTTACTAATACCACTGGGGAAATCCCTAGGCACAACGTTTACTGGCCCACTGTCCAACCCCCTTGCACACCCATGGGAGATATCCCCCACGCATTTTAGCTCCCAACCTCAGGGCATCAGCTCTAACCTACCCACTAGCTGCCACCTTAATCTCCACCCACTTACAGGGATCTATGCCACCACCTGGGCCGATACCACTCTTCACCAACGTCCCCATGCAAGCAATAAATTCTGGTCTTCCACCCTCATCCAACCAGGGTACTTCAATTGGCCAATTTGACCAGCGCTATAGCGCACTGGAGAAAAAAAAATCTGCGCTATAAAAAAATATCTGCGCTATTTCCAAAAGTCTAAAAAAAAAGCGCTACACAAAAACCTGTTACAAATTGGAGGTGGAAACCTGTTACAAATTGAAGGACCGGCTGAAGCATGCACGGATGGAGTGCGAGTGTCTCGTGGGACAGAACACCGCAAGGCCGAAGGACCGGCTGAAGCATCCAGTGCAGCCGCAATGGTTCCCTTCCGCTTCGTCGGGAACGCAGAAACGGCAACGGATCCGGCTGCACAAAGTGGAAGGAGTTGATTTAGCCAAGAAGATATGATGGCATCCAGCAGATTCCAGGACATAGGTCGCAATTCGATAAGCAAACACACACAGATACAGCTCGATCAAATTATGTACCCAAGCAATCGAACATACTCGTGGCCCTGTAGTTCTTGGTCTTCGCTGTCGGGACCCCAGCGGTCTTGGCCTTCTTCGTCGGGTTATCCTGCTTGCCCATCGCAGCAGTAGGGGTGACTAGGAGAGCGGTAGGGGTGACTAGGAGAGCAGCAGAGGCGATCAGAGGCGAGCAGCAGAGGCGATCAGAGGCGAGTAGAGCAGGAAGGAGGAGGCGGTAAGGAAGAGAGAGAGGAGGAGCAGGAGGAGGAGAGTGAAAAGGAGGTGGCGAAGGAGAAGTGAGGAGCGAGGACTGCGACTTGGCGACTGGGCGACGAGGAGTCGAGGACAAGGACTTCACAAGGGGGACAGGAAAATTTTAGACACTTGATGTCAGCGCGTTTCCAGGAATTCGGCAGGGCACAACTCAACAAGCTGAAAGAGTCCTCGGATCGTCGATTCAGACGCAATCGAACTTACGTGTGGTGGGTTAGAAGGAGCCTATCAGACTTGAGCAGTTAGCTGCGACGAAATGGCAACAGATGAGCAGCAGATGAGCAGGGGCGAGGAACCGAAGCGTTGAATAAGCCCAGAGATAGGATTTTGACTTGACCGTACTCTGCCGGGTGTTGTATTTAAAAGTCCAGAATACGGTTGTTTCCGTTAGCGTTCAAATTGCACGGTCGACGGCTCGCCGCGTGCTGCTACAGTGCTACCTAGTCAGGATGGCTGCCTGTCACACTATTTGAATCCCACCCCTTGAGTCACTCAGTCAGTCACTCAATGAGTCAGTGACTGTCATTCAAAAATTGAGAAAGCGCACAGGGGGACTGCGGTTTCAGCGCTGTCTGTGAGAGACTGAAAAGAGAAAAGCGCACTGGTGTTCAAAAAGACAGCGCGCTAAGCGCACAGGGGTTGCCAAAATTTGCGCTATAGCGCGCAAGGGTGTCAAAAAGTCAGCGCTCAAAAGCGCAAAAGCGCGCGCTTTGAAGTACCCTGCATCCAACATAAAACTAAATTCCACATCCTCAAAGCCCGTTGGGGTAGATTGTGGAACCGTAAACTTGCATACCGTTGGAAACTTCCTTGTATTAACAACACTCACCCGCCAACAACCCCTCTATGCCCCATTTGCCACACCTGTGAGGACGGGGCGGGCCACATCCTGGCGGGCTGCCCACACCGGACTTTCAAGGGGCTCTATATCAAGAGACATGACGCCGCAGTGCGACTCATTCACAAGGCCATCTGCACTAGAGGCCTGGGCTCCCGCAGAATAATTATGGACGCTGGCATGGAAGATGACCTCCCTAGGGGGGTCCTAGGCAAACGTCTCCCTGCCTGGCTACGCCCTTCCTCTATTACTGAAGAGGACTGGAAGAGAATGAGACCTGACCTTGCCATCCTACCCGACAAAGATTCTCCTGCTTGTATAATAGATACAGAGATATGGCTCCTTGAGCTTGGCTACTGCTCTGATACCAACCATGCTACCAAGTTTATCACTTAACATGCCCACCATGTTTGCCTAGTGGATGGCCTCCAATCAGCTGGATATCTTGTTCACTACGTAGCTATCACAATTGGAACAACGGGTACTATCCCAACCTCTTTTTTTACTTCTATGGCTACGCTTGGACTTGACAGATTGTGTGCCCTTAAACTGGCGGACACAGTCCACTCCCACTGTATTTCTAGCTTTCAAAGTATTTTACAGTGCAGACGTTTTATGGAAGTACACCCCGGGTCGATACCTGGGGACTAGCACACTGACCGTGCCCCCCCTCATTTTCCGGTCTAGCCACTTACTTTGTGTTGGTGCTCCCAAACCGGGGTGAAAACCCCCCGTAGTACGGCGCACTGGCATAATGTGGCCAACGGTGCTTGCATCGGCGGTGAACCTTTTACAATGTGGTGGTCCTACGGTGACTATAGCTAGCTATATGGCTTACGCTATGGTGTCCTTAACTTCACGTCCTGTGAGTAACTGTATTAAAATGATCTAATAATCTCAATTTCAATGGCTTTACCGTTGGCGCTCCTTGCCCAGAAGTATAAGGACCCAAAACCCCATATAAGCATGTCTTCTTATTTCGAAATTCGCCGTAGCCTTAAAGCTAAAAGCTGAAGCCATGTACCCAAGTTGAAGCCATGTAGCCATGTCGTCGTAGCCATGTAGCCATGTCGCTGAAGCCATGTACCCAAATTGAAGCAGAATACGTTAGTGTCATTCCTGTTACATACTGCTCCTAACCCCTACGGTCAAATTACCAATATGACTAAAGGATACAGTTGATAATGCGGTACTTCAATGAAACCACACTAGGTGAAGGTTCTGCAAAATATTTGAAAACCAAAAATTCAACTGACCTAAGATTCGGGTAGGGACAGAACGGGCCTATCTGCACAGGTATCCTTTCTAGCTATGGATGGCGACAGTCCTATGCATGTTGCTGCAGTCCAGGGGTCGCCAAATAGGCTCAAGGGACTTGCCCAACCATGATATCAGGAGGGTCTAAAACGAAAAACGCACTGATGAGCTGAACCACAAACAATTGTAAGGTCGACAGCTCCTACCTGAAGCCCCCAAACCCTGAAAAGTTGGCTGAAATACTGTTTAACAATCCAATCCAATCGCTGCCCCCAGGCAGGAAGGAGACATACACAACAACTACCAAATCAACGGAAAAAACCTTCGTAAAACATTCACACACAAACTTGCACACACGCACACGCACACACACAAGTGCACTGACGAGAGCTTTGGGAATCCCATTTTGTGGATGTAAATAAAATACATGCAGTATGCAACCAAATTAAGTAAAACTCATTCGGTATTAAATGTGATATGATGCTAGAGTACAAGACATTCTGATTTGGCTTGATATTCACAATCTGCGGAAATATAAAATAAGCATGTACGCCACGTACTGGTTGTGAGCAGTGCAATATGACCCGCACAGATTTTATTTTCCGCTAAGAGCAGAAGCTTCTAGGTAGCTCCCCTAGCTTGCTATCCAGCTAATCCTACTGCAACGGAGTGCACCTGGATTTATGATATAATCAACGTTCCAGTACTATTGGAATCTTGGAGATTAGTCCAGTGGCTGGCTTATGGAGCTGCCTAGAAGCTGCTGCTCGTAGCGGAAAATATAAGGCACGATGGCCTGGAAACTTGACCGCCGGCAGTAGAACACCCAATCCTAGCTCACACATCACACTTCATACCACTGCCTAGTAGACTGTTTATTTGTTCAGGTAAGGGTAGTTCAACATGTGCGGGACTGCTGGAAAAAGGGCCAATTCCAAACCCAACTCAACACTCGGGAGGGGTTTGTACACTCCAAAGGAGCAGCGCGGGAATTCCTTCATATACGCCCCCCCCCCCCCCCCCCCCCCCCCCCCCCCCGCCCGTGATGTAGTACCTTGAAGCAGGTTGCTCTATCCTGGACGCTTATCATCATCACCATCATCTCAAACATTCATCATCATCATCATCGCCGGTATCAGCCCTTTGCTCAGCCTATACTAATTGCAGCATGTAAGCTTCGTTAATGCAAACGCTAATTCCAGCAAGCATGCCATGGTCATGCTCATTGCTCTGTCACCATGCTAATTGCTCCGAAACCATGCTAACTGCCCCTTCACCTTGCTAATTGCTCCGAAACCAAGCTAATTGCCCTGTCACCATGCCAATTGCTCCAAAACCGTGCTAATTGCCAGCAGCAGCTTGCATATAATATCCTCACCGTAACTTCAAAATATCCTCTTCAAAACAAATCATAGGCTATGCCTAGTCATTCGTTGGTGGTTGGCACCAGTGCCAGCAAACGGGCTGGTCCCAACAACCTCACGCATCAAAGCCCGTTCCAGTGATACAGATTTGTCTAGTGGTACACCAAATCGCTGAGACAAAGCAGGGTCGGGGGTTCGATCCCCCCCACAGTCGCCCTGAGCGTTGCAGGTCATTTTCAACCGCGATGGTAGCTTGTCCAGTTGAGGTGGTAGACCGTTCTCTGCCCGCATACGACGGGTTCCATTAATAATGGCGTTATCATTATTACTCCTCCCAAGTCATCCTGCAGGATGCCACAGACCCTTATGCCTTGACGCGGCTGCTGGGGAAGGGGATTCCCAACCCGCACCCTCACATGCAGCTTATTCTGATTATGCTACTGCCAAAGACGGCGAGCAGTCTGAACGGCTGGAGCCATGTAACTAAGTTCAAGCCCAAGTCCACACAGGCAGCGTATAAAGCAGAGAGAGACTCACTATCCAATGTAGCCCTACAGCTGGCAGCACCCAGTTGAACATGTTTAACACCTCTTAATAGGGTGTTGACTAGATGCAGGCATATTCCCCCCCCCCCCCCCCCCCCCCCCCCCCCCCCCCCCGCCTGCCCAACCGGGCAGGCTTGAAAACCCTTAGGGTGTAAACTAGGTGCAGGCATGTTTTACCCCCCCTCCCCCCCCACCCCGCCTAGCAGGCTTGAACACCCCTAGGGTGTTAACTAGGTGCAGACATGTTAACAAAGAGGTGTAAGGGTGTTAAACACCCCCTAACCTTGCAGGCTTGGACACCCTTGTGTCAGTCCTATATTATACAAGGTCTTTCGGTTGATGGCTTGGCTTGGGGATGACTGCCTGCAGGGAACACTAACCGACACGGATAGCTGGTATAGACCTGCCAGATAGTACCCTACCTGAAGGGGCACCAAACGATGTCGGACTGACACAAGGTCTTATGGTTGATGGCTTGGCTTAGGGCTGAAGGCAGGGAACACAAACCGACACAGACAGCTGTTACAGCCCAGCCAGATGACTAGTGGCCGGCAAAATAAATCTTAACTTCCAAGATATGTCACAATGACACTTCAAAGGACGTGGGGTAAAGGGAACCGGCTCGTAAGTATGCGATGGACGGGCTTACATCACACCTAGAAGCCAGCTACCATGCCGGTCGACAACCCTCCGGGTGGGCCCATAGGGGCCGGCATATCATATGATGTTGACCAAAGGCGAGTATGATATCATGTGATATCATACAAACTGCATCATATGCTATTGTATATAAATGGTAGCTTTAGCCTGGTCAGACTGCCGTCATCATATGATGACATGATATCATATGATATCATATTACCGTTCCCTACAGATAACGCCCTACCAGAAGGGGCACCAACCGATGTAAAACTGACACAAGGTCTTGTGACTGATGGCTTGGCTTAGGGCTGAAGGTAGGGAACACAAACCGACACAGACAGCTGGTAGTCCTGCCTCTTGGTTGGCCTGCCTGGAAGATGTGTATGCCCGTCCCTATTCCATGCGTGTGCGTGTGTGAGTGCGTCGTTGCCGCACAACCCGTTGTGCCTGAAGGGACTCTGGGAGTTGGGGATGGCTCACACATGCGCATGCTGCTTGCCTGTCTGTCATGTGTGTGACACTGCCCTACCAGAAGGGGCACCAACTGATGTAGGACTGACACAAGGTCTTATGACTGATGGCTTGGCTTAGGGCTGAAGGTAGGGAACACAAACCGACACAGGCAGCTGGAAGTCCTGCCAGTATAGCCCTACCAGAAGGGGCACCAACCGATGTAGGACTGACACAACTTTTCATGGCTTATGGCTTGGCTTAGGGCTGAAGGTTGGGAAACCAAACGGACACAGCCAGCTGGTCGTCCTACCAGAAGGGGCACCAACCGATGTAAGATTGACACAAGTTTTCATGGCTGATAGCTTGCCCAATGAGCCGCTGCACCTGGCTAGACACTGAATCGCTCTCTGTCTGAAGTGCCATGCCCTCAACTGCATAGTCCCGCCCCATCAGCTTGTCGCTCATGCGCTTCATCACTTCCACGGCTCTGCTGTTGAGCACTTCGTTTGCGTCGCCCACATTCTGGTAGTAGTCTTTCAGCTCTCTCAGCTCTTTTTCTCGTGTCTCGCGACGTGGGATGGAAGCCATAGGGACTGCGTTGGCGTTGGCATCCGTCAGACCTGAGGAGAGGCGGATTGGGGGTGGGTTGCGGGTTGGTGGCGGGTTGCAGGTTAGGGACGAGTTTGGGTCGGGGGTGAGTTTGGGTCGGGGGTGAGTTTGGGTCGGGGGTGAGTTTGGGTCGGGGGTGAGTTTGGGTCGGAGGTGAGTTTGGGTTGGGGGTGAGCGGGGAGGGGGGTAATGAAGTGGGGGAGAGGGAGAGGGAGAGGGAGAGGGAAAGGGGGAAGATGTAAGGAATGCCATGGGCATTGCGTTTGCGCTGTTGGCATCTAGAGCTGAGGGCAGACAGGTTGGGGATGAGTTTGGGTTAGGGTGAGCGGAGAGAGAGTTTGGGTTAGGGTGAGCGGGTAGAGAGGTAAGGAAGCGGGAGTGTGGGAGAGGATGGAAGGGAGGATGACTGGGTTATGATGTGATGTGTTGTATTGTGTTGCATAGTGCTGTTTTTTACACCTTCGTGTTGTCTTGTGCTGTCTTGTGTCGTCTTGTGCTGTATGGCGCTGTCTTGTGTTGTATTGTGTTGTATTGTGTTGTCTTGTGCTGTATGGTGCTGTCTTGTGTTGTATTGTGCTGTATTGTGTCGTCTTGTGCTGTATGGTGCTGTCTTGTGTTGTATTGTGCTGTATTGTGTCGTCTTGTGCTGTATGGTGCTGTCTTGTGTTGTATTGTGTTGTATTGTGCTGTATTGTGTTGCATTGTACATCATTGTATTGTATTGGTTTGTGCTGCACTATGTTGTATTATGTTGTGTTGGGGGTATGGAAGGGGGGGGGGGGGGGGGGGGGGGAGAAAGGAAATCCTACACCCATTCACACCCTTCCACCCACACCAACCTAGTCCCAGAGTCTTATTCCTAGCAACTGGCACCCCCTCCCCTCCAGCATCTGTCGTGTTCAGCAGCCTCCAGTTAATGGGCGGGTCAAGCACGAACGCTTCCAGCATGGCTGTGACACTCTCCTTTTTACATCTCAGCACCCGTATCACAGTCTCGCACCCCTCCACCCACACCCACCTGGTTCCAGAGTCTCAGTCCTAGCAACGGGCACCCCCTCCCCTCCAGCATCAGTGGTGTTTAGCAGCCTCCAGTTAATGAGCGGGTCATGCACGAACGCTTCCAGCATGGCTGTGACACTCTCCTTGTTACATCTCAGCACCCGCATCACATTCTTGCATCCCTCCACCCACACCTATTAACCCACACCCACCTGGTTCCAGAGTCTCAGTCCTAGCAACGGGCACCCCCTCCCCTCCAGCATCAGTGGTGTTCAGCAGCCTCCAGTTAATGAGCGGGTCATGCACGAATGCTTCCAGCATTGCTGTGACGCTCTCCTTGTTAGACCTCAGCACTCGCATCACATTCTCGCAGGTGGTACGGAAGTTACCCTCGATTCCGGACACCTCCATGGCCTTCACCATCATCCTCGTCAGACGGAAGGGGACCTTTTCAGGGAACTTGTCCCTGTTCATAGACGCCTCAAAGCAGTCTCCGAAGTCGATGTGGAGCAGCTTGCCGGAGTAGCGATCAAGCATCAGGTTGGATGGGTGGCGGTCGCCAAGGCCTAGGATGTATCCCACCATGGACATGACACCGGTTGAGCGAGTGTAGTTGGTGCGGCGGTCCAGCCAGACCTCGCTGTTGCGGCTCTTCAGCCAAAGGACCTTGTGCAAGTCCTCGCCTGGGAAAAGATTGACAGGAATGGGGTTGGGGATAACTTTGGTGGTTGTTTCTTTTGTTACTGTTACTATAATGGTCCAGCCAGACCTCGCTATTGCGGCTCTTCAGCCAAAGGAACTTGTGCAAGTCCTCGCCTGTGAAGGTACTGGAAGGAATAGGGTTGGGGGTTGGCTTCTTGTGGTTCCCTGGATCAATTGCTGGCAAGATTGTTCAAGTCCTCGCCTGGGAAGGGATTAAAAGGAATGGGGTTGGAGAAAGCTTCTGCTGATTCTTTCTCTGTTACTATTACTGTTATGGTCCAGTCAGACCTCACTGTTGCGGCTCTTCAGCCAAAGGACCTTGTGCAAGTCCTCGCCTGGGAAAGGTTTGACAGGAATGGGGTTGGAGAGCTTCTGCTGATTCTTTCTTCTGTAAATATTACTGTTATGGTCCAGTCAGACCTCACTGTTGCGACTCTTCAGCCAAAGGACCTTGTGCAAGTCCTCGCCTGGAAAAAGACTGACAGGAATGGGGTTGGGCATTGGCTTCTTGTGGTTCCCTGGACCAATTGCTGGCAAGATTGTGCAGGTCCTCGCCTGGGAAGGGATTGACAGGAATGGGGTTGGAGATGGCTTCTGGTGGTTGTTTCCTTGTTACTATTACTGTAATGGTCCAGCCAGACCTCGATATTGCGGCTCTTAAGCCAAAGGACCTTGTGCAAGTCCTCGACTGGAAGGATTGGACAGGAATCGGGGTTGTCAGACTCGCTTCTGGTGGGTGTTTTCCTATAGTTACTAATTACTGTAATGGTCCAGCCAGACCTCGATATTGCGGTCATCTTCGCCAAGGAACGCTCTGTAAATCGCAAGTCCTCCGTACTGGAAATGAGCCCTGACTCAGGACTTGGATGTATTGTGGAGATGGCGTTCTGGTGAGGGTTACGTTTTTTCCCCTTGTTAGAACTCTATCTGTAATGGTCCAGCCACAGTCACCCCCCGGGCTCTGACTCAAAATTGGATTGCGGCTTCTTAGCCAAAGGCCTTGTGCAGTTCCTCGACTGGGAAAGGATTGACAGGAATGGGGTTGGAGATGGCTTCTGGTGGTTGTTTCCTTGTTACTATTACTGTAATGGTCCAGCCAGACCTCGATATTGCGGCTCTTAAGCCAAAGGACCTTGTGCAAGTCCTCGACTGGGAAAGGAGTGACACACATGGGTGGAGAGTGGGTTGGTGGTGTTTCCTTGTTACTATTATGTAATGGTCCAGCCAGACCTCGATTATTGACGGATCTTAAGCCAAAGGACCTTGTGCAAGTCCTCGCTAGGAAAGGATTGACAGGAATGGGGTTGGAGATGGTTCCTGGTGGTTGTTTCCTTGTTAACTATTACTGTAATGGTCCAGCCAGACCTCGATATTGCGGCTCTTAAGCCAAAGGACCTTGTGTCAAGTCCTCGACTGGGAAAGGATTGACAGGAATGGGGTTGGAGATGGCTTCTGGTGGTTGTTTCCTTGTTACTATTACTGTAATGGTCCGCACGACCTCGATATTGCGGCTCTTAAGCCAAAGGACCTTGTGCAAGTCCTCGACTGGGAAAGGATTGACAGGAATGGGGTTGGAGATGGCTTCTGGTGGTTGTTTCCTTGTTACTATTACTGTAATGGTCCAGCCAGACCTCGATATTGCGGCTCTTAAGCCAAAGGACCTTGTGCAAGTCCTCGACTGGGAAAGGATTGACAGGAATGGGGTTGGAGATGGCTTCTGGTGGTTGTTTCCTTGTTACTATTACTGTAATGGTCCAGCCAGACCTCGATATTGCGGCTCTTAAGCCAAAGGACCTTGTGCAAGTCCTCGACTGGGAAAGGATTGACAGGAATGGGGTTGGAGATGGCTTCGGGTGGTTGTTTCCTTGTTACTATTACTGTAATGGTCCAGCCAGACCTCGATATTGCGGCTCTTAAGCCAAAGGACCTTGTGCAAGTCCTCGACTGGGAAAGGATTGACAGGAATGGGGTTGGAGATGGCTTCTGGTGGTTGTTTCCTTGTTACTATTACTGTAATTGTCCAGCCAGACTCGATATTGCGGCTCTTAGCCAAAGGACCTTGTGCAAGTCCTCGACTGGGAAAGGATTGACAGGAATGGGGTTGGAGATGGCTTCTGGTGGTTGTTTCCTTGTTACTATTACTATAATGGTCCAGCCAGACCTCGCTGTTGTGGCTTTTCAGCGAAAGGACCTTGTACAAGTCCTCGCCAGTGAAGGTATTGGAAGGAATGGGGTTGGGGATTTGCTTCTTGTGGTTCTTTCTTTTGTTACTGTTTACTGTAATACTGTATACACATATGAAAAGACCGGCATATCATTTGATGCTGACCTAAGTTGAGTATGACATCATATGATATCAAACAAACTTCATCATATAAGATGGTATATAATATATATTGCACTCACTACTTGTGGAACCCAGAGCATACATATACATGAATGAAACGTAATTTATAAATAACATCCATATAAAAACACACATAATGTATACAACATATTATTATATATACTCACCACTCGTGGAGTCCAGAGCGAAATCAAACACCTCCACCTTTGGGATTATGGTGAGCATGACGTAGTCAGGTGCCTACCACCACCACCCACCCACAACCACCATCCACCACCAACAACCACCAACTACACTCACCACTTGTGGAGTCCAGAGCATATTCAAACACTTCCACCTTCTGGATGATGGTGAGCATGTCGTAGTCGGGTGCCATACCCAACATAAGTCGATGCTCCCAGTTAAGGGGAATCTTACGAGCCTCCCTGAACTCCCTGATCAGCGCATGGAGCGTGTCACAGTTAGGCACCCATCCGATGAGGCCGCTGTTGGGAGAGAGGGGGATGACAGCGTAGCGAGCGATGGAGAGGTCTCGCTCTGCTGTTGTGCGGTCGTTGGCCTGGGATGGGGTGGGGGCTGGTGGTTAGGTTGGGTGTGGGTTTGGGCAAGGGTCACAGACTCACAGTTGACATTTTGTTAACCAGACCAAAAGAGCTGCATGCCAAGCTCGTCCTGATGCAGGACTTCATTCCATATATATGTATAAAATACACATGGGTGGGACTGGTATACCAACTTAAGACTCGCCAAACATATTGTTGACCATGCCGAAGAGCTGCATGACAAGCTCATCCTGTCGCACGTCTCATTATGTATATAATACATGTGTGCCACCCGTATATAGACATATGAGCCATACATAGACATATGACTCACCAACATATTGTTGACCAGACCAAAGAGCTGCATGACACGCTCATCCTGCCGCAAGTCCTCGTGTCCCTTCAACAAGAACATATACTCGGCACCGTCCCCACCGTGAATAGTCAGTTTTCTGGGGCGCTGCTTGGAACTTATGACATGAAGCTGCGGTGCGAAGGCAGCGATGGTGACCAGGGGCTCCCCAGCGATGTAGGTACCTGCATGGGTTAAGGATTGAAGGGATGTAGGTGCCTGGAAGGGTTTATGGTTTTAGGGTTGTAGGGTTTAAGGGATGTAGGTACCTGGAAGGGTTTAGGTTTTAGGGTTGAAGGGATGTAGGTACCTGCATGAGTGTAGGGTTTTCGGGTTTAAGGGATGTAGGGACCTGGAAGGGTTTAGGGTTGAAGGGATGTAGGTACCTGCATGGGTCAAGGGTTTTTGGGTTAAAGGGATGTAGGGACCTGCATGGGTTTAGGATTGTTAGGGTTTAAGGGATGTAGGTACCTGCATGGGTTTGGGGTTTTAGGGTTTAAGGCATGTAGGTACCTACATGGGTCAAGGGTCTATAGGTTTAAGGGGTGTAGGTACCTGCATGGGTTTAGGGTTTTAATGTTTAAAGGTAGGTACCTGCATGGGTGTGGAAATGGTTGGTGGGGTTTGACGTTGATATCCAAATTCAAATATTCAAATGTGTTCAGGCAGGTGGAGCTCGGCATTGGGATTGTTGTTTTTTAAATAGCCATGGTGACCAGGGGCTCCCCGGCAATGCAGGTACATGCAGGGTGGGGAGTGAAAGCAACTGAGTAAATGCTTGGGTTACAGCTGCTTGCTAGTGTTGATTTGGAAAGGGGCTCAGGGTACCAAGGGGGGAAAAAAGGATTTGAAGATACCAAGTGTTCTCACCTGGCACTGCTAGCTCCATGCCTTGTGCCCTGACCAGGGCTGGTGCGACGTACCGGAGCTCCAGGGTGGTGAGTGAGTGCAGCTGGATGTGGCTTCAGATTGAGACTGAGATTCAGTTGTTTTTTGGGTGGGTCGGTGGGTGTGTGTGTGGGGGGGGAGGATTTTCAGATACCATATGTTCTCACGTGGCACTGCCAGCTCCATGCCTTGTGCCCTGACCAGGGCTGTTGCAACGTACTGGAGCTCCAGGGTGAAAAGTGAGTGAAGATGGGTGTGACTTGAGATTGAGATTGCGGCTCAGTATGGTGGTGGTGGTGGGGGGGGCTAAAAGGATGTTCAGATACCATATGTTCTCACCTGGCACTGCTAGCTCCATGCCTTGTGCCCTGACCAGGGCTGGTGCAACGTACTGGAGCTCCAGGGTGGTGAGTGAGTGCAGCTGCTTGTTGATGCGCTTAAAGACATGGTAGTACAGGTCCCATGCTTGATGCAACTCTGCCTCCTTGCGGCTAGCCTTGTACTTCATCAGCCACTCATACGCCTCACTCAGCTCCCTGAGAGGGTGGGTGGGTGGGATGTGGGTGGGTAGGGTCAATTTGGGTTGGTACCTGAGTTGTGTTTATTTCGTTTTTATTTATTGATCTGTATAACACTAGGCCTCCTCCTTGCGGCTAGCCTTGTACTTCATCAGCCACTCATTCGCCTCACTCAGCTCCCTGAGAGGGTGGAATGTGGGGTGGTCAAGTTGGGTTTGGTAGGCGTGCTATATTTGTATTTGCATTTGTTGTTTGCTCTGTGGTTGTCCTTGTTGTTTGCTCTATATTTGTTGGTACTTCATCAGCCACTCATACGCCTCACTCAGCTCCCTGAGAGGGTGGAATGTGGGGTGGTGGGTAGAGTCAAGTTGGTTTTGTAGGCGTTCTATATTAGTATTTGATGTTGGCTATGTATGTTTGATAACACCCAGTCTTCTTGCGGCTAGCTTTGCACTTCAGCAGCCACTCATATGCCTCACCAGCCCCATGGTTGGGTTGGGTTGGGTTGGGAGGGGAGGAGGGGGCTGTGGCTGCGGTGGTTGTGGCCGTGCTGTGATGATGAGGTTACCACATTATCACCCTCACCACCACTATAATTGTTATCATAACAATCAATGTAACCACCACAATCATACAAACATATAGAAGCCCACAATACTACAATCGGCCTGCCTACAAGCAATCTCTTTCAGCGTCGCAGGGCCATTACCCCCCCCCCCCCCCCCCCCCACCACCACCACCACCACCACACACACACCACCACCAGCAGCCCACGCACCTGCCATAGGCCTGCACAAACGCAATCTCTTTCAGCGTGGTGGGGCCATTGCTCTCCATCATGTCATGTAGGGGGAGCAGAGTGCTCAACATGGCGTCCACGTTGGACTCGCCAAAATAGAGTCGACTTGCCTCCTCAAGACCCTACAGCAAAATACAAAAAAATGAAGCTTGTTTGTGCTGAGATGAGTTGAGTTGAGATGAGTTCAGGTATGCCTACGTTGGACTTGCCAAAATATAGTTGACTCGCTTCCTCAAGACCCTACTGCAAAGTACATTAGTAAAAGTTCATAAGTAGTCCAAATACAGTAGTAGTTTAAAATGCATGAGTAAAAGTACATATGCACAAGGGGGGTGGGGGGGGTGGGGGGGCAAGAAAAAAGCTGCAGTACCTCATCTTTGCTTTAAATATCTCATGCTACAGGATAGCTATACGAATAATCTATGGCGAATCAAAATTAATAAATATGAAAAATAACAGCCTGCTTACCTCGTGCCACATTTCATGCCGCAGGATAGCCATACGAATGAGCTCGTGGCTATACAAAAAAGTGCTTACCTCGCGCCACATCTCATGCCACAGGATGGCCATATGAATGAGCTCGTGGCTGATTAAAATAATACTAAAAATAAAAGCGTGCTTACCTCGTGCCACATCTCATGCCGCAGGATGGCCATACGAATGAGCTCGTGGCAGATCAAAATAATACTAAAAATAAAAGCGTGCTTACCTCGTGCCACATCTCATGCCACAGAATGGCCATACGAATGAGCTCGTGGCTGATCAAAATAATACTAAAAATAAAAGCGTGCTTACCTCGTGCCACATCTCATGCCACAGGATGGCCATACGAATGAGCTCGTGGCTGACTAGTTGAGCTTGGTCCACAAGAGCGGCCGAGTGTTGCCGGATCTCACTGAGAACAGCATAGGCGGCAGAGCGACGACCGGTGCTCTGGGACTTGGTGGCCACTAGGAGTGGATACATCAATGCCTGCGCGTGTGTGTGTGTGTGTGTGTGGATATGGGAGTGTGTGTGTGTGTGTGTGTGTGGATGTGGGAGTGTGTGTGTGTGTGTGTGTGGATATGGGAGTGTGTGTGTGTGTATGAGGATATGGGAGTGTGTGTGTTTGTGTGTGTGGATATGGGAGTGTGTGTGTGTGTGTGTGTGTGTGTTTGTGTGTGTGTGTGTGGATATGGGAGTGTGTATGTGAGTGGATAAGGGACTGTGTGTGGTGGGTGGTTGTAGTTGTAGTGGGATGGTGGTAGTGTGTTTGTGTGTGTGGTGACTGTGGTGGGTGGTAGTTGTGGGGTGGTAGTAGTGTGTTAGTGTGTGTGGTGGGCTACAGAGCGACGCCTGGTGCTTTGGGATTAGGTGGCCACTAGAAGCGGGTACATCAATGCCTGTGTGTGTGAGTGTGTGGATAAGGGAGTGGGTGTGGTGGATGTGGTGGGTGGTCGTAGTGGAGCGGTAGGAAGGTGGTAGGAGCAGTAATAGTGGTAGTGGGTATGGTGGGTGGTAGAGTGGGTTCCGTGCTCTGGGACTTATGCCCACTACGAGCAGGTACATCAATGCCTAGGCGTGGGTGCAGTTGAGGGACAGGGTCAGGTTGTGGGTGTGGGAGAGGGTTTAGGTGTAGGTGTGGGCGTGGTGGGTGTGTTGACATCAGTATTCTGGTTTTGAAATTGGGACAGAGTGCGGGGGCTGGGGTCGTTGAGCATCACCTTAATCGTCTGTCTCAACGTGCATGATCTTTACCTCATCCTCTCTGATGATGATTGATGACTAATAGAGCCTAGACGGATTGACTGCTCCATCTACTGAGCTCACTCAACGAGCCCCTAGCATGCTTGGATCACGATTCTGAATGGATTTGTGTTGGAAGACCAAAAGGCACCAGGAAAAATGTAATAATCATAAAAGATTATCATTATCATTATCATCATTATGTTGACCTCATCCTTTCTACACGATTACCGACAGATAGATCGAATCACCTACCTTAGGATGGTGGCAACCGATCTTGACCAGCAGATGGTGGACGAGGGTCCTGGCCACGTTGTTGGTTTACAGTGTGCCAGGTGTGTTGGGTGTGTCTACTTGTTGGGCGTGTATAGTGTGTTGGGTGCGGGTGCTATACAGTTACATAGTTAGGATGACCCACCTGAGGGTGGTGGCGGTTAATCTTGACCAGCAGATGGTGGATGAGGGTCCTGGCCATGTTGTTGGTTTACAGTGTGCCAGGTGTGTTGGGTGTGTATAGTGTGTTGGGTGCGGGTGCTATACAGTTACATAGTTAAGCTGACCCACCTGAGGGTGGTGACGGCCGATCTTGACCAGCAGATGGTGGATGAGGGTCCTGACCACGTTGTTAGTTGTGTGGATTCGTGCGATGATCTGGGGAATGACCACCAGCCATGTGTCGATGGACACAAGCATGAAGCCATCTTCCAACGCGGACTCCACATCCACATAGGATCCGTGATTGAACCAAAGGGTGAGCAGGCGGAGGATGTCCTGTGTGGGGTGTGTGTGTGGGGCTGAGGGTGTGGGACAAGATACATGTACTTATAGGAGGCGTGGTTGAACCAAAGGGTGAGCAGGCGGAGGATGTCCTGTGTGTGGTGTGTGGGGGGGGGGGGCTGAGGGTGTGTGGTGTGCGGTGTGGGGGTTTAGGTGAGTGTGTGTGTGTGGGGTGGGGGGGGGTGGGGGGATTTGGGTGTGTGTGTGTACGGTTGGGGGTGTGGGATAAGATACATGATCAGATTAACAACAAGATGTCTCAAAAGATGCATGAACATGTAGGAGGCGTGTTTACACCAAAGGGTGAGCAAGCGGAGGATGTCCTATTTGGGCTGTGTGGGTGTGGGTTTGGGTGTGTGGGAGAAAATACATGATCATATTAACAACAAGATGTCCCGAACCTAAGGAACATAAGATGATAGATATTGTGAATGCAAGCCCTGACACCTGCCTTAATTATACAGATATTAAGAAAGTCTGTTGTGTCGGGTGTGCCTGGCGTGTTGGGTGTGTTGGGTGTGTCGGGTGTGCCTGGCGTGCTGAGTGTGTTATTATATTATATAATATTATATTAAGAATGCAACCCACCTGAAGGTTGCCTGTGCGGTCCCCTGATGCCTGTCCTGATGCTACAGATATAAAGAAACTCTGGTGTGTCTGGTGCGTTGCGTGTGTCTGGTACGTTGGGTGAGCCTGGCGTGTTGGGTGTGTCTAGCGTGTCTGGTGTGTTGGGTGTGTCTGGTGTGTTACCCACCTGAAGGTTGCCTGTGCGGTCCCCTGATGCCTGTCCTAATGCTACAGATTTAAAGAAGCCGTGTACCGCAGGTCCCACATGTCGGATCGCAGCATCGGGGTCGTTGAGAGCTACATAGCGTTGCATCACAGCAACGTTGAACAGCGCCCACTGGTGCCAGGCCTTGGACCAGCTGGCGGACACCTGTGCAGGCAGTTGGGTTGAAGATTGTTCAGTGTCATCACAGCAATGTTGAACAGTGCCCACTGGTACCAGGCCTTGGACTAGCTGGCGGACACCTGTGCAGGCAGTTGGGTTGAAGATTGTTCAGTGTCATCACAGCAATGTTGAACGGTGCCCACTGGTACCAGGCCTTGGACCAGCTGGCGGACACCTGTGCAGGCAGTTGGGTTGAAGATTGTTCAGTGTCATCACAGCAATGTTGAACAGTGCCCACTGGTGCCAGGCCTTGGACCAGCCGGCGGACACATGTGGGTGCAGTTAGGTTGAAGAGTAGTGTCAGTAGAGCTGGTTATGACGCTGAAGGTGCTGGGTTCAAATCCTCCTATGCTTAAGATTTTGAATACAAAATTGAATCCTGCACGATCGCTGCGTTCATTGTTCGTAAAGGGAATAACTTGTGTGACACTTGTGTGACTTTGTGTAACTCTTGAGTCTGTCCTACATTGAGGGCGGTAAACATACACGTATATTTTGGGGGGATTTCTAGGCGGTATGCGCAGCTTTGTTTATAATGCCGTGGTATGGTATTATTCTTATTATGGTGTCCTTGCGAGCTACGTAGCGCTGCATTCTTTTTTGTGTTGTGCATTCCGTCACTGCATGGCGATGCATGGGTCTGTCTGAACTAGTCAGAAATGCCCCCCCAAACACCAAAGGCTCCGCGCTTCGCACTGGGATTGAACAAAGTCGCATAACTTGTGATGTGGAAAAAACAGTGTGCTGCAACACAGCCACATTGACTTAGCTCATCTAAATACATAGCCAATCTAAGTACCTAGCCAATCTAAATACCTAGCCAACCTACATACCCAGCAAATCTACACACATAGCCAATCTACATACATACACATAAGTGCAGTGCCCAGCCATACCTTAGTGGCCAGCTGCAGTGATGACAACACTCCCTGGATTGTGTCTGGAGAGTCGAGCTTCTGCGGGAGAAAACGGGGTAGAAGGGGTGCAGGGGTGAGGGGTTGAGGGGTGCAGGGGTGAGAGGTAGAGGGGTGCAGGGGTGAGGGGTGAGAGGTGGAGGGGTAGAGGGTGCAGGGGTGAGAGGTAGAGGGGTGCAGGGGTGAGAGGTAGAGGGGTGCAGGGGTGAGGGGTGAGGGGTGAGGGGTGAGAGGTGGAGGGGTAGAGGGTGCAGGGGTGAGAGGCAGGGGGGTGCAGGGGTGAGGGGTTGAGGGGTGCAGGGGTGAGAGGTAGAGGGGTGCAGGGGTGAAGGGTGAGAGGTAGAGGGTGCAGGGGTGGAGGTGTGGAAAGGTTGAGAGGTGGTGGGGTGGAAAGATTGAGGGGTGGAGGTTTGACAATGAGGCTGTGGCTTACCAAGTGTTGAGACAGAATCTAAGGCAGCAAACTTACATCATCATCACTAATATCGTTCAGCGACCACTGCCACAATCCGAGTCCGAGGAGGGTGGAGAAATTAGGGGTTAAAGGGTGCAGGGGTGGAGGGTGGAGGTTTGACAATGAGGTTGTGGCTTACCAAGCAATGAGACAGAACCTACGGTAGCACACTTACATCATCATAACTTACATCGTTCAGCGACCACTGCCACAATCCGAGTCCGAGGAGGGTGGAGGAATTAGGGGTTGAAGGGTGCAGGGGTGGAGGGTGAGGGTTTGACAATGAGGTTGTGGCTTACCAAGCAATGAGACAGAACCTACGGTAGCACACTTTACATCATCATCACTTACATCGTTCAGCGACCACTGCCACAATCCTAGTCTGAGGAAGGCTCTGCCCGGCAAGGTCGCCCTTGGCTTATCCATCCAACGGAGCTTGTTCTTGTGGTTCTTGATGCCCGGGCCTCCTGTGTTCAACGAGGCAGCCGTGGCCATTGGGACAGATGCAGCAGCGCCCCCGGCGCCGTCGCCTTCAGCCGCCACGGCTGCTGCCAGGGAGGCCGCCGCAGGGGGGGGGCTGCCCCCAAGCAAGGTCGAGGGGACAGCTGAAACGGCCTTGGTGAGTGCGGCTTGGGCCTCCACGGCGGCGGGGAGCGCCCCAAGCATGGGGGTCTCACCCATGAGGGAGACGACAGCAGCGTCTGCGGGGGTGGGAGCGGTGTCTGTCTTGTGGAGCTCGGTGACCATGTCCTTCAGACGCTGGAATGCCTCCTTGCGGTCACCCACTACCCAGGAGTGCTTGAGAAAGGCAAGCATGACGTTGGGTGCGCCGCTTCCCGCGCCGTAACCTTGCGTCCCGGGGGTGGTGATGGACATGGGGTTGTAGCCTAGCATCTGGACGAGAAGCCTGTGGGATTGCTTGATGCGGCCACTCTTACGACAGAGGGAGGCAAACTTGAGCCAGCTTTCCACGTCCTCGTTCATGGGTACGACAAGTTGCCGAACACTGAACAAGCTCTGCCAGACTTCCACGTGCCGTTGCACGCCCTTCAGTCGGTCACGCCAGAGTTGCTTGATGAATCGCACTTTGCAATTGGAGTTGGCGGCAGGGGATAGAGCTGAGCTGCCGGCAGCTGCGGGGTGAAGGGAAAGGAGCCAAGGGATGGTGAGTAGGTGTGTGTTTGCATGGGATGGGGGTGGGGTGGCAGGTGGATAGAGCTGAGCTGGGGGGCCACTGCAGGGTGAAGAGAAAGGAGCCAAGGGATGGTGAGTACGCGTGTGTATGCATGGGATGGGACGGGGGGGAGGGATGGGGTTGGGGGGGATAGAGCTGAGCTGCCAGCAGCTGCGGGGTGAAGAGAAAGGAGCTAAGGCCCCACCTCCCCCCCCCCCCCCCCCCTCACACACACACGCACCCCATCCCTTATCCCACACACCTGCTTTGGCTTCCAAGGCCACCTTGTACCCAATCATCTCCTCAAGCTCAGTCAGCTGCTGCACCTGGATCATGTCCGTGTCCCCCACTCACCTCCTGCCCCCCTACCCCACTCACGCACCTCCTCCCCCCCTATCCAACTCCATCCCCCATCCCTACCCAACCCACCTGCTTTGGCTTCCAAGGCCACCTTGTACCCAATCATCTCCTCAAGCTCAGTCAGCTGCTGCACCCTGACCATGTCCGTTCCCCACCCCCCCACCCTCCGCCCCCCACCCCAGACACACTACATCCCCATCCCATGCCTCATCCCACCCACCTGCTTTGGCTTCCAGAGCCACCTTGTACCCAATCATCTCCTCTAGCTCAGTCAGCTGCTGCACCCGGATCATGTCCGTGTATGCTCGCTCATAGCTCTCTCCCACAAGCGCCGCAAACTCCGTGCTCATCAGATCACGCGAACGCTCAACGTTCATGGATGCAGACTCAAAGTTATTATTCCTCACGTTGAGCACCGCCCGCAGGAATGCGCCCGACGCTGTTTGTGACACGGTGTCAGGGTTGTCCACCGTGTCGACGTACGTGCTCATCTCCTCCCACTCGCCCATGTGCCACGCGGCATGTGCTGCGATCATGGCCATCTCGTGGCGCATGTGAGGGTCGCTGTGTCGCCACTCGATGCGGCACAAGGTGCTGAGGTCCTCCCACTCTGCTAAGGATGCAAGGCAGCGCATTTTACCTGCATGGGGCATGGGTGGGGTGAGGGTGAGGGTGGGGTAAGGGTGGGGTGGGATGGATGGCCATCTCGTGGCGCATGTGAGGGTCGCTGTGTCGCCACTCGATGCGGCACAAGGTGCTGAGGTCCTCCCACTCTGCTAAGGATGCGAGGCAGCGAATTTTACCTGCATGGGGCATGGGTGGGGTGAGGGTGAGGGTGGGGTAAGGGTGGGGTGGGATGGATGGCCATCTCGTGGCGCATGTGAGGGTCGCTGTGTCGCCACTCGATGCGGCACAAGGTGCTGAGGCCTCCCACTCTGCTAAGGATGCTAGGCAGCGCATTTTACCTGCAAGGGGCATGGGTGGGGTGAGGGTGGGGTAAGGATGGGGCGGGATGGATGGCCATCTCGTGGCGCATGTGAGGGACGCTGTGTCGCCACTCGATGCGGCACAAGTTGTACCTGGAGGGGGCATGGGAGGGGTCAAGGTGGGGTGTGGTGGGATGGGATGGATGGCCATTTCTTGGCGCATATGAGGATCGCTGTGTCACCATTCGATGCAGCACGAAGTGCTGAGGTCCTCCCACTCTGCTCAGGATGCCAAGCAGCGCATTTTACCTGGAGGGGGTGGGGTGAGGGTTGAGGTAAGGGTGGGGTAAGGGTGGGATAGGGTGGGATGGGGGATGGAGTGAGGTGTGGAGTGGGGTTGGGATAAGGGTGGGTTGGGGGTTGGGGTGGGGAGGGATGGGATGGACAGTTTGGGGTGAGGTGGAGGTGTGGGGTTGGGTTATATCTTAATCTGCAGGTTGCAGACCATGCCTCAACAAGCATTGCTGCCCAGTATAGGCTAATGCCCCTCCCTCGTCCCCCTCCCACCACCACCAAATATACCCAACCCATACAACCACCATTCCCCCCCGCACCTCCCACACCACCACTCACCAAGCATTGCTGCCCTGTTCGGAGCCCCCCCCTCCCTGGGACGCCTCCTTATTCAGCCTACGTTCATACGCATCAAGCGCAAATGACCCCCCCCCCCCCCCCCCCCCCTCTATCACCCCCCACCACCACCCATACCACCACCATTCCCTCCCGCACCACACACACCACCACTCACCAAGCATTGCTGCCCTGTCCGGTGCCCCCCCTCCCTGCGACGCCTCCTTATTCAGCCTGCGCTCATACGCATCAAGCGCCTCGTCCCAACGCTGCAGCTTCTCATACCACGACTCCTTCAGCTCCATGTTCAGATTCTTTTGCGCATAGGTCAGCACACCCACTGCCGCCTCGGGTTGCCTCAGCTGGTTGTTGATGTGGATCAAGGCCTCAATGGATGTCTGCGGACTGTTCGTGAACTCCATCTCCTTGTAGTGCAATGCCTTGGCAAAAGCGTGGCACTTTTCAGCTAGGGCGCCGAGGGTTCGGGTGTCGAGGGGAAGCCGCTTGTCGTCGTGTTCCATGAATTCGGCTAGGTTGAGGAGGGCGGTGACGATCTCTGGGGGGATGGTGGGACTGGCCAGGGCAGCTTCCAAACTGCGCACTAGCTGCTCCTGCAGGTGGCCGTCTAACTCGGCCCAACAGGAGACGAAGCCTGAGGCAAACAGCTCCCGGGCCATGCTTGGGTGGACCTGAGGTGAGTTTAGGGTGTAGGGGGTGGGGTGGGTGAAGGGTGGAAGGGAGTGGTGGTGGGGGGGGTGGGGGTGTGGGTGTGTGGGGGGGGGATGATGGGTGAAGAGTTGTGGTGGTGGTTGAGGTGCTGATGGTGGTGGGGGTGTGGGGTTGGTAGGGTGTGCAGGTGGCTGTCCAACTCGAACCGGCAGGTGACAAAGCCTGATGCAAACAGCTCTCGGGCTATGTTCGGGTGGACCTGAGGCAAGTTAAGGTTGTAGTGGTGGGGGTGGTGGTGGTGGTGGAGGGGGCTGGCAAGGGCAGCTTGCAGGTGGCCGTCTAACTCAGCCCAACAGGAGACAAAGCCTGAGGCAAACAGCTCTCGGGCTATGTTCGGGTGGACCTGAGGTGAGTTTAGGTTGTAGTGGTGGTGGTGGTGGTGGTGGGGGCAGGCAAGGGCAGCTTACAGGTGGCCGTCTAACTCAGCCCAACCGGAGACAAAGCCTGAGGCAAACAGCTCGCGTGCCATGCTTGGATGGACCACCATCACCACACACACACAACCCAACATCACCACCACCACCAATCACCACCACTGCCCTGAGCACGTCCATGGCATGCTCTAAGTGCCGGTGACGGCGACTCTCATAGCAGCATCACATACAAAAAAACTCCACCACCAAAACCACAAACAACACAATACCACACACAAACAACCCACCGCCACACACAAAAACCACCAGCACACACACACGTACACAATCCACCACCAGCACGCACACAACCTACCACCACACACACGCACTAACCACCACTGACCTGTGCAAGTCCATGGCATGCTCTGAGTGCCGGTGACGGTGACTCCCTTAACAGCTCCACACTAAAATGGCGCATCCACTCAGCCCAATCCTCCTTTGTCACACGCTGACTCGACTCCCATGCTCGCTTCAGGTTCTGTGCGTTCACCACCAGCTTGCCAGCCCCCCCTGGATCGACCGGAAGGGGCATGGGAGTGGCGCTCTGCTCTGCTACTAGGTCTATCTCCGCGGCCCAGCCGCTTGAAGTCTCCCAATCGTCCGCATTGGACATACATGGGGGCTCTGTGTTGCAAACGCGGCTGATTAGGCGCTCAAACCACTCGTGCTGCACCTGGGGTGGGTGTGGGGTGGGGGGGGGGGGGGGGATATAAGGGAGGTCGTCTGCGTTGCACATACATGGGGATTCAAGCACAAACGCGGCTGCTTAGGCGCTCAAACCACTCGTGCTGCACCTGCGGGGGGGGGGGGGGGGGGGGGGGGGGGGGGGGGCACAGAGGGGGGGGGGTATAAGGGAGGGGGGGGCAACAGGGGAAGGAGGAGGGGTATAAGGGAAGGGGGGGCACAGGGGCGGTGGTGTGGTGTGTAAGGGAGATCGTCTGCGTTGGACATACATGGGGGCTCTGTGTTGCAAACGCGGCTGCTTAGGCGCTCGTGCTGCCCCTGGGGGGGGGGGGGGGGGACAGAGGGAGGGTATAAGGGAAGGGGGGGAACAGGGGAGAGGGGGGGGTAAGGGAGGGGAAACACATTCATGGCGGGGAATCGAGCTCCGACAAACTGTTTGTCCCCACTTGACTGACCTTTGCAAGTCCAACATATTCCCATATAGCGTCCCACGCTCAAATCCCCCCCCCCCCCCCACCCACCCCCACACACACACACACACAAATACACACGCACACACACAAACACACACAAATACACACGCACACACACACAAATACACACGCACACACACACAAATATACACGCACACCACCACGCACCTTGTGCTTGAGACACAAATCACCCACCACCACCACCACCACCACAACACACACGCACCACCACGCACCTTGTGCTTGAGACACAAATCACCCCCCACCACCACCACCACAACACACACGCACCACCACGCACCTTGTGCTTGAGACACAAATCACCCCCCACCACAATCACCACAACACACACACACCACCACGCACCTTGTGCTTGAGACACAAATCACCCCCCACCACCACCACCACAACACACACGCACCACCACGCACCTTGTGCTTGAGACACAAATCACCCCCCCCCACCACCACCACAACACACACACACCACCACGCACCTTGTGCTTGAGACACAAATCACCCCCCCACCACCACCACCACAACACACACACACCACCACGCACCTTGTGCTTGAGACAGGCCTTGCGGATGGTGGGAAGGAAGATGCAGAAGTCCTGGCCAAGGACCACCGCCATTGCGCAAAGCACGTCCAACGCGTCGCGACGGATCTCGTCATGGGGTCCCTCCAGCACCTGACACGGGGGGAGGCCAGGGTTTAGGGTATGGAGTGATACATAGTAATATACAGACAGATCTCGTTGTGGGGTCCCTCCAGCACCTGACACAGGGGGAGGGCAGGGTTTAGGGTATGGAGTGATACACAGTCATATAGAGACGGATCTCGTCGAGGGGTCCCTCCAGCACTTGCTGTGGGGTCCCTCCAGCACCTGTCACAGGGGGAGGGCAGGGTTTAGGGTTTGGGGTGATACAGTCATATAGAGACGCATCTAATCGTGGGGTCCCTTCAGCACCTGACACAGGAGGGGGCAGGGTTTAGGGTTTGAGCAATTATTACTGATGTAAGATGAGTAGCACACGAATATCACACCTGGATGAGAGGGTGATACCCAATTCAAATCAATTATAAGCTCATTGAGTTCTTTATGTTTAAATTAACTACTTAGTTGCTAAGTCATAAACTACAGTGAGCACCATACATCTTATATACACACATATATATATATGTGTGTGTATATATATATTAAAATACATAATAAATAATAGTGTCCGATTCAGATGGGAGTTGGAATTGTGGAAGTTTCATACAAAAAGAGGGGGGAAATAAAGTTGGGAAAAGTTAAATACTTAAATAGTTTTTGAGGATAGGCTCTATCCAAAGCGAAGGTGCGGTGCGGCAGCTTTTTTTTCATCTTAGCCCTCCCCTCGATAATACTATAATAAAATAAATAATATATATTCCATGAATATCTCACCTTTATGAGAGGGTGCAAGACAGCCGAAGCATATCCCGCAAGGTGCATGCTTGGTAGCAGCTTCCGCATGGACTTGAGCGCGGCTTTTCGGATCTCAATAGGTGTGTTGGACGAGGCTGGCGTGATGAGTCGCACCAGGGCAGGCAGCAGCAGGTGTAGGTGCTGTTCAACTGCGGAGCCCAAGGCTTCCAAGGTGGCTAGCGCTGGCTTCACCATCTCATACGCACCTGAAAGGTGAGAGGGAGAGGGAGTGGGATGGTGGGCGGGTGGGTGGGTAAGTGGGTGGCGTGATGAGGCTAACCAGGGCAGGCAGCAGCAGGTGAAGGTGCTGTTCAACGGCGGAGCATAATGCTTCCAAGGTGGCTAGTGCCGGCTTCACCATCCCATACGCACCTGAAAGGTGGAGAGAGAAGAGAGAGAGAGAGAGAGAGAGAGGAGAGAGAGAGGAGAGAGTGAGGGGAGAGAGATGAGAGAGAGAGGTGAGGGGTGCGTTGACCTGGATGGAGAGCCCATGAATTGGAGAGAGACGGCGGGGAGTAGACGATTGAGATGAGAGCAATGACGCCGGAGAGAGAGAGAGAGAGATGAGAGAGAGATGAGGATGAGCGGAGAGACAGAGGCGAAATTCAGAGGCACGACGAGAGGGACGGGGAGAGGGAGGATGTGAGGAGGAGAGAGACGAGGAGAGAGGAGAGAGAGAGCGAGATGAGAAGCGATCGAGAGAAGAGAGGAGAGTAAGAGAGGAGAGAAGAGAGAGAGAGAAGAGAGAGAGAGGACAGAGACAAGAAAGAGAGAGAGGGACAGACGAGAGAGAGCGAGAGAGAGAGTGGTGAGTGGGTGGGGTGAGGTGGCAACAAACACACGCACGCACAAAACAGACACCGCACCGCACCGCAACAAACACACACGCACACTGCAGCGATCAGACTTGGGCAGTAGTTTCGGGATATATGGCTTGAAAAACAACAGGAAGGCATCAAAAAATTAACGATGGAAAGCAAGAACAGAAATGCCTGCTGCGCAATAGACTGAAACGTAAACAAACAAACACAAACATACGCACCGCAGCGATCGGACTCGGAGAATGAGTTCACGAACATGGGCATCAGTTCCGGGATATAAGGCTTGAAAAACAACAGGGAGGCATTGCAAAATAAGCGATGAAAGAAAGCAAGAACAAAAAGCCATTTTACCCAATAGACTAAAACGAACACAAACAAACAAACAAACACTCGGACGCACCACAGCGATCAGACTCGGAGAATAGGTTCACGAACTTGGGCAGCAGTTCCGGGATATAAGGCTTGAAATCATCCTTAAGGGAAATGCTGAGCTCTGCTAGGAGAGCCAGGCAAGTGCGAGTGGAGCTAGACCAGTAGCTGTGTAGCAGCTGCAGGATTTCAGGAAGGAAGCGACGAATATGCTGGCGCACGTAGGAGACCATTTTGATCATTTGCTGGAAGACCTCCTCGCGTAGGCCCTCGTCAGCTGATGCCATTACGCTGAAGAGGATGGGAAGTACCTGGGGGGGAAGGGTGGGTGGGTGGGAGGGTAGGGGTAAGTGTGTGTAGTGGTGTGTGTGTGGTGCGTGGTGTGCTGGTGGTGGTGATAGGTGTGTGTGTGTTGGGGGGGGGGGGGGGGGGGGGGGGGGGGGGGGGGCCCTGCGTTTAGGCCATCATCAGCTGAGCCATTATGATGAAGAGGAGGGAAGACTTAGAGAGAGTGGGGTTGGTGGTTGGTGGTTGGTGGGCGGTGGGTGACTGGTCAAGTGGACTTGATTAAGGTTGATAGGGCGCACTCGGCAATACTTTGTCAGCTGGGGGGGGGGGGGGGCCGGGGGGGGGGGGGGGGGGCGGGCGGCAATGGGGGGGGGGGGGGGGGGGGGGGGGGGGGGGGGGGGGGGGGGGGGGGGGGGGGGGGCATGGTGGATTGGTAAAGGTTGACAGGCGATAACATTCATACGCTGGCCCGTTATGGACATGAGGACATTGTGTGTGATTGTGCGATTGATGATGAGGTGTTGTGTGATGGACATGAGAGAGACGATCATGTTCATGTGCTAGTTGATCAGATAGATAGATAGATAGATAGATAGATAGATAGATAGATAGATAGATAGATAGATAGAAACAGACAGACAGACAGATAGACAGACAGACAGACAGACAGACAGACAGACAGACAGACAGACAGACAGACAGATAGATAGATAGATAGATAGATAGATAGATAGCCCAGATAGAAAGATAGAAGACAGACAGACAGACAGACAGACAGAACCGACAGTATAGACAGATAGACCAGATAGGACAGATAGACAGACAGACAGACAGACAGACAGACAGATAGACAGGACAGACAGACAGACAGACAGACAGACAGACAGACAGACAGATAGATAGATAGACAGATAGATAGATAGATAGATAGACAGACAGACAGACAGACAGACTGACAGATAGATAGATAGATAGATAGATAGATAGATAGATAGATAGATAGACAGACAGACAGACAGACAGACAGACAGACAGACAGACAGACAGACAGACAGACAGACAGACAGACAGACAGACAGATAGATAGATGATAGACAGACAGAGAGATAGATAGATAGACAGACAGATAGATAGATAGATAGATAGATAGATAGATAGATAGATAGATATAGATAGATAGATATGGACTCAACAAACAACACTAAGACGAAGAGCCATGCTATATACAAGGAAAGAATCTTACCTTGGGCAGGTAGGGCACACTTTGCAGTCATCACAAGACTGCAACTCACACATACATACACGCAAGGCAACGCACACACATGCATACACAGCAGGAATGAATCTCACCATGGGCAGGTAGGGCACACTCCGCAGTGATCACGAGACGGCAACTCACACACACACAGACAGACAGACAAGGCAACTCACACACATGCATACACAGCAGGAAGGAATCTCACCTTGGGCAGGTAGGGCACACTTTGCAGCGACAACGCCTTAAATATGGACATGAGAGAAGCGATGACGTTCATGTGCTGGCTGGCCAGAGAGGGGTCCCTCAACACTCGCATGAGAGCGTTGATGGACACTGTAGGGTAGTACTCCTCGTTGCTGGTCACCATGCCAGAGGCGGGCAGCAGGTCGGCGGCAAAGTCATCGGAGTCCGCAGCTGTGGGGTGGGTGTCAGTGTTTTGGATTTTTTTGTCTTGTTTTATCTGTATGTTTTGGGGCGGGGGGGCGGGGGGGGGCGGTTATAGGTTTTGGTAGTTTTAGTTTTTAGAGTTTATTTAATAAGTTTATGATTTGTTTTATTTGTATTCCACGTTGCTCGTCACCAGGCAAGAGGCAGGCACCAGGTCGGCGGCAAAGTCATCCAAGTCCGCAGCTGTGGGGTGGGGGTCAGTGTTTTGATTTATTTTGTCTTCTTTTCTATTTGTTTCTTTTGTTTCTTTTGGGTTTGTTTTGGTTGCATTCCTCGTTGCTGGTCACCATGCGGGCAGCAGGTCGGATGCACCAAGTCCTCTGCGTCTGTGGCTGTAAGTGGGGGTGGGGAGAGTTGAGGTTGAATTGCCGTTTGGTTTGTTTCGTTTGGTTGCACTCCTTGTTCCAGGTCACCATGCCACTGGTGGTGGCGGTTGTGGTGGTTGTGGTGTGTGGGAAGGGTGAAGGTGGGGCTGGGTGGGGTGGCATAGGTTGCAGTTGAAGCTCTGTTTGGTTTGGTTTGGTTGTACTCCTTGTTTCTGGCTATCATGTAGAGGCAGTAGTGGTGGTGGTGGTGTGTGTATTTCAAACTTCAACCCTAAACCCTTGTGTGTGTGTGTGCTTGTGTGTGTGTGTGTGTGTGTGTGTGTGTGTGTGTGTGTGTGTGTGTGTGGTGGGGGGGGGGGATCTTACCTAGCGCCTGAGGTTCAGCATCAGCCGCCACTTGCTCCCTGTTGTGCCTCAGTGGCCTCACGCCTTCTTTTTCCAGCTTACCTTCGCCTGACAGCGAAGCCTGGTTGATCTTGTGAGTGTGTGGGTCTAGTGCGCCTACAATGCCTAGAACCTTGATCACCTCCTTTCGCTGGGCGGGGCCACCCTCGTGCAGCATACGCAGCAGCACGGCTAGCAGCTGGGGGAAGTCCATGTACGGAGTCATCACAGCACCTGAGTAAATAAACAAATAAATGTACTTAAAATGTTAAAAATTACGGCAAATGCATCACCGTACATGGGTCAATAAAAAAAGAATACAAAGTAATAAAAGTGGTGGGGAAGTCCATGTACGGGGTCATCACAGCACCTGGGTAAATAAACAAATAAATGTACTTAAAAATATTAATAATTAATTAATTAAAACTAATGTTACAAACGAGGGTAAATGCAAGGTACATGGGTAAATAAAACAATAATAAGCAATAATAATATAAATTGCGGGAAGTCCATGTGCGGGGTCATGACGCCACCTGTTTAAATTAACCAATAAATATTTAAAACAAATGTTACAAATGAGGGCACCTGGGTTAATAAATAGTACATGCAAAATAAATTGAGACCAGCATGGAGCCCAGCTGGCAGCCATCTGGCGTGAAGGCTGAGTCTACTTCCAACCAGCTTGGACGTGATGCGAAGAAGGTCAAGAAGAGTTCGTACCAGCCTCATGAAGCTGAGGTGGAGGGGCCGTCCAAGGAATGCCGCCATTGCTGCATACTTAGAGGGTGAGCCAGAGGAGGCACACACTGACAACACCTCAGTGAGTGCCTCCTATTGCTCACTCTCAAAGCATGCAGCAATGGCGTCATCACATTTAGAAGGCACCACTCTTAGAAGGCACCACTCTTAGAAGGCACCACCTCAGCTTCATGAGGCTGTTGCAAACTCTTCTTGACCTTCTTGGCATCACGTCCAAGCTGGTTGGAAGTAGACTCTGCCTTCACGTCAGATGGCTTCCAGCCGGGCTCCATACTGGGCTCTATGCTGGGGCTTGATGGGCTTGCTGGCCCTGGGCTAGGGTCACTCATCTCACTGCCGTGGGCTGACAACTCCTACCTGGGATCTGCCGAGACATATTGCCCCCCACCCCCACCCCCACCCCCACCCCCGCAAAAACACCCACACAAACTTTACCCAACACCTCATCCCCCTCACCCCCCCCCCCTTCCCCCTCACCCCCCCCCCCCCCCCCCCCCCCCCTTCCTGTACCACCCCCCCCCCCCACACACACACCCCTATGAAACACCCACACAAACGTTCCCCAATACCCCATCCCCACCACCACCACCCCGCACCCCCCTGCCTAAACACCCACACAAACTTGACCCACCACCTCGTTCCCTAGCTATATAGCAGGTTGTGGTTGTTGGTTATGGTTGTTGGTTGTGGTTGTTGGTTATGGTTGTTAGTTGTGGTTGTTGGTTGTGGTTGTTTGTTGTAAATTTGCGGTTGTGGGGTTGTAGGCCATGGATTCCATCTTGACAAGGAAGGCTTCGCGATCCATCTGCGCGGAGTTGTTGTTGTTGGCCCCCAAAAGCAACGTGACTAGTAATATAATTATAAGAAACCAACATGGATGGACTCAATGACCAGGTGCATGACCTCACTGTTGTAGGGGCGGAACTGGGAGTTCAAATTCAAATTCAAACTAAGCATTTAGCTTACCTGTGTTGGCTACAATCTGGCCGAGTGTCTTCACCGCCACCACTCTCTTGCTCACGCTGCTTGAGTCTTGGATGGACTTAATAACCAGGTGCATGACCTCACTGTCGTAGGGGCGAAACTGGGAGTTCAAATTCAAATTCAAACTAAGCATTTAGCTTACCTGTGTTGGCTACAATCTGGCCGAGTGTCTTCACCGCCACCACCCTCTTGCTCACGCTGCTTGAGTTTTGGATGGACTTAATAACCAGGTGCATGACCTCACTGTCGTAGGGGCGAAACTGGGAGTTCAAATTCAAATTCAAACTAAGCATTTAGCTTACCTGTGTTGGCTACAATCTGGCCGAGTGTCTTCACCGCCACCACCCTCTTGCTCACACTGCTTGAGTCTTGGATGGACTCAATAACCAGGGGCATGACCTCGCTGACGTAGGGGCGGAACTGGGAGTGGGCCACAGCCGCTAGCTGTCCGATGGTGGCCAGCACTGTC
The DNA here is from genome assembly GCA_013435795.1 of Chlamydomonas sp. ICE-L. Classification (NCBI taxonomy): domain Eukaryota; kingdom Viridiplantae; phylum Chlorophyta; class Chlorophyceae; order Chlamydomonadales; family Chlamydomonadaceae; genus Chlamydomonas; species Chlamydomonas sp. ICE-L. Next base: position 152,320,849 of record JACBWV010000610.1, on the reverse strand, counting down.
TTGGCCACGCCGTGTTCGCTGCCCCCCGCCTCCCCTTTGGCCTTCGACTTGTTCTTCCGCTCTTCCTTGGAGGGCCCCGTGCCGTTGGAGTTGACGGAAGAGGAGCCGTTGGAGGGCGGGGTGACCAGGTTGTTGTTCACGCCAGGGGCGAGGGTGTGGCCTGATGTGGGCGTTCCACGCAGCTTGGCCACGAGGGCCTTTTGGACGGGGGAGACGTAGGGCATGATGAGCCGAGCTGCGGAGCTGATGAGGCACTCCAGGAGGTAGGCAGACTCTGCAGGGTGGGTGAGTGGTGGTGGTGGGTGGTGGTGGCGGTGGGTGGTGAATGGTGGTGGGTGGGTGGGTGGGTGGGTGGTGGGGGCAGTGGGTGGGTGATGAGGCACTCCAGGAGGTAGGCAGACTCTGCAGGGTGGATGGTGGTGGTGGTGGGTGGTGGTAGCGGTGGGTGGTGAATGGTGGAAGCAGTCTATCTTTCTCTCTATATATAGCACACCTCACACCACACACACCACACAAACACACACACCCTACCTTCTCTGTGCTTGCGGTCTGGAGAGTGCTCCATATCTGTGAGAAGCTGCAAGAGGTGACGTCTGAGGGCTGGGTTGACATACGCAGGGTTCTTGTTGGAATGGCTCTCTCTCTCAAACACACACACACACACTTCACACACCACACACACACCACCTACCTTCTCTGTACCTGCCAACACATGCCACGCTGCCTAACTTCATCCATACCCAAACCTCTACCAACACATACCCCCAACCCCTACGTACTCTCCCTCTCCCTCTCTCGTTCTCTAACACACACACCACACAAACACATACACCCTACCTTCTCTGTGCTTGCGGTCTGGAGAGTGCTCCATATCTGTGAGAAGCTGCAAGAGGTGTCGTCTGAGAGCTGGGTTGACATAAGCAGGGTTCTTGTTGGAAAGGCTCTCTCCCTCTTACACACTCACACACACCACACACACACCACAAACACACACCAAACACCACAAACACACACCACACCACAAACACGCTCACACTGACACACACCACCTACCTTCTCTGTGCTTGCGGTCTGGAGAGTGCTCCATATCCGTGAGCAGCTGCAGGAGGTGTCGTCTGAGAGCTGGGTTGACATAAGCAGGGTTCTTGTTAGAAAGGCGGCCGACCAGGCGGATAGACAGGGAGCGGACGGCGCAAGCCTCGTCATTCAGCGACAGGAACAAGGAGCGGAGGCAATCGGCTTGGGCCAAGTAGTCATCCATAGATGTGGTCCCGTGCAGAGCCTCCAGGACAGCAGTGCGCACGCGTTCTGAGGGATCAGCTACGGCTGACATGAGCAGCTTCTGGGTAACCTTTTCAACTACCTTGGTGAGTCGCACGTTGGCGGCAGCACCAGCACTATGGATGTCCTTTTTAGGCATGCTTGCATGGCGTTGAAGCACCTTGCAGCAGGCTAGTACGGCAGACTGTCGAATCTCATTATCCACGTCGTCGCTATACCTGCAATGTTATAACAAAGTGTTTCAAAGTCAGAGGTCATACTTCCACAGACATACATACATACATATACAGCACCAGCACTATGGATATATTTTATAGGCATGCTTGCATGGCGTTGAAGCACCTTGCAGCAGGCTAGTACGGCAGGCTGTTGAATCTCCTTATCCACGTCGTCGCTATACCTGCAATATTATAACAAAGCGTTTCAGCGGTAAGTTGTCTATCTTCAAAAATAGGGTTGTTCAAATATGCTCAATAAAAGGGGGGCGTACAATTCCAACAACATACAGGTTTGTTTATAAAATAGGCTAGTACGGCAGACTGCCGAATTTCCTTATCCACGTCGCCGCAATACCTGCCGTGCCATGTTGTGCGCGGAAGATCCATTTAATAATTTAATTCCTTCTGCAAACACGCACCCTAGAATGTGGTCCCTCATGAATTCCAGCAGGTTGACTTGGCCAAAGTCAAAGGTGCCCAGCGTCTGCAGTGCGAGCTTTATCAATGCATTGCCTTGCAGCTCACCTACGGTGCGTGCGTGGGGTGGGGTGGGACGGGTGGGGTGGGAAGGGACGAGTGGGGTGGGGTGGGGTGGGTGGGACAGGTGGGTGGGTGGGTAAGGTGGGTGGGGTGTGTGGGTGTGTGGGTGGGTTGGTGGGAGGGGTGTAAGGTGGGTGGGGGGGGGGGAGGGGGGAAGGGGGTGTGTGTGGGTGGGTGGGTGGGGGGGAGGGAGGGGGAGAAGTGGGTACGCTGCAGACAGTGACTTCAAGTTGTACGTGTACTGCTTACTTCTCATTCCATTTAGTTCAGGGTGCAGGGTCCAGGGTGTAGGGGCCAACCCACCTGTAGCAAGTGCCGCTGACAGAGCCTGGAACTTCTGCTGAGCCGTGTATGGGTTGAAGGGCCGCTTGGCCAGGACGAGGGAGAGGAGGTCCAGCAGTCGGTACTGGATATCCTCAAGCAGCTCGGGGATGGCTTCAGCAATCTGGATCAGTGCCACTACCAAGACCTCAGACATGCCAGTGAGCATCATGGGGTCGATCAACTGGCTAGCAGTGGACTTCCACATGGAGCCCAGGGACTTGGCCAGCACGCCGGCACAGTGCAGGGCCTCGGGACAGCTAGCTCTTGCTCCAGTCTGTGGAAGTGAAAGGGTGGGGTGGGGTTACACTTATGACGCATATGTAGGCCACATCTTTCACTACCTTGGAATACACCACTCATCCCCGTCCCACCCATCCCCATCATCCCCACCCAACCTATCCCTATCATCCCCACCCAACCTCCCCCCATCATCCCCATCCCCACCCAACCTATCCCCATCATCCCCATCCCACTCATCCCCACACAACCTATCCCCATCATCCCCACACAACCTATCCCCATCATCCTTATCCCACACATCCCCATCAACACCATCCCCATCGCACCCATCCCCATCACACCCATCTCCATCATCCCCATCGCACCCATCCCCATCCCACCCATCTTAATCACCCCCATTGCACGCATCCCCATCAACCCCATCCCACCCATCTCCATCATCCCGTCGCACCCATCCCCCATCCCCCCCCCATCCACCTACCAACACCCATCCCCCCCACGCCCCTAACCCAACACCAAAAACCCTAAACCCCCCATACCCCTCGCGACCCTACCTTCTGCTTAGGGCCAATGGTCTCTTTCATCTGCATCGCAATATTCTGCACATGCGGCTCGAACGCAAGTGCACAGTGTGCATTTGCCAACGCCGCAGACATCTCGGCTATCGCCGTGTACGCCGACCCACGTTCCGGCTGGTGCTTCAGCACACTGATCAGGTGGTTGATTGACTTAGACAGGTACTCGGTGGAAAAGCGCTCCGGGGAGAAGGCGGCAATGCGAGGAAGGAGGGTAATGACCGCTCGTCTGTTCAGTGGGAGGGAGTGGGGGTGGGTCAGTGGGTGGGTCAGTGGGGAGTGGGTCAGTGGGTGGGTCAGTGGGGGGGTATGTGGGTAGGTCAGAGGGAGAGGGAGAGAGAGAGGGAGAGGGAGAGGGAGAGGGAGAGGGGGGGGGGGGGGGGGGAGGGGGGGGGGAGAGGGGGGGAGGAGAGGGAGACGATGAGTAGGAATAGGGGTGCGAGAGGGGGTGGGAGTGAGAGTGAGAGTGAGAGTAAGATTAAGAGTGAGAGAGAGTGAGTGAGTGAATGTGAGAGGTTGCTGCTGCTGTGGGAGGGTGTTGCACTGTCACAGCAGCAGCACAGCAGACAGCCGGTCAGGATAAGTGTTGCTCTGTCACTACTCTAGTCATGCGCAGTCCAACTGTGAGCCAAATGCTTGGGTGCGGAGGTGCCCGGGATTGTTCAAACGCCTGGACAGAGACACGGAGGCACGGAGGCGTCACGGAGAGATGGTGGAGAGAGACAAGAAGGGAACTTAGTGCTTCAGCCCCGAGACCCTGGGGGGTCCAGGTTCGCACTCTCACAGCAGCAGCACAGCAGACAGCTGATCAGGATAAGTGTTGCTCCGTCACAATAGTAGGGAATGTCAATATGATACCGTATGATATCATGTCACCTTGTGATATCATATGATATCATGTCACCATGCGATAAATGATATCATATGATGCCAGCAGTCTGGCTAGGCTAAAGTGACCATTTATATACAATATCATACAATGCATTTTGCATGATATCACATGATATCATACTCACCTTATTGCAACGTCATATGATATGCCTGTCCCTACACACTAGTGCCAGGTCACTCACCTGATAAGCTTTTCTTTGCTATCCTTGAAGCGAAGCACCGTCTCCACCACCTCCTTGTACCGGGCTAGGAGGAACTCGCCAGTGTGCTGGAGCAGCTCAGCTAGGGCCAACAGGGAGCCGTGGATGCTGTCGGCGTTGGGCATGGCGCCAGTGCGGTGATCCCTGTATCATGGTGTGGGGAGGGAAGGTGAGAGGGAGGGTGGCAGGGAGAGAGGGACAGAGGGATGGTGGGACAGGGAGAGAGGGAGGGTGAGAGAGGGAATGAGAGGGAGGGGGAGAGGGAGAGGGAGGGAGGGAGCCGTGGATGCTGTCGGCGTTGGGCATGGCACCAGTGCGATGATCCCTGTACCATGGAGGGGGGAGGGGGGGGAGGGTGAGAGGGAGGGAGGGAGGGAGAGAGGGAGAGAGGGAGGGTGAGAGAGGGAGTGAGAGGGAGGGGGAGAGTGAGAGGGAGAGAGGGAGCCGTGGATGCTGTCGGCGTTGGGCATGGCACCAGTGCGATGATCCCTGTACCATGGAGGGGGGGAGGGAGGCGGGGAGGGTGAGAGGGAGGGAGAGAGGGAGGGTGAGAGAGGGAGTGAGAGGGAGGGGGGGAGTGAGAGGCGGAGCCATGGATGCTGTCTGCGTTGGGCAAGGCTCCAGTGAGATGATCCCTGTACCATGGAGGTTTGCATTTCTTAATAACTTGCTACTTGCTAACACTTTGGTTTGACAACGCACACCCCTAACCCCATCTCCACCCCAACCCACCAAGTGCAACACACCCACACAACCCCATCCCCCAACCCACCTACTGCTGCACACCCATGTAAACCCCACAAACAAAATTGCCACCAACCCACCCACCACAACCACCACCCTCCACCAACCCACCCACCAACCACCCTCCAGCATGGCACGGAACGGGTGCACATCCCTTAGACCCAACACAACCCAATCCCACCTCCACCCCTACCTCACCACCCACACCCACACCCACCCAAACCCTTGCCCCCACCCCCGCCCTCACCCAGGGTCACTCTCAAGGCCACACCAGGCCTAGCCAGGGCCACGCCCGGGCCACACGCAGGCAGCACCCGGCCTACCCAGACCAAACCCGGCCTAGCACACCTCACCTGTTCAGTCCCCTCATAGTTTGCTCAAACAGCTTATAGTACCACTGCACTCGGTAGCGTGTCTCACGCTTCTCCACCAAAACAAGACATGCCATGAGCGCTTGCACACCAGCCTCGCGCATGGCAGGCTTGCTATCACGCAGAGGGTGCCAAATGCTATCAATAAAGATCTTTACGTGGACATTGAACACGGCAGGTGCCCTTTCAGCTAACTCTTTAAGCAGCAGCACTGCAGACAGCCTGCGAGCTTCACTTGGCTCGACGCGTGGATCACACCATTGAAGGGCGCGGTTAACCTGATAGAGGGAGAGAGGGAGAGAGGGAGAGAGGGAGAGAGGGAGGGAAGGTGAGAGGAAGGGAGTGAGAGAGAATGAGGGTGAGAGAGGGAATGAGAGGGAGGGGGAGTGAGAGAGAGAGAGGGGGGAGAGGGAGGGGGAGAGGGGGGGAGGGACAGAGGGAAGGTGGGACAGGGAGAGAGGGAGGGTGAGAGAGAGAGTGAGAGTTTTTACTGTGCGGCTGGACCGCAACATAATTGTGTAACACCATTAACCAGAGAGAGTGAGAGGGAGGGGGAGAGTGAGAGGAAGATGGTGGGTGGGTGTAGTTATTTTTGAGGGTGGGTTTTGCATGGTTATGCTAGTGCCATGTCAATCACCCTGCGAGCTTCACTGGGCTTGACGCGTGGATCACAATCATTGAAGGGAGGGAGAGAGGGAGAGAGGGAGAGAGGGAGAGAGGAGGGAGGGAGGGAGGGAGGGAGGGAGGGAGGGAGGGAGGGAGGAGGGAGGGAGGGAGGGAGGGAGGGAGGGAGGAGGAGGAGGGAGGGGAGGGAGGAGGGAGAATTGGGAGGGAGGGAGGGAGGGAGGGAGAATGGGGAGGGAGGGAGGGAGGGAGGGAGGGAGGGAGGGAGAATGGGAGGAGGGAGGGAGGGAGGGAGGGAGGGAGGGAGGGAGGAGGGAGGGAGGCAGGGAGGCAGGAAGGCAGGGAGGCAGGAGAGGGAGCAGGGAGGCAGGGAGGCAGGGAGGCAGGGAGGCAGGGAGGCAGGGAGGCAGGGAGGCAGGGAGGCAGGGAGGGAGGGAGGGAGGAGGCCAGGGGAGGCAGGGAGGAGGGAGGCAGGGAGGCAGGGAGGCAGGGAGGCAGGGAGGCAGGGAGGCAGGGAGGCAGGGAGGCAGGGAGGCAGGGACGGCAGGGAGGCAGGGAGGCAGGGAGGCAGGGAGGCAGGGAGGGAGGAGGGAGGCAGGGAGGCAGGGAGGGAGGGAGGGAGGCAGGGAGGCAGGGAGGGAGGGAGGCAGGGAGGCAGGGATGGGAGGGAGGGAGGGAGGGAGGGAGGGAGGGAGGGAGGGAGGGCGGAAGGGAGGGAGGGAGGGAGGGAGGTACGGGAGGGAGGGAGGGAGGGAGGGAGGGAGGGAGGGAGGGAGGGATGGGAGGGAGGGGAGGGAGAGGGAGGGAGGGAGGGAGGGGAGGAGGGGACGGGAGGGAGGGAGGGGAGGGCGGGAGGCTGGGAGGGCCGGGAGGAGGAGGGAGGGAGGAGAGAGAGAGGAGAGAGGGAGTAGGGAGGAGAAGAGAGATGAAGAAGAGGAGGAGACCGAGAGAGGTGAGGGAGAACGAAGGGGAGAGCAGAGAGAGAGAGAGAGAGGCGCGAGAGAGAGAGAGGAGAGAAGAGGAGAGAAGAGGAGAGAGAGAGAGAGAGAGGAGAGAGGAGATGAGAAGAGAGCGAGAGAGAGAGACAGAGAGGGTGACAGAGGTGGAGTGTGAGGGAGAGTGGGAGTGAGAGGGTGAGAGGGTGTAGTCGTTTTGAGGACGGGTTTTGCACGGTAATGCTAGTGCTATGTCAATCAGACTGTGAGCTTCATTGAGCTCAACGCGGGGGTCGCACCACTGAGGGGCGCGGGTCACCTGTGGGGGAGTGGGCATGGGCAAAGGCATGGGCATGGATGTGTGGGTGGGTATAGGCATGAGCAAGGGTGTGTCAAGCAGCCTGTGTGTTTCATCGGGATCAACGCGGGGGTCCCACCGTCGGAGGGTGCGCTTTCCCTGTGGGTGAGAGGGCGTAGTTTTGGTCAGGATGATTTTAGGGTTTAGGGTGTAGAGGGTTGTGACTCTGAACCCAAACCCCAAACCCTATAACCTAAAATCCTAACCCCTCCACCTTGCATGCTCACCTCCCTCTGCACAATATCGGAGGCCTTGAATCCGCCTGATTGCACCAAGTGACTCAGTGTTCTGGCGTCAATATCCACGAGCACGGGCTCTTCACCATCCTCCGACACTCGGCTCAGCCCAGCCCAGCCTACCGTAAACCCTAAATGAACCGTCCCGAACCATGAGCAACCACCCTGCATTCTCACCTCCCTCTCCACAATATTGGAGGCCATGGATCCGCCTGATTGCACCAAGTGACCCAGAGTCTTGGCGGCAATATCAACAAGCACAGGCTCTTCACCATCCTCCGGCACTCGGCTCAGCCCAGCCCAGCCCAGCCCAGCTCAAACCCTAATCGAACAATCCCCAACCATGAGCAACCACCCCGCATGCTCACCTCCCTCTCCACAATATCGGAGGCCATGGATCCGCCTGATTGTACCAAGTGACCCAGAGTCTTGGCGGCAATATCAACAAGCACAGGTTCTTCGGCATCCTCCAACACTTTGCTCAGGAGGTTGGCCAGCTTTGAGATTTTGGCTGCATCGTCACCAGCGGCCTGTAATTCAATGGGGGGGGGTATGGAATGCATGGGCGTGTAGGTCTGCAGGGTAGTGTGAAAGTGTGCCATGGGTGTGTGAGGTGTGCTATGTTTGGTGAAGTTTGCATGCGCGTGTAAAGCGGCATGGGCATGTGAGGTGTGCCTGCATGGGCTTAGTGACTGAAGTGGCATGGGTGTGTGAAGGTGTGCATGGGTGTTGTGAAGTGTGCCTGTGGTGTGTGACAGGTGTGCAATGGGCAGTGAAATGTTGTGCATGAGGTCCTCCGTGACAGTGTGCAGGGGTGTGAAGGTGAATGGGCTGTGTGAAGGTGTTGCACGTGTGTGATGAAGGTGTGCATGGGTATGTGAGGTGTGCCGCGGCATGCTGAAGGTGTGCATGGTGTCGTGACGGTGTGCATTGGCTGTGACGTGTGCATGGGCATGTGAAGGTGTGCATGGTTGTGTGAAGGTGTGCATGGGTGTGTGAAGGTGTGCATGGGCATGCGAAGGTTGCTGGTTGCTTGAAGGTGTGCATGGGTGCGTAGAAGATGAGCAGGGGGTGTGAAGGTTGGATGGTGTGTGAAGGTTGCATGGTTGTGAAGACGTCATGGGTGTGTGAAGGTGTGCATGGGTGTGTGAAGGTGTGCATGGGTGTGTGAAGGTGTGCATGGGTGTGTGAAGGTGTGCATGGGTGTGTGAAGGTGTGCATGGGTATGTGAGTCGGGAAAAGGTGTGTGAAGGTGTGCATGGGTGAGTGAAGGTGTGCATGGGTGTGTGAAGGTGTGCATGCTGAAACTGATGCCCTTGAAACATGCTCATGTCTATGCCTATGCACACACACACACAAACACACACATGCCTATGCATGTGCCCACACGCATGCATATTCTTAAGCCTATGCCCACACACACACACACATGCCCATGCATGTGCCCACGCTCATGCATATGCCCATGCCTTTGCCCACACACACACATGCCCATGCATGTGCCCACACACATGCATTTGCCTATGCTTTTGCCCACACACACATGCCCATGCCTGTGCCCACACCCATGCATATGCTTATGCTTTTGCCCACACCCATGCTTATGCTTATGCCTCTGCCCCACACACACATATGCCCATGCATGTGCCCATGCCCACACCTATGCCTATGCCCACACCCCATGCATATGCATATGCACACACACACACGTGCACATGCACATGCCCACACCCATGCCTATACCCACACCCCATGCCCACACACAGATGCCCATGCATATGCTTATGTCCACAACCCATGCCCATGCATATGCATAGCCCCCCCCCCCACACACACACACACACACACACACACACACACACACACACACATGCACATGCCCACACCCAAGTCTATGCCCACACACCCATGCCCATGCCCATGCCCATGCTCACACCCATGCCTATGCCTATGCCCACACACACATGCCCACACACACATGCCCATGCATATGCCTATGCCCACACACACACACACACACATGCACACGCATATGCCCATATCCCATGCCCACACACACATACCCATGCATGTGCCTATGCCCCCCCCCACACACATGCACATGCCCACACCCCATGCTCACACACACATGCCTATGCATATGAAAATGACTATGCCCACACCCCATGCCCATACATATGCCTATGCCCACACACACACATGCAAATGCCCACACCCCATGCCCACACACACATGCCCATGCATATGCCTATGCCCACACCCCATGTCCATGAATATGCCTATGCCCACACACACACACATGCACATCCCCACACCCCATGCCCACACACACATGCCCATGCATATGCCTATGCCCCCCCATTCACACATACACACATGACCATGACCATGCCCACACCCATGCTTATGCCCACGGACACATGCCCATGCACATGCCTATGCCCCCCCCCCGGACACAGCTATGCCTATGCCCACACACCCATGACCATGACCATGCCCAAACCCATGCTTATGCCCACAACACATGCCCATGCATATGCCTATGCCCCTCCCTACACAAACGTGCCCATGCCCACACCCATGTCTATGCCCTCACACACATGCCCATGCCCACACCCATGCTTATGCTTACACCCCATGCCCATGCATATGCCTAGCCCCTCCTGACACACACGTGCCCATGCCCACACCCATGCCTATGCCCTCACACACATGCCCATGCCCACACCCATGCTTATGCTCACACCCCATGCCCATGCATATGCCTATGCCCCTCCCGACACATGCATGTTCATGCACATGCCTATGCCAACACACACACATGCCCCTGCCCCTGCAAATGCGTATGCCCACACCCCATGCCCATTTCTATGCCTATGTCTATATATTCCTCATTCCTATTCCACCCCATTCCCTATCCCTATTCCACCCCATTCCCTATCCATATTCCACCCCATTCCCTATCCCTATTCCACCCCATTCATATTCCACCCCATTCATATTCCTATGCCTATATACACACACGCATGCACATGCCTATGCCCGTACCTACACCCCGTGCCCATGCCCACACCCATTGCTGCTAACGTTAACTAATTGTTAACATTTGCACACAAACACGCACACTCATTCCACCAACCACCAACGCTATCACCATGAACACACATACCACACACACCACTACACACATACACACAACAGCACACATACATGCACACAACCCCTTCCCCACCCTATCGATCTTCATCCACAGTGACATATATACTAGCACACTGATGCAGTTATGCAAGATACAATGCAGCACAATACCTCAAAAACTGCTCACCAACAGCTACACAAGCACACCACCACAACTACTACCACCACCACGACTAACACCACCACCATCGTTACCGCTACTATCATCACTCAACATGCCAGATAGCACTGCCATAGCCCTCAAGCAAAATTATCCATGCCCACACTGCCCCCTCGACCGACGCACCAAAATCCACACCCAACCTACAGCACTAGCCACCATCCACCCACCTGTCCACTAACCATAACATATAACCAACCATATTATCTGTGTCTTACCACACACTCCTGACACACCATGCCACAACTAAATGCTTGTACGGTATCAACATATACGATAGGCTGTTGCATTTCAGGTTGTTGTGTCATGTAAAGTGGCAAAAGTATCATTCAATGCAGAGTGAGGGCATATGATCACCTTCATGTCGATCATTTCGTTGATGGCCAGCACGCCACCCAGCCTTCGGTACACGTCATTGCTGCATCGCAAGAAGAGGGGTAGGATTCGTGAGCCTATGGGCAGCGGAGGGGGCTAGAACAGCGTGAACGCTCGGCGAGGGTGGGCTTGAGGGTTGGAGGGGTTGGAGGGGGGGGGGGGGGGGGGGGGGGGGGGGGGGGGCAGCGACCCGCATTTTTTTATCGATGACAGCTACCCGCGCAAGTTCGCAGCAATTGCTTTTGGGTCCTACCTTTTGTGAATCAATCCTCCGATCCGAGTATAGACATCATTCATGAACCGACCGAACGCATCAGCTGAGAGGTCCCTCGCCTCTGCATCCACGTAGTCCAGGAGTGATCGCTCCCCATCACGTTTTCTGTCTAATGCCCCTGGTCTACATAGCTCATCCAAATGACGCGAAAGAGTGTCGGCAGCAGGTCGTGATTGCCTGGACGCCAACCCGAATCGCGATTCAATCATTCCTCAACAAAACTGTTGCAATTAGCTAATGCTCATCAAGAGAAAGGAGAAGCGTTGGGTAAGAGGAGGGGAGCGAGCAAGGAAGGAAGAAGGTTTCAACGCAAAGACAGCGTCACGACAATAAACGTTAATTCAACATGCTGAATGCAATGCTAAGCCTTGAGCCGCGAGTCGCGGAAGCAATTTGATGCCGGTGCAAACCTAGTTTCATACGGGTAATGTGTACCGGAGAATTGGTAGATAGGACCCGAATTAACGTGGAATTACACAGCTGTCCCTGCCTCCCTCAAATTATCGGGTCGGGTCGGGTCGAATATGATCCCCTGCCGAGGAATAATACGAACAAGTTGATGTTAGAGTTAGATAGCAAGAAAGAGATACGCCAGGCCTCGAAACGGCAGCTGAATGAATAAGCGGAATGAAGGGACAGGGATGGTGGGTACCGCATGTGACAGGGATGGTGGGTTCCCATGTCCTGCGTTCCCCAACTCAGTCATTCACGTGCACCCGCGTGCACCCCTAATCTGTGACGCCCCGGGGTGACGCCCCAGCTCGTGTGGATTTGTGGAGGGGGCACCCACTTACCCAGGCCTACCCCGAACAAGTCTTGGTCACGTCGCAATTGACGCGAAAAAACGTGCGGACAAACAGACTAACAGACAATCGGACAACGGGGTGTCTGGGGGCTCTCGTCCCTAGTAGGGAAGCTCCGCCAAAAAAGGTGTCGTACTGTCGTGATGTGATGGCATGGGAGAGAACTTCGAGTCAATTTCAGGCTTACTTACGTCAGGTACTGCTCATTGTGAATTGGCCTTGATTATATACTCGCTATCGCCCATCCTATGAGGCGAAAATCTTTCTTGTTATAAACGCGAATAAGTTATATAATGCTCGTTGTAAATTAGCAATGCCTAACCCAGATGGGTTCGCTAGTACCGCCCTCAGGCGGTGCTTGGATATTGATATAAATGCTTTTGCCTCTTGCTGTATGAGTGGCGGACCGTAGGCAAGCTATACCAAGTCAACCCTTAAGGGAGCCCACTTACGATTCACTATATTCACCCCCGAGGCCATAGGCCTTTACCCCTGTCCTCAATTAGGGGTTCGCTAGAACCGCCTCGACTGCCTAAGGAACTAGCTTACACCGGCCTAAAATATAAGGTCAGCCCAGGTACTACTATTTGATTAAGAGTTTATTCCTACGGTTTTAACTTACCGGTAACTTAATTTTCTTAGGGGTTTAATAGACATTTAACAAAAAGGGAAGGTAATTAAAGCAAAAAGATACAAGACAGGTCTTTAAAGGTATTTGTCTTTAAAGATCTTTAAAGGTCGGGCCTAATGTCTTAGGACGGTACTTGGGTGGACGGCGGAAAGTCTTTAGTCTAAAGTATGAGATCATGGGCTTATTTGTAGTCTCTGTAGGGAACATGCCATTGTTCTCAGCCTGGGATTCCAGGCCTCTACTCTTCCAGGGAATAATACCCTGTTTTGTTTCAGAGGGGATTTTCGCCTTAGGACGGATATGTCTCGACAGTCCATTATTTATATAGTCATGTGACCAGGGTTGTTCTAAGCCCTCATACCGGTAGTTAACTTGGCAAACTCAGCCCCCCCCAAAATGTGAGTGTTAACACGAGTGTACCCGTCAAAAGATTTAAATGCCAACAATGTGCTTGTAGACATGCACATCCCCGTGAAAGTGTGCGGGTTCACACTCCGCTTCATACGTGTTGAATTCCGTGAGGGAATCCCTCCTAACCACCGTGCATCGAACTTCGTTTTCGTAGTTATTTCAGGTACTTCCCTGCATGGTCACCTGAAGGGTAGTACGATCATGCGACCATGTTTCACGCCATGTATCAACTCGCGTCTGTGCTTGTAACCCCTTTGCTTGAAACGCTCCAAGGAGTGCTTTTCCGTTTTAGCCCCTCCTATCACGGTTGTGCAAGTTCCATCAGCCTGTTTGGCCCACCCCTGGACTGTAACAACATACATACCATGCTCCGAAGACTGAACCAATCACCCGATAATGACGTATTCATTAAACTTTATATTCCGCTGAGTATGCTCCCTGTTTTCCGGGGGTCTCTCTAGAAAAACATGGAACAATCCAATCCAATCTTAACTGTACTGCGTGCATGCAACACTCCGACGACTAAGATGAGAATACCAGCACTGACTCGCCGGTGTACCCGTACCTTACACCGACTGGAGATGAAAGCTCTGGATTACAAGGAAGGAAAAATGCTGTGTGGTTGAAACCTGGGATGCCTGCGTATTTCATCAGAGACCTACCTCACCAAGTGGTTCGTAATACGGCTTCAACCCCCCCCCACCACCTGGAGGTGGAAACTGATAGATGGAAGCGACCCATTGTTCCTTCTAATGATCGAGTTCCAATGTTTCATCTATGTTATTTTGGGAACCGTTCAAGATGAACACGATGTGAACGTTGAGTGTCCTGACAAGGCCTCTCTCGAGAAGAAAGCATCACAACCAGATTTTTCAATCTTAGATATTTATAGATTTTTCAAAACAGATTTTTCAATCTTAGATATTTATAGGCATGTCCATGAGGACACCGAGTTACCGACTTAACCGTATGGTTTCAATGTTAGAGTTGTTACACAGTGAAGACTGAAGTAGAAGGAATATACACGCAACGAGTGTGCTTATATCGAAGACGGGAGGCTGCAGGAAGATCCTGCAGACCCGTGTAGGCCACAGCTAGCCTGTGGCCTAGTGGCAGGCAACTCGGGACCTGGAGGGACCAGGCACCGGTATGCATTATGCCGACTCAGTGTCCGACGTATATCAGGCAATAACATATGGAATGTGGAATTCTGCGATTCCACATTCAGAAACTTTATGAATGGAAATGGCACTAAGACTTTTTGGAGCAACCTAGCCAACTATCTTTCTACTTGTAGAAGAGCAAGACAGGAAGCCCTGGACTGCTTAGTGGCACCGTAATTTATTATCCCTTTTTTTCTTGTGACTTCTCATTTGTTAGCTTCTTACATCCGCCACTGTAAGTGGTTGAGATCTGGGTCCTGCTCTAGGGGGTTTAATACCTACGCCACCAAAACGGTGGTTGGGAGTTTGGTTTGTTTTTTCTCGACACATCCCTGATGTAGTGTTTTTTTTTGCTTTGTGGGTGCTTTTTCTTTTTGTTCACAAAGTCTCATACACCCTCGCGGGTCAAGTTGACTTACATGTAATGTAATGTAATCTGAGATCAAAATTACTCTCCTGTTTTATCTGATGTGCAATCCCCGAGTGTGAGGGCCTGAAAAGTTGCCTTTTGGTAACCACGAATGTGTGAAGGGATCAGATTTTAGAAGTATCTTTTGATACCGTAAGAATGCATGGTTTTTACAAATAATAAATTTTCCTAGAATTCGTTTTACTGCCGAAGAATGCGTGCAGCCAAAATGCTGGCTGAAGCCATTTAAGCAAGTTCAACTTCAAGTATACGGGTATATAATTACAAATAGGTCCTTTTACTGGGCACGTATTTTACGTTTATTGAAATGAAACATGTCCGTATGAAGAAATATATATGGTTGTGCAGTATCAGCAAATTAAACATTGGACTGGTGCAGTGGCAGCAAATTAAACATTGGACTGAGTATCACACGTAATGCCGATCATAAGAACTCAGAACTGGTTGTAGATCATAGCCTTAAGCATAGCAGAGCACATTACAAAACATCGCTTATCAGACTCCCTATTTTTCGTATGTTCAGCACGGGGGGGGGGGGGGCTTGGAAAACGGTGAACAGCGCAGAGTAGGCTGAAAAACCACACAATAATCCAATCCTACTCAAGAGCACATCACAAAGTAGCAGCAAAGCCCCTGATGCCCTCATGGACTGCATCATAGTGAGGGGCGCACGTCTCAGCCACAGTCTTTAGCCAGGCCCTCACCTTGGGGTGAGGTTCCAGCAGCTCCTGTGTGGGCACAGGTGAGACATTGAGCAACAGGGTTGTATGCATATATGTAAGTTTGTTTGTGGACAGTCCAGGGGTGGGCCAAATAGGCTTGAACTACCCCTGGACTTTAGGCTTACAAGGGGCTTGCCCAACCGTGATAGGAAGGGCACACAAAAAGGTAAGGGTTGCTGAAGGGCCAACTTTTCGAGACATAGCTCGTCTCAAAATCGACGTTTCATGAGCCATAATTAACGTTGCATGGGCCCAAATCCACTGATCTATCTATCTAACTACCTAGAGGGAAAGAGAGAGAACTTTAAAGTTTAAAATAAATCAATCAAACCATCTATCTATCAACCAACCAATGAATTGATAGTCCACTTTATTACGAGGCGTGAGGTTGAACCACCTATCTATGATCTGATACTCAACCACCAGATCACCCATTACCCCCCCCCCCACCCCCACCCACCCACCCACACCCATCGCTCATACCCACCCATCCTTGATACCCCCAACCATCCCACCCCTGATACCCAGTTACCCCCCCTCCCCCCCACCCCTGGTATCCACCCACCCAACAAACCACCAACTGTCAAGCTTACCGCCATGCATGTTCCAGTTGGCTCCTTCTTCATGATGCATAGCTGCTCAATCTCTGACGCAACCATCAGATCAGCCACACTGATCTATGAGGACAGAACAAGAATAAAGTCAGTTGTTTGGAGTACCCCTAACTAGGCTATTGTTAATATATGGAGGCCACAACCAGCAGATTAGCCACACTGATCTATGAGGACATAACAAGAAGGGTGTCAGTTGTTTGAGTACCCCTAAGGCAATTGTTAATATATGGAGACCGCAACCAGCAGATCAACCACGCTCTTCTATAAGGGCATAGCAAGAAGGGATTTAGTTGTTTGAGTGGTGACATGGTTGGGCAAGTCTCTTTTCAACCTATTCGGCCAACCCCTGGACTGTAACAACACACCCCTGACATGCATGGTCATTGTATATACCTGGGGGGCCAAGCGTGTAAGCATGGGAGCAAATAACCAGGATTGGAAAGTACACAAAATTGTGAAAGAAAGAGTCAGCAGGGTTGTGAAAGAAGGAGTCAGCAAGACAACCACAAAATATATGTTTTCTATGAATATGATCAAATTCTACGTTTCATGGGCAAAACCCCACGTCTCATCAGCCCAAACCTACGTTTCACGGGCCCAAAACTACATTTCATGGGCCAAACCCAACGTTGTGGACCCTTGCGAACCATAGATTGTAGAATTAAATGATCACTGTAGCACAAATCCAGCCCCCCCATGGGTACAACAATTGTTTGGGGCTCACTTGGGGTGAAATTCCTTTCATAGCTAAAAAACAAAACATGCTTCAGATATCACCTCCTCTCCAGCCACTAACTTTGTGTGACTGAAGACCCACCTCCTGGGGTGAATTTCCTTTCACACACACACCACCACCACCACCACAAATCTCACCTCGTCTCCAGCCACAAACTTGTTTTTAGCTAGGAAGATGTCCTCCAGGGTGCTGAGTGACTTCTTAGTGCCGTCCAAGTACTTCTGAGCACACACCTCGTTGGCGTCTGGCAAATGCAAGAAAGCAGGGGTGTGTGTGTGTGTGAGTGTGTGTGCGTGCGCGTGTGTGCAGGTGTATGCGTGAGTGTGTGCGTGTGTGTATTAGCCCGGGAAATATTCTCCAAGCTGTTGCACACATTGTTGCGTGCCAGGCAAATGCAAGAAAGCATGGGATGGTGGTGTGTGTGTGTGTGTGTGTGTGTGTAAGCTTTGGGGGTGGTGGTGTGTTTGTGTGTGCGTGTGTAAGAATTGGGGTCCATTTGCCTGGCTATTAAGGGACTGAAGTGGCGTCCACATACTTCTGAGCACACACGTTGTTGGGAGTCTGGCAAATGCATGGGAGCAGGTGGTGGTGGTGGTGTGTGTGTGTGTGCACGAGAGTGTGCGTCTCCGCCTATCTGGTATGCATCACCGAAATCCTGTACGGTATGTATGTGTATGTTCCAGAGGAAGGCCCAATAGGGTAAAGGGCCTAGCTCAACTGTGACAGGAAGGGCTAGAAATAAAAAGCATTGATGAACTGAAACCTTAACACTCGCATGGTATGGCAAGACGCATCTACATGCACACACCATTCCGAAGGCTCCGAACAACACTTTCTCGAGGACGAGGGGAGAAACTCCTTTTCTTACTGACCCATGGAACCTGAATGGGGAACACAGACAGGAGGATTGTTAGGCACTGTTATTTGGCAGAGCCCCCTACTGGTAGGCGAGACCCCCAGGGTGACCGCGTTGGCTGTCTCCTGTGGCATTGTCAGCCGCTGTGTGTTTCTTTATACCATGCTTCAACATTCTGTTGCTGCATGGCAACACTTGGGTCTGGCTATAACAGTCAGAAACAGCCCCCCACAGCTACAGCTAAGCTTTGCACTGCGTGTGCTCAGACTCATAGACAGACAACGGGTTGACTTTGGGAGCTCCCGACCCTCAGAAGGGGGGCCTCCGCCAAAACAAGTTATATGCAGCATCGCAAGCGACACTAAAAAATGGAGGAGAGTGTTCACTGAAAATCGATAACTTGCTAAGTGCTATTTGCGCACAGTATATTCTAGAGAGATATAATCCGATGCATCTTCTTAATTGTATACAACTCCCTCTCACCCCTCATCCCCCAGCCGTAGCTAAACACCCCTCCCCAAACACACCCAAGCTTCTTCTCACCCCTCATCCCCCAGCCGTAGCTAAACACCCCTCCCCGAAGACACACCCAAACTCCCCCTCACCCCTCATCCCCCAGCTGTACCTGGACATCCCTCTCCCCAAACACACACCCAAGCTTCCCCTCACCCCTCATCCCCCAGCCAGCCCCGAACCTACCAATGCATCACTGCGTCCACCCTGGCCCTGGCCTTGATGTCCGACCTGCGCGGCATGAGTGAAATGGGCAATTAATAGGGAACAGCAATATAATATCATATGCTATCATGTACTGCCAGCATGCTGACTAGGCTTAACTGGGCTAAATAAAAATACCCCCCCCCCCCCCCCCCCCCCCCCCAACATCGATACACACGTACTATCCTCTTATTGAGTTCTTGAGGATGACTCAATAAAGCATCTTATCATGGGTACCAATGCTCAGCCACCTCGCACTTGTTGGCCTGGTTAGTCAGCATGCCAGCACTCTTCATGATCTTCAGGCCATCATCGCGTGATATCCACACACAATTCTCCCCCCCCCCCACACCCCCCTGTGCAATACATACATTGTTTTTCTTCTCACCTTGGGTACCAATGCTCAGCCACCTCGTACTTGTTGGCCAGGTATGCCAGTATGGCAGCACTCTCCGTGATCTTCAGGTCACCATCATCCATGGCAGGCATCTGCGTTAGGGCAACATAATTTTTAACCGTGGAATGCATTATCATTTTGTGCTTCTCACAATTAGTTGACACTCAATAAAAGTGTATGGCTGAATCAAACCAATTAGTTGCCACTCAAAAAAAAATGTTATCACCGAATCAAAACAATTAGTTGACACTCAACAAAAAGGTTGTGGCCAAATCAAAACAAAAACATTATTTGTTTATAAACTGGTCTTCACATTGCTATGATCAGCATTCACAAAAGAATGCTGAAATAGATGTACCATAAATGAGGCCACTAGAAGTGCTCATTCAATCGTACTGGTCCTGAAGATTATCAAGCGCCATACTTATATATCGTGCAATATATCATACTATATCTTCAACATCTAAACAATATAAACTTAAGCAGCCTCAACATACAATTTATACACTAATAATAATATAATTCATAACCATATGAATAACCTATTCATACACAAATAATGTACCTGGTGAATGGGAAACTTGGAAAGGTAGTCAGGCTTTTTGTGATCCCCCGCCATTAAACTAATGGCCACCTCATCCACAGGGATCTTGGTAGCTCTGTGAATCATTGTAAGCAGTAGTGTGTTAGCCATGTGTGTGCAGGTGAGTGGTAGCTTTGTTATAGCCCGCCATGGGGCTTACAGGCGTCCCCTCCCCTAGAATACTGACAGTCTGTGAATGATTGCAAGTTTGGTTTGTTAGTCATGTGTATGCTGGTGAGTGGCATTTTTGTTACAAATCCTGGAACAGCCCTGGGTAGACTGGAATAGGTAATGCCTCGCCATGGAGCTAATGAGTTTAGGGTACCCGCCATGAGGCTAATGGGCACCTTCACCCCAGGAATGCTGTTAGCCCTGTGCATGTATGTAAGTGGCAGTTTGTTTGTTATGTGCATGCAAGTCAGTAGCGGTTTGTTGTCAGTCCTGGGCATGCATGGGAGAAGTTGTTGAGTCCAGACCCTAGGCTTGCCTTGATATGACTCAGATTCGTCATGAATTCTTTAATTAAGATGGTGGACGGTGATGGCTCAATCCTGCTTCAACCTTGGCGGCCCAAACTTGATCTAGGAATTTGACAAGATTAAACCTCCAAGGTGGCAAGGTGGCAAGATTCTATCATTTACGCAGTAAACAACTTCCCATCACAGATAGTTCCGTGCATACATGCAACAAAGATACATGATCTAGTGCCCATACAATCGCATCGATCGGATCGCATCATTGCAGACGGAGCATCGCATCGCACCAAGATCCGCG
Source organism: Chlamydomonas sp. ICE-L (assembly GCA_013435795.1). Classification (NCBI taxonomy): domain Eukaryota; kingdom Viridiplantae; phylum Chlorophyta; class Chlorophyceae; order Chlamydomonadales; family Chlamydomonadaceae; genus Chlamydomonas; species Chlamydomonas sp. ICE-L. The sequence continues at coordinate 152,300,468 of JACBWV010000610.1, read as the reverse complement.
GCCTAAAAAACGTTGGTTTTTTCTGACATGGCCCGAGGGAGAGATGGAGCTCCAGCAGGCGCCATAACTCTCTCTGACAACACTGGGGCTGGGGTATCCTGCCATATGAGAATCGTCGTCCAACCAGTAGATCTCGAGGATGGCTGGGGAAGGCTACATTAGACTGGTGCCCTTCTGGACTCCAAATGTGCTCGCAGCTTGGGAAGATCAAGCCAGACTTCTAAGCATGGTAAATGAGAAAGAAAACTGGGCATGGATACCCTGTCAACGGAATCTTCGACCAAACAGTATTGATGAGGGGGCGGATTCATCGAAACCGGATGGTTTCATTTTCGTATCTTCGGCTGGAGGAGGAGATTTGTTTATTTTCGACGCCAAAACGGCCCGAAACTGCGCGAAATCTGCTCGAAAATGCAACCAGGCGGCTCTTTCGGTGGATCAACATCAGAACAGCACGGAAGTCGCACCTGATGAAAGTCCAAACGCTTCGTACGGGCTGGGACAACGCGTCACCGTACACCTTCGTTTCGCTTGACATGGTGGCTGATGAACTGGAAGCAAGGGGCAAAGGGAGGATGGGAAGGGGGAAAGAGTCTGGGGATGGGCAGGAACTGGAATGGACTCAATGTAGATAACGGGGAATAAATAGGCGTAGCGGGGTCTGTTGGGATTCGAAAGTACTGCCGACTTGGACACCAGGTGAGGGCCACACAAGTCACTAGCCACAGCGCGGCTAGATCATTAGAAGTGTAATTATGTAATTCATGTGGACATGTAATTATGTAATTCATGTGATCAGCGGATATTGCCTGGCCCATACGAACCCTGCCCTGGAGCGTTTGTTTTTGGCGGAGCCCCCATTGCATCGTTGCCACCTTTCGTTCCGTTGCCAACACACTCCGCCTATTTTCCGCGTCGCTTGAGACGCTGCATAGGACTTGTCTTTTCAGCTTCGTGCAAGCGCATTTTTTTCTTGCTTTATTATCTATAACATTAAACAGCGCAGCTTTGGGTGTGGGATCTAACGAGACCCACCGATGACGCAGATCCGAACGACCGTGTAATTGTGTTATGCAAAATCCACCCCCCAACCTACAGCACTAGCCACCATCCACCCACCCGCCCGTCCACTAACCATAACATACATCCAACCATGTTGTCTGTGTCTTACCACACACTTCTGACACACCATGCCACGACTGAATGCTTGTACGATATCAACATATGGGATGGGCTGTTGCAGTTCAGGTCCATGTGTCACATGAAGTGGCAAAAGTAGAATCCAATGCAAAGTGAGGGCATATGATCACCTTCATCATGTCGATCATTTCGTTGATGGCCAGCACTCCACCCTGCCACCCAGCCTTTGGAACACATCATTGCTGCATCGCAAGAAGAGGGGTAGGATTCTTGAGCCTATGGGTAGCGGAGGGGGTTCGAACAGCTCGAACGCTCGGTGAGGTTCGTTGGGGTTGGGAGGGGTTGGGGTTGGGTTGGTTGGGGGGGGGGGGGGTTGGTTGGGGTTTTGGGTTTTGGGTTTTGGGTTTTGGGTTTTGGGGGTTGGGGGTTTTGGGGTTTTGGAGGGTTGGGTTTTTGGGGGGGTTGGGGAAGGGGGACCGACCTGCATTTTTCTATCGATGACATCTGCCCGCTCAAGTTTGCAGCAATTGCCGTTGGGTCCTGCCTTGTGTGAATCAATTCCCAATCCGAGTACAGACATCAGTCATGAACCGACCGAGCGCATCAGCTGAAAAGTCCTTTGCGTCTGCATCCACACACGTAGTCCAGGGGTGATCGCTCCCCATCACGTTTTCTGTCTAATGCCCCTGGTCTACATAGCTCATCCAAATGACGCGAAAGAGTGTCGGCAGCAGGTCGTGATTGCCTGGACGTCCACCCGAATCGCGATTCAATCATTCCTCAACAAAACTGTTGCAATTAGCTAATGCTCGTCAAGAAAAGGAGAAGCGTTGGGTAAGAGGAGGGAAGCGAGCAAGGAAGGAAGAAGGTGTCAACGAAAAGACAGCGCCACGACAATTAACGTTATAATTCAACATGTTGAATGCAATGTTGAGCCTTGGGCCGCGAGTCGCGGAAGCAATTTGATACCGGTGCAAACCTAGTTGGTCAGCCCCCTACGGGGACAGACCTATGCGATGCTAACGCGAAACCGTCAAATCTTCACATCTTCAAAATGTCAAATTTCCCAAGAACGCCGGTCAAATCAACCGGTTAAACGGACTTCTTTCGCATAGAATCGACCCGTGTTAATTGAATTGAATGTTGAAAAATATGACAAAGTTGTCCGCGTGGGTGTGCCAAGTTGAAACGACGTGCAGCGAGATACATTTGCTAATTGCAATTGCCAACAACTTGATCGTTTGAAAGATTTAACGTAGATTGTCATGTTATGTTTTATTTCTGGGCTTGGCATCCAATGGTATGCTTGTACTTGTAAGTTGTAAAACTTGGAGAACTGTGGGAGAGCCGTCATGTATATACTACATATATTTCATTTATTGTAGCAGGTGTGTGAAATCAGTTGAGGCGGATGCCTTCTTTCTTGGGCTGTTTCTGATTGATGTGGAACATGGTTTCCATGTGTTTCCATATGATGAGAGCTTGTTAGTCAGCTGTTGTGTTAAACATGCTCCAGGTCCATAGATTGAGTATTTGAGTCCACATGACAGGAGGGAAATAGTAGGGTGCCCTGGCGGGTCCCCTACTCCCCTGGAGGTCGGCCCTGGGGCTCCTGCGTACTGGGTGAGTCGGACTATTAGGTTGTAGTTACAGGGGCGGTGAGCTATTGTGTGCATTCAGTTACAGTATGGCCATGAAGGGTCGGAATACACTGGTAGCGATGATGGGTGCTGAGTCGGGATGCCACATATGAAGGCATGTTGTGCTTGAGGGGGAAAAAAGTAATGAACGGCGATGGGTAAAAGGTGTACTGGCCGCCTCGAATCAACCGGTCCCGGGTACGGGGGGTACGAGAGTACCTGAAGAGAAGCAGGGAAGTTTGGTATTATCGGTAATGTCGTCATACATTGCGAGCTTTCGACCTATGGTTTCTGCAATTTCCGGTGGTTTCGCCAAACCTATCATTTCCTACCTACGAATTGTGGTTTCGATCGGTGGTTTCGACGAGTACCGGCAATTTCAATAACCGTATTGTGGTGTCGATGCATAGGTCTGGCTGCCTTCGGGCCGACCAACGACAAATGAAAACAACGCGTCTACAGTCCTCAACCCTGAGATCCGTACGTGAATAAGTGCTCTCCGGGGCAAGCTTTTGACAGCAGGCTGGTTGCCGAAGTGCACCATTCCGCAGGTACAGCAACTCCCAAGGAAGTTGCTCCTCGACCATTGGAGTTGCTTTGCAGATATTGAACTTACTTTCAGACTATTCAAACTGCTTTGCGACTATTGGACGTGCGAGGCTTTGCATGTACTGGTGTTGCGACTATTTGTCAGCATGAATTGCGGTGCTCTCACGCGTTTTATGACTTGGTGACTAACTATGTACTTCCTTAGAACAATCGGCTCTGCCAGTACTGTGCCAGCTTCCCGTAGTGACAGCTTCCCGTAGACTGAGTCATCCTTGAGTGACTCAGTGACAGCTTCCTGTTGGCTGCGTCACCGGTCTTGCCTGTACCCTGTTAGGTTCCTGGCTGCCGCCCCTTCCACCACTGGTGCCCCTTGATGGGTCTCCTGTGCTTGTAACGTTATTCTCGTCTCCGTGTATAGATTGGTGCGTCTGTTCCGCTGCTTTCATCTCTGTCTACTCTACGGAGTGCATACAAGCTTATAGGTTATAGGGTCCTTCATTTACTACCACTGCTCTTTAAATGCTACTTCCGCGAGGGCCTCCTGCCGGCTTCGTGAAACTCACCGATAAAAATAGTGTTCCATGGACGCGCGGGATGCGCAGCGTCATTGTTAGCAATGGCTGCGACTTTGTCTTACCAAAAGAGGTCAAGGTTCCTACAGATTGGCTAGATGATTGCGCGCCAGCGGCCTCTGCTGCCGGAGAGGAGGATCCTTCCGCCATCGTGGAAGTAACCCCCCCCGATCAATCCTCCACCTTTACGGTTCCTTCTCGTATTGTTCAACGCCTTTCCCCTGCTGTTGAGGATGTTCTGATGAATCTGTGTTGTGTCCAGACACAGATCATTCGGTACGCATCAGAGCCGAAGCCTCCTACTGCCCGCTTCAACGAAGATGATGACTTTTCTGAGGGTACTGATGATGATGATGACTTGAAGAGTGCTACGAGTGCTGACTTCGGTGGAGTGACTCCGTCTGCTGCTGCTACTCGAGTTTTTGAGACTTCTACAGTTTCGCCTGTTTATGAGTCTGCTCCTCAGTATGCGCCTCCGCCTGTGTCGTCGCCTGAGTTTAAGCCCGAGCCTTCGTCTGCGCCTCCGCTTGTGCCTCCTCCACTAGTTCACCCGGATGTGGCCAAGCCGACTTTGATGAGGAGCTCTGCTTCTTTCACCTCTGCATCTGTTCCCATGGAGCGTGGCCTCCCTGGCTACCATACTCGTGCTCGTGAAGCTGCTGCTTCTTCTGCCCGCACATCTGCTGCTGGTCCCTCGCAGGAGCCCCCTCCGCCTCCGCCTGTGGAGCTTCCTCCTGCCCCTGGCCCTCCTTCTGCTTTGCCTTCGCTGTCATGCGAGTCTTGGGAGCATCTGCTCACTGGAGGACCTCCTCCGAATCTGCAGCTGAAGCACTTCCGTCTGATCAACCAAGCTCGACGTGATGGTGAGTCCATGAACCGCACTCTGTACGGTCGGATGGACATGCAAGCTACTATGGCTAATGTGAGTGTCAAGCTGAAACATCGCCGAGTGATGGCATTCCCTGAGCTGGGTTCCCAGTGTCGGTCCTTTCTTGGTCCAGTCACTTCCGGGATCAGATATCCCCCTGATAATGGTGTCTCCTTTGGTGGCGCGGGGCGTAGGAATCATGAGAGGCTAGGTTACCAGTTTGTGAAAGTACCCATCCCTTTCTGTCCGGTTAACCCTGATTTCGAGTTGGTAGTGAGTGTTGCGAGGTCCCTGCCTGAGATTAGGACCTTCGATGACCAGCGCGCTTATGACGCTGGTCTTGCTGCTGAGTATTTTTTGGATATCCGTAAGTCTTTGGCTCCTCTGACCCCTGCTCCTGCTGCTGGATCTTCGGCCTCTCATGGTGAGTCTCGGGTGGATCCTGCACTGTTGGGTTTCAGTGCCCTGCCCCTGGACCGTCAGGAGTTCATGTGCTTAACCATGATGCTCGCGAACATGGAGGATGATATGGTCAAGGTATACCAGGACTTTGCCAAACCTCGGGATATCTTTCTTGATATCCAGAAGAGGCAGTCCGATGCCCTTGCCTCTAGAGTCCCTCTCATGCGCGCCGAGCTTCTTGGTGCACACATGGGCCCTTCTGACCGCGTAGATGAATTCTTTCGCAGGGTTCGCGATCTCTGCACTGACCTCCGCAGTGCTGGGCATCCGGTGACTCAGCGTCACGCCATGGAACTATAGTTCAGGGTATCCGTCTGATCCGCTTTGAGTCGCTGCGGATCAAGTATGGTACGTTGTTAGCTAACAGACAGCCTGTTGGGTACTGGTCTTGTCTTGAGGAATATAAGTAGGTCTCTCGACATCTTGAACATAGCTCTCCCCAAGTCCGACTCGAGGCATCCTGGTTGGTCCCGGGACGCTCCCCAGGTTCCTGCCAATGCTGCATTTCAGCGTGGGCAGGAATCTGGTTCTCAGGGTTCCGGTTCCCTCAAGAAACGTCTGGATTGCACTTGGGGCCCATGCCCCAGCAAGACGACCCACTCGGAGGATCGCTGTTTTACGAAGCACCCGCACCTGCGAAGGACCAGGCCTGGTGTACCGGTTACTGCTCCAGTGCCCATTGCCCTGGCCCTTCCGGGTGCGCTTACTCCAAAGCAGCTGTCCTCCCTGCAGGCCCAGATTGATGGGTTTGCTATGGCCAAGAAATAGGAGGTAAGCTCTGTCCTATTCTCCTGCACTTCGAAGTTTTCAAATATCTGTAGCCCGAGCCTGTCTGAGGGTATCTGGCATGTTGATTCTGGAGCTGGGATGTCCATCACAGGTGATCTGTCTTTGTTCACTGTGTATCATGCTTCTGAGGATGGGCCAGCAGTTAAATTTGGTGATGGAGTGGTTCAACGGTCGGTGGGTCAGGGATCCATTGTGTTATGTAGTGATTGGTTACCAACATCAATCACTTTAACTGATGTTCTCTACATCCCTCACTGTCCGGTGACCCTCCTGTCAGTAAATGCTGTGGCTCATGCTCACAACTGCAAGATTTCTTTTGATAGTCTTAGTTGTACTGCCACTCAGGGCTCTTCTGTCCTCTGGTCCTTCCCTGCCTCCAGTGATGGTGTGTACAAATTTACCTGTCGGCCTTGTCACACCCCTCGTGGCCGTTTGTTGAGTGCTGTACATTATCCAGTTTTTGCACTTGATGTTGATGAGGATGGTGGAGTTGTTATCCCTACCACTCCTGAATGGTTGTGGCATAGGCGGCTGGGTCACCCTGGCTATGACGCCATGCACAACCTTGTCAGGAAGGGTTTGGTTAAAAACTTACCCCTCACTCTCAAACAGGTGAAAAGACTGTCTAAGATCCCATGTGATGCTTGTCAAAAGGCTAAGGCAAAACGTATCCCTTTTCCTCAAGAAAGCCAAACTAAGATCCGTGCACCTTTACAACGCCTTCACTTGGACATCATGGGACCATTTCATATTAGGGGCTTGCGTGGGGAGTTTTATGTTCTGTGCCTCACAGACCAATACTCTGGCTATGCTGAAGTATTGTGCTTGAGGACCAGGGATGAGGCTCCCTTAGCAGTTAAAACTACCATCCTCAGATGGATGAATCAGCTGCATGGTTTTGTTTTCAAGTGTCTCAGATCTGACAGGGCTAAGGAATTTATAGTAAAGTGGTTCGAGGATTGGTTAGAATCGGTTGGTGCTGTGCATGAATTATCTATGGCATACACTGCTCAGCAGAATGCAACTGTGGAAAGGTACAATGGGGTCTTGCAGAACATAGCTAGGAGTATCCACTTGGAGTCTAAGCTTACTAAGTCTTTCTGGCCCTATGCCTTCCTAGCTGCTTGTTACCTACGTAACCGGCTGCCCAATCAGGGTGACAAGACTCCTTATGAGTTGTTCTTTGGGGTTCTACCTGATGTGTCGTTGTTGCGTGTGTTTGGTTGCCCTTGCTATGTTACCTTAGTCAATGGGAAGAAACGCAACAAGCTAGACGAAAGGGCGTTATCTGGTAGACTGGTTGGGTATTCTCTGGTGAGTAAGGGTTATTTTGTTTGGGTTCCTAAGTTGCGCCAGGTAGTAGAGAGTCGTGATGTACTTTTCTATGAGCAGTTTAGCTATAACTGCATACCTGGGCTGTCCCCTTATGAGGGTCACCGTATGTTTCTCGCATCCCTGCTGCCATCAACAGACAAATGCCTGATTCTGCGGTTAATGCCTTAGATCCCTTACCAACCCCAATTGTCGACCGCTGCCCTGGTCATGGGATGACTTTGCATCCCAGGTCAGGGGCTGATGGTGCTGCATTGCGTGTGAAGGTACTGGATGGGTGGGATTCCGAAGTTCTTTCAGACGTAAATTTACCCGAATCCCAGGGGGTCGCCAGGCCCTCCTCTGCGCCACGTTTCGTCGGCGAAGCTCTAGGATTAGGACAGCCTCAGGTCATAGTGGAGCCTGATATAGGTCCACTGTCCACTAGTTGCCACCCCCCGTCCACCTGTTCGGATGGCTCGCGGGCGCTGTTGATCCCTTCGCCTCCTGCTGTCCCTGGTGGTTTACACCGGACAAGGCATTGTAACGATGTGGCCGTCACCGAGAGTGTGAGTGATGATCTTGAACACTGGTCCGGGTCTGATACTGCGTATGGCTGGGGTGTTCCGGTCGACCCAGGCTTCGATGACATAGAGGCAAAGAATGCCGGCCTTGTTCAACCAGGCATTAGTGCTGCGCTGGGGGCTTTACTACCGGTTACTGCTGATACTGCTGATATCCCCGCTGCTCATGTACAAGTACACTGCTTGTACGTGGGAGCATTCATTTCCACCTCCACCGAACTAACCTTTATTTAAAGCTGCCATGCTTCCTACCAACCCTGACAGGGATCAATGGCTGCTTGCTATGAAGGGTGAGATGGCGTCCCTACATGCCCATGGTACTTGGGCACTCACTCCACAGCCTCCTAAGCAGAGGATCCTGTCTGGCAGGTGGTTATTTGTGAAGAAGGTTGGGGTTGATGGTTCTGTGCGCTTCAAGGCACGTTTTGTGGTCCGTGGTTTTCTGCAGCGTCCTGGGCTGGACTTTCATAACGTATATGCCCCCGTCTCCTCTAAAGCAGGTCTGAGGGTGCTCCTTGCTGCCATCACTCATAGAAAAATGTTTGTTCGGCAGCTGGACATCAAGACTGCATTTCTGAATGCTAAGCTAGAACCTGGTCTGCTACCAGCCTGAAGGCTTCAAGGTTTTTGGTCCTAACGGTGTTCCCCTTGTGTGCAAACTGATCAAGTCCCTATATGGTTTGAAGCAGGCGCCCAGGGCTTGGAGTATGGATGTCAAGCGGGTTTTGGTTGCACATGGGTTTACTATGTGCAAGGCAGAACCTGCTCTGTATTTTAGGAGGGATTCTATTGGTGGGTGGACCTATGTTGATGATTTTATCTGTGCTTTTAGTGAGCTGGATAGGTATGCTTTGCTGATCAAAGCTATGGAGAAAGCTGGCTGGGAGGTCAAAGAGATGGGTGTACCGGTTCAGTTCCTCTCGTTGGACATGGCTGTTACACTTGACTCTGAAGGCAGGTGTGTTCAGATCAACCTCTCCCAGCACTCCTACATTGTTGATCTGGTTGAGCAGTTTGGTCTTACTGCTGCTGCCAAGCCCAAGTTTGGTGCCCCCATGGCCAAGTCCACCGTCACTGACCCCCCTGGAGACCCCCTGCCCTCTAATAGCCAGTACCTATCTCTTGTGGGTGCTTTGCTATACCTGGCTACTTGCACCAGGCCTGATATTTCTTTTGCTGTGAGCTACCTGTCCAGGTTTTCTGATCACCCTACCGTCCCCCTCTGGGGGGCAGCCAAGCGTTTGCTCTTGTATTTGAGATCACATTCCCACCTGGGACTCACTTACACCCACAGCCCTGAGTTCTCTTTTACTATCTTTAGTGACTCATCCTTTGCTGATGATGGGTCTGACAGGAGGTCTCAGACTGGCTTTGCTGTGCTTGCTGGGGGGTGCGTTGTGAACTGGATGAGCAAGAGGCAGCCTACTGTTGCCATTAGCTCTAGTGAGGCTGAGTATCAGGCCCTGTCTCAGACTGCCAGGGAGGTGCAATGGTTGAAGAAGTTGAGGGTAGATCTGGGTCTGCCTTGTGACCTGGTTACCATTCAGGGTGACAACTTAGGGTCTCTGAGTTGGGCCAATGACTGGCAGCTACTCCCTCGCAGCAAGTACATTGATGTTATTCATCACTACATCAAGGAGCTGGTGGAGGATGGCCAACTGGATGTTGCCTATGTTAACACTAAGGACAACTGTGCTGACCCCTTCACCAAGCCCCTTGATCCTGCTGTGTTTTGGAGGTTTGTCCGTATGCTTGGAATGACCGCTTCTTCTTAGGGTCATTTTTTTTCTGGTTACATCGGTTTCTTTGGTTATCATTGTTTGGCATTAGGTTCCTATTCCCGGATCGGGTTTTCTATACCGTTGTTACCCATCTTTGATATTCGGTTTTCATCTTTTTCTAACTTGGCAAATTTTTGGTTTTTTGCCTTGTTTCCTTCCTTCCTAACACCCTTTGGGTTACATTTGGAGTTCTCTCGTTTTTTCGGAGTTCTTTGATTTTTTTTTCCATCTGTTACATATAGTTCTACGTCCCCAGTGCCATAGGTGGAGTCGTAGTATTGTATGTCACCTGTGTCATAGGTGGAGTGTCAACATGAATTGCGGTGCTCTCACGCGTTTTATGACTTGGTGACTACTTATGTGCTTCCTTAGAACTATCGGCTCTGCCAGCTTCCTGTAGTGACAGCTTCCCGTAGACTGTGTCATCCTTTGAGTGACTCAGTGACAGCTTCCTGTTGGCTGCGTCACCGGTCTAGCCTGTACCCTGTTAGGTTCCTGGCTGCCGCCCCTTTCTCCACTGGTGCCCCTTGATGGGTCTCTTGTGCTTGTAATGCTATTCTCGTCTCCGCATATAAAGATTGGCGCGTCTGCTCACGCAAGCATCTTTGTCCACTCTCTGGAGTGTTTTCAAGCTGACAGGTTATACGGTCCTTCATTTTACCACTGCTTTTCAATGCAACTTCCTAGAGGGCCTCCCGCCGGCTTCGAGAAACTCCATGAGTCGAATGTTCTTTCTTGGCTGCGCGGGATGCGCAGTATCATTATCAGCAATGGCTACGACCAAGTCCTTCCAACGGAGGACCCGGCTCCTCTTAATGATTGGCTAGATGTTTGTGCGCCAGCGGCCTCTGCTAGCGGTCATGAGAGTCCTTCCGCCATCGTGGAAGTAACCCCCCCAATCGATTCTCCAACTTTGCGGCTCCTTCTGCTACTGTCCGACGTCTCTCTCCTGAGGTTGAGGACGTTCTGATGCGTCTCTGCTGTGTCTCTACTCAGATCATCCAGTATGCAAGGGCGCCTCCCCCACCGTCTGCTCGATTCAGCGATGATGATGATGATGATTTTGGCGATGATGATGATGATGATGAGCTGTAGAGTGCTACGAGTGGTGACTTCGGTGGAGTTACTCCATCTACTGCTACTCGTGTGTTTCACAATGCCACCGTCTCACCATTGTATGAACCTTCATCGGCACCTGCTCTTGCGCCTTCCCCGGTGTATAAGCCTGAGCCCTCTTCTGCGCCTCTGCTTGTGCCCCTTCCACCGGTCCACCCGGAGGTGGCCAGGCCGTCTTTGATGAATAGGTCTGCGTCTTTCACCATGCCTATGGAGCAAGGTCTTTCTGGCTACAACACTCGTGCTCGAGAAGCTGCTGCTACGGCTGTCCGCGCATCCTCTGCTGGCACTTCGGAGGAGCCCCCTCCGCCTCCGCCGGTGGAGCTGCCACCTGCTCCTGGCCCTCCGCCTACTGTGCGTCCTTCGCTGTCATGCGAGTCTTGGGAGCATCTGCTTACTGGAGGACCTCCTCTGCTCCTGCGGCTGCAAGACTGTCGTCGTATCCGCCAGGAGCACCACTATGGAGACTCCTTGGGACCGCACTCTGTACGGTAGGATGGATATGAAAGCCACTCAGGCTAATGTTGATAGCAAGGGTCGCACCAAGCGTGTAATGGCATACTCTGAGCTAGGTCTAGAGTGTCGGGCTTTTCTGGGACCGGTTATGCCAGGGATCAACTACCCTCCTGCTAATGGTGTGACCTTTGGTGGCATTGGGCGTAGGAATAATGACCTGCGGGGTTACCAGTATGTGAAGGTGCCCCTCCCTTTCTGTCCTGTTCGTCCTGATTTCGAGCTCGTGGTGGGTGTTGCGCGGTCCCTGTCTCTCATCAGGAACTTAGATGACCAGCGCGCTTATGACGCTGGTCTTGCTGCTGAGTATTTTCTGGGGATTCGTGAGTCTTTAGCTCCTAGGACTGCTACTCCTGCTACTGGAACTTCGGCCTCTCATGGTGAGTCTAGTGTCGATCATGCACTGTTGGGTTTCAGTGCACTGCCCCTGCCCCGTCAACAGTTCATGATCTTAACCATGATGCTTGCCAACATGACGGATGCCTTAGTCAAGGTATACCAGGACTTTGCTTCACCTCGGGATATCTTTTTGCATATTCGGAGGCAGCAGTCTGATGCCCTTGCCTCTCGTGTCCCTCTCTTGCTGAAAGAGTATCTTGCTTCGGTCATGAGCACTCATGAGCAGGTTGACGTTTTCTTTCGTCGGGTTCGCGGTATGTGCACTGACCTCCGCAGTGCTGGGTCTCCGCAGACTCAGCGTCACGCCATGGGATGGGCATCATAGTTCAAGGTGCGAGTCTGCCCCGTTTTGAGTCGCTGCGGATTAAGTATGGTATCATGCTGCACAACCAGCAGCCTGTTGAGTACTGGTCCTGTCTAGAGGAATATAGGCAGTTAGACATTCTGAACATAGCACTCCCTCAGTCTGATGCCAGGCACCCTGGTTGGTCCCGGAACACTCCCCAGTTTCCTGCCAATGCTGCACTTCCGCGGCGGCAGAAAACTGGTGTTGGTTCTGGATCTACCAAGAGGCGCCTGGAATGCACTTGGGGACCATGCCCTCAAAAGGATGGTCACACGGAGGAACGTTGCTGGACGAAGCACCCGCACCTGAAAAAGGACAGGGATGGTGCATCGCGTCCTAAACCGAAGCCTGTTAACCTGGCCCTTCCTGGTACGCTTACTCCAAGGCAAATGTCCTCCTTGCAGGCTCAGATTGATGGGTTTGCTATGCAGAAGTAGGAGGTAAGCTCTGTCCTATTCTCCTGCACCTCGAAGTTCTCTAATGTGTGTAGCCCAAGCCTGTCTGAGGGTGTCTGGCATGTGGATTCTGGAGCTGGAATGTCTATCACAGGTGATAAGTCTTTGTTCACTGTGTATAATGTTTCTAAAAATCAGCCAGCAGTTCGATTTGGTGATGGAGTGGTTCAACGGTCGGTGGGTCAGGGATCCATTGTGTTATGTAGTGATTAGTTACCAACATCAATCACTCTAACTGATGTTCTCTACATACCTAACTGTCCGGTGACCCTCCTGTCAGTAAATGCTGTGGCTCATTCTCTCCACTGCAAGGTTTCTTTTGATAGTCTTAGTTGCACTGCCACTCAGGGCTCTTCTGTTCTCTGGTCTTTCCCTGCCTCCAGTGATGGTGTTTACAAGTTTGCATGTAGGCCTTGTTACACCACCGGTGGCCGTTTGTTTAGTGCTGAAATTGAAATTGAAATTGTCACATCCGTGTAGAACCGTTACTCACAGGACGTGAAGTTAAGGACACCATAGCGTAAGCCGGGGCTAGCTATAGTCACCGTAGGACCCTCTCAGTAAAAAGAATTACCAACCACATCATGCCAGTGCAGCTTAATACGGGGGTTTTCCACCCCGGTTGGGAAGCACCGGCACAATACAGCTGGTAAGACAAAACCTGAGAAGGGGGGCGGTCTGTGTGCTAGTCCCCGGGTATCGACCCTGGGTGGGCTTCCATAAAGCGTCTGCACTGTAAAATACTCTGGAAACTAGTAATGGTGTGAGAATGGACTGTGTCCGCCAGTTTGAGGGCACAGGATCTCTGAAGTCCAAGAGTTGTCATACATAGAAGTCATAAAGGAGGTAGGGATAGTACCAGTTGCCCAGGACCCCCCTGGGGAGGTCCTCTTCCTTGCCAGCGTCCATGATCATTCTGCGAGATCCCAGGGCTCCTGTGCAAATGGCCTTGTGGATGAGTCGCACTGCGGCGTCATGTCTCTTGATATAGAGCCCCTTGAAAGTCCGGTGTGTGCAGCCCGCCAGGATGTGGCCCGCTCCGTCCTCACAGGTGTGGCAGATGGGGCATAGGGAGTATCAGCTATTAAGCACTTCTAAGAGTGGACAGAGATGTATGCAGCGGAGACAGACGCGCCAATCTATACACAGAGACGAGAATAACGTTACAAGCAAGGACGTACACTAAAGGACACCAGCGGTGGGCGAAGTGGATGCCTGTAACCTGAATAGACCCTAAGCCCGGATCTTGTCACCCTGACACCGTTTAACACAGGAGATGTCAGGGAGAGACCGATAAGACACAGAGAGACAGGCAGTCAATAGGAAGCTGACACTGAGTCACTAAAGGATGACTCAGTTCTACGGGAAGCTATCACTATGGGAAGCTATCAGGGCCGATAGTTCTAAGGGAGTACATAAGTAGTCACCAAGTCATAAAACGCTTGAGAGCACCGCAATTCATGCTGACACTCCACCTATGACACAGGTGACATACAATACTACTACTCCACCTATGGCACTGGGGACATAGAACTATATGTAACAGATTAAAAGAAAAAAAATTAAAGAACTCCGAAAAAACGAGAGAACTTCAAATGTAACCCAAAGGGTGTAAATGAAGGAATGGACCAAGGCAAAATACCAAAGAGTGCCAAGGGAGAAAAGAGGATAACCGAATATCAATGACGGGTAACAACGGTATAGAAAACCCGATCCGGGAATAGGAACCTAATGCCATACAATGATAACCAAAAAACAAGAAACGTATGTAACCAAAAAAAACTAAAAAATGACCCTAAGAAGTAGCGGTCATTCCAAGCATACGGACAAACCGCCAGAACACAGCAGGATCAAGGGGCTTGGTGAAGGGGTCAGCACAGTTATCCACAGTGTAAACATAGGCAACAGCCAGTTGGCCATCCTCCACCAGCTCCTTGATGTAGTGATGAATAACATCAATGTGCTTGCTGCGAGGCAGAAGCTGCCAGTCAGTGGCCCAACTCAGGGAACCTAAGTTGTCACCCTGAATTGTAACCAAAGCACAAGTCAGACCCAGATCCACCCTCAATTTCTTCAACCATTGGACCTCCCTGGCAGCCTGGGACAGGGCCTGATACTCAGCCTCACTAGAGCTAATAGCAACAGTAGGCTGTCGCTTGCTCATCCAGTTAACAATGCACCCACCAGCTAGAACTGCAAAGCCAGTCTGAGATCTCCTGTCAGACCCATCATCAGCATAAGATGAGTCACTAAAGACAGTAAAAGTGAAATCAGGGCTGTGGGTGTAAGTGAGACCCAGGTGAGAATGTGTTCTCAAATACAAGAGTAACCGTTTGGCAGCCCCCCAGAGAGGGACTGTAGGGTGAGCAGAGAACCTGGATAAATAGCTAACAGCAAAGGAAATATCAGGCCTGGTGCAAGTGGCCAGGTATAGCAAAGCACCTACAAGAGAGAGGTACTGGCTATTAGACGGCAGGGGCTCTCCAGGGGCGTCAGAAACAGTGGATTTGGCCATGGGAGCAGCAAACTTGGGTGGGGCAGCAGCAGTAAGACCAAACTGCTCCACCATATCAACAATGTAGGTGTGCTGAGAGAGATTGATCTGAACACACCTGCCTTCAGAGTCAAGGGTAACATCCATGTCCAAAGAGAGGAACTGAATTGGAACACCCATCTCTTTGACCTCCCAGCCAGCTGCTTCCATTGCCTGGATCAGCAACACATACCTATCCAGCTCACTAAAAGCACAGATAAAGTCATCAACATAGGTCAGGACATAGCTCCATTCACCATCAGAATCCTTCCTAAAGTACAGAGCAGGTTCTGCCTTGCACATAGTAAAGCCATGAGCAACCAGAACCCGCTTGACATCCCTACTCCAAGCTCTGGGTGCTTGCTTCAATCCATAAAGGGACTTGATCAGTTTGCAGACAAGTGGAACACCGTTAGGACCAAGGTGCCTAAAGCCCTCAGGCTGGTGGCAGTACAGGTCCAGACCAGGCTCCAGCTTGGCATTTAGGAATGCAGTCTTGATGTCTAGCTGCCGAACAAACATCTTCCTATGAGTGATGGCAGCCAGGAGCACCCTAAGACCTGCTTTGGAGGAGACAGGGGCATATACATCATGAAAATACAGCCCAGGACGCTGCAGAAAACCACGGACCACAAAACGTGCCTTGAAGCGTATAGTACCATCAACACCAATCTTCTTCACAAATAACCACCTGCCAGACAGGATCTTCTGCTTACGAGGCTGTGGAGTGAGAACCCATGTACCATGGGCATGAAGGGAAGCCATCTCATCCTTCATGGCAAGAAGCCATTGATCCCTGTCAGGGTTGGTATGCAACATGGCAGCTTTGTAGGTCAGTTCAGTGGTGGATGCAACAGATGCTCCCACGTACAAGCAGTTTACTTGTACATGGGCAGCGGGGGTATCAGCAGTATCAGCAGTAACCATTAGTAAAGCCCCCAGTGCAGAACTACTGCCTGGTTGAACAGGGCCGGCCTTCTTTGCCTCTAAATCAACGAAGCCTGGGTCGACCGGAACACCCCAGCCATACGCAGTATCGGAGCCTGACCACGGTTCAAGATCATCACTTGCATCATCTGCAACGGCTACATCATCACCCGGACTCCTGAGTAATCTATCAGAGACGGCAGGAGGTGAAGCGTTCACCAACTCCATCGAGCTATCAGTGATGATGGGAGTATGATGACTAGTAGGCAATGGATCTAACAAAGGATCCACTATGGTCTGAGTTGGTGTAAATCCAACGACTTCACCGACGGAATGTGACGCAGAGGAGGGCCTGGCGACCCCCTGAGATTCGGCTAAGATTTTGTCCGTAGGAGCCGCAGAAACTCGCCCGCCCAGTGTGTTCTCACGCAAAACAGTACCACTGGCCCCCGACCTAGGTCGCAGAGTCATCCTATGGCCAGGACAGTGGTCAACAATTGGGGAAGACAAAGGGTCTAGGGAATCAACCGCAACCACAGGCATGTGTCCGTTGATGGCGGCAGGGATGCTAGAGACATATGGCGACCCATCATAGGGAGTTAGCCCAGGAATGCAGTTATGATCAAACTGCTCATAGAAGAGTACATCACGACTCTCTACTACCTGGCGCAACTTAGGAACCCAAACAAAATAACCCTTACTCACCAGAGAATACCCAACCAGTCTACCAGATAACGCCCTTTCGTCTAGCTTATTACGTTTCTTCCCATTGACTAGAGTAACATAGCAGGGGCATCCAAACACACGTAATAACGACACATCAGGTTTCACCCCATAAAACAACTCAAAGGGTGTCTTGCGTCCCTGGTTAGGCAGACGGTTTCTAAGGTAACAAGCAGCCAGGAAGGCATAGGGCCAAAAGGACTTAGTAAGCTTAGACTCCAAGTGGATACTCCTAGCTATATTCTGAAGGACCCCATTATACCTTTCCACAGTTGCATTCTGCTGTGCAGTGTATGCCAAAGACAACTCATGTACTGCCCCAACCGATTCTAACCAATCCTCGAACCATTTAACTATAAACTCTTTAGCCCTGTCAGATCTCAGACACTTAAAGGCAAACCCCTGCAGCTGATTTGACCATCTGAGGATGATAGTCTGGACTGCTAAGGGAGCTTCATCCTTGGTCCTCAAGCACAATACCTCAGCATAGCCAGAGAATTGGTCTACAAGGCACAAGATATAAAACTCCCCACGAAGACCCCTAATATGAACCGGTCCCATGATATCCAAGTGAAGGCGTTGGAGGGGTGCAAGGACCTCAGTCATGCTTTCTTTAGGAAAAGGGAGACGCTTTCCCTTAGCCTTTTGACAAGCATCACATGGGATCTTACCCATCTTTTGTACTTGATGAAGGCTGAGGGGTAAGTTCTTAACCATACCACGCTTGACAAGGTTGTGCAAGGCATCATAACCGGGATGACCCAGTCGCCTATGCCACAACCATGCAGGAGTGGTAGGGATAATAACTCCACCGTCCTCATCAACATCAAGTGCAAAAGCTGGATAATATTCAGCAACCCTCAAACAACGACTGGAGGTGTGACAAGGCCTACATGCAAACTTATACACACCATCACTGGAAGCAGGAAAGGACCAGAGCACAGAAGAGCCCTGAGTGGCAGTACAACTAATACTATCAAAAGCAATCTTGCAGTGGAGGGAATGAGCTACAGCATTTACGGACAGGAGATTTACTGGACAGTGGGGTATGTATAGAACATTGGTTAAGGTGATTGATGTTGGTAACCAATCACTACATAACACAATGGACCCCATACCCTCTGACCGTTGAATCACCCCATCAGCAAATCGAACTGCAGGCCCAACAGCAGAGGATTCAAACACAGTGAACAACGACCTATCACCTGTGATTGACATCCCAGATCCCGAGTCCACATGCCAGATACCTTCAGAAAGACTTGGGCTGCAAATGTTTGAGAACTTAGTCGTGCAAGAAAATAGGACAGAGCTTACCTCCTAGTTCTTTGAAATGGCGTACCCATCGATCTGAGCCTGCAAGGACGACAGCTGCTTACGTGTAAGCGACCCTGGAAGGGCCAAAGCTACGGGCACCGGTTCAGAACCAGGTGCACGTCCCTTGGCCTTTCTGAGTTCCGGATACTTTGTATCAGCTTGGATAACACTCCGGAGAGTGGACTTAGTGTGTGCAGCACGCCAATCTATAAATGCGGAGACGAGAATAATTATTACAAAAGATAGTGGAACCATAAAGGGACACCAGCGGAGGAAAGGGGGGCGGTAGCCTGGAACCTGATCAGGGTACAGGTTAGACAGCGCGTGTCAGAAGAACCGATGACGCAGTCAACAGTAAGCTGACATAGTACTGTCAGGACCGATAGTTCTAAGGAAGTACATAAGTAGTCACCAAGTCATAAAACGCGTGAGAGCACCGCAATTCATGCTGACACTCCACCTATGACACAGGTGACATACAATACTACTTCTCCACCTATGGCACTGGTGACATAGAACTATATGTAACAGATTGAAAAAAAAAAAAAAAAAAAAAAAAAATCAAAGAACTCCGAAAATTCGAGAGAACTTCAAATGGAAACCCAAAGGTTTATAGGAAGGAATGAAACACGGCAAAAACCAAAATTTGCCAAGTTAGAAAAGGATGAAAACCGAATATCAAAGATGGGTAACAACGGTATAGAAAACCCGATCCGGGAATAGGAACCTAATGCCATACAATGATAACCAAAGAAACCGATGTAACAAAAAAAAAATTATATACCCTAAGAAGAAGCGGTCATCCCAAGCATCCGCATAAACCTCCAGAACACAGCAGGATCAAGGGGCTTGGTGAAGGGGTCAGCACAGTTGTCCTTGGTGTTAACATAGGCAACATCTAGTGAACCGTCCTCCACCAGCTCCTTGATGTAGTGATGAATAACATCAATGTGCTTGCTGCGAGGGAGGAGCTGCCAGTCATTGGCCCATCTCAGAGACCCTATGTTGTCACCCTGAATGGTAACTAAATCACAAGGCAGACCCAGATCCACCCTCAACTTCTTCAACCATTGCACCTCCCTGGCAGCCTGAGACAGGGCCTGATACTCAGCCTCACAAGAGCTAATGGCAACTGTAGGCTGCCTCTTGCTCATCCAGTTCACTATGCACCCTCCAGCCAGGACAGCAAAGCCAGTCTGAGATCTCCTGTCAGACCCATCAGCAAAGGATGAGTCACTAAAGACAGTAAAAGAGAAATCAGGGCTGTGTGTGTAAGTGAGTCCCAGGTGGGAATGTGACCTCAAATACAAAAGCAAACGCTTGGCTGCCCCCCACAGGGGGACGGTAGGGTGAGCAGAAAACCTGGACAGGTAGCTCACAGCAAAGGCAATATCAGGCCTGGTGCAAGTAGCCAGGTATAGCAAAGCACCAACAAGAGAGAGGTACTGGCTATTAGAGGACAGGGGTTCTCCAGGTGGGTCAGTGACGGTGGACTTGTCCATGGGGGCACCAAACCTGGGCTTGGCAGCAGCAGTCAGACCAAACTGCTCCACCAGATCAACAATGTAGGAGTGCTGGGAGAGGTTGATCTGAACACACCTGCCGTCAGAGTCAAGTGTACAAGCCATGTCCAAGGAGAGGAACTGAACCGGCACACCCATCTCTTTGACCTCCCAGCCAGCTTTCTCCATAGCCTTGATCAGCAAAACATACCTATCCAGCTCACTAAAAGCACAGATAAAATCATCAACATAGGTTAGGACATAGCTCCACCCACCATTAGAATCCCTCCTAAAATACAGAGCAGGTTCCGCCTTGCACATAATAAAACCATGTGCAACCAAAACCCGCTTGACATCCATACTCCAAGCCCTGGGCGCCTGTTTCAAACCATAAAGGGACTTGATCAGCTTGCACACAAGGGGAACACCGTTAGGACCAAGTACCTTAAAGCCCTCAGGCTGGTGGCAGTACAGGTCCAGACCAGGTTCAAGGGGAGCATTCAGAAATGCAGTCTTGATGTCCAGCTGCCGAACAAACATCTTCCTATGAGTGATGGCAGCCAGGAGCACCCTCAGACCTGCTTTAGAAGAAACGGGGGCATATACATCATGAAAATCCAACCCAGGACGCTGCAGAAAACCACGAACCACAAAACGTGCCTTGAAGCGAATAGAACCATCAACCCCAACCTTCTTCACAAATAACCACCTGCCAGACAGGACCCTCTGTTTAGGAGGCAGTGGAGTGAGCGCCCAAGTGCCATGGGCATGTAGGGACGCCATCTCATCCTTCATAGCAAGGAGCCATTGATCCCTGTCAGGGCTGGTGGGAAGCATGGCAGCTTTGAAGGTCAGTTCAGTGGAAGTGGAAATGTATGCTCCCACGTACAAGCAGTGTACTTGTACATGAGCAGCGGGGATATCAGCAGTATCAGCAGTAACCGGTAGTATAGCCCCCAGCGCAGAACTACTGCCTGGTTGAACAGGGCCGGCCTTATTTGCCTCTATATCAACGAAGCCTGGGTCGACCGGAACACCCCAGCCATACGCAGTATCGGAACCCGACCAGTGTTCCAGATCATCACTTGCACTATCGGCAACGGCTACTTCATCACATGGCCTTGACCCGAGTAATCCACCAGGGACGACAGGAGGCGTCTGAATGAACGACACCCGCGAGCCATCCGAGGTGGTCGGAGGTTGGCGACTATTAGTCAATGGACCTGATCCAGGTACCACTATGATCGAAGGCTGTCGTAATCCTAAATCTTCACCGACGAAATGTGGCGCAGAGGAGGGCCTGGCGACCCCCTGCGATTCGGCTAAGATTTTATCTGAAAGAACTGCAGAATCTCGCCCGCCCAGTGCCTTCACACACAATACAGCACCATCAGCCCCTGACCTGGGACGCAAGGTCATCCCATGATCAGGGCAGCGGTCGACAATTGGGGTTAGCAAAGGGTCAAGGGAATTAACCGTAGGCACAGGCATATGTCCGTTGATAGCGGCAGGGATGCGAGAGACATACGGCGACCCGTCATAGGGAGATAGCCCAGGAATACAGTTATGATCAAACTGCTCATAGAAGAGTACATCACGACTCTCTACTACCTGGCGCAACTTAGGAACCCAAACAAAATAACCCTTACTCACCAGGGAATACCCAACCAGTCTACCAGATAACGCCCTTTCGTCCAGCTTGTTGCGCTTCTTCCCATTGACTAACGTAACGTAGCAAGGGCATCCGAACACGCGCAACATCGACACATCAGGCTGAACCCCAAAGAAAAGCTCATGAGGAGTCTTATCTCCCTGATTGGGCAAGCGATTACGAAGGTAACACGCAGCTAGGAAGGCATAGGGCCAGAAAGACTTAGTTAGCTTTGACTCCAGGTGGATGCTCCTAGCTATAGACTGTAAGACCCCATTGTACCTCTCCACAGTTGCATTCTGCTGTGCAGTGTATGCCAAAGATAACTCATGCACTGCCCCAACCGATATCAGCCAATCCTCAAACCACTTTACTATAAACTCCTTAGCCCTGTCAGACCTCAGGCACTTAAAGGCAAATCCGTGCAGCTGATTCATCCATCTGAGGATGATAGTCTGAACTGCTAAGGGAGCTTCATCCCTGGTCCTCAAGCACAACACTTCAGCATAGCCAGAGTGTTGGTCTGTGAGGCACAGAATATAAAACTCCCCACGCAGACCTCTAATATGAACTGGCCCCATGATGTCCAAGTGAAGGCGTTGGAGAGGTGCATTGATCGGAGTAGTGCTTGCTTTAGGAAAAGGGAGACGTTTGCCCTTAGCCTTTTGACAAGCATCACAAGGGATCTTAGCCAGTTTTTGGACCTGGTTGAGTGAGAGGGGTAAGTTCTTAACCATACCCTTCTTGACAAGTCTGTGCATGGCATCATAGCCGGGGTGACCCAGCCGCCTATGCCACAGCCATTCAGGAGTGGTAGGGATAACAACTCCACCGTCCTCATCAACATCAAGTGCAAAAGCTGGGTAATTGTCAGCACCAAACGAACAGCCACTG
This sequence comes from Chlamydomonas sp. ICE-L, assembly GCA_013435795.1. Classification (NCBI taxonomy): domain Eukaryota; kingdom Viridiplantae; phylum Chlorophyta; class Chlorophyceae; order Chlamydomonadales; family Chlamydomonadaceae; genus Chlamydomonas; species Chlamydomonas sp. ICE-L. The sequence goes on along the minus strand of JACBWV010000610.1, from coordinate 152,278,399 downwards.
GTGGTGTAACAAGGCCTACATGCAAACTTGTAAACACCATCACTGGAGGCAGGGAAGGACCAGAGAATAGAAGAGCCCTGAGTGGCAGTGCAACTAATACTATCAAAAGAAATCTTGCAGTGGAGAGAATGAGCCACAGCATTTACTGACAGGAGGTTCACCGGACAGTGAGGTATGTAGAGAACATTAGTTAGAATGATTGGTGTTGGTAACCAATCACTACATAACTCAATGGATCCCTTACCTACTGCCCGTTGAACCACACCATCACCAAATCGAACTGATGGCAGATTCAGTGGAACATCAAACACAGTGAACAAAGATCTATCACCTGTGATGGACATTCCAGCTCCAGAATCCACATGCCAGACCCCCTCAGACAGGCTCGGACTACACACATTTGAGAACCTAGAGGTGCAGGAGAATAGGACAGGGCTTACCTGCTACTTCTGCATAGCAAACCCATCAATTTGAGCCTGCAAGGAAGACAATTGCTTTGGAGTAAGGTGACCTGGAAGGGCCAGGTTAGCAGGCAACGGTGAAGGAAGCGTTGGTTCTGCACGACCAGGGACCCTTCGCAGGGCAGGGAACTTCGTCCAGCAACGGTCCTCCGAGTGACCATCCTTGTGGGGGCATGGTCCCCAGGTGCATTCCAGGCGCCTCTTGTTCGACCCAGAACCACCACCAGTCTTCTGCCGCCGCTGAAATGCAGCATTAGCAGGAAACTGAGGAGCGGTCCGGGACCAACCAGGATGCCTGGAATCCGACTGAGGGAGCGCTATGTTAAGAATATCTAGCTGCCTATATTCCTCTAGACAGGACCAGTACTCAACAGGTTGCTGGTTGTATATCAGGATACCATACTTAATCCGCAGCGTTTCGAACCGGGGCAGACTCGCACCTTGAACTATAATGCCCATGGCGTGACGCTGAGTCTGCGGAAACCCAGCACTGCGCAGGTCAGTGCACATACCGCGAACCCGACGAAAGAAAGCGTCAACCTGCTCATGAGTGCCCATGGCCGAAGCATGATACTCCTTCAGCAAGAGAGGGACACGCGAGGCAAGGGCATCGGACTGCTGCCTCCGGATATGCAAAAAGATATCCCGAGGTGAAGCAAAGTCCCTATACACCTTGACTAGGGCATCCGTCATGTTGGCAAGCATCATGGATAAGATCATGAACTCTTGGCGGGGTAGGGTAAGCGCACTGAAACCCAACAGTGCAGGATCGACACTAGACTCACCATGAGAGGCCGAATTTCCAGCAGCAGGAGGAGCACACCGAGGAGCTAAAGACTCACGAATCGCCAGAAAATACTCAGCAGCAAGACCAGCGTCATAAGCGCGCTGGTCATCTAAGTTCCTGATGAGATCTAGGGAACGCGCAACACGCACAATGAGCTCGAAATCAGGACGAACAGGACAGAAAGGGAGTGGCACCTTAACAAACTGGTAACCTCGCAGGTCACTGTTCCTACGCCCAACCCCTCCAGAGGTCACACCATTAGCAGGAGGGTAGTTAATCCCTGGCATAACAGGTCCCAGAAAAGCCCGACACTCTAGACCTAGCTCAGAATAAGCCATCACACGCCTAGGCCTAGGGCGACCCTTGCTATCAACCATAGCCTGAGTGGCAGTCATATCCAGCCTACCGTACAGAGTGCGGTCCAAGGATTCCCCAGCATGTTGAGCTTGGCGGATAAGACGGCATTCCTGCAGGGATAGACGCAGAGGATGTCCGCCATCGAGCAGATGCTCCCAGGAGTCGCATGACAGCGAAGGAGGCACATATGGCGGAGGGCCAGGAGCAGGGGGCTGCTCCACAGGCGGAGGGGGGGGTGGAGGGGGCTCCTGCGAAGGGCCAGCAAAGGATGCGCGGCCAGCAGCAGCAGCAGAAGCCTCTCGAGCACGAGTATTGTAGCCAGACAGACCTCGGTCCGGAGGCAAGGTGAAAGACGCAGACTTCTGCATCAAAGACGGCCTGGCCACCTCCGGGTGGACAGGTGGAAGGGGCGCAAGCAGAGGCGCAGAGACTGGATCAGGCTTAAACTCCGGGGAAGGCGCAAGAGCAGGTGCCGACAGAGGCTCATACACAGGAGAGACGGTAGAATTGAACACTCGAGTAGCAGTGGAAGGAGTGACTCCACCGAAGTCACCACTCATAGCACTCTGCAGATCTTCATCACCATCATCAGAGTCATCAGCATAGCCATCTGCACGGCGATGACGAGCAAGTTCTTGATAGTCGTAGTCAAAACGGGCATCAGGAGGTGGAGGCGCCCCTGCGTACTGGATAATCTGAGTGGAAACACAGCAGAGTCGCATCAGAACGTCCTCAATCTCAGGAGAGAGACGTCGGACAGTAGCAGAAGGAGCCGTAAAGGTGGAGGATTGATTGGGGGGGGTCACTTCCACGATGGCGGAAGGACTCTCATGACCGCTAGCAGAGGCAGCTGGTGCACAGACGTCTAGCCAATCATCAAGAGGACCCGGGTCCTCCTTAGGAAGGACACGGTCGCAGCCATTGCTTATAATGACACTGCGCATCCCGCGCGTCCAAGATTCTCCATTCTTGTCGTGGAGTTTCTCAAAATTAGCGGGAGGCCCTCGCGGAAGTTGCATCGCAAAGCAGTGGTAGTAAATGAGGGACCGTATAACCTATCAGCTTGGATAACACTCCGGAGAGTGGACTTAGTGTGTGCAGCACGCCAATCTATAAATGCGGAGACGAGAATAATTATTACAAAAGATAGTGGAACCATAAAGGGACACCAGCGGAGGAAAGGGGGGCGGTAGCCTGGAACCTGATCAGGGTACAGGTTAGACAGCGCGTGTCAGAAGAACCGATGACGCAGTCAACAGTAAGCTGACATAGTACTGTCAGGACCGATAGTTCTAAGGAAGTACATAAGTAGTCACCAAGTCATAAAACGCGTGAGAGCACCGCAATTCATGCTGACACTTTGTAAAGCAGCGGTCTTCCGAGTGGCTCGTTTTCGAACGACAGGGTCCCCAAGTGCAATCCAAGCGCCTCTTGGTGCCCCCGGAACTCTGAGAACCAGATCCCTTGCCCCGCTGGAAAGCAGCATTAGCAGGGATCTGGGGAGGGTCGCGGGACCAGCCAGGATGCCTTGGATCAGACCTGGGGAGAGACACATTTAAGAAATCTAACGATCTATAAGCATCAAGACAAGACCAGTAGTCTACGGTCTTGTTCTGGTACAACTCAAAGCCAAACTGGAGGCGCAGCGAATCGAATCGAGGGTGAGTGATGCCATTGATTATAGTGTGCATCGCGTGACGCTGCGGCTGCGGGTATCCCGCACTGCGAAGATCAGTGCACAACTGCCGCACCCTGCGAAAGAACACATCCACGGGTTCAGAGTTGTTCATGGTCACACTACGAAGCTCAACAAGCATGAGGGGAACCCGAGCAGCAAGGGCATCAGAATGCTGCCTCTTGATATGCAGTAAGATATCGCGAGGTGTAGCAAAATCCTGATACACCTGTACCATCGGTTCCGTCATGTGCGCGAGCATCATGGTGAGACACATGAACTCCTGGCGTGCAAGGGGCAGGGTACTAAATCCTAACAGTGCAGGATCTACACGAGTCTGACTAGGAGAGGCAGGTGGTGAGGCAACAGGCGAAAACGGCGTGGCATCATACATAGCGCGAACCGACAGAAAGTACTCGGCAGCGATGCCAGCATCATATGCACGCTGGTCATCAAGGTTCTCAATCTCATCCAAAGAACTCGCAACATTTACGAGTAGCTCAAAATCTGGCCTAGGAGGTACAAAGCTGAGAGGAACTTTGGCAAACTGGTACTTGCGTAGATTTGCATTTCGAACTCCCAATCCACCAAAGGTAGCACCACCAGGAGGGGGGTAGTCAATCCCTGCCTGCACAGGCCCCAGATAAGCACGGCATGCATGACCCAACTCAGAGAACACCATCACTCGCCTAGCCCGCCCCTTCGTATCTAGATTAGCCCGAGTGGCAGCCTGATCCATCCTACCGTACAAAGTGCGGTCCAAGGAGTCACCAGCTTTCTGCGCCTTGCGAATTTGGCGGCAACTCCGCACATCCATGCGCGAAGGTGTGGAGCCATCAAGCAGGTGCTCCCAGGATAAGCATCCCAGCGAGCGATTCGGGTAGTAGGGCAGGGGGGGAGGAAAAGGAGAAGGGGCAGGAGGCTGCTCCACCGGTGGAGGTGGAGGTGGATTCAGGGAGGGGCCAGCAGCATCGCTGTGGACACTCGAGGCAGCAGCAGCAGTCTCACGAGACCGCGTGTGGTAGCCAGCCAGAGCTCGCTCAGAAGGGTTGCGAACAAAGGGGAGGGGAGGAATCAAAGGACCAAGTGACGAGCTTCTCAGCAAAGTCGGCATAGCCAACTCAGGTACCGCAGGTGGATGCGGAGGAGCAGTCGGAGGCTTGTAGACAGGAGGAGGAGGAGGAGGAGGAGGAGCCGACTGGTGCTCAAACACCGGAGACTCAAAAACACGAGTGCCAGTGGAAGGTGTGACTCCACCGAAGTCACCACTCCGCGCACTCTGTAGGTCTTCCTCTTTGTCGTCATCGTCATCCTCAGTGTAGTAGCCATCTTCATGCTTATGGCGAGCCAGATCAGCATTGTCATACTCAAAACGGGCATCAGGAGGCGGAGGAGAAGACTTGTATTTGATGATCTGAGTCGAGACGCAGCATAGACGCATCAGAATATCCTCTACCTCAGGAAGGAGGCGTTGGACAAGAGGAGAAGGAGGGAGAGAAATGGAGGTTTGGTAGGGGGGGATGTCTTCCATGATGGCGGAAGGAGACTCATCTAAGGCAGCAGAGGCCGCTGGCGCGCAATCATCAAGCCAATCAGTGGGAACACGAGTCTTGAACGGAAGAATGCGGTCGCAGCCATTGGATACAATGACGCTCTCCATACCGCGCGACCAAGACAAACCATTCTGTGGGGTTAGCTTTTCGAAGCCGGCAGGAGGCCCACGCGGAAGTTGCATTATAAAGAAGTGGTAGATCGAGATGAAGCCCAGAACCTATCAGCTATTAAGCACTTCTAAGAGTGGACAGAGATGTATGCAGCGGAGACAGACGCGCCAATCTATACACAGAGACGAGAATAACGTTACAAGCAAGGACGTACACTAAAGGACACCAGCGGTGGGCGAAGTGGATGCCTGTAACCTGAATAGACCCTAAGCCCGGATCTTGTCACCCTGACACCGTTTAACACAGGAGATGTCAGGGAGAGACCGATAAGACACAGAGAGACAGGCAGTCAATAGGAAGCTGACACTGAGTCACTAAAGGATGACTCAGTTCTACGGGAAGCTATCACTATGGGAAGCTATCAGGGCCGATAGTTCTAAGGGAGTACATAAGTAGTCACCAAGTCATAAAACGCTTGAGAGCACCGCAATTCATGCTGACAGGGAGTTCGTGGGTGGGTGAGTACTGGTAATATAAGGAAGTTTCCAGCGGAATGCAAGTTTACGGTTCCACAGTCTACCCCAGCGGGCTTTAAGGATGTGGAATTTAGTTTTATGCTGGATAAGGGTTGAGGTCCAAAATTTGTTACTTGCTTGAGGAAGCTGGTGGGGGGTGTTATCAGCCCAGGTGGTTGCACAAATCCCTTTAAGAGGGTGTTGACCAAGGTGGCAGCTAGTGGGTAGGTTAGAGGTGATACCTTGTGTAAGGTTGGGTGCTAAAATTCTTGGGGGAATATCTCCCATGGGTGTACGAGGAGGTTGAACTGTAGGCCAGTAAACATTGTGGCGGGGGATTTCCCCAGTGTTATCAGTAAAATTAGTTGAGGTAGGGTGCTCAGCTGCCTTGCGTGCCAGAGTGTCTGCTCTGTCATTTCCAAGGATACCTGTGTGGGAACGGACTTTACAAAGGGTGGTGTGTGAGCCATGCAGGATGCGTTGAATGAGGTGTTTTTGAATTGATTGCAGTAATTCAGTATTAATGGAACGGGTTGTTGTGGTGGGGTCATGAATCATTTTTTTTATAAGTTGAAGAGAGCAGAGGCTGTCTGTGTGAAGGGTAAGAGATTTGTCATAATCAATGTTGAGAAGGGCTTGGTGGATGGCTACCAATTCTGCCCGGTTGTTAGTTTTTGTGGCCCCTATTCCCCCAGGGTTGATGGTGTAGCTTTAACCTGCAGCCGGGACATATACTGCAGCACCTATTTTGCTAGGGTGCCCTGGTTTACCTTTTATTAGGCTACCATCTGTGTAGACCTGGAGGCCAGAGGAGGGGGTAGCAAGGTAAAAACAAGGGTGGGTAATGGTAAGAGGAGAGGGAGGAGGGTGTTGGTGGAGTGGAGGTTGCCAGGGATTTTTGGCAAGAGATTTAAGTTTCCGAGGGTAGGTGATGACAATGTCAGTGAAAGTAAGTGTGGGAGGTGGTGTGATAGTAGAGGGCTCCCAGGATGAGGAGAGGCTTTGCATGTAGGATGTCCATTGGTCAATAAAATCTGGGAGTTTAGGAAAGTAGGTCTCTTGGCTGTGAGGGTTGCATATAAGAATGAGGTGTAATTTTTGAGTGGAAGGTGGGGTGTGAGATTTGCTGCCAAGCCAAATTTCAGAGGTAGTGTAAAATTCAGACTGTGGTCTAGAGTCAATGTAGTGAATCCAGGAGTGATGGAGGAGAGTTTTGTAGGGGGCAGCAAGGTCATCAGGGAGGAGCATCAGGGTGCAGCAGGTAGGGCTGAGAGTATTTTCAGCATGGTCAGCACGCACTGGCTAGAGCCCACCTTAGAGCTTGGTGTGCTTGTGTGGTGGAATTGGGAATGTCCACCAGTGAGCCCCCAGTCCAGATGGTAAGAAAGGGGTCTTGGTTGGAACCAAAGAGCTGGTCAGCAGGGCTGGTAGAAGAGAAGCTGGTGAGGCTTTGGTCGTAGCTAAGAGGATTGGAGGTACGATGGTGAGTAATGCCCAGAGCAGCTGCTGCTTGGTAGAGGAAGGGAGACAGAATGTTAGTGGCAGCAGGAGCAGCTCTGTATCTGGTGAAGAGGGCAGCTAAGTCAGTGTGGTATGTTCCTCCTTGGGTCAGTTGGTTCCATTTGGTAGGGTGGTGATTTTTAAAGTGGTCATAGTTTTGTTTAAGAGAGGTGAGCCTGTCGTTGGGAATGTGCCCAAGACAGTGACCTGTGGGGTTATAAAGATATGAAGCGTTGGTATGTGTGTGTGTGGATTGGTCATCCAAAGTAGTGAGGATGCCTGTTTGTATAATGTAGGCTGAGGGTGGTTGAATGTCCCAGTCTGGGTGCCTGTCGTGTGTGTCAATGTGCAAAAGTTTGTGTACCAGATTATGATTGTCAGCATTAAATCCTGGGGAGATGGCCCATTGGCCTTGTTGCTGGAGGTTAGTGAGGTGGATGTCCTTCCTGGGATTGAGGTGTGTGGTTACCGGAGGAGTGGTTTAAAAGATGTGGGTTAATTGGTCATATGCTGGTTGTCCCACCAGTTCAACAAGGTGAGCCGTATGGTGAGATTGAGGTTTCCAATGTATGGTGGAGGTAGTGGAGGTAAGAGGTGTGCAGTGGTGGATGCTGTATCCCATGCGTGTGTAGGAGTTGATATGGGCGTTGTGCATGATGGTTGGGGCCCATTGGACGTGGACACCGGTGGTGGTGGCAAGTTTGTCGTCGCTGTAAGAGCGCTTGCCCCGCCAGCTCGTAATGTGCAGGGCTCTGTACTGAGATCCGTAAGTAAGGTGAAGCAGGCGCGCCGGTGGTGCAGGTGCGCTGCTGTCGGGGAATGTCATGGCCTCGCGGATCCTGTCAGGGTGCGAGGTGGAAGTTATTTTATATGCGCGGTAGAATTTGGAGGAGGAGGAGTGTCGGATCCAAGATTTTCACAAGTAGTGGCGTGCTGACCAGGTGGCGTCACTGTTGGGGCAGCCCCACGCTTGGTGCGCGTGACCGCCTGCGATCTGCGTGGGCCACGCCCACCATTGGTTTCCTTCCAGGTCCCCAGTGGGGTCCGCCTCGTAGTCTGCATCAGTAACGGTGGCGTGAGGTTGGTAGCGCTGGGTGAGTGGGGTGGAGGATTCGATAGGAGCAGGGAATTTAACGTTGTCTGTCGTGTTCTGCGAAATTGCGTAGCCAGGCGCAAGTTGCCTGTGGGAGAGGGGGAGTGGGTCCGAGTGAGTTCGAGGAATGGCGGTTTGGAGGGAGGAGAGGTGTGCGGTGAGGCGGTTCAGGGATCGTTTGTGGTGTTTAGTAATTTTGTGTTAAGTAATAAGAGAGAGGTATGTAGTACTGATAAGATGAGTTCCCATGGGGGTGACCAGGTCGTGGTATGAGAAGATGTCCAGGTCGTGGAAAGGGGTCATGAGTGAGACAGGGATTGCCTGTGGTGGAAGAGGGAGAGAGTGTATGTTAAGTTTGTCAAGAAGTTCTATGTCATTCCAAGAAATTGTTATGCCAGATTTTTTAATAATTTCCAGCTGGCGGGCTAGGGACATAAATTTAAGTTGCTTGCGGGAGAGAGAGAGAGGATCTAGAGTGGTCATGGTGGAGGTTGATTTGTCAAGAAGAGCCCTGGTGAGAATTCCCAGGTGACCTTGGTCGTTCATGGACTGGGTGAGGGCTGTTGCAGTAATCTGAGTATATTCAGTGAGTAGAGAGGGCACCCCTAGTCCTGCCTCTGTTTTGGGGAGGTGGAGTGCTCTTGTCGGAAAGGATCTAGGAAGGGAGCAGCAGAGTTTAACTGTTTTTAATACTGCTCTGTCAATGACATGAATGTCGGTTAGTGAGAAGGGAGCTACTATCATGGGGTATTTAATAGCTGCTCTGACACATTGTGAGATTATTCGTAGACATTGGGTGGGGGTTGCCCTATTTTTAGCTTTAGTGAGGATACTCAAGCCTTTGTTGTGGATGGTTTCAATAGTAGAGTGAAGTTGAGTTTTCCAATTTAAGGTAAGTGAGATGTGAACCCCCAGGTATTTATAGGCTTGGTCTGGCGGCTGGTAGGTAGCATAGGAATTACCTAAAGGAATTTTTTCTAGCCTTTGTTTGAGAGTGTTGTTGTGAGTAGGTTGTGAGGGGTGTGATTTGTGGAGTATGCCACTAACCACACATTTAGTGGCGTTAAGAGGAATGCCCGACCAGATACTAAAAGTTTGAACTTTACCACATTGGATGCGAAGGTCCTCTGAGCTGCCAGTTAGGACGGCAGTGTCGTTAGCATACTCCAAGCTGCTAGTGTGGTTTTCATCTGCTGTTGTGGAGGGTAGGGATGCTGCTCTGTATCCTCGTCCTCCAGAACGGAGCCATCTGTGTAGGGGTTCTAGAAAAATAATGAAGAGTAAGGGGGAGAGATAGAGTGTCTCCCTGGATAGTGCCCCTAGTGATGGGGATAGGGGAGCCAGATGTATTAAGGAGGATATGTGTAGTAGAGTTTGTGTAAATTCCTTTAATTGTATCTTTAGTATCATGGGTATAACCCAAGCTGTGCATAATGCAGAGAAGTTTTTGGTGATCAATCATGTTGAAGGCAGAGCTAAAGTCAAAGTAGGCAGCATAAAGGTCCTGGTGGAAGAGGGCAGCATCCTCAATGTTGTGGAGAAGGGTCAAGAGTTGTCTATAGGTACTTTTGTCTTTTCTGAAACCCTCTTGGCAGGCACTAAGAATGTGATTGGTTTCAGAGTAGGTAGTAATAGTGTTGGTAACAAGAGAGGTCCAGAGTTTGGCTACAGCATTGTTAAGGCCTATTGGCCTGTAATTTTGGGGTAAGCAAGGATCTGATTTTTTGTAGAGCATGACTGTGTGGGAGATTTTCCAGCAGTCTGGTGTTTCTCCCAGGATCCATACTAGCTGCATGAGTTTGTGTATGGTGAGGTGCATTTCCTGTGGGAGGCACATAAGTAGTTCATTAGGTATGCCGTCTGGGCCTGTGGCTTTGTTAGTGGAGAGTTTCCTGATGCAGTCATCATAGGTGGTTGAGGAGGAGAGATAGGTGTAAGGGGAGGCAGTGGTTTGTATGGACTTGGCTGGAGTTTCAAGGTGGTATTTGTCTGTGTGTGTTTCCCATGGAGGGGGAGTGGCATGTCGGGTATAATCATCTAAGATGGATGGGTGGTGTGGGGGAGTGACATAAGTTTACCCATGTGTTTGGTCAAAACTTCCAGGAGGACCCTGGGTACTGGTGCTAAGTGCGTTTGAGGATGCATCCAGTAGGGAGTGTGGTTT